>ML677348.1:8732683-8861856 GCA_007922305.1 Dermatemys mawii
GGGGGGGGGGGGGGGGCAGTTAGGTGGTGGTGGGGATACTGGGAGGGAGTAGTCGGGGAACAAAGGGAGGGGATTAGATGCGGGGGTGGGGTTGTGGGGCAGCAGTTAGAGTGGGGGGGGTGTCTCCGAAGGGGGCAATCAGGGGACAAGGGGTGGGGGTTGGATGGTTCAGGGGTTCTGAGGGGGGCAGTCGGGGTGGGAAGTGGGTGGGGGTTGGATAAGAGGCGGGGTCAGGCTTCCCTACCCGGCCCTCCGCACAATTTTCTAACCTCAGTGTGGCCCTCGGGCCAAAGAGTTTACCCACCCCTGGTCTAGATGTTTGAAGAGGTCCACAACCCTTGCATCTAGTAGGCATTTCACCATGCAGTTCTCCTGGTCAACAAACCCAACTATCTAGATTTCTAATAATCAGATCCCCCATGACTACTGCCTGTCTTCCTAATAACTGGGGCTCCCTCCCTCAAAGAGGTATTCTCAGTGTGAGAGAATACCATGACATCATCTGGAAGGAGGGTTCCAATTATGGAATTGCTTTCCTCTGCTCCAGCTTGATGTTCTCCTTCCTTGAGGCTTTCATCCTCCTTAACAACAGAGGCTGTCAGATTGGGAGTGGGATCTCTCTACTATTTCATTGAAAGTCTCATCTCTGTATATCTGTCTCCCCTTAGCTCCTGCAGTTCAGCCATTCTGATCTCAAGAGACCATATTCAGAGTCTGAGGGTCATGAGCTACTTGTTCCAAATGAACTCATATGCCCACAAGGTAGAAAAATCATACATTCTGCATTTAGAGCAATATACTGATTAGCCCCTTCCTTTCCTCAATTTTTTAGGCTCTTCTAGTATATGTCTTTCTCTCAGGACCCTGAAAATTTCTGAAAGCCTATTCTGTGTGGTAAGGCACAATTATGTTTATGTAGTACTTAATGAAAATGTTTCTCAGTAGTCAATTTACAAAGAGAAAATTTGTTTATGATTCGGGTGAGAATAGAAACTTATGAAGTATAGCCATTAGGTGACATGTAGTAATTACCTAGTTAAGTGTAACAGCAATCTTGAAATATAGCAAAATCTGGTGTTTTTATTAATAGCTTTTTTTATTCCTCTTTTTGGGGAAGAGATGTATATATGTGGTGAGTGGAGTTAAGCAGCATAACATTTTCTTAATTGTTCTAATTTAGGACTTGCAATGCTACTTTTTTTTTCTTTTTTCTTTTTCCCCAATGGAGGCAGAATAGCAACATTTTGTTGCTGTTTTGTAATAAAGTTTCAGCAACTGTAACTTGCAATGTGTTTTAGGTGTCATTTATCTTAGGAGGGTTGCTTTCTCAGCAACTTTAGTTAAGTTCTTTCATCTGGGTATATCAGACTGAAAATATTACCAGTTGTTTCCTGTCACCCTGTCAGATCCAATATAAAACTTCTTCATGGAGGTCTGTAGGAATTGCATAAGGAATGAGATGGTGAATAATATGAACGCTTTCTTATTTTTTGTATAAATCAATGGTTTGGCCTCATTTGTAATACTGTGTGCAGTAGTAGCCCTCCCATCTTAAAAAGGATATTGGGGAACCAGAGGGAGGGCAGAGAAGAGGAGGAATGATGAAAGGCATGGAAAAAACTCTTTTGTGTAAAAGAGTGAAAAGATTGAGATTGCTTACCTTAGAAAAGTGATTAATGTGGGGACATAATAAAAATGAATGAATGGTGTAGAGAAAGTTACTTATGTCCAGTCTGAATTTGTTTAGCTTCATCTTTTAGTTGTATCAGGAAATGTAATTAATGACAATGAACAAGTATTACACAAACTGCTAGAGAAGAGGTTGAATTTTCAGTTAAGTGCTTCACATACCGCATCTGTAATTGCTGAACTGGAGCAGCTGAGATCCTGCAAATTACAAATTGCAAGCAATGCATGGAAGTTACAAAGTCAGCAGGCAAACCTGCAGCATTTATAACTCCTGTGAACCAGAGTATAGAGTTTACAAATTCCACTTGCTTTCCTTGCTGTATATGTAAGATGTACATGGCTTCTAATTAAAATTAGAATATTTGTCCTGGGTTTTTCTGTAATTACCACAATAGCTAAAAATACTTCCCAGTTAAACTAGCTTTGCATACTGATGATCCTAGTATATTTCATGGAGCTGTCTGCTGTCCGGTAAGAGGTTGACTCATGATATACTTCTTTCTTCTTCCTCACATCCTCTCACCCCATTTATTCTGTTTACGGAGTTTTCTCAAGAAGGGTCTGAAGGTACTCACTTTGGATTAGTCTGATCGTCTCTAGAAACTTGCCTACAGCCTAGCTTCCTTGCCAAGAATTCGTACCTTTGTCCTGTGTGGTTCATTTTGGTCTTTTTGGTTTGTTGTCCCAGAGGAGTACAACTGTACATTTGCATGTTACTTCTGGACTAGGGATTTTTTTTTAAACTAGAGTTTAATGAAACTGGTTACCAAAGAAACACAGCTTTTTCAGTCCATGTTGCTGTTGAGTCCTTTTGGATCACCCCAAACTCTGCTGCTGCAATCACATCCCACTCGCTGGGGTGGTTCCCTTTGACCTTCTCAGATGACCTTCAGCCCTTAACAGACAGGGGACACACAAACATAACCCTATCATTCCTTCTGAGTGCCTCATGAATAGGTGGGAAGACTATTGATGCAGCTTGTCCCTGATTTGAAGTTCATGATCAAGGCTTTCATCTGGTAATGGAAATCAGCATAGAGAGTGGACTACGGGGATGATGTGTTCAACAAAACTTCAAGTACCCATTTCTACTTTATGTTCCAGATGCATTAAGTTGAGTAATCCAGTCTGGAAGTGACCGATGCATGGACCGCAGTGACCAAATTCTCCTGTGGGGAAATAATGGACAAAGTTTGCTAGGAGGAAGTCAACAATCCCCTTGTTGCTGCCTGGTATTCTAGGTCAAGTGATAGATGAGCATTCTGTTTCATTAACAGGGGTTTAGTGTGTTCTTGATCTTTATATGTCAAAATCTGCTAAAGGTTGCTCTCTAAACTTTTATTTACTAATTCAGGGTTTTGTTGATGTAATGGTAGGAGTATTGTAACTGATGCAGTCATTGACCATTAGCTTTTGTTTCATATTTTTTTAAATTACCATCCTGATTGTGTATAAAACACCTTTTTGGGGCACAATGAAGTGGAGATTTATTTGTCAAGGGCAAAGTTTACAACTGTAACTGTCGTTAAGCAGTTTAGTGCTTCTGCTGCTTAGTAGTAGAGAAGGTAGTGACCACCAAACTCCAGCATGTGTTGTGACATCAGATGACATCCTGGAGGCCTCACATTTGAGGCAGGGTGCAGCACAGAGATGGCTCTGTTGGCATGAAAAAGATCTCCTTATGACCATGGACACTTGCAGGATCTCCATTCTTGTACTGCTTAAACTTGTCTGCAGCTTTTGACACAGTGGACCACAAGATGCTGCTAACCCACTTATATGATTTATCAGGAGTAGATGACCCACTACTACAGTGGATGCAATTGATTCTTTCCAGCAGAACTAATAGTACTGAGGGAGGGGTAGTAGCTGCTCTCTGAAGGCTCTCATCTGTGGGGTCCTGTAGAGATCCATGTTATCCCTATTTCTCCTCAATATCTATGAGAGATCACTGTTAAAGATAGTGAGACTCCTGGAGCTCTGCTGCCAACAGTATACTGATGATTCTTAACTGATGCAACCACAGCCACTATTAAAATGTCAGAATGCTTACAAGAAATCAGGATGAATTTGAGCAAGACTGAAGTGATGCTGATTGGAAAGAGAAAATGCTTTGACGAACTAGATAAGATGTCTCCAACTTCCACTGAAAGCATTCAGCTTTACCAGTTATCAGTGGTGTGAAGCCTATTTGACACTCCTCACTAAGTGGGAGTGACCAAGTAGCATCAATATCTATTAAAAAATGCCTTTTTTCCATAACCAGATTGCTAACCTCTTAAACAGCCTTGACTGAGACCACACTTTCCAGAGCCTAACTAAAACCTGCTATTAGGGTTCTGGTAGCCTAGGCTTCTTAGCAAAGTAGGATTTAGATAGGGATCTGCTGTGGTGTGGTGGGAGATGGGTAGAGAATGGAGATTTGTCACTGAATCTGAGTGTCAAAAACAAAAATCACAATTAAGGTAGGGCAAAGTGAGTCCTAGTATTATAAGAGGGTGGGATTTGCCCAGTCAACTTATCTATTTGCTTAGCGCAGGGGTCTGCTGGTGTGAGGCCACTCTTTCAGAATGGGGAAGAGAGTTACTTCTGAAAAAGAAACTTAAATTTGTGGTTGAGAGCATGTTGAAGAGCATGTATTGATGTTCCTCTGGTGACTTGGGATCCCATTTATTCAGGACTGGAATAGCTACATCCACAGCAGAGCTTGGAAAAGGAGCTGTGATAAATGAAGGGAGAGGGTAGCTCCTTTTTATGGACACTCAGCAGCTATAAAATCCCTCTTAGAAGCAGTTCTCTAATTGCTCTACCTGTAAAGGGTTAAAAAGTCTCCCTGCTATGCCTACATAAAAGGAAGTGAGTGGGCATCTGGCCAAAAGAGCCAATGGGAAGACTAGAACTTTTAAAAATTGAAACAAAAGACTCCCTTTTTATTTTGTCTGTGGCTCTTCTGCTGGAGAGAGGGGACAGGGCAGAATTATACTCTGAGAAGCTTAGGCCCAGGTATGAGAAATCCTCAGTATCATACCTAGAAACTATTCCTTTAAATCCCATTTATGTAAGTAGATCAGGAAATGTCTAAGAAGATACGATTAGGTTTAATCTCTTTTTATTTCTTTGTGGCTTGTGGACTCCTCTGTGCTAACCCCAGGTGCTTTTGTTTTGCTTGTAACCTTTAAGATGGACCCCAAGAAAGCTATTTTTGATGCTTAATCCTTTTTTTTAAAAAAAAAAAAAAATCTAGCAGAAGCCTAAGTTCCCAAATGTATCTTTTTCTTTTTTATTAATAGAATTTACCTTTTTTTAAGAACAGAATTGGATTCTCTTGTCTTAAGAGGTTTGTGCACGTGTTGTGGTTTAATTAGCTAGTGGCAACAGCTAATTTCCTGGGTTTTCTCCCCCTTTCTCAGCTCTTCCCTGGAGGGAGGATGAAAGGGCTTGAGGGTACCCCACAGGAAGGAATTCCCAAGTGTGCCTTCCTGGGCTCTCAAAGGGGTTCTGCATTTGGGTGGTGGCAACACCTACCAGTCCAAAGTCAGAAAGAAGCTGTAATCTTGGGAGTTGAATACAAACCTGGAGTGGCAAGTATTAATTTTTAGAGTCCTTGTGGGCCCCCACCTTTGGCACTTTAAGTGCCAAAGTGGGGAGCCAGCCTTGACCGGAGCCAATTAGATTCTATCAGTAGTGGCATCTGAATGCATACAAGGGTATGGAGGCCACTGTTTGGGATGATACATTAGTGGTATAAGTGTGCTAAGCTTTGTCTTTTTGTGCCTCCAGGCTCAAGAGGATGGGATACAGGAGCTGGCATCTGGATGTACTGGCATAGTATTGTGTATTTGGCTCAGTCAGTTAGCCACTTACCTCGGGATGTTCACAGATAGAGCTGCCTCACCACTACAGCCTAATTTGGTCTGGATGGAGGGGTAGACTTGCGGTGGGGGATTAGTGGATGCCCTTTCATGTTTGGCCAGGGACGGGTCACATGAATGGATCATTGTGCTCATGGGGATAAACTATTTGGGGATTTAGCAAAAGGGTGGAGTAAAGGAATAGGCCAAAATTTAGTGGTAGAACCAGGTCCTTCTTTGTGGGCGTAACTGTAACCTGGCTTTTGATTTGGCAGGGAACCTGTCTGATTTTTGTGCATGGACAAGGCCAAAAGAGAGGTAAAGCAGCCAGTGGCTAAATTATGTGAACAGGAAATATTGCTTGTTGATCATGAAATTGCATAATCCGTACCTGAGTAGCTCAGGGAAGAGGTGGTATACTTCTCTGACAGGGGAGTGGATATGACTTCTAACCATTATTAGGGAAGGAAGAATTAATCTGGGAATCTGGCAGGGTGAGGAGAAACAGCCCAGCAAATTGTTGGTGCCACCTGATGGCATGTACCCAGTGGAGGCAATTGTTCAATGGGGATTTGGTTCCCAGATAAATTGGAAGTGGAGAAAGCATTGGGGGGAAAAAGCATGTTCTGAAGAAGTTGGAGAGTGGTATTGGAATGTCTGGTGCAGTGAGGAGACAATGCCCTTTTCCCCACCTCCTCTACCTAATATGAGGGGGAGGGTCATAGGGTCCCAGCAGTAATGCTAGTACCAGGTGGAATGGGAAACTGAGGCAGCCCTCTACCAGTTGGAACAGATTATAAAGGAAAGGCCACTTACAATGGACGAGTTATTGCTAGCTGTTTCCCACATGTGTTAGAGTTGTGGTCTAGTTAAAACACATTCCTGACATTTTGTCTGTCTTCCTGCAATGCAGTAACTGTTCTGTGAAATTGGTATTTAGTGATTCCTACAAAAAAAAAATCAATCTTTAGGTAAAAGCTATCCAGTCTAGCATAGATAAAGAGAATAGATGAGCTCTAAAGCTCAGCATAAAAGTGAAAATGTGTTAACAATTTATGGAATACATAATCTGCTGCTCTATAGAGTGCTCAAGATGAGAGATTCGCGGAGTAAAATTATTCTAGAGACTTGAAATTGCAGCTCTGTGATCTGAAGTTGTTGCTCAAAAGAACTATTAGGCTGAAGGCTTCTACCCACACTCCTGTCTTCTGAACACTCTCATAAATTGGTGGCCACCTGCTCAAATTAATTGAAAGGTAGAAATAAATCTTGTCATTGTAGAGCACATTAGTTAGAACTTGGTCTACAATGGCTAAAGGAGAAAGTTACTTTTCTGCAGAGTTTGAACTTTGTATATTGTAAATATAGTGTACTATACTGCTCTACACTGCCAGTCTAACCCAGTTTTAAAAGTGAACTTCTTAGGGTAGTTTTAGCAGACTTATTTGCAAACCAGTAAAATTAAGGCCAGAATTAGTCCTGTTTTGTTCTTGTATTAATTAGATATCTAATTTTGCATGCACTGACTTGTCTTTACATACACAGCCACTAATAAAAAGACCAAATTTAATTTGCAGTTTTAAAATGACTCTGGATAAAACACTCTAGCTATGAATTTGTTCTCCTGGGGAAAAGTTGAAGAGTTTGAATGGTGAGGCCACTATGGGACAGTCATTAAATATAAACTAAAGGAAGAAACATAGTAAAATCTATTTATGCAAATGTATTAAATGGTCCATTGATCCACAACATTGAATATTCTTGACTATGCTCTGTCCATTTAGTTTAAAGAAGGCATTTAGTCTTCTGTTTTATCCAGATTTTCACTCATGTCTTTAAGAGGTTGAAACCTGAACTTTGCCATGTTGCTGGGTTAATGTTAAATACTTTGCACTTCCAAGCAAGTGACTAATTGTTAGGTTTCCTGACTTAGGGTATGTCCACACAGGGGGTAAAAGAGCTGCGACTGGCCTGGGTCAGCTGACTCAAGCTTGTGTGGCTAAAAATTGCTGTGAGGATCTTTGGGCTCAGGCTCCAGCTTGAGCTCTGTCAGCATCCATCCTTGCAGGGTCCCAGCTGCACACATACATAGCATTTTTTTGAGCTCTGGAGCCCAAACCCCACAAGTCTGGGTCAGCTGACCTTGACCAGACATGGTTTTGTTTTTTTTTCTTTTTTTTGGTTTTTTTTTTTTCCTCATGTCGTTTGTTTGTTTTTTTTAATCCCTATGTTGATATAGCCTTACTCTCTCTCTAGGTTAGCAGACTGTCATGGAGTGCTCCACTCACTGATAGTTTGGCATCTCCTCTTGTCTGTTCTGGAGATTACCTAATCAAGTAGACATCCTTTCCCATTTTTGCATGCTACCACTCTGTCTAATTCTGTCTGTCTCTCTGGTCTGCAGTCCCTCTCTCATTCCAGAAACTGCAGTGTCCTCTTCATGACTCAGCCCAAGTCACTCAGCATTCCACCACCTTCTGGGATTTATCAAAATATTTCCTTCAGCAGGTGCCATTCCTTCAGTGGCTGGTAGGGGAATCCAGGCCTGCCCTCTACTCTGGGTTCCAGTCTATGGACCTTCAACCTAGCAATTCTGGGCTTTGCTCATCCAGCCCTCACTACTCCTTCCCTGGACTGCTTTCTACCCTTCTGGTACTCCTCTAAACCCTCTTCTCAGGGAGTGGCTGCTACCCCAGTCTGTTGCCAGCTTCCTGGCTTTATATGCCCTGCTTCTTCCTTCCCAGCTGAGCCTGTTCACAATCAGGTCTTGCTCCCTGGCTTTTTCTCCAGCTGCAGCCTGTAGAATTAATAGATCTACCTGGCCACCTTAACCCTTCCAGCCCTGTGTGGGTTGGACACCCCATCATACAGGCATATTAGGACTCTTCAGAGGTGATATGTAAATATTTAGCGCACAGACTTATTCTGAGTCAGCAATCTCCATCAGTTTGCATCTTACACAGCCTGGTCACCAAGTGGTAGTACAGTAAAACTGCATAGTTTCTCAACTATGGTATCCAAGCAAAAAATGTTAAACCAGAGTTAAGGCTGGTAATATCAGTTATTGAAAAGGTAAAATCCTTAAGAGAACATAGTAACTATCAAACAACAAATGATAGACTAAGTATTCAAAGTTTGAAAAAAACACATGCATCCATTTTTAGAATGTGGAAATGCATAGTTAAGGTCACCCAAACAAATGTAATCTCTCTTCCAAAAATATTCTACCCTGTCTACCCTTCACACCTCGTGTGCAAAACAGTGATATTAGAATAATGTAGTGATAATAAGGAGTTAACTTCGGGGTTGTCTACACTGGCAATTTACAGTGCTGCAACTTCCTTGTTTACGGGTGTGAAAAAACACCCTTCTGAGCGCAGCAAGTTTCAGCGCTGTGAAGCACCAGTGTAGACATTGCACCAGTGCTGGTAGCTACGCCCCTCGTGGAGGTTGGTTTTTTAGAGTGGTGGGAGAGCTCTCTCCTAGCACTGTGCCGCGAACACACAAACCATGCTAAAGCACTGCCAGTGTTCACTAGCCTCTTAGTGAAGTTTTTATCTGTATAACTTACAGAATTAAGGAAGTCCAGAATACAAAAATGTCTGATAATCAATGATACCACTTGGCACCATCTTTTGCCCCTTGGTACGTAGCTGCCTTTTTTCTCTTTCAGGGTTTTGTAGCCCTAGAAACAACCACTTACATCTAAGCTAAGGCTCAGTGCCTGACAGCATTCTTACATGTTTGAAACTGTATATGCCTTTGAGAAATTGTGCTGACTTTACCAGAAGTATGACCATAATAAATTATGCCCTCAGTGATACCTTTGCAACCTTACTGTCTTTGATGTCTTTGCACAGGTGTAATTAGCTCTAATTGCAACTTTACAAACAACTGTGATACATAAGAAGATACAGAATACATTAGTTATGTAAAAGTTTGGGAGTTGTCTTAAATGGTGATTGTACTCTGAAAAATAGCATAATTTACACAGAGAGCCATCTACTGGTGATGTAGCCATATCTGCTTACATTAGTGAATAAAGTGAGACTTTTTTTATAGCATTTAGTTGTCATCTATGTAATATGAGACTAAGCCGGATTCTGTTCCTTCTTATGTATCACAGTTGTTTATAAATGTCCAGTTAGAACTAATTATACTTGTGCAAACTCATTCAATACAATGAGATTGCAAAGGTATTACTAAGGGCAAAATTTGAAGATGCTGGGGTTGCAAGAAGTGGGAGGATAGAATTTGGCTTACGTAACTTGTGTATGAAATCTATCAAGGAAGGTAGCTTAATTCTGATCTTACAGTATGTTTGCTGTGCTGGCAGATATGCCAAAAGGAAGAATGATTGTGTGTGTAGTGTGTTTAAATTTTTCCAGTTCAAGACATTTGGGATGAATCTCTCTTCCTGCAAGTATCCTAGGTAGTTAAGAGTTGGCTTGGCCACACCCCTTGGCCATTACCAGATTCAATATCTGGCCAAGTGAGATGGGTAAGGCAGGAGTGATAAACTGTTTTTCTAATTTAACACTTTTTTAAAAGGTGGTGGGTACGATGCAGCAGGGAGACACATAGCCTCAAACAATCATTTCCCTACTTTCTAACCAGAGTGGTATCTCAGGAATATTGCATAAAGTAATCTAGAACTAAAATGTCTGTGGGAGTGACACTAATTGGAGAAAGGATGAATTGGAAATTACCACCCCACCCCCACCATAACTGTACCAAATTCAGAGTAAGAAGGCGATATTCCCCTCTTTGTACATATTCTGGTAAAGCAGGGCTTACACTGTCACAAGCTGAATGTAACTTCTATACAGAGAAGAATAGAATTGCCACTTCAGACAAAGTGATATTTTTTTGAATAGCTGAAACGTTAGAGAAAACTTGCCTCTCTTTTTAATTTTTCTCTATGCAGCTCTAACTCATCCAACTCCCCCCACCCCATTCTGAAGGGTATCTAATTACTGGTAAAAGTTCACTGTATCTCTTCCGTCCCTGCACTCATATAATTTTCCTTACTCCTGGTCTACACTGAGGGGGGAAAGGAGAGGGGTCCCACCTAAGAGACGCAACTTCAGCTACGTGAATAGCATAGCTGAAGTTAGCAAAATTTAGGTTGACTTACTGGCCATCCACGTGGCGGCAAGTCGACCGCTGCCGCTTCCCCACCTCTTGCTGAGGTGGAGTACAGGAGTAAACGGGATGTGTGTTCGGGGATCGACTTATTGTTTCTACACTAGACACACTAAATCAATCCCCAATAGATTGGTCACTGCCCACGCATCTGGCAAGTAGTGTAGATGTACCCTTTCTTTCTCAGCTGAACTAAGGGGAATGAGACATTGTTTCCTTCCTTGGGTTTCTGGTAATATTAATCATGCAGGAGTTCTAACCTTGTGAAAGTAGTTTACTTTTTATATTTTTAACTAATGCATCCAGTGTTTTTCTAACTCATTGCTCTCAAATCTTCTTCACATCACCAGGTGTTCCTTCATCTAAAAACATCTTAAGATACACTTTTCGCAAAATCTTAGACAAACTTCAAAGGACTAAGTATTCTAACAGTATGGTGGTGAGGATTGTATATAGATTGCTGTTATATCTGAGTGTACTTCATGCACTCTTACTCACAAATATACAATCTTTCATCCTTTTTTGGGGAAGGGAGAGACTATGTGGGTCTCTTACCCTTGGGAATAGCTGTGAGGTTCCCTGACCCACTGGGGATGGAAGTGGTTGGAAGCACAGTTTTGGCAGGCTTTTAAAAAATCTTCTATAGCCAGAATGAGGCTGAGTTGGTCACAATGGGAGGGCAGTTGAGGGTAAGTCAGGCCTATGAAGTAAATTGACAGAAGGACAGAGGGGAATAGAGGAGGGGTAGTTATGAGGGTGGTAAGTATGAGAAATTGTAAAGTAACTGACTGGCTGCTTATATTCGTCTTTTTAGATTGCAAGCCCTTTAGCATAGAAATGCTGTTGCTTTGTTAGTATAGTGTCTGACGCAATGGGAGTCCATTCTTGATAGAGCATTGTTGTAATAAACATTACTAAAAGTGGACCTAATTTAAAATTATGCAGTATTGGCTTTCTGAGTCTGCATAAAACTTGAAGCAATAACTTTGAGGATATTGTCACTGTTTTTTAATATAATCATTTTAGCAGAAACATCCAGCAACTGTACTTTGACACCTTCCTGGGTCCTAAAAATTCAATCTGTCCCTTACTTGGCTTGTAAGACCTTCAGCTTACCCCTTCCCTAATGTCTCTAGTGAATGCTAAGCACTGTCCAAATCTGTATGTTTAGGGGCAGAGTGTTTTTTTTTTTTTTTTTTTTTAAAAAAGGTTTTAATACTGAAATAAATGAACAAGTGATCTTTACTGATTGTATTCTTTACTCTTATGTTAACTTCGGTTTAAAAAGTTTACCTGAATCTACTTCAGTAAAGTAACAGAAAAACCAGCAGGGTTAAACATAGCAATGCATTATTACAACACTACCTATTATTGTGGGTTATATAAAATGAGAAGGAGAGAAAATTACTTTGTACATTCAGTTCCCATTGATACCAATGGGAAGCTCCTCTGTATATCAAGTGTATGTGCAATTAAGACTGCAGTTACATTTGCAGGTCTCATAATTTAAAAAAAAGAAAAAAGAAAAAGGGACAACACTCTTAAATAACTAAGGCAATCTTCTGCTTTGGAAGGGCATTAAACTGAGCAGTAGCATGTTGGCAGAATAACATGTTTTAAAACTTCTGATTTTTAAACTCACTAATGAGAATCTTTTTTTTAAAAGCAGCATAAACTTGCTGTTTTCTCCAATATGAGCAAAACACAGGATAAATAAAATGGGTTTGGAAATGACTAGTGAGGAGTGCATTTAAATACAAATAACCTGATAAATGTTTCTAAATCTTTTTACTAGCTTGACTTTCAGTTTTTGAGCTTTGTGCAATCTGTATGCAACTTAATTTATATTTTCTTCCAAGTTTCTGGAGTGACTGCTATAAACATGTAACATTTTTGCGATTTATAAGCTCCTTGAAGAAGGAAAACTGAAACCACTAATTAAATGCAGCAATATTTTCCTCCTTATGAAAAACATACGATTATGTAAGATAGTTATATATTACTTTTGAATAAAAATAGTGCTAAAACTGTTGTGTGATTTAATAAAACGAGCTCCAGGTTGCTTTATCTTGTAATCTGTGAAGTACTCAAATTACACTCAAATATCTTAATACCTTATTGGGAAAATATTTTCAATGGTTGCTATACTTCTAGTGAAAACAACTCTAAGCTGGCTGTTTCAAAAATCAAGGGGTTTCTGAAGCTGAATCTTCTTTATGCTATATTTTTTAAAAAATAGTAACTAAGAGTGTAAGTGAAATAATAATCAAAATGCTTTGAGAAGTGTCATCTTAGCCATGTTGGTCCCAGAATGTTAGACACACAAGGTTGGTGAAGTAATGTCTTCTACTGGACCAACTTGTGTTGGTGAGAGAGAGAAATTTTCGAGCTTATAGACTTGAAGAGCTCCATGAAAGCTTGAAAGCTTCTCTCTTACCAACAGAAGTTGGTCCAGTAAAAGGTATTATCTCACTTACCTTATCTCTTGAGAACACTGCTCTACAGCCAAAATGCTTCTGAAATAAATGTAGTCAAACTTTACTAATTCTGGGTCACTGAGAATGAAAATGATGCTTAAAATTGTTGATTGGCTCTAGTTTTCAAGATAGGCTATTGGGTCAGTATATACGACCCTTGACATGGGAATGGTGGAGGATAAGTGAGTTATAAAAGGAAGGGATCTCAATTTAAACCAGAAATGACTAAAATACATCTTTGACTGGATCTATGAATAAATCTATGACCGGGTTTGGACAGTACTTGCTTTTTAGGCAAAACAATAAATGATGCAATCTGAAGCTGGTATTGCATCATACATAATATGAATTGCATCATGTTATTCCTAGAAGTCATGGATGATGCAATCATAACGAAGCTTACATCACTCTGCTGAACAAATTGCCCTATATCAGCTCTAGAAATCGTACAGTGTCATGCTCTCTTATTTGTCAGTGTTTGATTTTGCAAAGGGACACATTTCTGTTTAGCCAAAGTGAGCAGAGATGCCTCGTACTTGTGTGAACAGTGCAGATAACTTCTGCTATGTTTGTGGTGAAGTGACTTTTGCATCACAAAAGCGCAGTATAACCACTATGGTTAAGAAAGCCTATCACCTTTATTTTGGCTGCAAAATTGGAGATCAGGACAAGAGGTGGGCCCCACACATATGCTGCAACACTTGTGCAACAAATCTTCGCCAGTGGTTGAACAGGAAAAGGAAATCTATGCCTTTTGCAGTGCCAATGATTTGGAGTGAGCCAACAGATCATACCAGCAATTGTTACTTCTGCATGGTGCCTCCAGTTTGGAAAGGTGTGCCAAAGAAGAAAAAGTGGAGTGTGCATTATCCAAACATTCCATCATCTATACGCCCAATATCCCACGGAGAAGGACTGCCGGTTCCTGATGCACCAGAATCGTTCTCGCTTGAGTCAGACAAGGAAGAGGATGAAACTTCTGGTCCTGAACCATCAATGTCACAGGACCCACATTTTCTCCCATCCTCCTCCTCTGAACCACACCTCATAACACAAGCTGAACTGAATGACCTTGTCAGGGATTTGGAACTACCCAAGAGTAAGGCAGAGCTGTTGGGCTCCAGACTACAGCAGTGGAATCTCCTGGCAGGTGATGTTAGGCTTTCCATGTTCCGTGACCGTCAAAAGGATCTTGTCCCATTCTTCTTCATGGAAGGTGATCTTGTAGCCTGCAACAACGTCGATGGTGTGATGGCAGCCCTCAACATCGTTCATGATCCAGATGAGTGGAGACTCTTCATTGATTCATTGAAGACGAGTCTTAAAGCTGTTTTGCTGCATAATGTTTTGCCATCAATTCCAGTTGGTCATGCAGTCCATATGAAGGAAACCTATGACAACACGAAACAACTTTTGAGGTGCAAAAACTATGACCAACATCAGTGGCAGCTTTGTGGCGATTTGAAGGTGGTTGCTCTCTTGCTTGGTCTGCAGACTGGATACACAAAGTACCGCTGTTTTCTCTGTGAATGGGATAGTCGTGCAAGAGATTCCCACTACATCAAGAAAGACTGGCCACTCCGACAGTCATTGGAGCCTGGGAGGAAAAGTGTTCAGCATCCACTACTTGTTGAATGAAGGAAGATTTTGTTACCACCCTTACACATCAAGCTGGGTCTGATGAAGAACTTTGTCAAGGCCATTGACAAAACACAAGCAGCTTTCAAGTACCTCTGTGGAAAATTTCCAAGGTTAAGTGAAGCTAAGATAAAGGAAGGTGTCTTTGTTGGTCCTCAGATTTGTGAACTTCTTCGAGATGATGCATTTGACCATGCACTGCGTGGCAAGGAAAAGACGGCATGGAAAGCCTTCCAGTTAGTGGCAATACATTTTCTCGGAAACAACAAGGCAGACAACTACAGGTTGTTGGTGGAAAACCTTCTCAAGGCATACAAAAGCCTTGGTTGCAACATGTCACTAAAGATACATTTTTTTGCACTCTCATCTAGATTTTTTTCCATCGAACTGCGGAGCAGTGAGCGGCGAGCGATTTCACCAGGACATTGCAACAATGGAGAAATGCTATCAGGGCAAATGGAGCCCATCAACGCTTGCAATCAACGCTATTGCTGGACAGTAACAAGAGATGCGCCATTTAATGAATACAAGAGACAAGCCAAGAAGCGCCGAGTAGACACTGAATAGGACTAAACTATGTATGTAATAGTTTTTTTGCCTTTTGTTTCATAATACATTTTATTTATATAACCCTTTTGCTGATTTTTAAAGTGTTACATAAACAGGACAGGTGAAATATTATCATGTAAAGCAACCATAAACACATGAAAAGACCTAGGTTTACAATTTATGATTAAAACTCTACTATCTACACAATATACATCGACATAAAATGTAAAAACTTAACTATCTTAAACAGTAGCCAATCAGTTATTTTAATTGTCGTATTTGAATTCAGCACATCAAAATACATAATAAATATCACATTTTATCTCTGAAGCAGATGACTTCTAAAAAATTGTAGACCAGTGTAAGAAGCTTTTTCAGCTACAAGGAGAAGATGTGGAAGATTTTGTCCTATTCCTAGAATCATGGTAACCCATGCAGCCAATGATGGAGAAGTTTTTTACCTCTGATTCTCATTAGGATCACTGATCAGCCATGATTGGATACTATTACCTGTCAACTTGAGAATTGGCTTACCCTCTTTTGAGTGTTTCACCACACATCTAGAAATTGATTTTTAAAATACTCTTGTGATAGAAAGCTTTGCTTACATGTCACGTGTTGCATGTGCTCCCATTCTGTTGCTTCAGACAAACTTATGTGTATAAATGCTTGAGTGGACTGGGACCAGGCTGTCCAGCATCTGGAAGGATTGTCCTCGGAGAATAGTGTATAGTGCCTTCTCCTCCTAAATGTAGAAGAAAACAGTGTCTCTTAGGTGTCTTGTTTCTGTGTACTATATTGGTACTGCATGGCAAAGTGACTCACCATCTCGTGTGCTGCCTTGTAGGCTACAGCAGTATTTCATGGTTTCATTCTTCGTTGTCCTGCTGCCCAGGCCTGCTAGTGGTCCCCTTTTTTGCTATGTGACTTGGCCTGCCAGCCAGGTCATCTTTGGTCTCAGAACCCTTTCGTGGCAAACCATGGCTTTCACAGGTAGTCTCAAGCCCTTATACCAAGTTGATGGTCCTGGTCCAGGCCCAATAATCTTGCTGACCCTTGGGTTTGGGGTCTTCGGGCTGGTCTTCCTGGTGAGGCTGAAGAGGAGCCTAGTTCCTCCGTCTGCCCTGGATTCTAGCCCAGGGATCTTTGTGGCGAGTTAAGGTCTGTCTGGTCAGACCTCACTTGCTTCCTAAAACGCAACTACCTTTCCCCAAAGGAACTCGTATTCTCAGTTGGGTGTGGGGTGGGGTGTACTGCACCAGGACCTAGCTAGCTTGGTTCTCTGTTGTGGTGCTTTCTGGGAACTGAAGATAAGAGGTCTGTCCACCTCCCCAGGCTGGGCCCTTGCACACTGAGCTACTCCCTTTTAAGGCTCCTCCAAGATTAGCATGCCTCTCCAGTGTAGCAGATGGGGCTATGTGGGCCCAAAGTTGCTTCTTAATTCCTTCTTTCCTGGCGGTGGTGGTGGGGGTTTATACACACTGTCACAGAGCGTATTTATTATTTTTTCTTTGCCATAAAAGAGAATCAAAGCTGAGGAAGTGATTGCTCTCAAACACATGGCACTACAGCTGTCTCTGAAGTGCTGAATGCCAGTTTTTCCTCAGAACTGAACAACTGTGGATAAGCATCATACATGCTCGCTGGTTTGTTGTAGTGTTTCTCATGGGCTATAGGCATCAACCTTCTCTTTGGGTATAAAGATGAACACTAAAGCATTTGATTTGAAGGAAAGAAACCCCAGTTACTACAGACCTAGCAACCTGATAAGGAGAAAAATAGATTGTTTTAGTATGTCAGCCTGAACAATGCTCTAAAAGTACCTTGATGATCTAGGGAGAACTTGAATTTCTTGTTCTTGGCCTTTAATTTGTTGTTTCAATTGACAATTCACTTAAGTTTGTCTTTTAAACTCTCTATTCTGATAAGGGCTAAGGGCTTGTCTACACTGGCACTTTAGAGTGCTGCAACTTTCTCGCTCAGAGATGTGAAAAAACATACCTCTGTGTGCTGCAAGTTTCAGCACTGTAAAGTGCCAGTGTAGACAGTACACCAGCACTGGGACCTGTGCTCCCAGGGATAGTAGCTATTCCCCTCACGGAGGTGGTTTTTAGTGCTCTTCCAGTGCTATGCCGCGACTATACAAGCCAAGTTAAAGCACTGCCTTGACAGTGTTTTAACGTTACTAGTGAAGACGTGCCCTTAGTCATTTCTTTTAAAGATGTTCTGGGAATATTCAGAAGTAGGGGAGGGAGTGTAAGAATAACACCTGCTTCCTCTTCCTGTTTTGTACTATATTATTATATAGGTATACAAACCAGTTATCTCAGCTGATCCTGGGCTCCATGCCTTGATACATTTTTCAGTACACTTTAATGCTCCTTTTGACTGTGGTATATTTTCTAAAGTTCTTTAAATCTGGGTGGACCCAGTCTGTGTGTGAAGTCATCTGAGGGGAGAAAGCAGGCACTGTTCATTTTCTGTACTTTAAAATTGAAGGACTATTGAGAGAGCCAGTCCCATGAAATTTTCCCTGGGGAGTGAGAAGAGCTTTATAGCTTCAGGAGCCCTATTAGCCTTGTCTGCTCTATTCAAAAACTACCCAGTGCTGCGCCTGAATGAGTGCCAAATGCCACTTAATGGCAACTGTAGGCAAAGTAAACTCTCTCCACCACCATTTCAGAAAGTGGGTTTGTTCTCATCTACGTGTGCCGTTAAACATTTGGCACAGTTCATCTTCACTTGTTGCTGACAGACTTTCAGCAAGACATGACTTTCATAGAATAGACACAGCTTACAATTAGAGCTGAGTGAATAATTTATTTTTGATCTGGAGGCCAAACAGGAAATAAATTTGTTTAGTTTTGAACCAAAACTGATTTGTTTGATTTTCACAACAAAGTGCAAAGAAACTGAATAAATTTTGTTGGGTCAAAACAAAATATTTTCAATGCCCAATTGAATCAACATTTCTAAAAAAAAATATTTTTTTTCAGGTTTGTTGGCCAAAACTATTGGCCACATTTGACCCAAATTTGTGAATAGTTTTGTGCCCTGAAAAGTGTATTTTTCAACCAACTTACTGTTTGTTGAAATTTTTTAAATCCACTTTACTTATGATGCTAGCATTCTCACATTAAGCTGTTTTTGGTGAAGCTATGAGATTAAGTAGGGAAACAAGTACTTTTTTCCTTAAAAATGGAAACTTCTGCTATTTTTTTTCTGTTAATTTGTCTTATCTAAGTTGGTTGTCAATATACATTATAAATAATTTCTTTTATTAGCACATCCGTTTTGACAGCAGGTTTCCTTGTGAATCACCCTTGTTTTCATGGATGTTTCGTGTGAAGAGAGCGAACAATAATCTTATGTCATAGATCTAAAATGATTTTTAATGCAATGAAGTACTAAGGCCAGGGATATTATGAAATTTGAATTAAATACCCTGTGCAACTTGAGTGACGGTTACGAAAAATCGTCCTTTAAAATTGAACCCATATTTTTTTGATAATACATAAAATATGCCAAAGTTAATCAATTTCTTCTATACATTTGTGGAAGGACTTGAATAAAAACTGGTAATTGGACTATGCCAATTTAGATTTATATATCCAACTGTAGGTCTCAGTTAAACCAACAGGAATCGGGAGTTTTAGCTAAAGCTATTGTGATTTGTTAATGTAAATGACATGGTCTTTTTTTAATAAAAGGAACTCCAAAGAGGAAATGAATTTTATATACCTCATTCAAATGAGATAAATGTGTGTTATGTGTATATGACACCTAAACACAATGACCGTTAAAAATGCTCACAAGGTAAAAGGGGCAGTTCCAGGGTTAGCTGTTTTCATGCATACTTTAAAAATAAAACTGCCTATTTCTTTTGCAGTATTTAGTGTTCTGCCAAAATGGAAATGATATCCCCTAACCAGTACAACACATATTGTGGGTTTCCTTACATAAGTATAAATGCAGTGTCAGCAAATTTAACTTGGAGGAGAGCACCCCAGCAATGAGAATAGCAGTCTTTTGTTCACTTTTAACTCTAATTTTATGATATTTGATACTCTACTATATTATTGCAGCCTAGCCTGCAAACAATTTATTATGGTAATATGGGATGTCACTGTAGCATTTGTACCAATTCCTTGTTTGGTGATAAAGTGGTTTAGCAAAGTTTTACTCTAGCTTACACCACTGTAGAAAGTTTGAACTATTTCCAATCTTCCTGAAGCTGCCGGTTCAAAACTAGTTAGTATTGGCTCAGCTATTGTCATCAAGCTAGATAGGATGAGTTCCATGCAGCTGGCCTCATTTATTTTTGTGGTAAGACATTAAAACTAGAAACTGCCTCTCTGTGAAAGTTAGTGCCTATTATAAAGCCTTTTGTAAGACCTGCAATTTGTAACAGTGTCCCTCCATTAAAATTGCCTCTCCCTACTCATGGATAGCATTTATGGCCATTGTACTTTATCCTATAGACTTGTTATAGCTACCTGTATTCCAAGGAGATACTTGTTTTTAGGTGCCTGCTGCATAGCTATTAAGATTTGTACACCTCCATGTGCTACTTTTTGCAGCTTCAGGTAACTTGTATCTAACCACAAACTCCACTTTTTTTGTGTATGTGCCTTTAGTGCATGTGCAGCTCTGTTGATCAACAGGGCATCAAAGGAGCAAGCTTCTCACACATTGCAGGGCCAGTAGGCAGCAGTTTTGAGGCAAATTCTTTTAGGGGTGACAAAGTGTCAAGGCTGAATTCCCATTCTGTCACTCCAAGTGCAGAAAGTGGGGGCCTGCAAGGATTCTAAATATTAATACTTGCCACTCCGGGCTCGTATTAAACTCCCAAAGTTACAGCTTTTCTCTGATCTTGGCTTGGTAAAGGCTGCCACCACCCAAATGCAAAACCCTCACTTTTAACCCAGGCAGGAGCACTTGGGAATTCCTCCCCGTGGGGTACCCTCCAGCCCTTTCACCCGTCCTCTGGGAAGAGCTGAGAAAGAAACAAAGGAAATTAGCGGTGGCTACCAGCTAATCAAACAACATGCACAAACCTCTTAGGACACCAATAATCCAATCCTGTTCTTAAAGGTAAATTTTATTAAAAACAAAAAGGAAAGAATATGTTTGGAACTTTGCTAGATTTTAAAAGAGCAATTAAAAAGTTAGGTACCCAAAATAGTTTTCTTGGGGTTTCAGCTTAAAGGTTACAAGCAAACAAAAGCATATGTGGTTAGCACAGAGGAGATCCGCAAGCATTAGAAAATAAACAGAAATAAACCTGATCGTGTCTAGCTAAACATTCTGATCTACTTAAACCTTTGGGTTGTTAAAAGTAGTTCCAGATATGATCTGATTTTCATATCTGGTTCAAACTTTACATAGCATTCCCTTCTGCCCTAGCTCTTCATCCCAGAGAGCAACAAAGGGAAATATTTTTTCCCCGCCATTTTTAAAAGTTGTAGACATCCCATCAGCTTTTTTTTTTTTAAAAAAAATTTTTTTTTAAATGTGGGCTTGTTAACCCTTTACAGGTAAAGCAAGCAGAGAACAGCTACCAAGAGGGATTTTACAGCTAGCTGGCTGGGTGTCCATCAAAGGGAGCCACTCCCCTCTTCATTTATCACACAAGCATTGTTCCTTCTCCATGCCCTATGAAGCTTGTGGCCTCTCTTCTGAGTCTTCCAATTAAGGTTAAAGTCTGGTGATGGATTTGTGAGATGGGTGCTGGACCTGACATCCACCAAACTCATTTCCTATAGGGACCACCAAATATTCATTAGACGGAACAGCTTTTAATCCCTGTTAAGTTGGGCTGGATCCATATGGGTGACCTACAGGCAAAAGGCTCTGAAGCATGTCAGTAGTGCCCTCAGATATTCAGTTTCCTAAAATGCTAATGTTACGAGTGAAGCTCATTTTCTGGAAAAATAAACTTCTTTATATCAAGTTCTGACCTTTTGGGAGTTTACATAGGCAAGGTCTTTTCTCCTGCACATTGCCGTGTCTCTTGCAAACAAAATGTATATTGTGCTTCGTTCTGTTCTTAAAGGGACAGCTCCCATTAACCAAATAACAATAAAAATATGATAAAATATATTACCAAAATGTACATTTTATCCAAATTTATCTCTAAATATCACAACTTAAGACATAAAATGGTTTCA
Organism: Dermatemys mawii; assembly: GCA_007922305.1. Classification (NCBI taxonomy): domain Eukaryota; kingdom Metazoa; phylum Chordata; order Testudines; family Dermatemydidae; genus Dermatemys; species Dermatemys mawii. The sequence continues at coordinate 8,754,203 of ML677348.1, forward strand.
GTGTTTTAACAGTTATTGTAGAGTTCTCACACTAACTTGCTTATTTTTATCCCGCCTGTGGGTCACCTGACAGATTTGAACTCAACTTTTAGCTGCACAGCACAGACTTCTACCACTTCAGCAGTTGAAGTAGTTGGTTAGAGAGGTATGCTGTTATCTCCTATAAGGAGCAGATCATAAAGGGGGAGACACTATCATTGGGTTATCCAACTCTTTGTGAATTAGCTCTAGAGAATATTGGGGTTCTTGAATTCTATTCCTCACTCTGGGAATAATATGGTATAGGATGTAGGAGGTGTGTGTTGTCTGCAGGTGCTGATCCTGGGATCTCTGGATTCAAAAGCACAAACTTCTACCACTAAAGGAAAATGCATATTAATATAACAAATTAAAATACCCCCGCAGCCTAGCAGCTAGAGTGGGACAAAGACCCACACTCATATCATGAGCAGGACAAGCGCATGATTTGGCCTACTTCTTTGAAAAGCAAAGTGCGTATAGCTTGCATCTGATATATGATAGACTTGGGTTCTAGTCCCATCTCTGTCTGTAATGATCTTGTGCATTTATTACCTTATCTGTAAAGTAGCTGAATGATGGTTGCCTCCCCTAAGGCATTAGGCCTTTAATAAGGGTTTCGAAGAGTATAGAAATTGTCAGAGTTGAGGTTAGAATTCTTGGGTACCTTCTCCCAGGCTACATGGCATTGTGTGTGGTTCACATGATCATGCTTCTAGCACCCCAGTAAGAGACCTTTTAAAAGGGTCTGATTTTTGATTTTTTTTTTTCCCCCAGAATACAAGAACTTAGCACTCTTTTGAAAACTGGGCTCTTTTAAGATGTCTCAGATTGGAAGACCAAAAACTGAGACGCTTAAAATTGCTCGTCATTTCTGAAAAGTTTAATCTTTAGTTTCACGATCACGTACTATTTTTCTGCAGGACATCTGTCTTAGTGTATGGGATGCTTGATGCTCAGTGAATGCATCTATATTTTTAATATTTGTTGTTCATGGTGTGATGCATTTCTCATCTAATTCACTGTATTCAACCATTGTATTGAATACAAAGTAAAATTCTGTAAGCTTTTCTGTGGGGCTTATCAGCACACATGAGCTTCTGAACTAAGCTAACTTCTCCTCACATCTTCCTTATTTTACAGATGTAAAACTGAGGCACAGACCTTAAATAACTTGCCTGGTGTTGCAGAGGAATTCCTCTGCAGGGTGGAGAACAGAACCTAGCTCTCTTGGGACCAGTCCAGTGCCTTTTCCTGTTTCAGAATACATTAGCTTAATCCTGATGCACCATAGAATTATAGGAAATGAGGTAGGAGAAATCTGTTTACTATGCAACTCTGCCTCATTTACTCTTCAACTTTTACTCTGACACTGGAATCCTATGCAAAAAATTAGACTATTATAATGCATGCACATAAAGGGGCAGAGCCAGAGTTAGTGCTACTACTCCACAAAGAACTTTGAAGTAGGGATTCTCTTCCTCATGGTCTACTTCACCTGCTACTTTCCTCCTGCCTACTGGAGGAGGTGGTATTGGAGCCTGCTCTGCCTCCAGTAATCAAGGATTTTAGGAATGCCCTTCACTCCTACTCCCTGCCTTGTTTTCCCTGTCCTAAGGCTGCAGCAGCTGATTTGCCTTATGCTGTGAGTTCTCAACCTGGGGTTTGTGACACACATGGGTGTGGCAAATTGATGTTGAGGATCAGGACCATGTTATCTTTCCCACAGTGTAAAATGGGTGGAAGGGTCCTGGTGTGGCGAAACACTAAGAACCTTTTATAGCCCAGCCCTGCTGCTCCCTCTCTTTAAAATTCTGCATTTCCATGCTTTCTGATTTTGGGTCTCAATTTGGCTTAATTTACTGATACTTATCTACCTACTGGCATTGTCTAACTCATGAGAAGTATCCTGTTCATTCCATCACAATAGAGGCAGTGTAGGCAACCTCACTTCTCCTTTTGAAATCAGACTTGGTTTTCTTGCAGCTTCATATTGTGACCCCAGCCTGCTCTTCCTCTATCTAAAAAAGCATGTTTTGGTGAGAATGAGCCTAGACTTTTAAGAGTGTGAAAGTTTTCTCCAATGTGCTTCTGGGTATTTTAAATGAATTTGATTTTTAGAAACTGGAACCGATTGGACTTTCCTTGTACAGTAATCCACAGATAGTGTTTGCTGAATCTGCCTTCCTACTTGCTTCCTCAGTGTGACTTAGTCCAACTTGTCACTTTACAACTCCTTCTACTAGCTTCTGTGTTATGCAGCCAAATGGTCTAGCTTTCAGTGTCTGTCAGTGGATAGCTGTATTCTTGACAGCTCTCAAAATGTGTCATGGTGGCCAACCTGGCTATTTCTACATACCTCAAAGGTGAGAAGGTCCAAAAAAGCCAAAGCTGCTTTATTTTGAAATGAGTATGTCTAATCTAGTGGTTGCTCTCCATTTGTCTCTCAATCTAAATATAATTACGACTAAAGAAATGTACTTACTATAATTCACTTCAAATATCAGTATTAAAATACAACAATGCTGGTTTTTATAGTAGTACTTAGTGGACCCTAGCAAATTTGGGGGCACCATTATGGGAGGTTCTGTACAGACATACTGTCCCTGCTCCACAGAGCTTATAATTTTAATTTAACCAGATGAATCAGATAGTGTAATAGTAATACACGTGTGTTTTACCCAGTATGGCAGTGCTTATTTTAAGACTAGTGGTCCATCTAGCCTAGTATCCTGTCTTCTCATAACAGTTGGTGCCAGGTGCTTTGGAGGGAATGAACAAGGCAGTTTATCAAGGGTTCTGGATGCCATCCAGTCCTAGTTTCTGTCAGTCAGAGGTTTTGTGATTCAATCCCATGCTCTGAGTATTCCAGACCATCTTTGCTAATAACCATTGATGGACCTGTTCTCCATAAATTTATCTAATTCTTTTTTGAGCTCAGTTATATTTTTGGCCTTTTCAGTACCCCCTGGCAATGCACAGTCAACCTGTGGAACTTGCTGTGTGAAGAAGTACTTTCTGAGATTCTACTCGAATATAAGAGTTACAAACACTAGACTTACGAACTGACTGGTCAAACACACACACCCCATTTGGAAGTGGAAGCATGCAATCAGGCAGCAGACACAAAAACAAATAGTGTACAGATAGTAGTTTACATTTAATAGTACTAAAAACAAATGACAAGGTAAGGAAACTGTTTCTGTGCTTGTTTCTTGTTTCATTTAAATTAAGAGGTTAAAAGCAGCATTTTTCTTCTGCATAGTAAAATTTCAAAGCTCTGTTAAGTCAATGTTTAGGTTTAAATTTCTGAAAGAACCATAATGTTCAGAGTTACGCAAATTTTGGAGTTACAAACAACCTCCGTTCCTGAAATATTTGTAACTGTAAGGTTCTGCTGAAGTTTTAAACCTGCTACCTATTAATTTCATTGGATGACTCCCTCATTCTTTTATTTACGTCTTCAGATAATACCACTTCCGTGTTCACTTTCTCCACACCATTCATAATTTATTGGCCTGTATCATATCCCCCCCGTTAGTTGTCTCATTTCCAAGTTGAACAATCCTAGTCTTTTTAATCTCATACAGAATTTATTCCATATACCTAATCACTTTTGTTGCCCTTTTTCATATTTTTTTCCAATTCTTATATCTTTCAAGACGGGGTGTCTAGAACTGCACACAGTGTTCGGGGTTTGGACATACCATTGATTTATATAGTGGCATTATGATATTTTTCTGTCTTAGGAACCATTAGGAACAGGATCGATAGCACTATTAGATTTTTTTGGCTGCTCCTGTACATTGAGCAGTTGTTTTTGGAGAACTATCCACAATGACTCCAAGATCTTTCCTAAGTGGTAACAGGTAATTTAGACCCATAATTTTGTGTGTATAGTTGGAATTGTTTTTCACTGTGCATCGGTTAGATATGTGCATAACTTGTAGGTGTAGTATGGGGGTTCCTTGTAAATGAAGACAAATAAGCAGATCAATTGTATCTGCTTGAGTGTGCCACTACCGATATCCTATTAACATTTTATCAAGTTGTTTGCATATTTCCAACCTTTAATTCTGTTTCAGATGTTCCTTTTTGTCTGGGACTTTACAGAATTCTTACTTATTTTGCTTTTGTAGCTGTTGAGGATTTTTATGATCCGACATTAGGGGAAGTAATACCACAAGAGATACTGCTTCAAAAATATTTTGGTTTTTTTTTTTAATTTTATTTTTAAGAACTTCTGTAAAAGATTTGAAGTCTCAGAGGAGTAGCCATGTTAGTCTTTATCTGCAAAAACAAGAGTCTAGTGGCACCTTAAAGATAAACAAGACTTATTTGAGCATAAGCTTTCATGGACTAAAACCCCACTTCTTCAGATGGATGGAATGAAAATTACAGATTCAGACATAAATATATATATAGATACGTTAAGATAAGGAAGTTACCTTCCAAATGGAGAAGCAATCAATTTTTAGAAGTGGACAAACCATCCACCCTGACTAAATTGGCCTTCAACATTAGTTCTCCATTTGTAAGGTAATTCCCTTCTTTTCATGTGCCAATAAATATTTATTCCTGTATCTGTAATTTTCACTCCATGCATCTGAAGGAGTGTCGTCTTTTTTTCTCATGAAAAGCTTATGCTCAAATAAATTGGTTAGTCTCTAAGGTGCCACCAGACTCCTTGTGTGGTGTTTTTTTTTTTTTTGTTTGTTTTTTTTTGTTTTTTTTTTTTTGGTAAAAGATTTGGTTGCTTATGAGCAAGCATACTGTTCAGATCCAGGTGTGTTTGTTTTTCTGCCTGGAGTTTGAATGTTTTGGCTGTCTGTCTATCTTTGACTTTCTACTTCTGCATTCCATGTTTCCATTTGTTATGGGATTTGAGGTTTGCAGACTGTTTCCAAAGAAGGTTTGGTATGTGCTTAGTCTGCTTTGGGATAAGTATGATTGTAGCATTGAGTAATATTTTTTCCCCTGCAGTATAGACTCTTCTGTATTTCTTTATGGGAATAAGCCATTTTTGTAGCAGTTACTAAGTGGAATCATAAAGTGGGAGTGTGATGGGTTGTTTTTTTTGTTTTTTTTGGTTTTTTTTTGGTCACTAATGTTTTAGGCGTCTTAGATTTCTTCTTCAGACTTTTAGGTTGGTACCTACATAATAAGCTGAAGAAATTCGTGACCTGCAACTGGAATGTGAACTGTTCTCTTCTGCAAGTACAATATGCTATGGCATTTATTACTGAAAATGGATTCTCGAAACAGTCTTAACAAATTATATTTCATATAAAAATGATAAAGTAATATAAAAGACCTAGCCTCAACTCACAAAAAATCTTGAATTCATCATTAAAGAATTCACCATGTCCTTAATTCACCCTGTTGCTTATAGGCATTGCAGAGGACTTAAACAACTTGGATAATCCTACGTATTTAAAGGATGGAGTGACAGACTCAAGTCTGAATAATGGCTTTACTCATATAGATTTATTAGCTCACTCACTTTAAGAACAAAAATGTCTGTCTTATCATTTGGCACCTGGAGTCACTGCACCACCTTAGTTTTTACATCCGTGGGACTTACCCCTCAATCTCTGTTACTTGGCACTGATCTATCACCGGGACTTTCAGCACCTTATCTGTAGTACTCCCCTACATAAGTTTCTTATGTGGTAAAGAGGATGACAACGATGACCATATGTTTTTCCTCACAATATTCCTCGCAGGTTTGCTTACCTGCAAGTGGGAGACGCACTATACCACATTCCTCCTATCCTAGTGGCTACCCACACAGGTATGGCAGCCCCTGGATGGGACCACCTACCCCCTTTCCTGGGCAATGGCCACTGTGGGGTCCATGGAACTACATCACGGCACAATTGATGATTCACAGTGCCACCTATAGAAAAAGTGTTAGGCGCTACCTGATGCTTTCTTACACAGATAGGCAGCTAAGACCTGAAGTAGCCGCTCCGTCTGCACAGCACATCGCTCCCCATCCTACAGTGATACCACTACAGGAGGCTACGGTGCCACCTCCCACCACTGATGAGCTCATTCCCTTTCAGGAATTATTTAAAAGGGTAGCCAATGAACTCAAGGTTGCCCTGGAGGCGGTACCAGAAACCAACCACGAGCTCACCGACATATTAAAAGCTACCACCTCATCCAAAATAGCCCTCGCAATTAATGGGGCCATCATGGAACCAGCTCAAATTATCTGGCAGACCCTGGCAATGATAAACCCCACTAGGAAGTTACTGGACTGCAAATATTTTGTTCCATTAAAGGGTTCAGAGTTTCTATTTACTCACCCATCACCTAATTCACTAGTGGTCAAGGTGGCCAACCAGAAAAATAAACACCAGCCTTTCTAAGTTCCCCTGTCTGACAAGAAGAATAAGAGACTGGACTCCTTTGGGTGCAAAATATATTTATCTTCCACTTTGCAATTTTAAATATCGAATTATGTGGTGCTCTTAGCCAAATATGACCACAAAAAATAATGCTAAAGTAATGCAATTTATTGATGTGTCAGAAGACAGACAACATCAATTCAAATCGGTGGTGTCTGTGGGCCAGTTGATCTCCCACACAGCTCTTTAAGCTGCTCTCGATGCTGCGGATGCAGGCACCAGATCCATGGTCAATTCATACAGCATGCCTCATGGTTTACTACTTCCTCCTTTCCTGTGGAGATACAGAGCACTGTCAAGGATCTCCCCTTTGATGGAGACAAGCTCTTCACTTCTACAACCAGTGGGGTCCTCCATTCCATGAAAGAATCACGTGCCAGAGTCAGATCTTTAGGCATCCAGTCACCTGCCCCAAAAAAGAGGCAGTACAGATATCAGCCATACCAACGACCACGCTACCATGCTTTTGTGCAAAATCAACATTTCAAACAATATGATACACAACAACACCGTAGACCCAGGACCCAGCAACGTCACCCTCCACAAATTACGGCGACCCGCTCTCCTGCCTTGAACAAACAAATTTGAACCCTTGGTCGAAGGTATAGAAAACCTCCCACCCTCTTCAGCATCCATTTCAACCATCCTTTAGACACCAACTACGCCTGTTCCTTGTCAATTGGGAAGCTATCACTATGGACAATGGATCCTGAAAATTATCAGATCAGGTTATGCCATCCCCTTCCTCTCCGTAACTCCCACCCACCCTTTCACCCTGTCCCTCTTCAGGGACCCCTCTCTCAAACAGTTGCTCTATCAAGAAGTACAACGCCTCATACAACTAGGAGTGATAGTGGGTACCAATTCAACATGGAGGGAAAGAGTTTTACTCCCATTACTTCTTGACAGAAAAGAAAAATGACAAATGGTGCCCTGTCCTTGACCTTCGATGTCTAAACAAGTTTGTCTAGAAACAGAAATTCTGGATGGTTACTCTACCAATGATGTTTCTGATGCTGGAGCTGGGAGATTGGTTTTCAACTCTTGACCTCCAAGCGATTCACTCTTGGTGTACAGCCAAACAGACCTCCCCAGTTTCTGCCCCACTCACACTGATACTGGATTACCTGCTACATCATAAAACATGTCCGAATTCCCTCAAGGTCCACCTTGCAGCATTCACCACGTTTCACCATAAGATTGACAACACTATGATCTTTGCCTATCCAGTTACCAAAAGTTCCTGAAGGGCATCTAAACATTATAGCCAGATGTAAAACCACCTGCAGTGCCCTGGGACCACCAGCTAGTTCTCAAAGCCCTGGTGGATAAGCCCTTTGAGCCAATGCAACCTGCTCCCTTCTCTACCTGTCCATGAGGATCGCCTTCCTGAGAGCAATCACGTTTACCAAACGAGTAGGAGAAATGGGAGCACTCATGGCGGAACCTCTGTATACCACATTCTTCCATGATAAGGTCACACTCCACACACACCCAAAGTTCCTGCCTAAGAAGCACTCTTAGTTTCACCTCCAAAGTGCCAATACTTACCAACATTTTTCCCAAAACCCCACACTAATACTTTTGAAGCAGCAGTGCACACTCTTTTTGTGCACAGAGCACTATCGTTTTATCTGGATAGAACAGAACCTCTCAGGAAACACCCCTACCCCCCAAACTTTTCGTCTCTACCAGTCAGCAATCACAAGGAAAAGCTATCTCTTCCCAGAGACTCTCCAAACAGATTGCAAACTGCATATATCTCTCCTACCAATTGAAGCACATAGAACCCCCTACATCAATTAAGACACACTCTGCTAGAGCTGTCTCCACTTCCACTACCTTTCTCCATAATGGCCTGCTTTCTGGCATATGCAAGGTGGCTACCTGGGCATTGGACCTTACCTTTGCCAATCATTACTCTGTCATGCATACAGCAGCATCCGACACCAGGATGGGTAGAACTGTCTTGTCAACAGTCTTCTTACCTGATCTAAAGTCCCAACCATCCTAAGGGGGATACTGCTTTTCAGTCACCTAAAGTGGAGCACCCACAGGGACATCTCTCGAAGAGGAGGAGGTTACTCACCTTGGGCAGTAACTGACGTTCTTTGAGATGAGTGACCCTGTGGGTGCTCCACTACCCGCCCTCCTCCCCTCCACTTCGGAATCTGGCATGTACCCTGTTGCAGAGAAGGAACTGAGGAGCCCGGGCGAAGCATGCGCTATTCAAACACTGACAGCTCGAGAGGCAGGCACAGCGTGTGCACGGCCCATAGGGGTACTGGTGTAGAAATCTCCGATCAAAGGTGCTGGGATGCACCTTGACGTGAAGTGCCCACAGGGACACTCATCTCGAAGAAAGTCAGTTACTATACAGGGTGAGTAACCTCCTTCTCTTGTTTTGTTATCTGCCACCACTGCGGACAGCCTAGCTCCATTCTCTTTGGAATACCCCTCTTCAGGTAGTTGAAGACTGCTATCAAATCCACCCTCGCTTTTCTCTTCTGCAGACTAAGTAACCTCAGTTCCCTCTGCCCCTCCTCGTAAGTCATGTGCCCCAGCCCCCTAAGCATTTTTGTTGCCCTCTGCTAGACTCTCCAATTTGTCCACATCTCTTCTGTAGTGGGGGGACCAAAACTGGATGCAATACTCCAGGTGTGGTCTCACCAGTGCCAAATAGAAAGGAATAATCACTTCCGTCGATCTGCTGGTACTGCTTCTACTAATACAACCCAATATGTCATTGGCCCTCTTGATAATGAGGGTACACTGCTGACCCCTATCCAGATTCTCGTCCACTGTAATCCCCAGGTCTTTTTCTGCAGAACTACCACGTAGCCAGTCAGTCCCCAGTGTGTAGCGGTGCATGGGATTCTTCTGTCCTAAGCACAGGACTCTGCACTTGTCCTTGTTGATCCTCCGTCAGATTTCTTTTGGCCCAGTTCTCCAATTTGTCTAGGTTACTCTGGACCCTATCCTTACCCTTCAGCATATCTACCTCTCCCCTAGCTGAATTGGAATAGCATTTCCATGTTTTCTAAGAAAGCTGCTATGTGTTAGTCTGATATTTTGTTACCTTGTTAGGTTTTTCAGATATACAGTACACCATCTAATTTTTTTGTTTATATCAGAATGAAGTGTTACTTTCTTAACTCCCATAGTGCTAATCTGCTGTCTATAGTTCAGTCTCTCTACACACATTTGAAATGTGTAATTGCTGCACTTGGCCTCTGGAACATAAAAATTGCCATATTGATGTCCATCTAGTCCAGTATCTTATCTCTGACAATGGCTGGCAACAGACTGCTTCAGAGGAAGGAATAAGAATCCCACAACAGGTAGATGTGGGATACTCTGTCCTGCACATTAGGTCTCATCCTGCTTTCTGTTGTTCAGATATTGGCTTAAGCCCTGAAGCACAAGGTTTAATCTTTTTTTCAAAATTTGTTACTATTAATATCTCTGGATGATATTGTATAGATATATTTCCAATGCCTTTTTGAATCTTGTTAAGTTCTTGGTCTCAATAGCTCTGTGACCAGTGAGTTCCAGAGTTTAGTTATACGCTGTGTGGAAAAATTTCTTTCTATCAGTTTTGACTTTACTACCTTTTAAAATTTCACTGAATATCATTGTTGTCTTACATATGAGACAGAGGAACAGAAACTTCCAGTTGATCTTTTCTGCCATTGTTTTTCACATACTTTTATTGCTTGCTCTCTAATTTGTCTGTCTGTTTTCTAATGTGAATAGTTCCAGTCTTTTCAGTCTCTCCTTGTGAGTTTTTTCCCTCATGTCCTTGTTTCATTTTTGTCTCTGATCCCCTTCTAATTCTGTAACTTGCTTGTGTGGGATGAGGAGGCAACGCTACTCAGTATATTTTAGAGGAGGCCACGCCATTTACGTACCGAATGGCATATTTTCTATATTATCCATCCCATTCCTTATACATCTTAACATCGTGCTCGCTTTTTTTGATCCACTATTTGTGTCTTGAGGAGAGGTGTTTATTGAGCTGTCCACAGTGATGCTAAAGTCTCTTTCTTGATTTGATGCACTTTATTTAGATCTTTGTGAGGTGTATGAATAGCTGAAATTTTCCACAATGTAAACTACTTCAGTGTTAATAAAACCAAATTGAATTTTCTATTGTTACTCGTATATCTAGTTTGTCTTGGTATCTCTGGAATTCCTCACAGTCCTCCTTGGTCTTGACTAACCTAAATTACATGGTGACAGGTTTCAGAGTGGTAGCCGTGTTAATCTGTATCCGGAAAAAGAATGAGGAGTACTTGTGGCGCCTTGGAGACTAACAAATTTATTTGGGCATAATCTTTCGTGGGCTAAATTACATGGTAATCTGCCAATTTTTCTACCTCACTACTTTGCAATCTGCTTTCCAGAACACGTGTGGTTTATCAAGCTACCTCCCTTTCTCTGATATCTGTCTTTTAGGCTTTGATCTTGAAAACTGATTCATATGAGTAGATCTCTGATTCATATGAGTGACGCTTTGCATGTATACATTTCTGCTTATATAGATCAGATTTCAGGATTTGGGGCCCTGGATTATAAAATGTTTGAAGCTGGAAATGTTACTTTTTGTGTTGTGCAGTGCTGAGTACAGGAGTTAGTTTGTTTATCCTTGGTTGGCTTGGTTTTTTTCAGTTTAGAACTTTTAAAATTACTAAAGCAGGTTGGTTGTTTTCTTTTGGGCTTAATTTGTTCAAGCTTTTCCTTCCAGGGAGTTAAATACTTCTCCTCTCTCCCCCCCCCCCCCCCCCCGCCCACTTTCCAATTGTATCTGAAGAGTTCACTAAAAGATGTAATGTTGTCATCATAACCTTGGACACCTCAAGTGCTGTATTTAGCTTTAAAAATACAATAAGTATAATGCAGTTTAGTTGTAGAGCCGTTTCTATACACATGTAAACGTTTGGGTTTAATGTAAACAGCGTGGTACTAGCATTAATTCCATTTATACATAATTCAGTATAACAAATTAAACCTACACGTTAGTCAGAACCTATTGCATCAGTGTTCTTTATTTTTTTTTCCTCTCAGGAGTGAGCCAGTTCAGTAAGCTCTGTTCCATTGTGGAGTGTTGCTGGTTTGATCACATCTTTCCCACCCACTTTTGTCCTCAGTCTGGTAATAAGTGACTCTCCGTCACATACTGCATCATGTTTAAACTTCTCGTCCTTTGAGGCCACACAGAGCTCTGCTGCAGCCTGTATCTGGACTGTATCAAATCATTCTGCTGTGTTTTTCTGAGCTACACCCCATGTGATCTTTCCATTAAAGTCTTTGTGCCTTTTTCCATCCCACTGTGGATGATGCTTTTTATCCGAATTCACCACACTACCGCTTTCTTCTTATAGTTTTTCTTTCTCCTTCTGCAGTGCCCACAAGAAATGAGTCTGAGCTGATTTAAAAAAAAGTTTGTCCCATGTTCTTCCCATTCTAAAGTTCCCACTGAAACGTACCTTCAATATATCCTTCTTAAACTGTAAGTCCTTAGGTTTGTGTTCTGTGTGCTGTATAACAACACTAAAGACTGTCAGTGATGAACAAGGGAATATGTGGTTCTACAACTTTGTATGTATAAGAATGAACAGTGGTATTCCATACATAATAGAATCTAGAGAGTTGGAATTTGCAACTTCCTCTTCCGTAACTTCCAATGGTTAGGACTACAGAAGATGAAGGTATGAATTAAGACTTCAGCAGTAGACAACATTGGCATATACAGGAAATTCTGCAAAATGAGTTTGTATCAAAATATATGGGATGATGAAGCAAGAATGTGTTGATGGTTCTGTACTATGAAGGCACATGGACGGTCTGAATTAATGGAGTTGGAGGGTGTGAAGAATGTGGCAAGAGAAGAAATTCTCAGATATAGCTAAAGGAAACTACATATTACTTGATTACTGAAGATGAGTGTTTGCCTCTTTATAGCCATTTTCTTATCATTTTGATGGATATACATAATGGGCGACAATAAGATATTAATTTTATATCTGCCAGTGCATTGGTGAAGATCATAGATTTATATTTCCATGATCTAGGTCTTCCCTTCACTAGTGACCTAAAGAAGCTAAATTTTTCTCCTGTTACATGTAAACTGATAGAATAAAATTACGCCAATACTAAAAGAAAAACAACTTGTCAAATAATAAAATACTAAGTATTTAAAAATAAAAGCATTTTTGCTTTTTTAATGATGTTTCTTCTGCTTCCTGCTTTTGGTTTAAATTTCATAGTTAGTCTCGAAACAAATATAGGTGTGATTGGATAAAGCCTGGGTTGTGTGCACATTTTCAGCTGTGTCTAGAGTGAGAGGTGTAGTAAAGGTCAAACTTATTTCCTTCTTACAAATAAAATACCTCAATGTTGAGTAAGCAGATTGCTTAAGAATGACTGTTAAGGAAGTAAAAAGAGCAGCTCTGTTCAGCAAGTTGGTCTTAAATTCATACAGCTGTTTCTAAATTAAATACCTCTTTAGAAAACTAAGAACACTTTTTTTTTATCTAATGGTGTATTTTATAGTGATAAAAAGTATGTATATCACCAAGCACTGTTGGACATAGTGATGTTTAAACTCTTGAGAGGCAGAGCCCAAGATGAGTGCATTGCATGCACACACACACATCAGGCTGAATTGCTAACCATTTCTACTCTGTTTTCTTTGGGGTATATTTAACGCACATACTGAAAATAACTAATAGGAGTCATACTTGCTCAGTGAGGAAAGACTGTACTTCAGTTCCTAATTTGAAATACTTATTCACGATAACTAAATTAAGATTCTTATAACCATTCAACATGTTATACTGCCATAGCTGCTGACAATGGAGACTCAAAGCCCCCCCCCCTTTTTAGAAGGACTACTGACAGAGCATCTTATGCAAGGGGAGCCAATTTTTGGAATTCACCCACCTTTTCCCAGGTCCAAAATAGCCTAACTCTCAACTGCCAGAATAAACTGTTAGGTAGGGGATGATGAACTGTGATCTGAATTGTGTGCATTGGGGCAGGGATTTGTGGGTAGAGTTTAAAAAAAAAATTCTAGGCTTCATGGATACTGCTAAATATATTTTTGTGGGTTTTTTAATATATGGTGAAGATGCTTTGGATAAATACCTTTTTTTTTAATGTTTTTAATATAGTGGGATCCTGTTTTCAGTTGCATATAACTTTTCCAAATTTAATCATTTGGGCTGCATGCTGGATGTCAGTGTCAGACTGAAACTTTTGGTGTATGTGGCCTTTGAAAGGGAGATTAGGTAAAAATACGTTGCTTTGCAATGTTAAAATAATTTTGGTACTTTTTTTCTTTAAAAAAACTCTAGTGCTCCCATACTTTGGAGCAGATAGTTGAAATTTGACAGGTTAGGTAGCAGTGTCAGGGATTTACCTTTTGCTTTTCCTGTGAAAATCTGCCCAAATTTGGCATAGTTGTAAGTCTTTGAAAAAAATCTGTATACACATGCTCAGAGATCTGAGAGTTTTGCAGCTAAAATCTCTAGATTCCATCCTTGCTGAGCCAGCTCGCATTGCTGTCCAGACTGCTATCCCCACAGAGTGACCAAATATGCTCCAGCCTGGTGCTGTGGGGCCAAAGCTGAACTTTTTCTGTAAATTGCTCTCCTGGCTCACTCAGTGCACAGGGTGCTTGAGTGGGGAGGGGGAATGAGGATTGTGCAGTAAATGACACTGTAGGACAGGGGTAGGCAACCTACGGCATGCGTGCCAAAGGCGGCACGCGAGCTGATTTTCAGTGGCACTTGCGCTGCCTGGGTCCTGGCCACTGGGCTGGGGGTTTCTGCATTTTAATTTAACTTTGAATGAAGCTGCTTGTACATTTTAAAAACCTTATTTACTTTACATACAACAATAGTTCAGTTATGCATTATAGACTTTTAGAGAGAGATCTTCTAAAAATGTTAAAATGTATTACGGGCACACGAAACCTTAAATTAGAGTGAATAAACAAAGACCCGGCACACCAGTTCTGAAAGGTTGCCGACCACTGCTGTGAGACCTCTGCCTCATTTGTCATTGAAGTTTTGGAAGGTGTATAATGAATCAGTTGGGGATTACAGGAAATAAATGCATGGGCTCTCAGTTAAACACCATCCTGGAGAATTGGATTCTATCCTTGCCTCTGCCACAGTGTTTCCAGATGATGCTGAAGATGTCACAAAAATTAAACATTTCGCAGGTTCTCACTAATGGTGTTCTCGTATTCTCATGCCTGACTTGAGACCCTGAAGTGCTGAGCACTCATCTGCAACTGAAGTCAGTGCATGCAGTGCTTTGGGCATAGGAAATACTATTTGATTCCAAAATGTTTAAAAAATCGGATCCTAGCTGTCTAACCCAAATTAGGTGCCCAAAATTAGTGGGTTTTTTTTTTTACTTCCCCGTTGTGAAATCAGGATACTACTACCCTGGTAGGGGTGTTGTGAAGATAAATTAATATTTCTGAAGCACTTTCAGGCATTATAATGATGAGCATAATAGAAAAGCCATAGAAGTTAAATAATTCTGTCCTCAAAGTAGGATTTGAATAGTATACAGTGAGTAAAGCATTAGGGTCGCTCTTTGAATATTGGGGATAAAACAAAATATTGAATAACTGTTTGTTCAGGGTGCACCATCTACCCTTGTCAGGCGGGGGTGTCTCATGGAAAAATGTGATCATTTAATTAAAGACTGAATCATAATACAGGTTCACAAGACGGCTGAATTAAATTTTGGCGTTCCGAACTTTTGAGTGCTTGACTTTGCATCCCTAGTCTTTTAATACAGATTTTTTTGTGTGTAGTTTAAAATCTAAATTACTACTACTTTATAGTAAACTGCTGCTAAGGAAGAAATGACCTAACTAAAATATCGATTCTTTAAAGGACAGCTGTTCTAAGGATTTTAGTCAAGTAAAGAATATCTTGTCTGGAACATAAGCAATTAAAATTTTAACACCCCACCCCCGAATATTCATATGTATCGTGCTTTTCGGGAGTGTGGAGACACAAAGCAGGGAAGGATGGTAATATGGGCTGTTAAACCCTGCAGGTTTTGTGTGTCTATTTTGGCAACAAGCAGTCAGTTTTTTAAATCATATATTCATAATTGTAATGTACCGAAAGGAGAGGAGACAGGTGGAAGAGCAGTTATTTTATTTAAATGTGCATTTTTACTTGCATAAAGAAAATTCTATCCAAGGCAGTAGACATCTCTTTGGGATATTAAAATTGCATCTGTATAAACAGAAGGAAACTTTGCAACCTCTGCAAAACTAGGAGGGAAAACTAAAACTGCCCCAAAACCAAATATGCTTTGTACACAAATTCCAGCCCTCAGTGCAAGCCCTTTTTTCTCCAAAAATCTGGGTGAGAGAATGGCTTTGCAGCATGCTCTGAATCTTAATTGAATATTGGCTGCTTTTGGACTGGGTGGGATTCCAAAGTTAAGGGAGAATGCCCTGTCACTACCTCACATCCCTTTTAAAATAAGGGACTGTGGTTTGAGCTCCTCTGTGGACTGCAATAATGGCAGTATTCGGGGGAAAAAGGCCATCCCCCCAGTAGGCAGGTCTCTTTAAAATAATTAGCTTAATAGTTGTGTGGTCCACTGATAATGAAAACTGGAGAGGTTCCAGAGGATGGGAAGAAAAGCTGGTATTTTGCCAATCATGATTTGGAAAATCTGTACAACTTAGGAATTCTGTTTGATATTGAAGACTGTGTATGTGTATGTATCTGTATGCAGTGTTGTAGCCATGTTGGTCCCTGGATAATAGAGAGAAGGTGGATGAAGTAAAATCTTTTATTGGACCAGCTTATGTTGGTGAGACAGACAAGCTGTGGAGCTTACACAGAGCTCCTCAGGTCTTGGAAACTCCCTGTCACTTCTAAACACAAGGTGGAAAAGATTGTTTAGCATAAGTAGTTCACCTTGAATGCTCCCTTGAAATATATGTTAAGTGGCCTGTTAGCACCCCACAGCTGGAGGGGGTTGTAAATTGGTTATTGATTGTGGTTGTCCATAAATGCAGTGCCCTTATTCAATCCATGATTTTTAATGTCTAACAAAGCTATAAGTTTCAGAGTAGCAGCCATGTTAGTCTGTATCCATAAAAAGAACAGGAGTACTTGTGGCCCCTTAGAGACTAACAAATTTATTTAAGCATAAGCTTTCGTAGGCTACAGCCCACTTCGTCGGATGCGTAGAATGGAACACACAGTAGGAAGATATATACACACACAGAGAACATGAAAAGGTGGAAGTTGCCATACCAATTCTAAGAGGCTATTTAATTAAGATGAGCTATTATCAGCAGGAGATTATCAGCTAAAGTTTTTTTTTTTCCTGGTGATAATAGCTCATTTTAATTAGCCTCTTAGAATGTATGTATGCATCTGTGCCAGATCCATTTTGGATGTGGGGTTCTTTACCTTGTCTGTTACTCTTACCTCCATGTTGGACTGGTATTCCAATAAGATAGGGCTGACTGAAGAGGGTTGTGAAATTTGGATGATTTACCATTTCAAATACAAATAGCATGGTCAATAAACTGGGATACTGCTTTGGAGAGCTGGTTTGTCAGGGGAAAGGTTGCCTGACAGTGAAGTCACCTGGTAGGACTCACCACAGAGTGACTTAGTAAAGAAGACTGGAAGGTTATAAAGGAGAGGATCAGCTTTACTTGTGCTATCTTCAACTGTTTTTAATGCAGGAACTTGATGTAGTGGGGAGTGAGGGGAGGAGCAGAACTCTGCCTGCCTCAACACAGAACTCCTGAAGAAAGGGTGGTGAACTAACATGAGGGTGGATTTAGTTCATGATGTGTGTTTTCTATATGATCTGTACCCTTTGTACTTCCTGTGTTTACAATAAAGTCTAACACACTATTGTTCTTTAAAGTATCTGTTACATGCAGCACTTACCACTTGTAGAGGTAAACCAGAAGGCTGGGGCTATGATGGAATTCTTGGGGATGTGTGGTGTTGAAGCTCTGAAGGAGTCCTGAAAGGTCAACACTAAGGGTATGTTTACACTGTTTATGTTACTACACGGCAGCGTTGTGACATGGGTAGCGTAGGCATGCTTTATTGATGTCGGAGAGTTTTTCCGGCAATAAAAAAATAATCACCCTGAATGAGAAGTGGTAGCTTTATCTCCAGGAGCATGGCTCCTGTCGATAAAGCACTAACTATACTGACGCTTTTTAGCGCTAAAACTTTTGTTGCTCGGGGTGTGTGTTCTCTTACCTCTGAACAGCTAAAGCTTTAGTGCTGTGTAGACAGCTTAATTCCAGGGACTGGGTATATGGCCATGTAATCTAAACTCTCAGGACCTGAGAGTTTTGCCAAGGGATTCCAAGACAAGAACAGGTGACTACACTCTTTTCAGACACCAGAGGACTTAAAATACAGACAGATAGGGTTGCCATACATCTGGGTTTTCCCAGACATTGCCTATTTTTTGACTCTGTGCAGATTTTTTCAAATAAGAGGCAAAGTCCATGGTTTTTGCAAAGCAGGTGTTGCAGCTCAGAAAGAGTCCCAATTGGTCCACTTCTCAATTGGTCCATCCCTGTATCTGATTGGTTCCTTGCAGTTGCCAGATCCCACACACCCAGGCCCCAGCTCCCAGCCCTGTGGAGGAAAAAGCCCCACAAGGAGGTGCTGATGGATGTGTCTCTGCCTCTCTGATCTGCGCCAGCTGCCCTGCCACAGTGACAGGAAGCAATACTGCCCCTCACCACCTCAAGAGTAAGTCCCGAGGTACTTCCGCCAATACACACGTAATCTCTCCAACACTCTCCAAATATCCCTCCTCACGCTCCAGCAGTGTCCTCTTTTTGGGGTCCTGAAAAATGGTAACCCTATTCAGGGATCCAGTGGCTAAGCAATGTGATGAGCCTCCAGGAAGGAGTACTCCTGGGGGCATTCTGTGCTAAAACTTTAAAAATTCTGCATGCACTACTTTAAAATTCTGAAAATTTTATTTGTCAGAATAACACTAACTAATTATTTCAAAATACCTTTCAGCAAGCATGTCCATAACGCACAAAAATCCCCCCTGGAGTAGAGAGTTAAAGAAACCGCTATGACAACCCAGTTCTCATTTCTCTGCCCTCTTCCTCCCCACCTTCCCCAAGCCCAACCGCTGCCCCTCTGGCTAATACATCCAAACCTGCTCCCCTCCAGAGCCCAACCATGGGGGCCCCCCTTGCCCAGATACCAACCCCCTTCCATCCCCAGAGTCCAGGGATTCAGAGGGAGAAACAGCCTGATGTTTGGTCCCAGGCTTTCATGGAGTTTCCTGCACACCGTCCTCTTTCCCTCAGGACATGCTGGAAACTGCAGCTGCCAGGAACCCTCTAGCTCCCTCTCCTTCCTCCTAGCTGTGTCTTCTATGTGCGAGCTGGGCTCTGCCAGGTCCAGTAGCTCCTAGTGGCAACTAGCAGCACTGCAGCACATTTCTCTGGACGAAAGGAAATTCTGTGCACACAGCATTTAATTTCTGCAAAATTCTGCATTGTTCAGTGGTGCAGAATACCCCGAGAAGTAAAGGGGTGCCAAACCAGATCTGTGACAACAGCTAATTTTAGGCCGACTAGCCTGATATTCATTATTTTGCCTAGAATGGATATCTTATAAAGGACTCTATCAATAAAGAATTGCAATATAACTCAATCAACATGGTTTCAAGAAAAATAAGTCGTCAGATGGTCTTCATTATGTACCTTGAGATCATAAGGTTGGTGGGTAAATGTAAGTTTAATGTACTTAGGGCTGTCAAGCAATTAATACTGATTTTTTTAATCACGTGATTAAATAATAGAATACCATTTATTTAAATATTTTTGGATGTTTTCTACATTTTCAAATATATTGATTTCATTTACAACACAGAATACAAAGTGTACAGGACTTGCTTGGTATTTCTTTTTGATTACAAACATTTGCACTGTAAAAAAACAAAAGAAATAGTATTTTTCAATTCACTTAATACAAGTACCGAAGTGCAATCTCTTTATCAAGAAAGATGAACTTACAAATGTGGAATATATACAAAAAATAACTGCATTCAGAATAAAAACAATGTTAAACTTTAGAGCCTACAAGTCTAATCAGTCTTACTACTTGTTCAGCAAATCACTCAGAGAAACAAGTTTGTTTACATTTGCAGGGGATAATGTTGCCTGCTTCTTGTTTACAATGTCATCTGAAAGTGAGAATAGCTGTTTGCATGGTAGTGTTGTAAGTGGGTTTCCAAGATATTTACATGCCAAATGTGCTAAAGATTCATATGTCCCTTCCATGCCTCAACTTCCATTGCAGGGGACACGAATCCATGCTGATAAAGGGTTATGCTCGATAACAATCCAAAGCAGTGTGGACCCTGGCACATATTCGTTTTCATCATCTGAGTCAAATGCCACCAACAGAAGGTTGATTTTTTTTGGTGGTTGGTTTCTGTAGTGTTTGTGGCAGAGTGTTGCTCTTTTAAGACTTGCGAAAGCATGCTCCACATTGCATTCCTTTCAGATTTCGGAAGGCACTTAAGATTCTTAAACCTTGAGTCAAGTGCTGTAGCTATCTTTAGAAATTTCACGTTGATAATCATCTTTGCGTTTTGTCAAATCATCTGCAGTGAAAGTGTTCTTAAAATGAACATGTGCTGAGTCATTATCTGAGACTTCTATAACATGAAATATATGGCAGAATGCAGGTAAAACAGAGCAAGAGACATACCATTCTCCCCGAAGGGGTTCAATCACAAATTTAATTAATGCATTCTTTTTTTAACAAGTGTCATCAACATGGAATGATGGCCGAAGCATGAAGGGATGTGTGAATCTTTAGTGCATCTGGCAAGTAAATATCTTGCGATGCCAGCTACAACAGCGCTATGCAAATGCCTGTTCTAACTTTCAGGTGATGTAAACAAGAAGTAGGAAGCATGATCTCCCACAAATGTAAACAAACTTATTGTTCCACCAATTGCTAAGGGCTTGTCTATACTGGCAATTTACAGTGCTGCAACTTACTCACTCAGGGATGTGCTGAGCGCAGCAAGTTTCAGTGCTGTGAACACTGCACTGGTTCCGGGAGTCACACCCCTTTGTTGAGGGGTGTGTGTGTGTGGGTTGTGTGTGTTTTTTTTGTTTTTTGTGTTAAAAAGCGTTGAGAGAACTCTCTCCCAGTGCTGGCGTTGCACCGCAAACACACAACCCATGATAAATCATTTCTGCGGCAGTGCTTTAGCATTGCTACTGTAGAAAAACATGCAAAAATATTTAATAGATTTCAATTGCTGTTCTGTTGTTTAACAGTGTGATTAAAACTGCTATTAATCACGATCAATTTTTTTGCGTTAATCACATGAGTTAACTGCGGTTAATCAACAGCCTTAGATGTAATATATTCAGACTTCTCTAGGGTGTTTGACTTCATATCACATGGTATTTTGATTTAAAGATTAGCAGTACACATGTTCATGTAATGTAACGCCAATATTTAAAAAGGGCTCTAGAAGTGATCCCGACAATTACAGACCGGTAAGTCTAACATCCATACTGGACAAATTAGTTAGAACAATAGTAAAGAATAAAATTGTCAGGCACATAGAAGAACATAAAATTGTTGGGCAAAAGTCAACATGGTTTCTATAAAGGGAAATCATATCTTACTAATCTATTAGAGTTCTTTTGAAGAGGTCAACAAACATGTGGACAAGGGCGATCCAGTGGACATAGTGTACTTAGATTGCCAGAGAGCCTTTTACAAGGTCCCTCACCAAAGGCTCTTACGTAAAATAAGTTGCAATGGGATAAGAGGGAAGATCCTTTCACTGGTTTGAGAACTGATTAAAAGACAGGGAACAAAGAGTAGGAATAAATGGTAAATTTTCAGAATGGACAGGGGTAACTAGTGGTGTTCCCTAAGGGTCAGTCCTAGGACTAATCCTATTCAACTTATTCATGAATGGTTTGGAGGAAGGGGTGAACAGTGAGGTGGCAAAGTTTGCAGATGATACTAAACTGCTCAAAATACTTAAGACCCAAGCAGACTGTGGAAAAACTTCAAAAAGATCTCACAAAACTAAATGATTGGGCAACAAAATGGGAAATGAAATTTCATGTGGATAAATGTAAAGTGATCCACTGGAAAAAATAGCCCCAACTATATGTACAATATGATGGGGGCTAATTTAGCTACAACTAATCAGGAAAAGGCTCTTGAAGTCATCGTGGATAGTTCTCTGAAGATGTCCATGCAGTGTACAGCGGTAGTCAAAAAAGCAAACAAAATGTTAGGAATCATTAAAAAAGGGATAGAGAATAAGACGGAGAATATCTCATTGCCCTTATACAAATCCATGGTGCACCCACATCTTGAATACTGTATACAAATGTGATCTCATCTCAAAAAGGATAAACTGGCATTAGAAAAGGTTCAGCGAAGGGCAACTAAAATGATTAGGGGATTGGAACGGGTCCCATATGAGGAGAGATTAAAGAGGCTAGGACTTTTTAGCTTGGAAAAGAGGAGACTAAGGGGGGATATGATAAAGGTATATAAAATTGAGTGGTGTGGAGGAAGTGAATAAGGAAAAGTTAGTTACTTGTTCCCATAATAGAAGAACTAGGGACCACCCAATGAAATTAGTGGGCAGCAGGTTTAAAACAAATAAAAGGAAGTTCTTCTTCATACAGCGCACAGTCAACCTATGGAACTCCTTGCCTGAGGAGGCTGCGAAGGCTAGGACTATAACAGGGTTTAAAAGAGAACTGGATAAATTCATGGAGGTTAAGTCCATTAATGGCTATTAGCCAGGCTGGGTAAGGAATGGTGTCCCTTGCCTCTGTTTGTCAGAGGAGGGTGATGGATGGCAGGCGAAAGATCACTTGATCATTATGTGTTAGTTTCACTTATTCCAGGGCACCTGGCATTGGCCACTGTTGGCAGACAGGATACTGGGCTAGATGGACCTTTGGTGTGACCCAGTACAGCCTTTCTTATGTTCTTATGGCACATGTCAATCAATTTAATTCCTTAACTGACATCTCAAAATGTAATTGTAACAATCAGTCATGAAATGGGAATGTTTCTAGGGGATACTGCAGGGATCCGTTCTTTGCTTAATGTTAGTGGCTTTTAAGATTGAAAATGGATCAGAGGGGTAGCCGTGTTAGTCTGGAATTGCAGAAGTGACAAAGAGTCCTGTGGCACCTTAAAGACTAACTAATGTATTTTAGCATAAGCTTTCGTGGGCTAATACCCACTTTGTCGGATGCATGCAGTGACTGCATGCATCCGACGAAGTGGGTATTAGTCCACGAAAGCTTATGCTGTAATACTTTAGTGAGGGCATGGTTACACTTACAGGATTATAGCGCTTTTGGTTATTGCTGTATAAGGGGACAGCTATATGTATAGTGTTATTGCGTGTCCACACTGAGACGCGCCAGTGGTATAGCATGGCCACATTTGCGGCACTTCAGGCAGCATTAAGAGCAGCGCATTAGGGCAGGTATCCCACAGAGCACCTCTTCCCGATCTGGTGCAATGCCTTGTGGTAAGGGGGATGTCACTTGCAGGGCATTCTGCATCCTGTTCCAACTACCCATGATGCTTCATGTCATATCCCAGCAATCCCTGTGTTTCCATCCACCTCAGGTGTTATCTTTCAATGTTTTCAGCAAGGCGCGCTCCGTCTTCCATTTTCATGTGCCACAGTGAATCCAGAACTGCTGAGGAACATGCTGACGACTGTCGCCAGCACATCTCTGTGTGCAGGGAAGTTAATCCTGACATGCAAGGTGACAGTGATAGGTCTGAAGACGAGATCGAAGCAGTGAATGCGTTTGACACGAAGCTTCTTGTGTCATTAACGGACATGCTCACGGCTGTTGAACGCCGCTTCTGGGCACGGGAAATGAGCACTGAGTGGTGGGATCGCATCATCATGCAAGTCTGGGACGATGAGCAGTGGCTGCAAAATGTTCGCATGAGAAAAGCCACTTTCGTGGCACTGTGTGCTGAACTCGCTCCTGCCCTGTGGCGCAAGGACACCAGATTGAGAGCTGCCCTCCCGGTGGAGATGCGGGTGGCTATCGTGATCTGGAAGCTGGCCACCCCAGACAGCTACCGATCGGTGGCCAACCAGTTTGGGGTTGGAAAGTCGACCGTTGGAGTTGTGCTGATGCAAGTGTGCAGGGCCATTATCGCATCCTGCTACAAAAAATCTTGATTCTGGGTAACGTGCATGACATTGTTGCTGGCTTTGAAGAAATGGGTTTCCCTAACTGTGGAGGGGCGATAGATGGGACCCTATTCTGGCACCCGCCCACCTAGCAGACGAGTACATTAACCGAAAGGGGTTCTTCTCCATGGTTCTCCAGGCGCTTGTGGATCACAGTGGGCGTTTTACTGACATTAACATAGGCTGGTCTGGAAAAGTGCGTGATGCACGCATCTTTCGCAACACCGGCCTGTTCACGAAGCTGCAAGCTGAGATTTTTTTCCCAGACCAGCAGATCCCCGTGGGGGAAGTCGAAATGCCCATCGTGATTCTTGGCGACCCCGCTTACCCTTTAATGCCCTGGCTCATGAAACTCTACACAGGGAGCCTCGACAGCAGCCAGGAAAGGTTCAACTACAGGCTTAGCTGGTGTCGAATGACTGTGGAGTGTGCTTTTGGTCTCAAAGCACACTGGCGCTGTCTTTATGGGAAGCTAGACTTGGCTGAGGGAAGTATCTCTGCGGTTATTTCCGCATGCTGTGCCCTACATAATCTTTGTGAGTGGAAGGTTGAAGTCTTCACTCAGGCATGGTCCTCAGAGGTTCAACGCCTGGAGGCCACACACACAGGTTACAGAGGGCCAGAAGGGGAAGGGTTTTGGCGTAAATGATAAAGGGGGTGGAGAGCGCGGTGCTTCTCCTCCTGAATGGTAGCAATCCATTGCATAGTCTCTAATTGAAGCTGCAGTAATGAGAACAGCTTATCGGTGGTTTCCCGCCGGTGAATCTCGTTGTCCCTCCACCTCTGTGCAATTCGATTTTCCATTACAGCCTGTTGCATTTCTTGCTGTACTAGATCCTCTTTGCTCTTTTGTGGCCTCTTCCTCAGTCGCCTCAGCCTGTCAGCTGCTGATAACAGAGATGGCACAGGGCTCAAGGTCGATCCTTCAAAAAGAAAAAGATGCATGTAACAGTGGCTCCCTTTTAAACAGCAGACATGCCTATGATTCTCCCGCATTCCCCGTTTCCCTGTCCCGCAGAGAGCACACAGACAACAACGGAGCCCCTGCCGTGATGAGCCCTCTCCAGATGCAGGGGGAATAATTGTTTCCCTGCTGTGCTGTGCTGTGGCGGGAGGCGGGGGGAGTGCCAGGAAATGTTCAGAGTAGGGCTCTTGCCACTTTCCCAACATTCTCCGTAGGTGTTTGTCCTGGAAGATATCTCGCTGCTGTGGGTCACTGAGGAAGAAAGGGAGGGCATTCTAATGAGATGTGGCTTCCACCCAGGGCCATATGCAGCTTGCCTCTGTGCAGCAATGCTCCCCCCACCCATCGTAGCACAGTGGCGGGGACTAGTGACTGGGATCGAGACGGGGGTCATGCTGGCTCTCCCGAGAAACCTGCGCAGGCGCATTGCAAGCGCTCTTATTGAGGCCTTTGAAGAGATTACTGATGACAATTACCGCGAGGTGATAGATTACATCAATGCACTATTCCACATGTAGGCAAGCATGCAAGCATCCCTTTCCACCCCAAGCTGCCTGCCTTCCCCATAGAAAAGCAGCTTTACCTCCGCAATCTGCTGCTGTGTTGCTCCCTGCAACCGCTGGACGCTGTGGCTGGCTGCCCTCCTCCTGCATGCGTCCAGGGACTCGTCCGTGCCCTGGGTTGCTGCTGCCGCCTCCTCCTCTTCCTCCTTCTCACCCCCCCTTCACTGGTGGGCTGGGAAGTGTCCGTGGTGGTTGATGGAGTGCACGTAGTATGACCACCAAGTATCGCATGCAGCTCCTTATAAAATCTGCAAGTTACCGGGGCTGCCATTTGCCTCGCGGGCTTTGCGATACGCATTCCTAAGCTCCTTTACCTTAACACGGCACTGCAGAGTGTCCCGCTCATGGTCTCTTTCCGCCAAGGCCCGTGATATCTGCCCATAGGTATCATAATTCCTGCGGCTAGACCGCAGCTGAGACTGAACAGCCTCTCTCCCTCCGACCCCCCAACAGCTGATGAGGTCCAGCACCTCGCTATTGCTCCACGCTGGGACTTGCCTATTGCGAGGAGGCATGGCACATGGAGTCATGATCAATCAGAATGATCACCTGGAAGGATTCCCTGAGAGCACGCCATGCTTGGCTGTAGCAAACAGGAAGGGGATTTTCAAATTTCCCTGGAAATTTAAAGGGCGGGTCTGACGTATGGTCACCTGAGGACAGGACAAAAGAGTTTGCAAGTGGTGACCAGAGTGGCTTGAACGGGAATTATGGGACAGGCTGGAGGCCAATTAATGCGCAGTGGGTGTCCACATTCTCGCTGTAGTGCTACAGCAGCTGTGCTACAGCCCTTATTCCCCATGTGGAGGTGGATTACCAGGAGCGCTATAACTCCGCGGTTATAGCGCTCTATGTGCCTTGCCAGTGTGGATGGGGAGGAGGTTATAGGGCTCCTGGGGGCTTTATAGCGCTATAAAGTGCCAGTGTAACCAAGGCCTTAGTCTTTAAGGTGCCACAGGACTCTTTGTCACTTCAGGGCTGAAAATGGAATTCAGGCTGATTTGCTGTTTGTTCCTCTCCTTCTGCTGTAAATGCAAGGCATGTTTCTTTGACCTTGCCTTCTCTAACATAAACATATAGCAGTAAAATACTCCATGTCCACTGCATGCATATTTCCCCCCTGGGGAGAGGATGAGAGAACAAACACTTGACATTATTAGTCATATTGCTTAATGCACTACTGGAATGTGCTCAGATACTACAGTGATGATCATAACAGAAGAACCTAGAGAGAACAGAACAGAGTTCATAAGATCAGAGTTCTGCTCCAGGGAAGTCTTGTAGGCTTGTTGTTCATGTCAGGAAGGGTTTCTCTGAGCATGACTCCTCGGGCTTTTCAGAGAGTGCTGTGGCCTGCTTTAGGTGCCTGGTCTACACATATGGTGTGCTAGGCTAAGACTTTGAAAAACCTAACTAGCCTGTTTTGGTTCATTTTAAGCATAATGAAGATATGGACCCTGGCTAATGGTTATTACAAAACAGAAGTGCCAAAAATTGACTGCAAGTGTTCCTATTTATGATTTACTGACGTCTTTTGGTCTTTTCAAATCCGCAGCCACTTTCTGACACCGCCCATCCCACACCACCACCGCTGCCTGTACTTACTCACCATTAGGTGCACATGCTGAAAAATGAGTTTGAAGGTGCTTTATTTCAGTGCGTTACTTTGGCGAGGACCAGTAGGAGTGCTGCAGTTTAATTCTGTATTAATTTTGCCATCATTGTATTGAATATTTGATCTTTAGAACTCCGATGTACTGATAATGCCTATAAATAAAATATAATAAAATTAAACAAAATGTCTGTTTCTAGTTTCATTATTTAAAGTTTTGTGCTTTTCAGTGTTTAGAGGAATCCATGGCTATTAATTGTTTTTCCCTTATCTGGTTTCCCAGTGGATCTCAAAATTGAAATACCTTATAATAATTTACCCTTAGTATACTTAGTGTTTTAATATTTCATTGTTAATAACTGGCTGCTATTCATTATACAATTTTTGGGGAGGTGGGCTTACTGCGCTAGTCTGAGTTAATCATGCAAAGATAAAATAGCTTAAAGCAGAGATTCATTTCTGATTGGAGGAGTAAAATCCCAAGTTACAGTAACTTAGAAGGAAGCTAGATACGGAGAATTTTAAATTAGTACTGCTGAGACTAAATTACTTTGTCATTAATAATTGTATCTGTTCTTTAGGATGTTTTCATTCTAATACTGTTGATGTTAATGGTGTACTCAAGTAGAATTTTTATTATATATATATATATATATATATAAAATATTAGTGTGTATGTATGAGAGAGAGTGTGTATGTATTGGAACATTTATCTTTTAATCAAGATTTCTCTGTTCTTTAGGGAAGTGAACAGATTAGATAATTAAACACTTCATTGGAGTTGCTATAGTGCGCAGACACTTCAGAGGGAAATGAGAATGAAGTCCCTTTGATGGGTTTAAGACAGAAGAGTATTCTTCTATCAGATATGTAGTTGAAAACACATGGCTCTGTTTTAAGAAGCTGTCCTTTAAAATGTGACAAATGTAATTTAAATTCTAGGGTAACTTTTTACTGTAATTTAATATGTTTTACTTGGAATAACCGTACATGATATTTATGCTTTTAAAGCTTCAGCACAATATTTTCTCTTGTTATTTTATGACTTTATTCAAATTATTTGATCATCAATGACAAATTAAGTAAAGGCCACATAGTAATACAGTGTCCCAGTCAGGACTGGGGCCCCATATGCTGGGCATTGCACATACATATAGAAGACCAGTCCATTCACAAGGAACCTAATGTACAAAAGGTTAGGTCCTACAAAGTTCTAAGCAATTCCCAGAGGTGCTGAACACTCGATTCCTATTGACTCCAATAGAAGTTGGGGTGTGTGTGTGCCCACAGCCGTCTTAAGTGGGTACTCAGCACCATCTAAAAAGACAGAATCGTCCCTACAAGATGAATATGGTGGTAGGAAAAACAGCTTGGGGACTGGTAGAGTATCTACATGTACAACTTTCAGCTTCGTAGGCTTTTAAGTAGATAAGTGAATGGTAACTTTAATAGGTCCCTTAACAGGCTACCTACCTAACAGCAATATGTAGTTGGTACATTTGAACTCACCTTTCTTTTTCTTTTCCAGTGTATGGCAACTATTTTGGTTATGTAACATTCTTTAGAAATATAGCTCATGCTCTTATGCCTTTGGTAAAATATTTACAGAATAATATAATACACAATACAAAATTACATTAAAATAGAGAAAAATGGATATGCTCTCAATACTGTAGAGCAGGTGTGAGCAAACTTTTTGGCCCAAGGGCCACATCGGGGTTGCAAAATTGTATGAAGGGCTGGGTAGGAAAGGCTGGGCCTCTCCAAACAGCCTGGCCGTGCCCCACCCACTTCCTGCCCCCCTCAGAGGCCCCATCCCATCCAACTTCCCCTGGTCCTTGTCCCTTGACCGTCTTCTCCAGAGACTCCTTCCCTGTCCCTAACCACCCGCCCAGGACCTTACCCCCTATTTAAGCCCCCCTGCTCCTAGTCACTTGACCACCCACTCCTGAGACTCTCCACCCTACCTGCTTTCCCAGGATCACACCCACTACCCAACCCCTCTTGCCCCCTGTCCCCCATCTAGCCCCCTGACAGACCCCTGGGATTCCCACACCCTATCCTGACCGTCCCCCCAGAACCTCTGCCCCATCTAACTGTCCCCTGATTGCCCCCTGGGACTACCTGCTTCTTATTCCCTCCCATCCCCCCCAAGCCTGGCCCCCTTACCATGTTGCTCAGAGCAGCATGTCTGAAGGCCATACGCTGCCCCATAGGACCCCACAGCCCTGCCCCCTTATCATGCCATTCAGAGCGGCAGTAGCTCAGGCCCTGCTGGAGCCAGCAATGCCGCTGCAGCAATGCCCAGGAGCAGCGGCCAGAGTGCTGGTGGCACTGCATGCTGAAGCTGCGGAGGAGGGAGGACAATGCGGGAGGCGGCAGGAGTTAGCCTTCCTGGCTGGGAGCTCAGGGACCGGGCACGACGGTCCCACGGGCTGTAGTTTGCCCACCCCTGCTGTAGGGTATTTCTTTAACTTGTTCACCAGTCACTAAATTTTTTTTGTTTGCTTTTTGTTCTGCTAGCACTGTCATTACTTAGATCTTTGTATGGTTGGACCTGGTAGCACTGCCTGTACTTAAGTTTGCCTGATATTTTGATTTCAAGACCCTGTTTGGTTTTTTTATGTACTGTGAGAAGTTGTTTTGTGAGCAAATTTGAACTTGTCACATTTTAATTCCATTGAATGTCCCTTTTTTGTTTTGAAATGGGAATAACAGAAGCTGTTTATCTACTTTCTCTAAACCAGTCATCATTTTACATCTTGTATCCTATCCCCTCTGTATTCACCTTCCTAAAGTAAACAATCCCAATCTTTTCTCTCTCTCTGCATATGACTGCTTCCATTATACTAATTTTTGTTGCTATTCTCTGAACCCTTGTTAATCCTAAGAACTTGTTTTTAGACAGATAATCAGTAATACGCACAGTATTCCAGATGAGACCTTTGGGTGTGTAGTGGACCAGTGTTAACTAACATTGAGATCTTGATAATAGAGTTGTTTTCATTAAGTATCAAAGATATGAAATGGGGAATGTCTGCAAAAAAGTGTGGCTGATAACTCAGTGATGGTAATTAAATTGTTAACTTTACAGATTTAGAGAAGAAAAGCTTGTTAGTACTACTTTACAAACATTTTTAGGTTCCAAGTATGCCTTTAAAGTACAACATTGTGAAAACCAGGCTTTCAACTTTTTTTATTCAAGGCTCTATTCCTGTTCGTGTTTTTTTTTTAAACTTCTGTGGATAGACTGAATAATCTGTTGCATTTAATGCTGTGCAAACATTCTCATTAATTTTGGTTTTCAAAACATGGTTAATATTTGTGCAGCATTGTCCGTCTAAAATTTGTCACTGTCATTTGATGTTTTTTTTACTTACAGAATCAAGATGTAAAGACAACAAAATTGGAGTTTAATATTCAGTTACAGTGATTTTGCAAGTAGACTTACTTGCTCTATATGGTAATATGCATTAGTAGTATCATAGCAAGTGAAAATGAATATTTTTTAAAAAAATGTTTTTGCCCCTAATGTGCTAGCTTACTTCATAGCATTATAATTCTAGTAAACATTTAATGTTCCCAAGACCAACATGGTAAGGGAACTTGCATTATTCCCATCAGAGTCTACCAATTGCCCCTTACTAGCGAGGACATTTCTTACAGTTGTGTTGAAAATACAAATCTATGAAATATTAAAAAAGTCTTGGTTAGTTTTGTGATTTGTAGATTACAAAGCTATTGGTAAGAGTGAAAGAAAATTAGGTCACAAATTGCCTCCTTTGATAGTTCTACTACTGGATGGAGGATTGGTGTGGCAAAGAGTTGCCTTCCCTTTCTTGCATGGATGTTTAAAGAGAGAGCGATACTGTGCAGAGTTGACCTAACTTAGAGCCTTACTGCTACTGGGGGAAATGTGGTTGACAACATTTGTGAGCCTGTCAAGAACCCAGAGTTTGGGTTGCCAAGCAATCACTTGTACTGCTTCTGCTATACTTGGCTGTAAAAGTGAATTGTAAACTGATTTCAGATGTTGTTGACTGTTAATCTTTTATATAGCTCAATTTCTGTAAAATATTGTTTTTCTGCTTTTTCCTGCCCATTAAAGGATGGCCAACTTTTTCTTTTCTTTTTTTAAAGGTTGTGTCTTATTTCATGTCAGATAACCTAGGCGGGAGTAAGCCAATATATAAGGTATTTTGGCCCATATTTCAACAAGGTACATACATTATGATAAAAATTTACCATGAATAAAACATTGTTGGGTGCTGTTCTTTATCCTAAGATTGTAATTTCAAATGCTGGTCTCTACATGAGAAGGAAATTAGGGATAATAATGGGACAAAAATTACCAATCTAAAGTAGACCTTGCACAGTGTTATCACGCTGGAAGATTGAGGTAAACTGTTTTTATGAATCTATCTTGATACTTTTTTTTATAAGTATCAAAATTTGAGGAAATGTGTTGAAATACATGATGGTAGCAAGAGATGACCATTAGTTCTTATATTTAGACACACATAAAACGCTACATTATAAGAAAACTACATTTGCAAAGTTAGGCTCTGAAATTGTGTAATATGAATTAAGATTGCTCCTGTAATCTTAATTAAAACCCCTTGTGCATATGCATTATGATAGTCTTTATTTACATGATCATATACTGTATTAGAACTCTTCTCTCATTCAGTGAATGGGATTTACAGTGGTCATAGAGTGGGTAGCTATTCAATATTGCTTTTTCTTGATTGAATGTGTGGCCCCAGGACATGTTTATTGCACACCAGTCAAGTCCTGCACTCAATACAATATTTTCTTATGGTTTTTCCGTGGCAGTATTACAATCACTGGGCTAACTGTGCCTTTAATTCCTTTTCTAATCTTTGAGTTCACTAGCTCTGAAGTCTCAAGCTATCACCTCTCTGAGTGGAATCAGGAGACTCACACTGGGCTTTGAGATGCAAAGATAACCTCATCAGTGCTGACAAAAGTTTAATGTCTTCAGTTCTGCTCCTCTGGAGCCATGCACAGTGGCATCCAATGACCAGACATCATTTTAAAGCAAAATATTGTTTAGAACCAAAGTATTTCCAAACTAAAGATATTAAAATAATAAGCAGTCTGTGCACATGCTTGCCTTCCCTAAGGCTTATCATCCTTTGCAAGCTTGGAAAGTCCCCAACTGCTTCAGACTCCCCCACAGAACCTGTCTCTGTGCATGTCAGTTTGTTTCCCCCGAGAACAGTTCACTGACTGTTCTCCCTTCCCCCTTTCAGAAAGTCTGTTTAACCATTTAATGTTCCTTTGACCTCTTGTTTCCCAGCCTTGGCAGAACAGCTATAAAACTTTGGAGGAAGTGTGGAAGTAGCATTTTCATTAACAGCCTGGTAGCTGTCTTGTAATAACTCGTGTTTATTCGGAAGCTGCTTTCCTAGAACTATGGTGTTGTCTTTCTGGTTTTTTTCCCATTAGTTCCCATTAAACTAAACTAGTACTACTTTGGGTAATGGTCCCTGGTGTAGTCCACTGAGGCTTACGTATGTGTCTGGAGTTGGAGAATTTGAAAATAGTGTCCACTGGTTTGCTCAGGCTCTCTGGCTTGCCTCGTGCTTCTGTCTGAGGTGATAAAGGGTAGGGCAGACTGACCACATTTCCAGTTCCTTCTCATCGCCACATGGTTGGGATTGGAACTCTGTCATTGTTTCTGGATGCCCTTCTAAAAACTGTAGTTGTACAGAGTTTTATAGTAGTTTTATCAGTTTTATTTTTCTTCCTTAGTTTTAATAGTTAAAGTTTCATAAAATCATTATCTAGCAGCAACATGTCTGCCACAGTCACTACACTAAGATATCTGAGTGTTTCACAAACAACTTTTTTTTTCTTTACAACATCTCTGTGAAATAAGATGACCGTGTTTTTACAGGGAACTGAAGCACAGGAAGATTAAGACCAAAATTGTTCACTAATTTTAAGTATTCAACTTGAGATACCTTGGGCTTTATTTTTATTTGAGACTGTTTTGCATTTGTGTAGCACTTGGTATATTCAGAACATAGCTCCTAGTGACTTTATTTGCAATTGTGAGTGCTCAGAACTTCTGCAGATCAGGCCCCACGTGTCTCAGGGCATGCAGAAAATTAGGAACAGACTGTGACCACTTGTGCAAAGTTTGGAGTCAGTGACTTGCCCAGGACCACATATAGATTCTGTTGCAGAGGCAGGGATAGAATCTGATTCTCTGGGTTGGCTTTGACTGCCATGACCACAAGGCAATACTTTTTCTTCCTGCAGTCCTCTGCCTCATTCACTACATACTTTCCAACTTCTGTAATACAGTAGAACCTCAAGAGTTACGAACACCAAAGTTGCGACGAGCTGACCATACCCCTCATTTGGAACTGGAAGTACGTAATCAGACAGCAGCAGAGATCCAAAAAAAGCAAGTACAGTTCAGTACTGTGATAAATGTAATAAAAAAGGGAAAGCAGTTTTTGCATAGTAAAGTTTCAGACCTGTATTAAGTCAATGTTCAGCTCTAAACTTTTGAAAGAACAACCATAATGTTTTGTTTTAGATTTACGAACGTTTCAGAGTTACGAACAGTCTCCATTCCCAAGGTGTTTGTAATTGAGTTTCTGCTGTATACAAGTAATTGTATCACTTACTCTGCAGTCTTGACTAATTGCGTGAATATTGTCCCTCCTATGCACTGAGGTATGGGGTCCTGTGGAAACAACCGTATAAGCCAGTTTAATTAAAGACTATTGTAATATTTATGAACAAAGGGGCAAATTAAGGCTTCACAACTGCAGCAAGTAGCTGAGGAATGTTGAAAGTCATGAGTTCTGGATTCTTTTCCAGGTTTGGGAGGGGTATATTCTGTAATGATGTTTTCCTTCCTTCAGCATGTCCTTCTTTTATCCCCTGGCTGTCCCTCTTTAGCCTGTTCTCTTCTGCTTTCCCTCCTCCTATGTCCTGCCTTTGCTGCTGCTACCTACCCCAGACTGCCTTTCTCATTGCCTCTTTTGAATAGGTCGGGTTACTCTCACTTTCTCTATATTTCTTTGAAGCATTGATGAGCACAGGAGAGACAGTCTGTTATCAGAGGGGTAGCTGTGTTAATCTGTATCTGCAAAAGCGACAGAGTCCTGTGGCACCTTATAGACCAGGGGTGGGCACACTACGACCTGCGGGCCATATGTGGCCCGCTGGCCATTTTCATCAGGCCTGGGAGCTTGCTCCCGGCCAAAGGGCCAGGCTGCTATGCTGTGGGTCCCTGTGCTCCCAGGCCAGGCCCGCCCCGTGCTCCCTGGTCGAGGGCCGGGTGGAGTGCAGGGAGCCGCTGGGCCCCGCGCTCTCTCACCGGTGGCTGGCATGCTGCAGGTCCCTGTGCACATGGGCCAGGCCCGCCCCGCGCTTCCTTGGCGGGGTCTGAGTGGAGCACGGGGAGCCGCCGGGCCCTGCGCTCCCTGACCGAGGGCTGGCCAAGCCCGGTATGCAGCGGATTCCTGCACTCGTGGGCCAGGCCCGCCCGTGCTCCCTGGCCCAGACAGCCGGGTGGAGTGTGGGGCCCCTGCGCTCCCTGGCTCGGGTGGAGCGCGGGACCCCTGCACTCCCTGGCCCGGCCCAGTCAAGGAGCGCCTAGCTGACTAAGGTAAGGGGGTTGGGGTTGGGTGGTGGTTGGTGAGGGGGGAATCTTGGCAGGGGGCAGTCAGAGAACAAAGAATAGGGGGTTTTGGGGGGGGGGTTCCTGAGGGTGGTGGTTAGTGTTGGGGGATCTCGAGAGGGGACAGTCGGAACAAAGAACAGGGGGAACAGGGATAGGGTTCTGGGGCACAGTTAGAATGGGGGGGTCTCCAGAGGGGGCAATCAGGGGACAAGGGGCAGGGGGGGGTGTTGGATGGGTCAGGTGTTCTGAGGGGGGCAGTCAGGGGGCAGGAAATGGTGGGGGTTGGATAAGGGGCGGGGGTCAGGCTGTTTGGGAAGGCACCTCCTTCCCTACCTGGCCCTCCGCACAATTTTTAACCCCAATGTGGCCCTCGGGCCAAAAAATTTGCCCACTCCTATTATAGACTAATAGACATATTGGAGCATAAGCTTTTTTAAGGCTGTTTGTTGTCAGTTCCAGTTCCCACCCAGAGCCATGATGACCCTGGCTGTTGGAAGGAGCAGTTGAACAAAAAGTCCTACTCAGCTCTGGATTGGAGCATGCTTACTAGTTATGTGCAGGTGGAGCATACTTGGGGTAGACAGAATCTTCAGAGAATAATTCTCTAGCCTGTTACATACCTTTATGAAGCATGTGCAAACAGATTGGAAACATTCTTTAACTTCAAGTGTCCAGGGTTCCAGTAGCAAAGACCCTGGTGGTGTGTGTGTGAGGCTAAAGAGTGGGCTTCCTAGAGGTCCAGGACAGGTAGTCCTTTTCCTCTGTTGCACCTTGTAGCTGCTAACAGGCTTCAAGACCAATGTAAATAAAACAAATAGTGCCCCACCTCATCCTGGCTGTGCCCACAACTTCTAGTTTCAGGTATTTCAGATTTATTAATGGTGAACTAGAAGATTCTTCCTGTGGGTTTTAAACTGCTTTAAGGATTTGATTGGTAGGAACAGGTTTTTCAGTATGAAATTTTAGTTTTTGAGATTTGGAGGAAAGGGAAGATAAGTTTCCTTACATGCAAGTTTTAATGAATTTAATATACCTCTTGGCATATACAATTATGCATGATTGTTCAAAATCTCTACTGAGAGTGTTCCCGAGTAATACGTTTTATTTCTATGTAAGATGATTTACTTGTAATTTTATCATCTAACAAACTGATTATATCCCAGATTTCTTCACTGAAAGACTAACTCATATGTGAGAAATGTGAAATTATGTATTCTCGAAGTCATTGTATTGAATAGGACCTGAAAATGTTTTCTAATATACTAACTACTTTCATTTGGGGTTATCAGTCCAGGAGCAGGTAGTTAATAGAGCTTAGTTCTTATTTCTAAGGTATCAAGCAGGGTATTAAAAACTACCAAAGGATCAAAAGAACATGATTTACAGAACTTAAATTGATTGGAAGCTGTTACTGAGTAGTGCATAAGTTTGCTCTGAAGTCACATAGCATCATTTTTAAAAACTTCTTTTCTTCTTTGACAGGAAAGATGATAAAGATTATGCTTTAAAACAAATAGAAGGTACTGGAATTTCTATGTCTGCATGCAGAGAAATAGCAGTAAGTAGTCTCTCTTTTTATTATCAGTAAGATTTTAATAAAGTATTTTTTGAAGTTAATGCATCTTAATTTAATGTGTTAGTTTCAATGAATCATCTACCTTTCGAAATACAGAAGAAAACCTTAAATTTGAGGTTTAAAGTAAACCTAATTCCCTTGTATAAGAGTTTCTGTTAATTTTTCGCTGAAGAATGGTGCAATTCCTTAATTACATTTTATTATTGCATATTTAAGCATAATACATCATAATTTAGCTGTACCTCTGAAGGCATATTGATTAGTACTGGAAATAAATATGTGATTTTCTTTTTATTAAAATAGGGACTGTCTAAACTTTGTTGTGTTTGTCAGCTTCATTACAGTGAGTTTGGGTATAATGGTTTAATTTATTTACAATTTATTTCCTTTCCAATTCAAAGACCATGTACCCTTACAATCAGATATGGCTATGTTATTTTTAAGAGGAGAGCTCAAAACAAATTTCCAATATCTTCAGTTAGCAGATATCAAATGCAATATAGTGTTGGGATATTACCTCTGTCTGTGATTCCCCCCGTCCCCATCTAATATTTAAAGAGGAAAATCATAGAACTACATTTTAATGCAAATAGTTAATATAAAATTTTAGTATGACAGAATGTATACATCCTGTAAATATTCTGTTATTCATATAGAAGATTGATTATTAATTTTTTAGATTTGCCAGCACACCACATCCACTTGGTGATTTAAGACCCTTAATTATTTAAATGTCTAGTGAATCACCAAATTCTTATCTTAAATAAACATTTTTTTCTTTGGTTAAATGTGTTGTCACTTGTTTGTATTTTACAAAGTCATGAATCTTTAAATATATCTTTGTTCAGGATCATATTTATGTGGATCTTTTGAATTCTTGTTTTGTTCCCAAATGATTTCTAAATGGTGCAGAAACATTCTGTTTGTAGATGCAGATAATTGACAGTTCTGGTAGAAACGTCTTCCTGAAAGTAATACTTAGATTTTTTTTAATGAAAAGTTGATATGAGAGAGGTGAAGTGTGATGCTTTTGATTTTGATAATTTTATTACCAATGAAATAGATAATACAGTGGAACCCTGCTATAACGAGACAGTTGGGATCCAAAAAATCCCATCACGTTAAAAGCGGGGTCGCCTTATACTGGGGTTTCTCGGAATTTTTTTTTTTAAAAAAAATTTCTGGGTTCTCTGGACAGAGAACTCAGGGGCTGCAGGCTGCCCAGCAGGCGAGAGAAGCCACAGCGTGTGCCTGCCAGGGACAGAGAACAGCGGTGCCTGCAGCCCCGGAGTTCTCTGTCCCCAGTGGGCGTGGGCCACAGCTTCTCTCTGTGCTGCCCAGCAGGGGAGAGAAACCACCGCAAGTGCCAGGACATAGGGACATATCCAGAGATCCATGGTATGATCATGCTAGAACTGAATTCATGTTATCGCAGGGCGCGTTATACCGGGGCTCCACTGTATTAGAATTGTATTTTAAAGACCTAAGCTAAGACTTTGAGACATAACTAGTGATTTTTGAGTGCCTTGCCTAGGACATCTTGCAGGCATCTTAAGACAACTTTAGAGAATAAGTGCTCAATGGTACTTCCTGAAAATAGGTCCACTCTACTGCACCTCAAGTTAGGCACACAAACACTGAAGGTCTCCCTCCCTTCTCTCAAAAGAGTCTACAGTCACTTTTGGAAAATTGACCTTTTCTTAAAAGTGGAAAATCCCTAAATGTGTGGCTTTTTTTTTTTTTTTTTATTAACTACTTGTGGATATTATAGTGTGACACAGAACTGTGAAGGTCCATGAAAGAGTTTTGGTGAGAGACTCAACGTTATGTGAAATAACTTTCTGTACATACTTAAATAATAGCAGTGTTCTAAGGTTTCTTGACACTTCCCATTATAAGACCCTGCTCTGTTGCTTATAAGTTGGCCACACTCTAGCCATTTGGGCTGAAATTTCCCATACTGGGTATCTACCTCAGGCTGAAGTTGTTTTCGAGAGTTTCAGCTAAAACAGTTCAAGTGTTTCAAAGAGAGAGTAGGCAAAAATAACTTTTTTTTTTTTTTTTTTTACAATGTTAAAGAATGCTCATAACGGTTGCACCAGGAAACTATTGTGTCTCCCTGATTTGGAACGGGGTCTTGAAATTTGGTAGAGGGAGTCACCCATGTGATAGGAAAGTGCCTTTTGTTGTGCCCATAAGTCCTCTAAATCAGGCCAAGTTATGAGCCTCTGAAAATGTCAGTTTGCACGTGCTCAGTAGAGACTTGTTTGGCTACCAGATTCTCAGAAGATTCCAGTTTTGAACATGCTGCAGGTATTGAACAGGACTTTTCCTGCAGTTGCTCTCGGACACCAGGGGCCACTGTAGTGCCAGCTGTTTGGAAATGCAAGTGGGGAGAGGCTCACATTGCTCTTGCTGACTGGGTCCAGGAACAAAGGAGAAAGCACAGCAGTGGGATTGGGAAAAGGGGTGGGAAGGTGACTGGATTGTAGAAGCCAAAGGGTCAGGAGGAGCAGAAGCGGTAGGCAGCAGGAACTAGGTGGGTTGGGCAGAGGGAGATAGGTTGTGAGTGTAGGGGCAGATAGGTCTGTGCTCCTTCCTTAGAGAACTTGGAATTGAATCTCAAAGTTGCTGTACTCCTTTGATGTCAGCAAATAGTTGCCAGTAGGTTTCACAAAGTGTCTCATCCGTCTTCCAGGGATTGGGTCATATAGAGAATAACAGCCAGCTGGGGCTTCCAGTAACACAGCTTAAATCAAGTGAATTAGAAGGTTCCTGTAAACTGTGCCTACAGTGTGCTAGGTGCTGTCTAAACACACAGGAAGAACAGTCCCTGCTGCTTTCTGAGCCCCTTTGCCCTCCCAAATGCTATCTTGGGGCATTCTGTTTGGTTTAGTGCACTGATGTTTGTTTAATTATTCAGCTGTGGATCTAAAGGTTCTAACTCTTTTTATGATCCAAGCTGAGGATTAGTATGGTTCCACAGTATGGAACTTCTTTTTTTCAATTAAAAAAAAAAAAAAAGAAATTTAATTGAAATGACCTTTTAAACAAATGTCCAGAGAATCCAATTCTCCAGGGCAGCAATCAGCTAGCTGCCTTGAGTGTGAAAGGGTAGGAGGTGGGGCAGGGTCTGGAGCTGGAATGTAGGCTGTCACTTGGTGTGTCCTCTCAAGTCATTTGTTTTTCATACTTGCATGTGAGCATTCTTATATTTTATAATTCTTCTTCAACTTGAGTACCTTGACTGAAGAAGTTTCTATTTTGATCAAAGCAACCTCCCCATTTATTTTGGTAGAACAGTTTCAGTACTTACGTAAAACTGAATTCTGTTATCATGTTAATTGAAATTCTTATCCTAGTAAGAGATTCTATTGAAACATTCTCCTCTTTGCCTTTTGCTATCTTTCATTCCTTCGCTCCCAACCATCCCTACACTTCTCCAACATGAAATGTTTGTGAAGCCTACCTCTTACATAATTTGGCTGAATGTTATACTGTATTGATCGTTTAGTTGAACATTGTTCTGTATAATTATCCAGTGAGGTACACTGCCTTTTCCTTATTTTTTTCCTATTGAATTTACTTAATGATAGAGCTAGAGAAGCATGATGAAACCATGGTTCTCTTCCAGTAAGATTTTATGCCCTGAAATATCAGTTTCTAGTATTTTGCATTTATGTAGAACTTTCCCTCTGAGGCTTCAAAGTACATAACAGATATGAAAGAACTGAATCTTTCCTCAGCCCTATGAGATGTGTAACTTTCAGGTGGGAAAACTGAGGTATGGAGAAGTGAAGTATCTTGCCTAAATTACACAGGAAATCAGCCCAAAACTCCTGACCGTCATCCTGTAACTTAAATACAAGAAAATCCTTCCTCCCTTTTTTGATAGGGTACTGCAGGAAACTATATCAGGTGACACTTCTGGGTATGTGAGGAATAAAGGAATGTTAGGGAGGAAATAGGGGGATAGTACTGCCCTTCAGTTAATGCCTCTTTAAAAGTACATTAGATTGAGTGTGTTTCAGTTTAGGGAAGATTTTGTGTAGAATCCTATCATCAGGTTAAAAAAAAAACCTAAACAGACTCGGAACTTTGTCACGGTTCATTTGTGGGTCCTGTGCTTCCTGGCAGATTTAGGGGCCTCAGAAACTCATCTAGGCCCCAGAGTGACCTCCCTTTCTCAGTAACTAATTAGGGGAGGCAGAAGTGGGGAGCCTGGGCCCTCCCTCCTACTCCGGACTCCAGCCCAGGGACCCTGATAGTATCAGCTAAGATGGCTGACCTCTTATCCACAAAACACAATTCAATTCCCTGGGCTAGTTCCCCACAGCAGTCCCCACTTCTTCAAACTCCACTTCACCCATACCTCAAGGCCTCCTTCCTTGCGTATGATATGTTGTCCACCACTCAGTCTCACCAACAGCATAACTTCCTTCCACAGCTCCTGACACCCACCCCCACCTGACTAACTGAGAGGATTTTTAACTGATTTCAGCCAGCCGCTGATTGGCTTCAGGTGTCCCAATCAGGCTAGCTGTTTCTGCTGCTTTC
Organism: Dermatemys mawii; assembly: GCA_007922305.1. NCBI lineage: Eukaryota > Metazoa > Chordata > Testudines > Dermatemydidae > Dermatemys > Dermatemys mawii. The sequence continues at coordinate 8,794,867 of ML677348.1, forward strand.
TAGAAGCTTTTTAATTGGTCCCAGGTGTCTTGATTGGCCTGGAGTAGCCTTTGTTTGGCTATCCAGGGAACAGGGACCTGCACATCCTGAGGCTGATATACCTGCCTTCCAGCACACTCTCATACCCTTCTGGACTGACTCCGTCACAGAACCTATATTACATTGACTTTATTGTCTTGGAGCCAGCTGGTGCAATGAGTTAAAAGATTATTGCACAATTGTGCTAGTCACTGTCCAAAAACACAGGAAGACAGTTCCTCCCTCTACCCTTCCAGTTTGTGTTAGGGCAGTCTGGTTTAGTGCATTATCATTGGAGTTTTTCACTTTTTTGTCTAACATTTTTTTCTTTTTTACTTTATGAATTAGCTTTGTCAGAGATGGTTTCTTGACCTTGTACTTCTGTTGTAATATTTGTCCAGCACTTCAATAGTAAATGGTGCTCTATTAATGTAATATAACCTAATTGTATCTGGAATTTTATATGCACTATAACCACCACAGTTTGCTATGGGTAGTAAGCTGTGAAAAATGCTCGTTCTCTAAACATGCACGGTCTATCCACGTTTTAGCATGAGATTGGATTAGAAATGATCCATAGATGAAATTCAAAGTCATTAAAGTACCATTACATTAGTCATCAGAGTTGCTACAAGAGATGCAAACCTACTCACTGAAGTATAATGGTCAGTAACTGTTTCAACTATCAGCGTTTTTGCTTTGGCTGCTGAGGAGTATTTTGCTATGAGGAAAGTTTCTGTGCAATTTAGCTTTGTAGTGAAATGGGAAGTTCTATGAATTGGCATGGTGGTTTTGTGTCTACTCAGGACTGAGGTGGATGGGCAATGATGTGTGACGCAAGCTTGTTTTGCATCTAAGTGCTTTGTTTGTACATTATAGCTAGATTTTTTTTGGTGCAGTTCTTTTTCTTTTGGGACTTGGCCCTGGGATAGGGTGCAATGGTTTAAACCAGTGATTAAATCACTGATTTAATTCATTATTTAAATCAGTAAGCAAGAAACCTTGATTTAAGTCATCTATGTTGATTGTTTTACATTTATACTTATTTTCCTAAAGAGAGATTCATTCCCATTGTTTCATGTAACCATTAAAAGATGTTGCTTTGCAACTACTCATAGCCTCTATGCTAAATTTGGTATTTTTTTGCTAGCCAGGAGGATATACTATATCCATACACACTTATTTAAGCAGTTTTACAATTTAACATACCTTTATTCAGTTTCATAATTTTTTATTTTCATGTTATGCAATGGTGACTGGATTTCTTGGTTTGTTTTTTTTAAACTTTGAATGAAAATTAGAATTCAATTAAATGCACAACAGCATTTAAAAATTGTATTAAATAAAACTAAGTTCAATGTGCTAGGTACATAAAGAAAAATTGATCCAAAGATATTTTGCATTTATAACTGACTTCTTAAACAAAGGAAGTATTATCTGGAGTTTGAATTTTAACTGATGCCTTCTGGTCACGAAATCCTTCAGGTTTTGAGAACTTCTAGGTCTCATCCTCTCCCACATTGTTTTTATTCATAGATTGGAAGAGGAAAACAAGCTTTGCTTTTTCAACTCCCATTTGGAGTCTCAATTTGGAACGAACTAATCCAAATTAAGAAAATATTTTCTCAGCACCTGCAGAAAAGGCTACTGATGCCAAAAGTTATTTAGTGCATCTTCAACAAATGCTGGTTCTATGGGCTTAGCCTGTGATTTCCACCAATTCAGTAGTTTGGCTTTCTTAAAAATTTTGGCAGCAAACTTGTACTGTTTTCATGGTTCACCTCCAACCCTGAAATTCATTGTACAGTAGACTCTCGATTATCCAGGGTGATAGGAAAAAAATTAATCCTGGTTAATAAAATCCCAGATAATCACCATCCATAGGAAATATTGGTGGCGGGTGGAGGGTGTTGGTTCACCAGCCACCCTGTGCTGGGGTGGGGGAGGGTGTTGGTTCACTGGCTTCCCTGCGCCCTGGTGGTTTGGGTTTTTTTTTGTTTTGTGTTTGTTTTTGTGCTTGGGGCGGCAACAAAGCCAGAGCCGGCCCTGTGATTTACTTTAACTTTTTTTTTTTTTTTTTTTTTTTTTTTTTACATCCTGATTGATCCACAACCTGGTTAACTCAATCCTGGATAATCGAGAGTCTACTGTAGTTGGCATGATTATTAGATGCCAATGCTTCAGCAGTGTATTTTTTTTTCAACTGTTAAGCATTGCCCTGGTACATTATTGAGAATATTGTTATAAAAATCAGGCAGAGTAATTGCTGCTTCATTGCCTATAATTTAACATTGTTGGGTTTTTTTTCTACACTGTTTCTTGAAGTTCTTTCCAAATTTCAACAATATCAGCAGTAGAACAGCTATCCTTTTGTAATTTATCCACTGGTAGGGAAATAGGATTCAGTATGTTCAGCATATTTTCTGTATTTCTCTTCAGTCCAAAGTGGATTGTTGTAGCATATTATTTTATTTATTTAAATGGTTTCAGTAGATTAAGGTATAAATTTATTATGTCGATTTGTCATAATTTCACATTTAATTTTAAATAGGTTTATTTTGAAATTAAATGCATTTTTCTTTTTAATCAAAAACCTATTAAAAAAAATGTTCTCCATTGTCCTGTTGGGAGGAGTTGCTCAAGATGGTGGTAGGAACTGTTCTAAGTTGTGAAAGTAATAAATTCTTCTCCATATATAAGATAACTTCCTGGGAATTCCTTTTCTTTAGGATGATTGATCAATCAAGCCAAAGGATGGTTCAAGACTGGAAGGGTGTTTTGTCAACCCAGTTGGTTAGGTGAAGGAAACATTTTCCACAATAATGAATTCTTGTCCGGGTGATTAGGGAAACCATGTTAGCACCTCCCTCACAAAGAAATCTTAGTGGTTCTTGTCAGAAGGTTTTGACCTCATTTTCTTACAAAGGTAGTCAGAAACTTTTTGAGAGTCAGATTCTGTCCTGCTAGAAAATCCAGAGCAGTGGTGTCTGACTTTTTTTCAGCCTGGGTGTTGAAGATTGTCAGGATTCTCTCCCCACTCTGAACTCTGGGGTACAGATGTGGGGACCCACACAAAAGACCCCCTAAGCTTATTTTTACTAATTTAGCTTAAAAACTTCTCCAAGGCACAAATCCTTTCCTTGTCTTTGGACGGTATTGCTGCCACCACCAAGTGTTTTAGACAGATTCAGGAAAAGGACCACTTGGGGTTCCTGTTTCACCAAAATATTCCCCAAGCCTCTTCACCCCATTTCCGGGGAGGTTTGAGAATAATATCTTCACTAATCGGTACAGGTGAGCACAGACCAAGCCCCTGGGTTTTTAGGACACTGAAAATCAATCAGGTTCTTAAAAGAAGAATTTTATTTAAAAAGAAGTAAAAGAATCAGCTCTGTAAACTCAGGATGGAAGGTAAATTTACAGGGCAATAAAAAGATTTAAAGCACAGAGGGATCACCCTCTAAGCTTAGCTTCGCTTCAAAGTTGCAGAAAATAGGAATAAAACTCCCTCTTAGCATAGGGAAAATTCACAAGCTAAAACAAAAGATAATCTAATGCCTTTCCCTGCTTTACGTACAATGTTTGTGATCCTAGATGCTTATTTTAGGTAAGGTTTTAGGAGATGTTTTTTCCTGCCCTGGTCCTCTCTGTCTCAGAGAGAACACAAAGAGAGTCAAAATCACTCACCACAGATTTGAAAGTATCTTCTTTCCTTATTGGTCCTTTTGGTCAGGTGCCATTCAGGTTATTTGAGCTTCTTTACCCCTTTTAAGAAAGTGATTCTGTCTCTCTGGCCATGAGGGATTTTATATTACTGCATACATAAAGGCTGTTACCCTTCCCTTTATATTTACGACAAACATACTTTATAAAAATCTGGTGGGGAGGTCACAAACATAATCATAATTTGGGGCAGCGTATCTCAAAGTACGCGGCGTGCCTCCTAAGGGAAGTGCAGGAATGTGTAAAGGGAGGCTATAGTACTCTGTGCCTGAAAGCAGCACCCTAGAACCACCTTATTCACCACTGTCATATAATTATATTATTTGTACAAAGTATGCCTTCCGAGGTATCATTTTAGAAGTCTTGATCCATTAAACATTAATATCGTGTTGGATTGTATGTGATATCATTGTGTTTGAAATTATGAAGTTTTGCTATATATGTGTTACTAAACTTTGGTTATGGTTACACTTACAGGATTATAGCGCTATTGGTTATAGCGGTCTCCTTATACAGCAATATGTATAGCGCTATTGTATGTCCACACTGAGACGCGCCAGGGGTATAGCATGGCCACATTTGCGGCACTTAATGCGGCATTAAGAGCAGCGCATTAGGGCGTGTATCCCACAGTGCACCTCTTCCCGATCTGGCGCAATGCCTTGTGGTAGTGGGGCGTCACTTGCGGGGCATTCTGCATCCTGTTTCAACTACCCATGATGCTTCGTGGCATATCCCAGCAATCCCTGTGTTTCCGTCCACCTCAGGGGCCATCTTTCAACAGTTTCAGCAAAGCTTGCTCCGTCTTCCATTTTCGTGTGCCGCAATGAATCCAGAACTGCTGAGGAACATGCTGATGACTGTCGCCAGCACATCTCTGCGTGCAGTGGAGTTAATCCTTGACATGCAGGATGACAGTGATGAGTCTGAAGACGAGATCGAAGCGGTGAATGCATTTGACACGAAGCTTCTTGTCTCATTAACGGACATGCTCACGGCTGTTGAACGCCGCTTCTGGGCACGGGAAACGAGCACAGAGTGGTGGGATCGCATCGTCATGCAAGTCTGGGACGACGAGCAGTGGCTGCAAAACTTTCGCATGAGAAAAGCCACTTTCATGGGACTGTGTGCTGAACTCGCCCCTGTCCTGCGTCGCAAGGACACCAGATTGAGAGCTGCCCTCCCGGTGGAGATGCGGGTGGCTATCGCGATCTGGAAGCTGGCTACACCAGACAGCTACCGATCGGTGGCCAACCAGTTTGGGGTTGGAAAGTCGACCGTTGGAGTTGTGCTGATGCAAGTGTGCAGGGCCATTAATCGCATCCTGCTATGAAAAATTGTGACTCTGGGTAACGTGCATGACATTGTTGCTGGCTTTGAAGAAATGGGCTTCCCTAACTGTGGAGGGGCGATAGATGGGACCCATATACCTATTCTGGCACCCACCCACCTAGCAGACGAGTACGTTAACCGAAAGAGGTACTTCTCCATGATTCTCCAGGCACTTGTGGATCACCGTGGGTATTTTACTGACATTAATGCGGGCTGGTCTGGAAAGGTGCATGAAGCACGCATCTTCCGCAACACTGGCCTGTTCATGAAGCTGCAAGCCGGGATTTTTTTTCCAGACCAGCAGATCCCCGTGGGGGAGGTCGAAATGCCTATCGTGATTCTTGGCGACCCCGCTTACCCTTTTAATGCCCTGGCTCATGAAACCCTACACAGGGAGCCTGGACAGCAGTCAGGGAAGGTTTAACTACAGGCTTAGCCGGTGTCGAATGACTGTGGAGCGTGCTTTTGGGTGTCTCAAAGCACGCTGGCGCTGTCTTTATGGGAAGCTAGACTTGGCTGAGGATAGTATCTCCGCAGTTATTTCCGCATGCTGTGCCCTACATAATCTTTGTGAGCGGAAGGTCGAAGGCTTCACTCAGGCATGGTCCTCAGAGGTTCAACGCCTGGAGGCCATGTACACACAGCCAGAGAGCAGGGCTCTTAGGATCAGGGAAGCCTTGAGGGGGCATTTTGAGGCTGAAAGCCAGTTCTAATGGGAAGTACAGAGGGAGAAAGTGCATTCTTTTAATAGGAACAGGCATTTGCTTTTCTGTAGCCTCTAATAATCTATATACACTGAATAAAGAAACCCATTTATTAAGAAGACAATTCATTTATTCGACAGCTACTTTGGTTGCTGAAAGAAAATATTTTGATTCATGTGAGGGGGAAGCGGGGGGAGGTGCAATGGTGGTGGGATGTGGTCAGTCAGAGATTAGAATATGTCCGGATATCTGAGTCTCCAGTGCCCTCACAGTTGCCGTGTGCCCCGAGCCCCATTTGCGGAGGGCAATAAGGCATGTTATTAGGGGTTGAGTGCAGTGGATGAGGGTCTTGGGTTTGGGGGTTGTTTGGTGAAGACAGAGGGGTTGGAGGCAGCTGTGGATGGTGATAACCATATAGCTGATGATAGTGGCCTGGAGAGTACAGAGGGCCAGAATGGAAAGGGTTTGGGGGCAAACGATAAAGGGGTCGGGAGAGCGCGGTGCTTCTCCTCCTGAAGAGTGGCAATCCGCTGCATAGGCTCCAATTGAAGCTGCAGTAATGAGAGCAGCTTATTGGTGCTTTTCTGCTGGTGAATCGCGTTGTCCTGTCGCGCCTTCTCCCTCAACTTGCTCTCGTTGTCCCTCCATCTCTGTGCAATTCAATTCTCCATTACAGCCTGTTGCATTACTTGCTGTACAAGATCCTCTTTGCTCTTTCGTGGCCTCTTCCTCAGTCGCCTCAGCCTCTCAGCTGTTGATAACAGCGATGGCATAGGGCTCAAGGTTGATACTTCTAGAAGAAAAAGATGCATGTAACAGTGGCTCCCTTTTAAACAGCAGACATGCCTATGATTCCCCCGCATTCCCCGTTTGCCAGTCCCGCAGGGAGCGCACACACAACAACGGAGCCCCTGCCATGGTGAGTCCACTCCAGAGGCAGGGGGAATCATTTTTTTCCCTGCCCTGCAAAGCTTTGGCGGGGGGTGGGGGTGGGGAGTACCGGGAAGTGGCAGGAGCCCTACTCTGAGCAGCAGGCAGGGGGAATGATTTCTTCCCTGCCCTGAAAAGCTGTGGCGGGGGTGGGGAGTGCCGGGAAGTGGCGGGAGCCCTACTCTGAACACTGTTCCAACATTCTCTGTAGGTGTTGGTCCTGGAAAATATCTCGCTGCTTTGGGTCACTGAGGAAGAAAGGGAGGGAATTTTAATGAGATGCGGCTTCCGCCCAGGGCCATATGCAGCTTGCCTCTGTGCAGCAATGCTCCCCCTACCCATTGTAGCACAGTGGCGGGGACTAGTGACCATGACTGGGACGGGGGCCACGCTGGCTCTCCCGGGAAACCTGCGCAGGTGCATTGCAAGCACTCTTATTGAGACCTTTGAAGAGATTACTGATGTCTATCACCTCGCGGTAATTGTCTACATCAATGCACTATTCCACATGTAGGCAAGCATGCAAGCATCCTTTTCCACATCAAGCTGCCTGCCTTCCCCATAGAAAAGCAGCTTTACCTCCGCAAACAGCTGCTGAGCTGCCCTCTGCAACTGCCGGACGCTGTGGCTGGCTGCCCTCCTCCTGGCTTTAGAGGAGAGCTCCTGGCTGCATGCGTCCAGGGACTCGTCCGTGCCCTAGGTCGCTGCCGCCACTGCCTCCTCCTCCTCCTCTTCTTCCTCCTCCTCACCCCTCCTTCACTGGTGGGCTGGGAAGTGTCTGTGGTGGGTCGATGGAGTGCACGTAGGATGACCACCAAGTATCGCATGCAGCTCCTTATAAAATCTGCAAGTCACCGGGGCTGCCCCGCAGCGGCCGTTTGCCTCGCGGGCTTTGCGATACGCATTCCTAAGCTCCTTTACCTTAACATGGCACTGCAGAGTGTCCCGCTCATGGCTTCTTTCCGCCAAGGCCTGTGATACCTGCCCATAGGTATCATGATTCCTGCGGCTAGACTGCAGCTGAGACTGAACAGCCTCTTCCCCCCAACAGCTGATGAGGTCCAGCACCTCGCTGTTGCTCCATGATGGGGATCGCCTTTTGCGAGGAGGCATGGCACGTGGAGTCATGATCAATCAGAATGATCACCTGGAAGGATTCCCTGAGAGCACGCCATGCTTGGCTGTAGCAAACAGGAAGGGGATTTTCAAATTTCCCTGGAACTTTAAAGGGCGGGTCTGACGTATGGTCACCTGAGGACAGGACAAAAGAGTTTGCAAGTGGTGACCAGAGTGGCTCAAACAGGAATTATGAGACAGGCTGGAGGCCAATTAATGCGCAGTGGGTGTCCACATTCTCGCTGTAGTGCTACAGCAGCTGCGCTACAGCCCTTATTCCCCATGTGGAGGTGGATTACCAGGAGCGCTATAACTCTGTGGTTATAGCGCTCTATGTGCCTTGCCAGTGTGGATGGGGAGGAGGTTATAGAGCTCCTGGGGGCTTTATAGCGCTATAAAGTGCCAGTGTAACCATGGCCTTAGTTGGAAGTTGGAAACAGCCACAACCAGCCTTTTTGGTACAACAGTGGAGGAGCCAGATGTGCTAATGGCCCATTAAAGGGAATACACTCTCACAAGGACTGTCCCAGGAACCGTATGAAATGGAGACTTCTCAGAGATAGCACTTAGACAATGGAGACTGACTGAACCAGGAAACAAGCATAGATGTTTCCAGCTTGCTGGAAATAGCTATAAAAGGGGGAAGTGATATCATTGTTTGGCCTCACTCCCCCCACAACTCAACATCTGGAGCCACATGTGGAGTACAAAGATTTTGAATGGGGGATGTGGTCCCAGGCTGGAAAGGAGAATCTCAGCTTGTCATAGAATCCTAGAATATCAGGGTTGGAAGGGACCACAGGAGGTCATCTAGTTGAACCCCCTGCTCAAAGCAGGACTAGTCCTCAACTAAATCATCCCAGCCAGGGCTTTCTTAAGCCTGACCTTAAAAACCTCTAAGGAAGGAGATTCTACCATCTCCCTAGGTAACCCATTGCAGTGCTTCACCACCCTCCTAGTGAAAATTTTTTTTCCTAATATCCAACCTAAACCCTCCCCACTGCAACTTGAGACCATTACTCCTTGTTCTGTCATCTGGTACCACTGAGAACAGTCTAGATCTATCCTCTTTGGAACCCCCTTTCAGGTAGTTGAAAGCAGCTATCAAATCCCCCTTTAGTCTTCCATCCCAGTTCTCTCAGCCTCTCCTCGTAAGTCGTGTGCTCCAGCCCCCTAATCATTTTTGTTGCCCTTCTCTGGACTCTTTCCAATTTTTCTACATCCTTCTTGTATCGTGGGCCCCGAAACAGGACACAGTACTCTAGATGAGGCCTTACCAATGTCGAATAGAGGGGAACAATCACGTCCCTCGATCTGCTGGCAATGCCCCTACTTATACAGCCCAAAATGCCGTTAGCCTTCTTGGCAACAAGGGCACACTGTTGACTCATATCCAGCTTCTTGTCCACTGTAACTCCTAGGTCCTTTTCTGCAGAACTGCTGCCTAGCCATTCGGTCCCTAGTCTGTAGCAGTACATGGGATTCCTCCATCCTAAGTGCAAGACTCTGCACTTGTCCTTGTTGGACCACATCAAATTTCTTTTGGCCCAATCCTCCAATTTGTCTAGGTGTGTATCCTATCCCTACCCTCCAGCGTATCTACCACTCATCCCAATTTTGTATATTAAGGAACTGTACCATCACGCTGAGACGCTGCTTGATTTAAATCAAGTCTAGTTTGTAGAACTAAGACTGCGTATTTATTTTCTATCCTAAGTAACCAACTTTGATCTATGCACTTATTACTTACAATAACTTAAAATCTATCTTTCTGTAGTCAGTAAATCTGTTTTATATTTTACATTAAACTGTGTTTTGGTTGAAGTACTTGGGAAATCTGCTTAGGGTACAAAAGCTGATGCATGTACTCCCCACATTGAGGGAGGGGCAGACTGGGTAATAATTTTACACTGGTTAGGCTTCTGACTCGGGGCAGGACAATACAGTGCTGTGGTCCTAGGCTGGAGAGTTGCGGGAATTGGCTGGAACTTCTCTGTTAGTTCATAAGTGGCTAGGAGAAGCATTCGTGTGGGTGTGTCCTTGCCTGTGGGTGGCTATGTAAGTGCAGTACCTGGAGAGGCTTGCAGCTTGTCACAGCATCACAGTGTGAGAGGGCCCACAGGTTGATGTGCCAGAGGGCTCAGCAATACTCCAGTTCCAGGTTGCAACCTAGGAAACCTGTCACAGAAACGTGTGTGTTGAGGGTGGTGGTGGGGGTAACAGCTGTCAGCCCTGGGCAGCTAAGGCTCATGCAGAAGGTTCCATGGAAACCCAAGGTTAGAGGATAAAGGGACAGCTGGAGCCCAACCTGCCCTGGGCTTGAGAGCCAGAGCCCAGCCTGCCCTGCTCTGACAGCAAGAGCCCAGGCTGAGAGCTGGAGCTACAGCCTGTCCCGCTCTACAGCGGGAGCTGCAGGTACGGCAAAGCTCTTTTCTAGCAACTATGACAGATCAGACCTTGCTGTGTGGTTTCCCCAGCCAAGAAATTAAAAACGTTAGTAGCAGCACACAACAAGTGACAAACAGTTTATGAGACAAATGGAGAAAAGCGAATAACACAAACCAAAACCAAAAATATGAAGCTTATTTCAAACTGGGCTTTACTTGGAGCAGATCAAGCGATGCACCAAGGTCTCAATGTGTTCTGTGTGGCGAAGTACTGGCAAACGACAGTGTGCAGCCCTGCAGGCATCTCAAAGCCCTGCCAGGCTACACTGGCATCTCAAAATAACTATTTTAGTATCTATACCCATAGAGGTTTTCTTTCAGAGGAATGTCAGTTAACAGGACAAAAGAAAGTTGTTGAAGTGTACAGCACCGTTAACATGGAGACTACTGAGGCTTCTCACCATCTGGCTTTGCACATTGCCAAAGCTGGTAAGCTGCACAACATATGTGAGAAACTTCCAGCTGCAAAGGATGTGTGTGTGTGTGTGTGTGTGTGTGTGTGGTGTTCAATGGAGAGAAAGCAGCATCACAGCTAGATGTAATCCCACTTTCTAATGACACAGTTTCACGCTGCATTGCAGAGATGGTTACTGATATAAAAGAACAGCTCCTAGAACAGGGGTGGGCAAACTTTTTTTTTGGCCCGAGGGCCACATTGGGGTTCGAAATTGTGTGGAGGGCCAGATAGGGAAGGCTGTACCTCCCCAAACAGCCTGGCCCCGCCCCCTATCTAACCCCCACCTACTTCCCGCCCCATCTAACCGCCACCAACTTTCCGCACCCTGACTGTCCCACTCAGAACCCCTGACCCATCCCCCCGCCTTCCTTGTCCCCTGATTTCCCTGTCTGGAGACCCCCTACTCTAATTGCCCCCCCAGAGCCCCACCCCCATCTAAGCCCCCTGCTCTTTGTTCCTTGATTGCCCCCTTCCAAGACCCACCCACCCTAACCACCACCCCCAGGATCCCCCCCCCATTTTTGCTTACTTTGCTCAGCCGGGTGCGCGGCCCTGCGGCTCCCCGTGCTTGGCCGGCCCGTGGGCATGGAGTGCGGGGCCCTGTGGCTCCCGGCCCTCCGTCCGGCACCCCCGGCGGGGAGCGCAGGGCTGGTCCCTGGGCGGGGAGCCCTTTGCGGTCCGGATAAAAATGTGGCCTGCGGGCTGTAGTTTGCCCACCCCTATCCTAGAAAGTGTTCGTGAGGACACATTAAATTCAGATAGATGAGTCTATTGGTATATCAAATGCTGCACAGCTACTGGTATATATTCATTTTGCTACAGCAATAGAATTAAGAGGAATTTCTGTTTTGCCATTGACTTCCAACATGAGGAACTGGTGAAGAGCTTTCTAAACTATTAAATAATTTTGTCCAAGACACAAGCCTTGATTGGGGACATTATTTTGGAATTTGCAGCGATGGAGCACAGTCTATGACAGGGTTGTGAGAAGGTTACAAAAAGTGGCCCCCTACAGCAACCTGGAGTCCTTGTACGATCCACAGACAGGCAATGGCTGCTAAGATGATGCCAGAGGAGCTCAGCTATGATCTTTCAGTTGCAGTAAAAATTATAAACATTATAAAGTTGCACCTGGTTAATTCAATGATTTTTGCCATTTTATGTGAAGTTATGGTGGGGGGGCATATTTCACACAGTTACATGCAGAAATTTTTTGGCTGTCTTGGGACAAGGTACTGACAAGATTATGTGAACTGCATGAGGGAGTCTGTATTTTTCTTGCCAATAACTCGTACAGCATTTCAGTGACACTCAGATATCCTTGTTGTCATATCTGGCAGACATATTTGAGCGAATGAATTCTTTGAATTTGTCACTTCAGCAATGAGATGCAAATGTTTTCATTGCTAATGATCAGATAGTTACATTCATTAACAAACTTGAACTGTGGTCTTCACATGTGCCGCAGTGATCTATTTCCATATTTTCAGACAGTGGAGAGGTGTTGTACAGCAGTGCGAAGATCTGTCAGTTGACTGTATCCAGGACGTAATTGTTCAGCACTTGGGTAGGCTGCAGTAGAAGTTTTGTGAATACTTTCCTGAAGTGGGCAAAGACAAATGTAATCAATGGGATCAGGAACCCATTCAGCTCTAAGCTGAACCCAGCAAATATGCTGTCTTTAAAAGAAGAGGAAAACCTTATGGACCTCTCAAGTGACAAAGAACTGCAGCACAGATTTTCACAAATGCCAGTTGCAGACTTTCAGTTATCAGTGGGATCTGAGTTTCATGTGTTAACACATCAGGCTCTTAAAGCCCTGGTTCCTTTTTCATTCACCTACCTTTGTGAATGAGCCTTCTCAGCATTAACCACAATCAAAACAAGTATCGCTTGCTGTTGAAGATGGCTTACATCTCTTCCTTTCTACACTGCAATTCTGAATTCTTCTACTTTGGGCAGTGAGGAAATAAACACACCCCTCCCTCTGATAATACAGGACAGATGGACATTGTGCTGAATTAATATATCCTTGTTTAGAGTCACATTTTCTAAAATTTTTGAAGTTTTTTATTTTAGCTGCTTCCATTTGTACATTCATCTTTTGCAACATGTCAGATTTTGTTCGTTATATTGTATTAGTAAGCTTTGGGGAGGTGCAGTAATTTTTTTTTCATAGCTCAGGGAGGGTCACTATGATAGTTTGAGAACTCCTGCTTTGAGGCATATTCTCTGTACTGTTGCACTCCCTTTGTTTCACTTAAGCAGCATATAAGAGGCAGAAACCACATAGTCTTGCTCTTAATATCGAAGCAAGAGATGATGTATCTGGCTCCTAGGCATTCATCCCCATAGCTTCATATGGGATGAGGAAGGAAGTGGCTGGGAGCATGCTGAACGCTGGTTGTCTTCAGTGGTGTATGGTTCCTTGGGGTCTATAGGCAGCTCCTTTGAACAAGACTGCTCTGACTGAGCAGGGACTGGAACAAGAAATCAGGGAGCCATAACTGGTTGACTTCTTCTCATTTTCCACTCTGTTTGGCTGCCCTAGCTGGAGGGGAGCTGTCCTTTGCTAGGCACTCTTCTAGGCTGGGGTAGAGCCAACTGAGCTCCTCTCTTGCTCTCCTTAGGGCTTCCTTAGCCTGCCAGAGAGAATAAGAAATGGAATTACTACTACTCTTCATTCCATGTGGTGTAGCAGGCAGTAGTCAGGGAGTTGCTGCAATGCTGTTCAGAGCACTCCGGTGCATGTTAGAGTTGACTGCAAAAGATAATGGGAGGTAGCTGGGAAGGCAGTGCCTCCAACCTGCATAGCAGTGGGCTGATTCAAGCACTTATTTTTTAAAAATTGCAGTGATGACTTGTTTGCCTTGCTACAGTCACAAACTGAAAAGACTCTCTGATGCTGCACCTCCTGCTGGTCATCTGGGAATTAGGTCTTTTCAGCTCTGAAGTGCCTCCTGACGTCTGGTATCTCGCCTGCCTTAGGACCTTCGTGTCCATCCCGGACCCTGGTGCCCTTTTACCTTGGGGTGCTTCCCCCTGGTAGTAACCCGGATCTCCTCTCCCAGGGGAACCCCCAACCCTCTAAACCCACCTTGCCCCAGTGGCTACTGCCAGTTCTCATCTAGCTCCCACTTACTGGGGCAGACTACAGTCTATAATGGCCACTCATCATTGGCAAGGGGTAGAATCTGCTGCCTTTGCCTATCCTTGGGCTTCCCCTCTGCAGTCCCAGTACATAAAAACATAAGAATGGCCATATTGGATCAGACCAAAGGTCCATCCAGCCCAGTATCCTGTCTACTGACAGTGACCAATGCCAGGTGCCCTGGAGTGAGTGAACCTAATAGGTAATGATCAAGTGATCTATCCTGCCATCCATCACCACCCTCTGACAAATAGAGGCTAAGAACACCATTCTTTACCCAGCCTGGCTAATAGTCATTAACGGATGACTCCATGAGTTTATCCAGTTCTCTTTTAAACCCTGTTATAGTCCTAGCCTTCACAGCCTCCTCAGGCAAGGAGTTCCACAGGTTGACTGCATGCTGTGTGAAGAACTTCCTTTTATTTGTTTTAAACCTGCTGCCCATTAATTTCATTTGGTGAATTAATTTCTAGTTCTTATATTATGGGAACAAGTAAATAACTTTTCCTTATTCACTTTCTCCACACCACTTAATTTTATATGATTTTATATACCTCTACCATATTCCCCATCCCCTTAGTCTCCTCTTTTCCAAGCTGAAAAGTCCTAGGCTAGTTAATCTCTCCTCATATGGGACCTGTACCTTTTGGCCTTAAGGTCCGCTGCCTGGGGTTTTTCCAGGCTGGAGCTCCCTAGCTCCCTTTGTCCTTTTCCCCAGCACTGTTCTGCTTCAGGTACCTTGCTCTCAGCAGCTAGGTCCTTCTCTCTCCACATCTAGAGAGAGATTCCTCCAGCTTATGGGCCACAGTCCTCTTATAGGGCCAGCTGTGACCTGACTGGGATGTGGCCCCAGCTGTGGCTGCTTCCCCAATCAGCCTTTCACAGCCGAAGCCCTCTGCAGGGCTGCTTTTACTCCTTTTCTACAGGAGTGGGGCAGCTGCTCCACTACAGTGACCAAGTATACATTTTCTTAGCAGTCATGCTCAAGGACCACGAAACACAGGCATGGGTATAGACAACTTTTTTTTATTTGGTGTGGAGTAGAGTTGGAGGAAAAAAGAAGGCATCTGAAGCCAGGCATGCTATCTTTTCTGTCATCTTTTCTCGGCAGAGTTTCTGGATGTAGTAGGAACCCAAAGTGGTTACATAAGCAAATCATAAAAGCAATTGTTTTCTAATGTAATCAATAAATCAGGTATTGCCTTTCTTTATCATGCCACAATAGTGTGTTCTACAAAGAACTCAGTGACTTTGTTGCAGGTAATGGCTTAACAGAAATTAAATATCAGTTGCCTGATACCATTAGCATTTCTGTAACACCTGATCAACCATTACTTGAGTCTTTCCCTGTGTGTGCAGCTTTGTGGAACAAGGCTGTTTTTCTGCTTATCAAGTTTGGATGATTTTCAGTGGCTGTTATTCTGAAGTTAGTGACAGCATACTTGTTTCTACCATTGTACAGCTTTTAAACACAAACTACTTTTGACTATGAAGCTTTCAGACCATCTGGATTTTCTTAATATGAGAAAAATGAGAAAAAATAAAGAGGCAACAAGCTTCTTCATGTCACCACAAAGCAATTGTGTTTTTGAAAAGGCCACAAAACTTCACGTCACCAACATTTTCAATACTCTTGGTAGAAAAAAGAAAATAGGAAGATCCTAACAAAAATTAATAAGTCGTATAAATTATCTTGCCAGACAAAGACTTGTATTTGCAAGGCAGTTATACTGAAGAAGCTTAAAATATGCGCTTATGAGGTGAGGTTGACTGCAACTTTATTCAGCTGCTTTGTTTGCCAGCAGAATATTATCTTGATATTTCAGACTATCTGAAAGAGTCAAAACAAATTCACAAGTCCAGTTATTCAGAATGAAGTAATTGAAATCATGACTCTTAAAATCATGAGTGACATTTCTGAGTTTCTGGAGAGTGAATTATGCTTGAGGAAACAGACTTCTCCAACGAAGATCAAGTGATGTTTTGCCTGCAGTATGTGGATGATAACATGGAAGTTCATGAAGAGTTCATTGAATTGCACAATATTGCCTGTACATCAGTGAAGGAGATCATATTGGTAACTGATATATTAATGCATAAAAATCTGAGACTCAACAATTGCAGACTATGCTATGATGGTGCCACTATATGGCAGGCTTAGTATCAAATGTGGCAGTGTTTCTCAACCTTTTTGTGCTGGACTTATGACCCCCTCCCCATACTAAGACTGGAAAAAATTGTGACTCCCTACCTTAAATATCATAATTCAAATTATGAATAATACTGGCCCGCCAGCGTTAATAAGCTAATGTTTCAAACCTACCAAAATATATTGAGTAACTTCAGTTTCTATACTCTTTCATGTTACCCCCAAAAATATGCTGTTATTAATAGTAACTGGCTTCACGCAACCATGTGATTTCACTGCTGCTTCCTGTCTAGACAGTGGTGGTGTTCTTCCTTGCTAGCAAGTAGTGTATACACACTTTTCAGCAAGGTCATCTTGTGCTGTGGATAAATTTTTAACAAGAGCTCAACCAAGTACTTCACAGAATGAAGGCATGAAGAAGGTGAAGTGCAGAAAATATGATTGCAGCTGTTTAATGTATTGTTTTACAGTGATCGAAAATAAAGTTAGTTGTGTGTGGTCAAGTGCAAAGTGCTGAAAGCATGAAATCTTCAAAATTAATTCAGCGTTTGGGAAGTAAATATTCACCGTTAAGAACAAGCCCCTTGAGTTCTTTAAGGGAAAATTGAACAGTCTGAATAGACAACAAACGTTGATGCTGAATATGAGTTATGTCAGTAAGAATGCTCTTGAAGCTTCATTTGTCATGCCACTTTGTATTGCCCAAAGATGTAGGGCACATACAATAACTGAGAATCTCATAATTCCTGTGGTATCAGATATGGTTACAAGCATGTTTGGCCATGAAGAGGCAAATAAGCTGAAAGCTATTCCTTTATCAAATGATAGTTTCAAGATGTATTAAGGAAATGGTTGACGTGAGCAGTTGGGAATTTTTTTTTAAATGGTGTGAATTTTCTGCCTGCGTAGTTTGATGAATCAACAGATATTTCAAGGTCAGTGCAGATCTTAGCTTTTGTTCAGCAGTTTGTTTGATAGCTCAGATGCTACTGTTGAGGAAAATATGCTCTTCTGTAAAGTTCTGCCTAGCCACATGACTAGTGAATGTCTTTTTAACATGTTTGAAGCTACTGAATATTTTGAAATTGACTAGGGACCAGTCTGTTGCTATACATAGTGACGATGCCAACACGATGGACTGCCAAGAACAATGGGCTTGTTGCAAGATTAAAACCCATTATGCCGCGTGTAATTTGGACCCGTTGCTTCTTACATTGGCAAGCATTTGTTGCAAAAGAAGGAAAGCCTTCTGAGTTGCATCAGGTGTATAATGAGTCTGCAAAAGTTGGGAATTTCATAAAAAGCCAGACTTTCTCAGCTCGCCTGTTTGCAGCTTTATGTGATAAAATGAGCACACTTCATAAAAGTCTTTCTTTGTACGCTGAAGTGAGATGGCTCTCACGGGAGGAAAGTGTTAAGCAGTCTTTTTGAATTGCAAGCTGAAGTACTTGTCTTTCTACAGGGCCAGGGTTCTCCTTTTGCTAAATTGTCCATCATGACTTCTTCAGTTGGATTACTTAGCCAAATGTCTTCAGTCCTCTGAATGCGCTGAATATGAGTTTAAGGATGACACAAAAACATAATTGTATTGGGAGACAAAGTGAGAGCCTTTGGAAATGAGCTTGGAGCCTGGTCTTCTCAGCTTCAGAGTGGATACTTTGAGTCATTACCTCCGAGTTGCAAGTTTATTAAATTAATTGCCTGTAAGTGTGAAACAATTAAACATTGTGATTGAACGTGTGTTTGAACTTAAAAAGCAGCTCCAGGATTACTTCCCACCTGATGACAAACTTGGCGGGGGGATAAATAATCTGTTCAACAAAAGAATAGTTGAGTCTGCTGAATTTATAGGAAACCTGCAAGATAAGCTGAGCTTTTATCTGATAAAACACTTCAGTGTTTGTTTTTTCTTCAGAAGACGTGCACATATTGAATGGCGCAGAAGAATGAGTATCCCAAACTTGTAACTGAAGCTTTAAATTTTTAATCCCATTCACAGCATCCTATTTATCTGAATTGGGATTCGCATTGATGATTGCAATAAAAACAAAGCAATAAAATAAATTATTTGTGGAGAAACACCTGCTACTGAGTGTTTATTCAATTCAATCTAATGTAAAAAAAAATTAGCTGGTACAAAATGAGGACAAGTACCTGAAGGACTCTGTAAAACTTGCAGTTTGTAAAAAGTGAATTTACAGTTTTTCTGTGTAAAAATGAACTTTGATCTGGCACCTTCAATTTCTTACCTTCAATTGTGCACCCTACACCCCTCCCGTCCCTCAAACCCCCCTTCTTCTCTTGGGGATTATGACCTGACCCCTAGGTTGAGAAACACTAAAATGTAGCAACAAATTGCAGAAGGAGGAACCATGAGTTATATTTACTTATTGCTGTAGGCATGCCTTGAAGTTGGTATGCCTCGGATGCTGTTAAAAATAATACTAACCGAAGAGATACTGGTACAACTGTTTATAAAATCACAGAATTAATTAGAACCTCACACAGATGAGATGCTGTGTTTTGGGACATTAAACATGAAGAGTTAAGTACGTTAACAGGCATCTGTGTCTTCTGTCCAACAAGCTGAACTCTGTCCAGTAGCATTGGATTCAGTTTCTGAGAACTACCTTGCACTGTTTTGCAGCTTGGACTCTACAAAGGATTCAATGAATCCTTAAAGAAAAGCACAAATTGGTAGCATTGCAGCTAAAATGGAAAAGTTTTTAATGACCTTGCTATTGTGCTAAGTTGAAAAATCCTAACTATAATAGACAATCTGTCCAGCCTCTGCAGGGTCAGACATTTCAGCAATAGAAGGTCAGTTTCTTATGAAAATGATGATCACATCAGTCCATCCGATCAGATGAAAGCCACCACTTCTCCCAGAAGAAGAGTTTAAAGATAACATACCTGAGCTTCCAAGGAAGAAAAGTTCTTAAGGAAATATAAATAAGGACAAATGACCTCAACTATCCAAATACAGCAAATGTATTTTTTAGAAGAACACCTGCTTTTCAGTAATTGACTTTAGTGTCCAGCATTCAATCAAGATTTGAAGAGACTAAAAAATTATTCAGCCTTGAAACTCTCCACTTGAAACATGAAAACTCAGGTGCAAGATGTGGTTGTTTGGTTCTGATTTCAAGTAGGATCAACTGATTACTCAGCTTTATCTACTGCAAACCAACTCTCAGCTTACAGAAAGATAGTCTGAAGTCAGTTCAAAAATGTTTGCTCAGCCAGACTGAATGTCGGCTGTTTTCAAAAGTGATGAAGTTGGTAAAAATATTTTGATGTATTGGCAGCCAGTGCTATATGTGAATGTAGTTTCAGTGCTCACCGTTTTTAAAACACTGTTTCGGTCCATAATGGGACAATCACATCTTAACTAGCATATGATTTTATATGTACACAAAGAACATAACTCACAGCTTACAGATGTTGCCAAAGAGGTAATTTAATGAAGACTAGGATGAAGATTGTTGTCTGAAATTGTCAACTTTGTAAATAATTTTTTGTAAATTGTATTTTAAAAATGAGGCTATGAATGAATGAGTAGTTTTGTGCCAGGACTGGATTTGTCCACCTTTTAATAAAGATAAATGAACTTTTTGTTTCAAACTCATTGTTCCTTTTATTTATTAATGCAAACCCTATATTTTTGGGGGGAATAGCAAGAAGCTTTAGCACCCCTCCTGCAGCCTTCATTATGTATTCCCGTGGTTGGTCTAGAGCAGGGGTTCTCAAACTGGACCCTCGGGGTCCTGAAGTTATTACATGGGGGGTCATGAGCTCTCAGCCTCCACCCCAAACCCCTCTTTCCATCCAGCATTTATATGGTGTTAAATATATAAAAGTGTTTTTAATTTATAAGAGAGGTCGCACTCAGAGGCTTGTATGTGAAAGGGATCACCAGTACAAAAGTTTGAGAACTATTGGTCTAGAGTAAGTTTTTGTGGGTAGGTAGGATAGTAGTAGGCTTGTTTTTGTCAAAGTAAGCAAAGTTTCCAACTTCAAGTGAAAGCGACAAAGAGTCCTGTGGCACCTTATAGACTAACAGATGTATTAGAGGATAAGCTTTTGTGGGTGAATACCCACTTCGTTGGGTGCATGCAGTGGAAATGACCGTAGGCAGGAATCAGGCTAGAGATAACGAGGTTAGTTCAATCAGAGAGGATGAGTCTCTCTTCTGGCAGTTGATCTGGAGGTGTGAACCACCAAGGGAGGAGAAACTGCTTTTGTAGTTGGTGAGCCATTCACAGTCTTTGTTTAATCCTGAGCTGATGGTGTCAAATTTGCAAATGAGCTGAAGCTCAGCAGTTTCTCTTTGCAGTCTGGTCCTGAAATTTTTTTGCTGCAGAATGGCTACCTTTAAATCTGCTATAGTGTGTCCAGGGAGACTGAAGTGTTCTCCTACAGGTTTTTGTGTATTGCCATTCTTAATATCTAATATGTGTCCATTTATCCTTTTACGTAGGGACTGTCCAGTTTGGCCGATGTACACAGCAGAAAGACATTGCTGGCACATGATGGTGTATATTACATTGATTGATGTGCAGGTGAATGAACTGGTGATGGTGTGGTGGATCTGGTTAGGTCCTGTGATGATGTCGCTGGTGTAGATATGTGGACAGAGTTGGCATCAAGGTTTGTTGCATGGGTTGGTTCCTGAGTTTGAGTTGCTATGGTGCGGTGTGTAGTGGAAGGTGAGAATGGGCTTGAGGTTGGCAGGTTGTCTGTGGGCGAGGACTGGCCTGCCTCCCAAGGCCCGTGAAAGTGAGGGATCATTGTCTAGAATGGGTTGTAGATTACTGATGATGCACTGGAGACTGAAGACTGTAGGAGATGACCAAGGGTGTTCTGTTGTTTTCTTTCCTGGGCTTGTTTCGCAGCGGTAGGAAGTTTTAACTTCAAGGGGGATTTTTTTTTTAAAGAGACTTAAAAATCATGAGACTTTCTAAAATAAAAAAGGCCCAGAATGTTTGGGGAGGGTTTGGTATTCTGGCTTGAGTGTTTAGATTTTATGTTTTTAACTCTCTTCCTTCTCCTCCCCCTTCTCCTCCACCCACCAATCTTTCGGGGTAGAAGTTTCCTCTCCTAAAAAATGAAAGCTGAAATTCTCATAATTACCCTATTCCAGGAACTTGGCTCTTTAGGAAATGTACCAAATAATATAAGGCTTGCAATAAAATCATTAGAGTTGGCAATATCGTACAATCTTTCTTTTTATATATTGGCTTTTCTGCTGCAAGCTTCCTTGTAGAATACTTTCAAATAATAAAGCAGTGTTTTATGTTTTCACCATACCTTTTGCATTTTGGTCTCCACTTTTAGTGTTGTGGAGCTAAATATTTGGTTCATAAGAATGCACAACTTTATTAAAGGTATATTTACATAAAACCAAGCTTGGAATGGAAAATCTGATATGTAACTCAGGAAACTTGTGGATTGAGAACCTGCGTATTAAAATGCTTCTGTTTTTTTGTCATTTGCACTCTGTTCTTAATCAACTTTTAGTTTAAAAAAGTCATACCATTTTTTTGATTGAGCAATAAGTGATAATTTGCAAGGTGGTTTGAAAATTTATTTTGCTTTATGAAACATCTGCTATCAGGCCAGGTGTGTAAGGTTGTGGGTTTTTTTTTTGTTTTAAATAGTACACAAATGTATTCAAACATCCTTTCTTCTATCACCATTTTCAACTGACTGGCATAAGCTATAATTTTCCCTTTGTTAGTTCAGCAGTGTATTTCCAGTTACATCAGAATCTTTCCTTTGAACTCCCACTTGCAGGGAAAACAGTTTATTAGAAGTAGGTTTAATTTTAGAAATAGAAAATGTTAATCTGTTTATTTCTTCAACATTTTATATTCAAATACTATTTTCATTAACTGTGCTTATGTTAAACTAGCCGAATGCTATTTTTTTAAAAAAAGTGTGATCTTCTCTGGGAGACTTAATGAATCATCGTGTAATGAAACCTCTAAAATACGTGTTGAAAATAAAATCTAAAGTTAGCCATAGCTTGTCTTCATAAGTATTCCATTTGCAGCCCACACGTTGGCAAAATATCCATCTGTTCTACTTTCTTAATAATACTAGTAATAAGTAGGGATGCAATTTAATCACGGATTCTGTGACTTTACTGGACCTCTGGGCCTTCAGCTTCATCTCTCAGCAGCAGGGACAGAGTCAGGGCTGTGCCCTCCTCAGTGACTGCAGCCAGGACTGTGTGCCCGTTGCTTTGGCCAGAGTCGGAGCTATGACAGGGACTGAAGCCAGTGTTGTGCCCCCTCCCCCATGGCGGTGGTCTGTCCATGACTTTTACTAAAATTAACCATGACAAAATCTTAACCTTAATAATAAGCAACACTTCTTAAAGAAACATTGGAGCAAAATATTTTAAAGTAACATCTTTACAAACCAAATATGGTTTTTGAATGTGCCTTAATTGCAGAGTTGTTGACATGAACAATAGAACCCCAACAGGCTTGTTCTGCCTACTGTCCTCAGTTCTGTAAACGTAGGTCTCATAGGAAACCCATTCTTAAATGACTGTAAGGCTTTGTCTATGCTGAAAACTGAACGACAGAACTTTTGTCATTCAGAAGTGTGAAAAAAACATACACCGCGAATGACAGAAGTGTTCCTGACGAGGAGCGTGGATGTGAACAGCTCTGACAAAGCTACCACTTCTTGTCGGGGGTGGAATTATTTTTGTTGGTAGGAGAGCTCTCTCCTGCTAAGGAACAGAGGCTACACTGTGCCTTTTAGTGGCACAGCCGCGTTGCTAAGTGGTACACAGTGTAAAGAAAGCCTTAGAGTAGTGATCAGGATGCAGGTCTTTGAAGTGGTTAGGAGCTGGTGAGGAAGGAATTGGGGAATTACAAAGGCTTTTATCAAGTACAGGAACTGATGAAGAGGGAAAACTTGATATGAAAACTCACAGTTCACATATATTTGTAGAGAGAACTGTGTTGATCTTGTGAAAAAAGTTATAAAATTAACTTCACTGTTTAATTGAGGTAAGTGCTCAGAAAAATTATACTTAGGCTGTAGTATTTATTTTAGGGAGAGGTGTGACCCAGTTTCGATCTGATTTCAAGTTCACAACTAATTCCTTCAGTAGAAAAAGCAAATAAAATTAAACATATGCTATTTTTTCTGTGGAT
The DNA here is from genome assembly GCA_007922305.1 of Dermatemys mawii. Lineage (NCBI taxonomy): Eukaryota > Metazoa > Chordata > Testudines > Dermatemydidae > Dermatemys > Dermatemys mawii. Next base: position 8,818,069 of record ML677348.1, read on the forward strand.
TAAAGTCCTAAAAGGTTAATTTTTTAAAAAAAGGCTTCTTTACGAGTTCTTAAATTACAAACATGCTATCTGGCCAATCCCACCTGACCCTGTTGCAGTCTCTGGTGGTAATCGTGTTTCTGTAATTGATTTTCTTTGTTTTTCAGCTGCTGCGAGAGCTCAAGCATCCAAACGTCATTTCTTTGCAAAAGGTGTTTCTGTCTCATGCTGACAGGAAAGTGTGGCTTCTCTTTGACTATGCGGAACATGACCTCTGGGTAAGATGAATTTGCTTGTAACTAATGGGTTTTTGGCTTCAGTCAGGAACAGATAAATTGATAAATAATATGTGTACCACAACTGCCAAACAATCTGTGTGTGGGGGAAGATGTTCCATACTTTACGTAGTATTTGCTACATTGTTAATCTTTATTTTCAGAAATAGTATTTAGACCTGCATTCTGCAGTGATATTTACAAAATTATTTACCATAACATTTGTTCAAATGTATGTATACCTTTCTAATCATGATGTTATTAGAGTTTTCGTATTTTAGTTGGATTTCTGTAATTTTTGTCAAAAAATACTTTTTGACATCCTTTGGAATGTAAAGAAAGACTCTGGGACACAGCATGTATCACAAACTGAGCTCAGTGGTGAAGTGCACTGGAACATGCCTCACTATATCTGACCTATGAATAAATCAAAATGTACAGACATAAAAAGTTCATTGACTTATTTCAGAGCTGAGGTCTTTTTGATGATCTCATGGTCTCCCTCTACGGCTTCATCTTTTGTAAAATAACTAGCTTCTTTTAGTTGTGAAGTAGTTTTTTTTAAAAAAATATAAATATACTACATCCATAGAAAATAAAATGGTAATGCCAACAGAAGTGCCAGGCTCCCCTGTTGTTTTCCTGTCATTAAATGGAAAATTTAGCTGTAATTTTGGTAAACAAGTATCCAAAACACCATCATTCAGCTTGAGTTCGCTGAAGTTTAATTTAAAGGGACACAATCTATTTTGTTTTGGATTCTGAGCATAGCTGTCAAATCCTTTGACCTACTGTGACATTTATTTAAAAAAAAGTTAGATTTTCAAAAAGAGGAACACAATGAAAATATCGGAGTGAGATGGGATTTACTTATGTACATACATAAAGAGTTCCATAACCCCTTTCGTGATTTAGCATTTCTGCTCTCTGTAACTTATAATAATGGACAGTGAGATAAGAACAGGTGTATCTTGTATGGAAATAGATTTGAATCTAAACTGTGTGATGTACCTTATAATTAGGCATAGTTTAATATAGGGGTGGGCAAACTACGGCCCGCGGGCCACATCCAGCCCGTGAGCCTGTCCTGTCTGGCCCCTGAGGTAGCTCCTCCCTGCTCCCCTGCAGCCTCAGTGTGCCGTGTGTCTGTCGGCATGGTAAGGGTGCAAAGGGTTGAATAAGGGGCAGAGGGTCTCAGGGGGCGGTCAGGGGATTGGATAGGGCGTGGGAGTCCCAGGAGGCCTGTTGGGGTGGCCGTGTGGCATGGGGTCGGGGCAGTCAGTGGACAGGGAGCAGGGGGGTTGGGCAGGGTTCTGGGGGATGATGAGGGGCGGGGCAGCTCTGGAGGGGGCGGTCAGGGAACAAGGAGAAGCGGGGCTTAGATGGGGGTGGGGTCTTGGGGCGGTGGTTAGGGGTGGGGGCTTTCAGGATAGTTAGTCAGGGGACAAGCAGCAGGGGGGTGGTTAGGAGTGGGGGTTCTGAGGGTGGCAGTCAGGGGGCGGGAAGTAGAAGGGGGTCGGATGGGGGTGGGGCCAGGCTGTTTGGGGAGGCACCACCTTCCCTACCCAGCCCTCCATGCCATTTTGAACCCTGATGTGGCCGTTGGGCCAGAAAGTTTGCCCACCCATGGTTTAGAGGCTATAAGTAAGGATTAGTGCAAAGAGAGACCATCCTCAACTATAACTTGACACAGGTGTTCTCTTCCAGTTTAGTACTTGTTATATTACTTGTACTAAAATTTAAAACTTTTAGCCTTACCTTTTACATTGGTTTAAAGTGGCTATAATCATGGTATTTATCTTAAACTGCTAAGTTCTGGAATGTAGAGAGCATAAGGCTAATGTGTCACCTTTTTCATATTTTGCCCATGTTTATGATATAAGGTACAGATGTTTAGGAACACTTGAGTAACTTTTTATTATGATTTTGAAGGGTAGAAAAGGTGGGCATTTTAAAAAATCAACCACTATAATTCTGAATTTAGCTCAGAGCATTGTGATGGACAGTTATACCTCCGAGGCACTGACCCAAATATCAGCAGCATATGAGCAGTACCAGCTTAAGGTCTCTTGTATTTTATGTAAACACCTGAATTCCCTAGTTCAGAGGTTCCCAAACTTGTTCCGTGGCTTAGCCAGGGTTAGCCCCTGGCTGGCTGCAAAGTGTTTTGTTTACCCAAGTGGCCGTAGATTCGGCCGCTCGCAGCTCCCACTGGCCGCGGTTCGCCATTCCCAGCCAATGGGAGCTGTAGGAAGCAGCACGGGCCAGGCCACCGCTTACTATCGCTCCCATTGGCCAGGAATGGCGAACCGCAGCCAGTGGGAGCTGCAAGCAGCCGAACCTACGGCCACTTGGGTAAACAAAACATCTTGCAGCCAGCCAGGGGCTTACCCTGTCCAAGCCACGGAACAAGTTTGGGAACCTCTGCCCTAGTTGTTTTGTCTTCTGAATTATGGCAGTACCTCAGTGAAAACAATCTGGCTGTGTTATGGTAGTGCCTAGAGGAGATTCTGACATGGATCAGGCTCTACCATGATAAGCACTATACAAACACATAACAGAGATAATCCCGGCCCCCAAGGTACTTACAGAAAGGAGGAAATATTTGAAGTGGTAGCTAACACCATGACATAGCCTCTTCCATTGAAGGTGGTAGCATCGGACCTTCAAGTATCGCAGTATACAAGTCCTCTTGGACCTCATTGGTTCTGGGTATGCAAATAGTCACAGCCATAATAAACGCTTTTTACCTATGACTTACCAGATGATTATTAACTTTGGATGAATGGATTATGAACCTGACAATGCTCATGGTTTCTTCTAGCAACTACTTATTAATTTTAGGGTTTGCTTTTTTAGCAAACCCTAAAAATTAGTGGAAGCAAAATTTAGTGGAAGCAAACAGATATACACACATGCACATGCATTTTCTAGTCAAACTACTGTAAGAGGCTTTTAAAATTCCAAAGGAAAAAAATTAATGCATATATTCTCTTGCAGTAATTGTAACCCAAATATTGTATTGTGCTAGTGCAAGAGAACCTGAAAATGATATGGACTGTAAACTGACTGATTTATTATTATTGTGCTGAGATGCAAAAAATAAATGGCATATCTAGTGAGAATAGATTAGAGCAGTATTCTTTTTGTTTTAATAAGCTTCCATTTTAATGAGTGATTGAGGAAATTGTTTTGAAAACTGATTTTGAAACTGGTAATAACCTTGTAACATTGTTTTTGATTGTGGTAATTTGTATAAAAAACTTCCTTGGGATGATGTCTATCATTTTAATTTCCTCATTAGTTTTTACCAGAAAACAAGTGTGTTGTATCATAATACTTTAGATGCTATTATTCTTGTAATAACTTTTAAATTATATGGTTTAAAAAACGTATAGCAATAAAAAAAGATTTAAAAAGCAATTGGCAAGCATACATAAGGAATCACTGGAGGTTTCTCTCTTTTGTAAATCATTGTAGATCAAAACATAACATTTTTTTTCTTGTTACTATTGATATTTTCTCTTCCAGCACATAATCAAGTTTCACAGAGCTTCTAAAGCAAACAAGAAACCAGTTCAGTTACCTCGGGGAATGGTGAAGTCACTATTATATCAGATCCTAGATGGTATTCACTACCTGCATGCTAACTGGGTGTTACACAGGGATTTGGTAAGTTGACCTGCAGTGGGGATTAACACAGGATAGAAGATTTGAGAGCAAAGATTGTCTTTACTAGTAGTCCTTAGCAAATCTTATGTATTAAATACATAAACAAGTAACCGTGTGTGTGTGTGTATATGTGTGTGTGTGTGTGTGTGTGTACTGTCCAACTAAACCTTAATGAATAGACTTATAATATGTGTATGAAGCCAGCTATTATTTGACGTGCATTGGATGGTTCCAGTCTTATAAAAATGATGCATGTCTGACTGGTTTTTATTTTAAGTCATTAGGAGTTTCATGGGTATGTAATTGGGGGTGGATATTTGGCTGTCAGCAACTTTTAAAGTAAAAAAGGCTTCCTTTTTTTTTTTTAAAAAAAAAAATTATCTGTTAAAAATGTCAGAGGAGGTACTAATAGATATACTTTAATACACTGGAATATAAAACATGAAAGATCATTCAAAAGCTACCAACGTTATTGCTCTGTGGATTTCTTTGAAGGCCTTTTACAAATAGCCCTTGTTTATTATAAATACATTACATGCAAAACTTTGACTGCCCGGGCAAGTGTTCATTAAAAATCCAAGTAAATTGCAGTTAACATCTAAACTTGATAAACACTTGTATCCATTTACTGTATAGTTAGTTTCCTCTGGAACATATGCTCATGACTTTTTGCATAGAATAATAATAGATGGTGTGTCTGGCTGTTCCATCTTCAGAGTTAAAGCCTAAATCTTAATTTCTTACTCCACAATTATCTGTAGCTTTTATTCTTTTCTTCTAAAAGCCAGTAAATATATTGAGGTTTTTAATAGAACATTCATTTCAAACCATCTCTGAACATAATGCTGTAAATGATAATTTAGCTCCTAATCACTGAAATTTCAGTAATGCATAGAAGTAACGTATATAGCTTCTGATGTAGAGCTAGTTTCACCCTTCACATGTGCATGCCTGCAGTGCTAGTGTTGATTTTTACTTAATGCATGAAAGCCCATATTAGCTACTGCAGTGTCAGTTTTTAGGCCTTTCATCTAGCTTTAATGATCCTCCTTGAAATGTAGTTAATGATGGTTATTTTATCTTTCATGCTCATGCCTAGCAAATGTTTAAAATAGTGCTAATGCTACTGTGTAAATGGATGAAACAGTTTTATCCTCTCTGTAAAATTGAATTTTCAGAGAACTGAAAATGTAAGGAAACTTTGTTCATGAAAATAAATAATTGTACTGCGTGGATACTACTTATAATTCTCTGCCAGTTTTATAAACTTGAAAAAAGAAGCCTCAACCACTCAAAGGAAAATATTTCTTAGTAAAATTTGTGGTTAATATTTTTTCATTACTTTTTTATGAGCTAGAAGAGTAAACTTCAAAAGTAGGTAGAAATACATAAGACATCCATTCTTGTAATTGTTTAGAAACATCTCGTTTCAATCCAAAATACTCTGGGGTTTTTTGCAACTTTATGCCTGCTCCTTTATCTTTCAGTGTATTTATTAGAGTGGTAAAGAAATCAAGAGAACTGTCCTCAAGAAGCTAAATATTACTACTGTTCGACTTCCTACAGTTTCAGAAAAATTATGAAAACCTTTTTTTAAAAAAATTGATCTAATCAGAGTTAATCATAAATTGTGAACTGGATGGCTCGGGAGATGTGTATTTTATGACAGAGCCTTTCACATGTAGGTCTGGGGTTTGGATATGGTCTTAGCTGGTAGTTGACAAAAGTTATTGCAAAAATTCATGGCTATATGGTGACCTATGTGAAATGAGTTGGTGGTCTCAGTCCTGCCATGAGTGCTGAGGACTGGACTAGGTGACCTCTTGATGTCCCTTCCAGTCCTATGATTCTATCCTTGAAATTCTCTTCTGTAATTTCTCCCACCTCTCCTACATAATTTTAAAATGTAGATAAATATATTAAGCTATTGTTGCACATTATTGTACACGTTATACATACCTACAATTGAGAGAGAGAATGCATTTTGATGTAAAGTGAAAAGAATAGCGGCATTTTACTCAGTTAATGGATTGCTGTCAGTCAGCTTAGTATTCTAGGGTGTATTTCATCCGGCCCTGATGACTTAAGACCTTTAACTTTGTCTGAGTTCTTTTTAACTTGTTCTTTCCCTATTATAGCCTCCAATCCTACCTCATTTTCACTGCCATTCGCTATGTTAGACATCCAGCTGCTGCTAACCTTTTTGGTGGAAGCTGAAACAAAAATGTCATTTAGCACTTCTGCCATTTCCACATTTTCTTTTGTTTTTTCCCCAACTCATTGAGTAATGGGCTTACCCTGTCCTTGATTTTACTCTTGCTTCTAATGTATTTGTAGAATGCTTTCTTGTTACCCTTATATCTCTAGCTAGATTAATCTTTTGTGCCTTAGCCTTTCTAATTTTGTCCCTATATACTTGTTTGTTTATATTCATCCTTTGTAATTTCACCTAGTTTCTACTTCTTGAAAGACTCTCTCTCTTGGGGTTTCAAATCATTGAAGATCTCCTGGTTAAGATCTTGGTGGTCTCTTGCCATATTTTCTGTGTCTCTATCTTTCCTACGCAGCGCGATAGTTTGAAATCCCCCATTACCACCAAGTCCTGTTTTACATGATTTTGTTAGTTGTTTAAAAAAGCCTCATCCACCTCTTCTTTCTGGTTAGATGGTCTGTATTGGACCCCTGCCATGACATCACCCTTGTTTTTACCTTTTTATCCTTATCCAGAGTATTTTAACAAGCCTGTCTCCTATTTCCATCTCAACCTCAGTCCAAGTATACACATTTTTAATATATAAGGCAATACCATCTCCGTTTTCTTCCCCTATGTGACCTTCCTGGGAAATCTATACCTTCTATACCAATATTCCAGTCATGCATATTATCCCACCAAGTCTCTGTGATGCCAACTTTGTCATAGTTATTTATTAGCTAGCATTTCAAGTTCTTCCTGCTTATTCTCCACATTTCTTGCATTAGTATACAGACATCTAAGATACCAGTTTGATACCCGCGCCCTTTTCCCACACATTCTCTCTTGTCTCTCCCTCGTCCCTGCTATAATAGCCTATGCCTTCTCCAGTTTCTGATCCTTCTCCCAGGTCTACATGTTTTTGATTTACCTGTGGGCTTTTGTCACCTGCCCCACTGAACCTAGTTTAAAGCCCTCCTCCTTAGGCTTTCCAGTCTGTATCCCAATATACTCTTTCCCTTCCTCAATAGGTGGACCCCATCTCTACTTAGCAATCCTTCTTCCTGTAGCAGCATCCTGTGGTCAAGGAAGTCGAAGCCCTCCTGGCGATGACATCCTTGGAGCAAGGCAGTCATTTCCAGCATGCATCTGTCTCTCTTCCTGGACCACTACTCTTGTCTAGAAAGATAGAAGAAAACACCACTTGTGCCCCAGCTCCTTCACCCTTACTCCCAGCTCCCTGTAGTCACTTTTGATCTGCTCACTGTCATACCTCACAGTATCATTACTGCCCTGCATCAAACCTACTTTAAAGTTCTCCTCACTAAGTTAGCCAGCCAGTTCCTAGACAAATAATCTATTTTTTAAGCCTGCAATAGTGTGGCAGGTAAATTCTGCTTTGAAGAAGAAGAAAGAAGTCCATGTCTCTTAAAGTATTTTTGTCTCCAGCTGATTTTTTTTTCCCTTAAAGTTAGTATTTAAATGATCCTATTTATACTGAATTTGAAGCTGGCATTTTGCTAGAGAGTTAGCAGTCAATAGTACATCAGTTTATATTGTGAAAGCTGTCTTCACAATGAAAGAAGCTAAAACCTAGCTTTTAGAAGTAAGTGTGTATGGTGATTGAAGGATATTCTGTATGAAACAGTAAAAACTACATACAGAAAGACTATAATTGCTGAATCTGTAGTTTTCTTGCACCTGCAGTTTTTGCAAGTCCTGAATCTTTCTTTAGAAGAATAACACCTAGGGTTTGGGCAATAACCTAACTTCTGTTTATTCAGTAAAATGCTGAGAAAATTACCTTTTATTTTTGCTGATTGTGTGGGAGCCAAACTAGCCAATCCACAAAAATCACTGGGGGTCCAAAAATGGCTGTCTCTTCCCCCCTGAAGTCATTCAAGAGTGGGAATTTGCATTTAGAATATAATAATATAATCAAAACTGTATATGTATACACCCACACGTAAACTTGAGTATTTTATTATGTTTACCAAATCTGTGAAATTATAAAAGCCTTTTTTTGTTCCTTTTTCCCTTCACGTCTATTGTATAGCTTCTGTGACGGAGTCAGACCAGAAGGATATAGGAGAGTGCTGGAAGGCAGGTATATTAGTCTCAGGATGTGCAGGTCCTTGTTCCCTGGCTAGCCAAACAAAGGCTACTCCAGGCCAATCAAGACACCTGGGGCCAATTAAGAACCTTCTAGAAAGGAGTAGAAACAGCTAGCCTAATTGGGACACCTGAGGCCAATCAGGGACTGGCTGAATCTAGATAAAAACCTCCCAGTTAGTCAGGTGGGGTGTGGGTGTCAGGAGCTGTGGAAGGAAGTTATGCTGTTGGTGAGACTGATTGGTGGACAACATATCATACTGAAGGAAGGAGGCCCTGAGGTAAGGGTGAAGTGGAGTTTGAAGAAGTGGGGACTGCTGTGGGGAAGTAGCCCAGGGAATTGTATTGTGTTTTGTGCCTAAAAGGTCAGCCATCTTAGCTGATACTATTAGGGTCCCTGGGCTGGAGTCCGGAGTAGAGGGTGGGCCCAGGCTCCCCCCTTTTTCCATCTTCCATACTGGCCTGTGATGAAGGCAACTCACTAGGTGGTGACTCTTGCCAATTATACTGAGAAAGGGAGGTCACTCTGGGGCCTAGATGAGTTTCTGAGGCCCCTAAATCTGCCAGGAAGCGCAGGACCCACAAGTACAGACTTGGAGCTTTGTCACACTTCTTATGGCTTTATCTTAGCCTTTCAGTGTCTGTTTTCTAATTTTTTTCCTTTGAATACTACTAGTTTTGTTTTTGACTGTCCTTTTATAGCTCCTCTCAAACACTTCTCTGATTTTCCCTTGTTTTTAATTTTCCTTCTGCAATCTCTTCACAGGCTACTACTTTCTCTTAATTCTACCCCGTCCCACTGCCTTATTTTCTTCACTTTTGTCTTCATTTCTTTCTCTGCATTCTTTTCAGCTGTCCCTTCTGTCTTTCCCATTGTTACCGTCATCCCATTGTCTCTTCTTTCCCATTCTTCCACATTACAGTGGAGTGTGTGTGCAGGGGGGAGGGGAGAGAGATACAGGAGCAACAGTTCCTTTTCTTCCTTCTCACAGGGATGGGTGGGAAGCAGGCAAAGCAAGTAGTGGATCAAAGGATGCTAAATCTTCACAGTAACAGTATGAGTCAACTGTCCCTTCTCTCTACTGAGAAACTGAACACGAACCCAGCAGCATAGTAAAGAGGCCAACAATGTGGTGCTGCTGTTGCATCTGTACTGTGGTTTAGGCCAGGCTAGTAAAGCCTGAATGAGTTCAGGAGCAGACGTTGGAGCTCATGGTTCCTTATCTTCGCTGTTCAGAGGCACTCCTGAATTTTGATGCTGTTTCATGTTACAAGGATGCATCACTAATTTCCTCCTCAGATTAAAATGAAAAAATTCTTTTCATAGAACTCTACTGAAGAGGAGAAATTAGTGATCTATCTCTGATTTGTAAACGGATGCTTTAATACACATTGATAAAAGATGACCACGTTTTCTTCCAAACCATGTATTTGTGCATGATGGTTCCTATACAAAATATTTTTATACATTGTACTTTAATTCTTCAGAAATCTGAAGTTTGAACAAAAATGTATCTTTTTTTAGAAAAGTGGGATCAACTTTTAGTAATCGGCACACTGAAAACACAGTACACTCAGTAGTAGGCCTTGTCTACACTAAAGGGAAAAGTCAGTCTAAGCTAGGCAATTTGATTTGTGAATAGCCTAACTCAAATCGACGTAGCTTAGATCTTAATGGGGTCCATACTACGCAACATCGATGGGAGAGGGTCTTCTGTTGAAAAGAGTAAGGGGAGTCAATCAGATGGAGTACTGGAGTCGACGGGAGAGCGATCAGCCGTCGATTTAACAGGTCTTTTGTAGTCACATTAAATCGACCACTGATGAGTGGTAAGCGTAGACAAGCCGTTACAATTGGCTACAGATTAAACTTGGAGTAAAGCGTTTCAGTAAATCTAAGCAATGGACTCTGGGGTGTTTAAATGGCATGGAGGGTGTTGCCTGCACCTATTCATAATAGACCTCAGTTTACAAAAATAAAATTTAGTAACATTAAACTCAAGTACAATTAGGTATGTAAGAGCCACCAAAATAGGGAGAATGGACTTCAAAAATGTGGACTTTAACAAACTTTGTGATCTGGTAGCTAGGGTCCAACGAAAAGAAAATCTAAGGGATGAAGGAGCTCAGTGAGCTTGTATTAGAGTTGTAGCCATTGTGGTCCCAGAATATTAGACAGGGTTTGATCTGAAGAAGAGCTCTGTGTAAGCTCAATAGCTTCTCTCTCACCAACAGATGTTGGTCCAATAGGAGATAGTACCTTACCCTCCTTGTCTCTCGGGAGCTGGAAGTTTCACGGACACAATATTGAAGGCACTCCAGCAAACTGTTCTGATGTGAAGGCAAGATAAGGAAGACTAGTAAGAGGCTAATATGGCTCCATCAGGAGCTCTTTAATGTCCTAAAAGTAAAAAAGGAATCCTACAAAAAGTGCAAACATGAACAAATAGCTAAGTGTAAGTGCAAGAGAACAGTACAAGCAGGTAGGGACAAATCAGAAAGGCTAAGGCACAAAATGAGTTACACCTAGCAAGAGACATAAAAAGCAATAGGAAGAGGTTTTATAAATATATTAGGAGCAAGAGAAAGACAAAGAAAAAGGTAGGACCTCTACTTAGTGGGGAGGGAGAGTTAGTGATGGATGACATCAAGAAGGCTGAGGTTTGTCTGTTTTTTGCCTCTGTTTTCATTAAAAAGGTTTATTGTGACCAGATGATTTACACAGTTAATACTAGCAAGTGGGAAAGAACAGGTTAAAGAATATTTAGATAAGATAGGTGTATTCAAGTTAGTACCCTGGGGTGCTGAAAGAACTAGCGGATGCAATTTCAGAACCATTAGCAATTTATTTTCAAGAACTCATGGAGGGTGAGTGAGATCTCAAAAGACTGGAGAAGGGCAAACACAATACATACCCTTTTAAAAAGGGATGCAAAGAGGATCCATGAAATTATAGATCAGTCAGCCTACCTTCCAACCTACCTGAAAAGAAACCAGAACAAATTATTAAACAGTTTGTAAGCACCTAGGGGATATTAGAAGAAGTAATAGCCAACATGGACTTGTCAAGAACAAACCATGCCAAGTTAATTTAATTAACTTTTTTGGCATGATTATTGGCCTACTGAGTAGCGTGGAAGCAGTAGATGTGATATATCTTTTATTAAGGCTTAAGTAAACTGTGACATTCTCATAAGCAAACGAGGGAAATATGGTATAGTTGAAATTACTAAAAGGTGGTGAACAATTGATTGAAAAACTGCACAGGCTGCCTCTATATTACGAACTTAAGTTGTGATTCACCTGCTTGTGTAAACATCTAGTGGAGTCCCACGGGGGTCAGTTCTGGGCCTGCTATTTAGTCAACATTTTCATTAATTACTGGGATAATATAGTGGATAATATGGGGAATATATAAAATTTGGGGATGACGACAAGCTGGGAAGGTTGCTAGCACTTTGAAGGACAGAATTGGATTTCAAAACAACATTGATAAATTGGAGAGTTGGTCTGAAATTAATATAAGTCAGAAAAGACAAGTGCCAAGTACTACAGTGGAACCCTGCAATACCGTGCCCAGCGATAGCGCGAATCCACTTATAATACAGGGCGCGCAGGGCTCCCGATGGTGGCAACAGGCACTGCTTTGATGCAGCGGAAACCCACAATACCGCAACCCCGCGTTTATCGCGATTGATATTTTTGGACCCCGATTGTCGCGGTATTGAGGGGTTCCACTGTATTGTTAGGAAACATAGTAGTACTGCAGTAAAGAGTCTGTGGGTTATAATGGTTCATAAATTGAATATGAGCCAACAGTGTGGTGTAGTTGTGAAAAAAGCTAATATTCTGAAGTGTATGAACAGGAGTGTTATATGTAAGACACAGGAGGATATTAGCCCACTCTGCTTGGCACTGGTGAGGCCTTAGCTGGAGTATTGTCCAGTTTTGAGTGCCACACTTTAAGAAAGATATGGACAAATTGGACAGGATTCAGAAGAGAACAAAAATAATAGGTTTGGAAATCATAAACTGAGAAAAGGTTGAAAAATTTGGCATGTTTGTTCTTGAGAAAAGAAGACTGGGGAGCAGGGGATCTGATAAGTCTACAATATGTTAAGGGCTGTTACAGACACAACTGTAGTTGATTTTTCTCCATGTCCACTGAAATTGGGACAAAGGTGAATGGGCTTAGTCTGCAGCAAGAGATATTTAGGTTAGGTAGTACAAAAAACTTTCTAACTATGGGCTTGTCTTCACTAGCGCGGGGAGAGATCCATCTTATGGTGATCGATTTATCGCATCTCATCAGGATGCGATAAATCGATCGCCAGCTGTGCCCCCGTCGACTCCGTAACTCCAGCTTGCCAAAAGGCGCAAGCTGGAGTCGACGGGGGAGCACGCCACCGACTGCCGCTGCCATGAGGATGGCAGGTAAGTCGGCTGTAGATACGCCGATTTCAGCTACGTTATTAACGTAGCTGAAATTGCGTATCTACAGTCGATCCCCCGCCCTAGTGAGGACCAGCCCTATAAGGGTAGTTAACTTCTAGAATTGGCTACCAACGTATGTTGTGGAATCCCTGTCATTGGAGATTGTTAATAACAGGTTAGATAGATAACTGTCGGGTGGTCTAGGTATACTGGGTCCTGCCTGACTGGACTAGGTGATCACTCAAGGTCCTTTCATCTCTACATTTCTGTGATTCTATGTGGAACTATATTGTAAATGGCGTAGTGTTAGGTTTTTTTCTAGGACACTGGTGACAAATTCAAAACGTCAAAGCATATTTTGGTAATGGTATTCTTTAACTCTCTCTGTAGTATAGAATCCATGGAAGGGGTAATTGGAAGAAGCAGCTGATGTGAGGGAGATGCATACTACCCGAGGAACAGTATTTTTGAAAGAACATAAATATAGTTTCACCTTTTGGTAAACTTTTATGATGTGTACTTCTAAGTTACTTCAGCAAATTAATGCCAAAGTTCACTTAGATGTAAACTGTTTATATATTGATTTGACACTCTGCTTCTGATGTCATCACTGACAATAATTCAAAGGCAGTTGGTTTACTATTGCTCTGTCTGTAGCGTGGGGATGACTAGGAATAACTTTGCTCAGTGAGCTTGCCTTTAAGTACCTCTTATCATTTTAATAGCATATTGCATTTAAATTTGATTGAGCACATTTATTATAATAATGCAATTGGGTGGCATAAAATGTCTAACATAATTGAAGGTGCCAGCCTTGTATTCAAAAAGCTAATCTCACACTTTAGAGTCACAAAGTAAGAAAAGGACTGACCATAGAAATATACTAGGTAGAACCTCAGAGTTACGAACCCCTTGGGAATGGTGGTGGTTCATAACTTTGAAATGTTCATAACTCTGAATAATACGTTATGGTCGTTCTTTCAAAAGTTTACGACTGAACATTGACTTACTATAGCTTTGAAACTTTACTACAGAAGAAAAATGCTGCTTTTAATCATTTTAATTTAAATTAAACAAGCACAGAAACAGTTTCTTTACTTTGTAAAGTCTTTATTAAACTTTCCCTTTTTTTAGTAGTTTCTTTAGCACAGTACTATACTGTATAGTAGTTGCTTTTTTTTTTTAATTTTTTTTGTCTCTGCCTGATTGTGTACTTCTGGGTCCAAATGAGGTTTGTGGTTGATCAGTCAATTTGTAGTTCTACTGTACCTATTCCAGCCTATACTCTCCTTAACAGCCTTAGAGAGGAGAGGTAAAAAATGGGCTTTGCAGCATTCCTGGAAGACTAATGTTCTGGACTCTGGTAGATCACTAGAGGTGGAAGGCAGAAGTGAGCTCCAAAACAGGAGACCCTGCTACACGTCACACAGAGAATGCTCTGCCAGCATCTCTTACTTTATATTAAGGGAGCTTAAGCTCAAGTGCCCCCTGCTGATCTCAACTGTAACTAATATATTATGGAAAGAGATGAATTCTCAGGTAATCAGGTCTCAAACAGTGTAGGCCTTTATGGTTTAAAAGCAGCACCTTGAATTCCACCCAGTATTGGAAATTCATGTAGCAGTGCACTGGTCTGATGTGCATCTCAGATTAAACAGGCTGTAACATCCTGCACTGTATTCGGTTTCTTAATGATCACAAGATGCATCTCCCATAGAATGCGTGTCAGCAATCTAATCTCACAGTGACAGTGGTATGGCTATTTGTGAGAAGGTCTCCTTGCAAGGCACAGATGCAGAAAAACATTCTTGGACACAGCTGCTACTACTACCTGGGCATAGAGGGGCAGCCCTGGATCAAACTGCCAAGTATGCTCTTCTCTTACCAATAGTAGCCATACTTAATAAATATGCTGCTGACATAACTCTTCTAGCTGCTTCTCCAAGACTGTCAACATTATCCATATTGAGTCACAGCCAGCTAGTGATAGTCTAGACACTGGGTAGTATGTTACTACTAGCTGGGTCAGAGGTGACAAAGATGTAGAACTGGGTGTTAGTAACATACTAAATGCGTTGCAGCCCTTATCCTCTCTCTGGTTCTCTGAGGCCTCATGTATACATTGAACAAGAGCAGTTGCAACATAGACTATTGTGATGCCTGACCAGAGAGAACCCTTGAGCAAGAGGAACAGTTCCCCACACCTACTCTTAGGCTTATCTCAAAATGACAGGAACAGAGCCACTCAGCAGTTCCATCCATTTCTATTTGTGTCCACTAACTAGACAACATTTTTTTCATCATCAGTGATACCAAAGGTTTCTAACAGATCTAAATGAATCTACAGAGATGCTTTATTTTTGCTCATTTCAAGGAAGAAATCAACATATGCAAATGATGTAGTTTCTATCCTATATTAAAACCTGTAACCGGATCGACAGGGTTCCAAGAAATCTGAGGAAGCAATAAACTGCCCAAGTTGTCCTTCCATAACCTACAAGTACATAGTTCGTAAAGAAAGCTGGAGGAAGCATGTGTGTGTTTAGTTTGTTGTGAAACTACAGAAAGAGTGAAGTGTTAGCTTTAATTGTCAAGATTCTGTACTAGATTCCAAGATATTTGAATGATGTAAATAGTTACCTTCCTATCTGTGTCCTTGTAGGAGTTCATGAATGTGTTTAGTAAAGTTTCCTTGTTTAGTCTGTTAGAACCTTTGTTTTTCTTTGTTTTAGAATTAATTCTAATTTTCAAACAGTACTGTCAAAATAATATCTAGTGAATGGCTTTTTAAATGTTAGTTATTGTCTTCAGGGAGCAGAGCCTTGTTCGCTGCCTGTCTTGCCATTCTGGACTGCTTTCTCGCTTTTTCTTTTTGGAATGAATTTAATGGTCATAAGATGAGCATTCTTCTACACTGAAAAATAACTGTAAAAATGACTTGATAGGGTTCCATATTTGTATGAGTTATTCTTTATAAAAATATTGCTTTTGCAAGTAAACACTTCGCCTTTTCCCCAACTACCAGCCGTACAGCTCAATCAGAGATTTAAGTCAAACTATTTTCTTTCTTCTTGCACATCTCCAGTAATGGTTGACTCATAGAATCATAGGTTTGGAATCAGCTAGTCCAACTTACTGCTCAAAGGAGGACCAATCCCACTGTTCCTGACAGATTTCTGCCCCAGATCTCTAAATAGCCCCCTCAAGGATTGAGCTCACAACACTGGGTTTAGCAGGCCAGTGCTCAAACCACTGAGCTATCTCTCCTGTTCTGTTGGCCAAACCCTGTTCTCAGTAATACCCATGGAACCCTGTTTGAACTGTAGCTGACTAGAATCTAATAACACATTCTGTTGATGAACAGGAAAAAATATCTAGCTCAGTGAGCTCTGTAACGTGAATAGGAGCAAAGGTTTATAAGTGGGTTTGCATCTATACAAATTCTCCTGAAGTAATAAATATACTACAGAAGAACCCTAATTTTATGTACTAATTGGAGATTCAGTTAATAAAATTAACATCTCAATTACATGAAATGTAGTGTAAAACTTGTAGTGTGCTGCACTGTCACTTTCTTGTCCTTCAAACCACCATGAAGCAATTTCCAATACACTGAATGCATCACTTGTTCTTCATAGACATCACTTTATGTGATTTTTTTATTTTTTTCCCTCATCAGGAAAAATTGTTTGTATAACTGATTGTAAGATTGGTGTCTGTAAAATCAAGGTTCTAATATATTGCAATGCTTATCTGAAGGCTGGTAGTAATGCTTAAAAATACCAGAGGTGGTAATTATAATTTTTATTTATAAGGGGTGATTTCAGCTAGATGCACGTAAACAGGTTAAGTGGCTGAGAAAGTTAATGGACAATTTAATCTCTGTTCCAAGAAGCAATCATTTTAACTAACTCAGAGGAGACTTTCAGAAATTGGAAATCCAGGCCAAGATAAGCTGATTGACAAATAACTTCTTTGCTTCTGTCTTCTTCACAGAACCATTCTTTCTAAGTGATAAAGACAGGCCTCCCCAAGAGGCTGTTACGGAAGCTAAGTGGTCATAGGGTGAGATAAATTACTCTTTTTGGTTATGAAGCAGGACAGTTAAATGAAGTAGGGTAAGTACTTTCTGAGAATGAAGGTTCCCCTACTGAATCAGTTCTACTTCCTGCAGTGTCTGGGGGTTCCTATAAGATCTATTTTAACCTTGACTCAGCCTGGCCTTTCTTAACTGCAGGTGGTAGCTCGCAGCACAGAGTTGAAGTGCTGGAGTCCAGAGCTCTGATTAGCAGCATGTAGAAATAATTCCTATGCCATTTCCTTTAGGACACCAAGTGTATTTAGTACAGGCATCAGAATAGTTTAACTCTCAATGTTTTTGGTTAACTCTCGATGCAGAAACATTACATCTTTCTGTAGCTACTTATCTCTGTATTTTCCCCCACCTTTGGAGATGGGGCACTTTCATAACCCCAGTACATCTGCAAGGAGGTGTATTTGAGCTTGCAATATCGAAAATGGGCTTATCCTCTGTTGCCCAAAGTGTTACCTCTCACGTACCCCCATTGGATTGGGACTGTTCAGAACCACTGTCAATCAATTTCATTAGCTAAAATACTGGGAAGTGATGTTTTCCAGTTGTGATTTCAGTGTAGATCAACTTTAGCTCTGTGAAAATATAAATTAAAAACTATTAATCTGATATATTTCTACAGGCATAATTTGGCTTTGCAGTATTTTATTTCCTAGCCGTCTGATGACTTGCATATTCACTTAATCTTAAAAAAAAAATAGTATGCTAGGTGTCTCTAAACCTGCAACTGCTGGAAGTTGGGACTGTACAAAGGGGTGGATTACTCAGAATTGCCACATTGTGTTCATTCCCTCTGAAGTATCTGGCACTGGCCATTGTGAAGACGGGATACTGGGATAGATGGACCATTGGTCTGACCCAATATGTCCATTCTTACGTTCTTATTTAGCTGACAAGAGAAATGCTAATATCTGAAAAGCTTATTTTAAGTCCTCACTGGCCATAGTTACAAATCTTTAATAAAATGTTTGCATTCTGTCACCTTAACTCTGAATTTCCTCTACCCAAATGAAAAATCATAGTGGGGGGAGTGGGGGAGCAGAGAAGCAGAGGTTTTATGAGTAAGTACGTGACTGGGCAATGGTAGAGTAAAAATTCTCATATACACAATATCACATTGAACACGTGAGGCAAGCAGGCCTACCAGGGAGTCATGTTTGACCACAAGCAATGAGTAGAGAGGACTTCGCAGTCACAGGAAACAAATCCAAGAAGCTCAATAAATGGAATATTTTTTTAGTCTAATGCTGTTTAATTATTGACCTTTGTGTGTAGGTGATGTTAGGAGAAGAAACTTGAGCCAATTCAGGAGTAAGCTCTATTGATTGAGTCTTTCCTGAATGAATAAAGTGTAATCAGTACTGCAGAGGAAAATAAATAAATTGAACCTTTCTAAGAATAATCTCCATACTGGCATCTCAGTGGTATGGACTCTCTTGTTCCAGCCCACACTTTTAAGATCCCAGCCTTAGCCTGGTGCCTTAGGGCAGTGGTCTTCAGACTGGGGTGCACGAGCCCCCGGTGCCACCGCCGAACTCCCGGGGGCTATTTTAGTCCTGCCGAAATGCTGCTGTGGAAAGCAGAGGCTTCCGCTTTCTGCGGCGGCATTTTGGCAGACATACCCCCCGGGGGACACCAGACTTCTCCCTCCTCAGAAAGGGGCCGCGGTGGGGGAAAGTTTGAAGACCCCTGCCTTAGAGGAGGATAAATCTTCACATCAGCTTTTAAAGAAATTCCTAAAAGCAATGGAACTGATCAGTCTTCCTCTGATGTATTAACTTCTTATTTGGAACCTAAGTTCATCAATAGTTTTCCTCTTAACTGATCAGACAGTATCAGTTTCCTTTCCATAAATGTGGGTAGTCTCAAAATAGTTACATCCTTGAAGTATTTCTGAACTAGGAATAATGTTGGTCAAGCCCTAATACTGTGTTTTACAATGACAAGTTGGTGCTGTAGACAAATTTTCCTTCATTCACAAAGAGGTCTTTTTGATAGATTGCAAGACATAGCTTTACTGATGCTGCCCGAAGCCTGAAAAAGCAAGAGCAGCACAATCTAGATGATAAACGAACATTACAAATTTACTTAGCAAGAATGTAACCATTCATTCATTACTTTTTAACAGCACAAGGAGGGAAGGCTTCTAAACTTTGCGCAGCTAAGTAAATCAAAATTTCCAGAGGCCTATGAAGAGAAAGGCAGGAGTCTTTGAAAAATGTTAGAGGTCACTTTGATAAATGGGCAGAAAAATTTATTCTGAGAGGAAGCTGAAGTGAAGTAGCTAGTTCATCCATTTTCAAGCCACTGCAAGTGAAGCTTGCAAATCTCAGTTGGTGTACTCTTTAAGTGAAGAGCATTGTGTATATTACCTTGATTATTTTTAAATATCTTCCCAAAGTGAGACCTGCAACCTGCACTACTGTGTGTACTTACTGTAGTACTGGCAGAAGTAAGAACTAGAGAATAAATGAATCAGTCAGCAGTATTTTCTCCTGACAATTTGTGCATCCATATAATCCTTTTATATGGTTAAGAAACACGCTGCTGAAAAGGAACCTCATTTTGCCTTTTCACTTTCTTGTATTACACTATAACTTCTAAGTTGTCTGTTATGTCTCAGAAATGACTTTGATAGAGACTTGAGGCCTCTGTCATCTTGCAGTCGGGCACTCAAAGTATGTTTCTGTGGTGTTTTTCTTTAAGAATAAAGTAACTTGCTTGAATTTGCTTTAAAGCATTTTAGCTTTTACCGCTATACAGGGAAACCTGTTTGAAGTAACTGTGCAAAGGCTAACAGAACATTTGTTTTCTATTAATGACTGATCTTTAAAAAGACAACAAAATTGTACTGAAATTTTGGTTATTACATCAGTGATATCTTAAAAGGTGACCTGCACAGGAAACAAAATGTGGCTTGATTTTTTTTTTTCTGCTTTCTGATAAAAAGCCAGAAAAGTGTTCTAATCTGCATTTGTTTTTTAAAGTGCTTATTTTTTCCCCATTAGAGAATCAGGTCCTGTCTAGGCTGGAAGATTCTACAGTAACTGAAGAATAAGTGACATGGTGACATCACTGAGAGTGAAAGTTAAATTAAGAAGGTTTTTTTTTTAAAGTTACTGTTTAAAATAATCTTGCTTTTTATTACTACCTGTTTAAATTCAGTGACCAGCATTTTGAATAAAGGAAGCCTGTATTGATGGTTACATATCTTTGTCCTTCAGTTAAAGTGCTATGAGCTTTGAGCTTCTGAAGATCTTCCAAAGAAACCCAGAACAGACCAGCTTTACATTCCTAATATTTCTAAGATAAAGAAGTTCTAGAAGGCTTTTAAACATTTTTTATTAATCATAAAAGGCATACACCCCATTTAAAAAATAATCTTTTGCAGGTCATCTTTAAGAAGGGAAAGTATTGCCTAGTGAAGGTCCACTTAGTGCAGGTTCACTATATGTTGCATATGGAGCATGCCACAAATTAGACACAGACTGAATAGTTTCTGTATTAATAAAGTGATTATAGAAGTGTCAGAGCAATGTTGATTAAACATGGTTTCCTATATGTTATCACATTTCCCCCCTAACTTACAAAGAAAACATGAAGAGTTCTTTTGATATACATATTTTTAAAGGGAATGCATAAGAAAGATGGGAGGGGTAAAATCAGGGAAGTGTTGGGTTTTTCATGTCATTGCTTGCAACAGCGAACTCCTTTTCAGAGTATTTCGTTATAAATGGTAATGCCTATTGCTAAGTCCTAGTGTAAGAGAAGTATAATTAAATGGTTGGAAGGTTGCAGGCGTTTTGCTTGCATCTCCCTTGGAAGAAATTGGAGCTTCCCTTGAAAGTTGGCCTCATTGTTTGCCTAGCAGGAATATATGCAGATTGTGTTAATAGTTACCTATTAAGAGGTTTTCACTTGAAAAACTGTTTCCAAAGTGTATAGACGTTAGTCTTAAATCAATTGCATATAATTGCCTGATACATTAATGGGATCTAATATTTGTTTTTACTATTGTAAAATAAATAAATGAGTAGTTTTTAGTCTAATTGAACTGTATTGAATAATTTTATACTTAAAAATTATGTATAAACCATTCAAATACGTATAGTAGTAGTCTTGTATTGCAGCCATCTCTTGCTATTGCGAAGAGTTCATGGATAACTATGGGAGAAATTGTTTCTGAAGGGTGGTAATACAGTAAATCTTCAGTATTGAGTTAGGAGGAACTTGGTTTGGAAAAGTACTGGTATCTGGTTGTCAGTGTGATTTAAAAAAAATTAGACTTGGTCTAGTATTCTTAGAAACTGAGGTATCTGCAGAATGATAGTTTGATGCCAGTACTTACTTTTTTCCAACTGAAATCCTATTTCCTAAGGGTATTAAATATGGTGGAAAGCATATAATTTTAAAATGTCCCGCTCAAAAATTGAGATTTTGGATGACGAAAAGCTGACTTTCACAAAGAGTGTAAATTTTTGCTGTAATATTTGGGGCAAGTGCTATGCTAGAACATTTGGTTCTTTTTCTAGCAGCAGTAGTTGATACAATTTTAATCTTGCTCAAAGAGAGCCTAGTTTAAGCAAGAATGGTTCCTCATTTTGCTCAGAGTCACTGTACTTTCTAGGGAAAAATGTAAAATAATCAGTTTAACTTTTTCCTGTTTGTGTCTTTGAGAAGTTTAGTACTTTGAGATGCAGAATTGGTATTTCTACAGGTTGATGCCCTCTATATAAAGAGGGAACATTGTCAGGTCAAATTTGGGTTTTGTAAAAATAAACCTTCAAGAAACCTACAACAAATAGAAATACTTTGAACACCTGCAATTCCAAATGAAAGGTTGTCTAAAATGAAACCGCCCTAAAATTGTTTAAATAATTTAAGATGTTTAAAACAGAGATTTTAAGAAAGGAAAGTTTAAAAATCACTTTTAATCTTAGTTACCTTAGTAACAAAACAAGGCAGTGTAGGATGCCTTGCCTGTTTTTCCTCAAATCTGATCCAAAGGGGAGTGAGCTGCTGATCGTTTCCATGCCCGTTCAGTCCTTGGTCTCTTTGCTCAAAGCACAGGGATGCCAACTACTGGGTTTTTTTAATGTTTGAGCACCTGCCCACTGGGAGTTACTGGAATAAGATCATTATGTTTAGGTCACTGAACTGTTGTCAAGAAACTTCTTAATGGGGCTGGATTAGAATGTGTGGCATGCAACTAGTGGTAACCAGTTTTAATTGAAAGAGCAGAAATGTATTTGAAAAATTATTTGCTTTTATTTTAGCTGAGCTGTTCTAGAGTTTTGTTCTCTAGATCTTCTTACACATCTGCAAAAAATGTTAAATGAATTTAAAATTCATTTTCCTTCTTTAAAAAGAGTAAAATAATTAATTCACATTAATATAAATTATTCTATATTTAAATGGCTTCTTACAATAGTTTAGCAAAGTTATGTTCCACATAGGTACACTAAAGCATTTTACCACTTACATATCTGATATTAGGAGCTTTGTGTTTAGCTAACTTATTTGTAAGTCTCCACTTCACAAAGTTTTTGCCACTTCAGCATTTAAGAAACAGAGGTTTAAAACATTTCCAAGTACACTTTTCCTCTAAAGTTTTTAAAAACAAAAAAGTTTTCTTGCAAGTAGGTGGAAATTGATAGAGCCCTTTACCTAGATTTATTGCTCTGATAACACACCCTACCTTTCTTTCACATGCAGACCTCTTGTTTTACATGGTTTGTCATCTTGCTGTTTGCTTGCCTTGAGAGATGGAAGCAGAAGCCTTCTGGAATTTCTTTGATTAGCTTTAACATTTTGTAACATACCTAGTTAGACATGTACTTCCAAACATCCTGACTATAACATACTTGTAGCTACATCTTGCAACAACCTAATAAGTTACAATAATTTTATTAATCATTTTTGCTAAATATTGAGGTATCCCCTACAATTGTATGATGGTAGTCTTTTCCATTAAACTGATGATCTAAAGATGTATTTATGCTTATTGAAATCAACTCCTTGCCTCCTGACATATTTAATGAAGAAAAGCAATTTTTCTAACTTAGGTCTTGCTTTCTTTTTTTGAGGGTGCTGAAATGTTTAATTACCTCATATATTCATGTTTTGATCTATTTCCTTTCAACTGTAATCCAGCCCGGATTAAAGTGACAGAAAGCCCTGGTTTTAATACTTTATATTGCCCCAAGTTGTTAGTAATTGAGTGACTGTAGCGCAAAGAAGCTATAGGACTGTGTTCAGAGCATAAAAATGTAACAATGAAGTCAAAAGCTTCCATCTGGCCGAAGCAGAGATGTAGTGGGCTGATGTTAACTACCAGAAAGCTGTCTTGAATGGCAGAAATGTGACATTCTTGCACCTCCTTTCTTTCCTGAAATCAAAATACTTTGAAGACATTACAAATTTAGCTTGTTATATACTTAGTATTTTGTTTTTAATAGGCTTTAAAGATTGTTTTAACAAGCCTTGTTTTAATGGGACCCCCGCAGTGCCAGAGCTACCAGTTCCTATAGGGAAGTGGGAGCTGGAGCATTCTCCCCTTGCCCCCCAGCAGGGCTTGAACTCTCATCCCCACTGTGGGGTCAGGCTTCAGTTGTCCTCTTTCCCCCATCATTTTTAGTAAAAGTCACAGGTTACGGGCTTCTGTGAATTTTTGTTTGTTGCCCCCGATCATCTATCTTTTACTAAAAATAATTATGACAAAATGTTAACATTTATTTATCAGGAAAATCTTCCCAGTAATCAGTGGGGAGTAAATTTTTCAAATAGTGATATAAGGGGTAAACTTTCTTTAATTTATCTTTTAACCATAACCATGATGTCTAAAAATATGATTTGATTTAATTTACAAATAACTTCATACACAAGCAGGTAAACAATTTTTTAAAATAATTTCTGAATTTAGCACCATCTCCCTATTAAAATTACATTTCTCAATTTAAAAAAAAAATCCTATCAGAGAAAATTACTCTTAGCTTTTTTCCCCTCTTGTCATCAGATAAATGTAATATTTAGCACTGCCATTACATTTTGGACCTCTTATATTAGAGAGACAAGGTGGGTGAGGTAATATCTTTTATTGGACCACTTCTGTTAGTGAGCGAGACAAAACGTACTTCACTCACGGTGATTGGTTTTTTTAACATCGCTGAGCAACAAAAAATTTGCCCACGTATGGCCATGTCTACACTAGCACTTAATTCAAAATGTCACTGCTAACTACAAGATTTGAACAGATTTTTAGCATAAGTAATTAATACACATTTCAGTGAACCATTCAAGATAAGGTGGCCCATTAACACCCATCCAGTCATCGGGAGGAAAGGAAGAAGGTTCAGAAGCAGCTACGGGGTTGTTGTAAAGGGTTATAGATTGTTGTAATAAGTCATAAATCCAGTGTGTCTATTCAATCCATAATTTTTAAAGTTTAGCAAAGTTATGAATTTAAGCTCCCAGGCTAGTTTTTTGAGAGTGTTGTGCAGGTTTCTTTTGAGGATGAGGATTGAGAGGTCAGATGTAGTGTGATAGCTTTGTGAAAAGTGTTCACCCAAAGATGATACAATGTTTATCATGGCTTCAACAATACTTCATGCAATATTTTAAAATTCTCTCTCTAAGAGCATTCTTTCAGATCTGCAGGTAATCCATGGTGATGAACATGGTATAAATGCCTAGATAAAGCATGGAGAACTGCACCGAAAAGGACACAGATATTTTTCCATAGAAGATCAAGCTCCCATTGCCTCATTGATACATGCATTCTGTTGTATCTGTCCATTAATATTTTGGAATCCCTCGTTTACCTTCAAAGTGTAATATTTATTATTCTTGCATTTTAACACAATTGCACTTCCATAGCCCCTCCCTCTGTGTTTTTTGAAGCACTATGAACATTGATAAATTTTGCATCACAAAAATACTCTTTTGTGAGGAAACTATTATCCCTGTTTTATGGGGATGCACCTAGTAATGAGACTTGCTCAAAGGTTAGGAAAGAAGTCTGAGAAGGAATAAGCAGAGATGATTGTCCCTTATGCATAAAATTATCCTTCCATTAGAATTAATCCTTTAGGACTGAGTTTTTTTGTTTAATTTTTTAAGTATCTTCTTTCTCTGTGCATCTGTTGTTTGTTAATGGCTATTGCTCTTACATCTTTGAAATACTTAGTTGTGCGTTATTCTACCAAATGAGAAGAAGTACAATTGTACATGTAAATCTTAACAGCTTTGCACAGTTGCATTTAAGTAAATCAGGCGTAAGCAAATTGTTCCCTTCTTCAGGGGATAAGTGTGACATGTTTTTACTGGAAACAATAAAAAGTATATATCTGCTACCTAGTGATTTTTTTAAAAATGTGGCAGTTTTGTGTAGGGTTTTTTTTTAGCTCACAGTTTACGCAATACTAATGAAACACAGTTTTGCTTCATTTCTGCACTCTAATATGTGCAGTTGAGTTAAGCTTTTTCCAGTACCATTAAATGAAGACCGAGGTTTAAGGAACATAATGCTTAAACTTGAGATCTGTCCATTGTGGGTTTTTTTTTGTGAAGAAATACATTCATTTCGAACAGACTTGCAATTGCTCAGATAAACAGATATGAAAGACGACTTCTCTCCAATAGGTGGATTGAGTTGATTCAAAAAACCATAAAAACAGACTTCCTCGTTCTTGTTTATAATTGCTGGACTTCTCTTAGTCAGCTGATTCAAATGACTTTTTTGGACATGTTTAGTAAGAACAGTAATACCTCTCTTGAGTACATCTTTTTATTGACATACACTCTCCAACAAGAATTAAATACAGTAACTCCTCATTTTAATCATCTGGGTTAACGTTGTTTCATTGTTACATTGCTGATCAATTAGGGAACATGCTCGTATAACATTGTTTGGCAGCCGCCTGGTTTGTCCACTGCTTTCAGGAAGAGCAGCCTGTTGCAGCTAGCTGGTGGGGGCTTGGAACCAGGGTGGATGAACAGCCCCCCCCATCATCTCTCTGTTCCCCTAAGTTCCCTTTGCAGCACCTGCCCAGCAGGCTATCAAGTGCCAGCAGTTCAGCCCTCCTTCCCCCCACTGCCATGTGCTGCTCCTGTCCTCTGTCTTGGAGCTGCTGTGCCGGGGTCGGAGGAAGAGGGAAGGGAGGGACTCGTGTCAGGGTGTCCCCCTCCCGCTACACTCCGCTTACCCCTTCTCCATATAGAGCAGGGCGGAGACACCAACGGAGAGAGAGACAGAGAGAGCTTGGGGCAGCAACTGCTGTCTCAACTTCCTGATCCACTTAAAAAGATAGTGTATTTAAGAGTGGGATCAGCTTACTTAAAAAGACAGTGTGCCTCTCTCTCTCTCCCACACACTCTGTGTGCGTGTGTGTGTCTGCCTGCATGCCTGCCTGCCTGCCGTAGTATCTCCCCTCCACTGTTTGTGCTCCCTTGTAGAGTGTGAGGCTACATTAATAACATTGTGTTAATCCCTGAGGGCTCAGCCAAAAGCTAGTTCATCATTTAGCAGTAAGGCATTCCCTGGGAACTATACCACCCTCTTCCACCCTCTAACTTCATCACCTCAGCCAAGCTTCACAATCATCATTGCTGTGTATGGTATTAAATTGTTTAAAATGGTGTGTGTGTGTGTGTGTGTTTTGTCTGGTGAAAAAAATTTCCCTGGAATCTAACACTCCCCCCCCCCCCGCCCCATTTACATTAGTTCTTATGGGGAAATTGGATTCACTTAACATCGTTTTGCTTAAAATCACATTTTTCAGGATGTTACAATGCTTACAATGTTAAGCGAGGAGTTTCTGTATTGAGAAATTCTTCAAAACCAACTAAAGATTACCAGGCCACACACGTGATTTTATAAATAGGAAATTTCAGAGTGAACATACTTTAATGTACTTTAAACTATGATACCTTTTAAAAGTGATAGGACTGCTATGCATGTAGATACTACAGCCTATAATGGGAGCCCAGCTGACTTAAAATATATACATAGTATGTGTGCTCAGTGAAGAGCCTTTGGATCTAAAAAAGCATTTGTCTGTATTATGGGTCACATCAGCCTCTCTGAATGTTATGGTCTTCTCCTACTGTGACTTACTGAATCCTGTATCTTGTGAGGTTGGGGGAATACTTTTTGGGGTACTAAATCTTTTGTATTTGACTTTAAACTTTTTCTGTATGTAACCTTTCTGCCAGGTGGAGTCGGAAGCAACAAGGGCCAGATTCAGTATCTAAGGGTTCCTCTTAACAATGCAAAACAGAACCAGCTCAAGCCCCTGCCCAGTAATCTGGTAAAATTAACTACCATCACTAGGCTCCATCCACCATCACTGGTGGATGTTCTCTGAAGATATCCACGCAGTGTGTAGCGGCAGTCAAAAAAGCAAACAGGATGTTAGGAATGATTTAAAAAGGGATAGAGAATAAGATAGCAAATATCTTATTGCCTTTATATAAATCCATGGTGCACCAACATCTTGAATACTGCGTACAGATGTGGTGGTCTCATCTCAAAAAGGATATACTGGTATTAGATAAGGTTCAAAGAAGGGCAACTAAAATGATTAGGGGTTTGGAATAGGTCCCATATGAGGAGAGATTAAAGAGGCTAGGACTTTTCAGCTTGGAGAAGAGAAGCCTAAGGAGGAATATGATAGAGGTATATAAAATTAAGTGGCATGGAGAAAATGAATAAGGAAAAGTTATTTACTTGTTCACATAATTTCACTTGGTGGCCCCTAGTTCTTATATTAATGGGCATCAGGTTTAAAACAAATAAAAGGAAGTAGTTCTTCACACAGCGTACGGTCAACCTGTGGAACTCCTTGCCTGAGGAGGTTGAGAAGACTAGGAATATAACAGGGTTTAAAAGAGAACCTCTATGAATGTATCCAGTGAAGTCCGTTAATGGTTATTAGCCAGGATGGATAAGGAATGGTGTCCCTAGCCTCTGTTTGTCAGAGGGAGGTGATGGATAGCAAACGAGAGATCACTTGATCATTAACTGTTAGGTTCACTCACTCCGGGGCACCTGGCATTGGCCACTGTTGGTAGACAGGATACTGAGCTGGGTGGACCTCTTATATTCTTATGTTCTAGGCTCTTTCAAGAGCCTAGAATAGATGGTGGCATGGAGGACATCAGGATGCCTATCTGCCTACATGTCTTCTGCTGATACAACCTGATTCTGTGAGGACATGCTTCATGGCAAAGGCAACCAAATATAAATGCACTCTACTGAAATATCTATGGTGATTGGAGTGTACAGACAGAACTTTTGGCAATAAAACTTCCAGGTGCGAACATGGCTTTACACTTACCTAGTCTTAACACATGAGCACTGACCAGTGATATTCTTAATAATAAAAATTTTAAAACTTGCCTAAAAGCACGTTTATGTGATAAATTGCTGTCCCATCTTTAGAGCTATTGGGAGCATCCATATTAATTCTTATACAGCTCAGGTTTCCTTGTTGGTTTAGATAGGGGTGGGGGATAGGGAGTAGCAAAATAACTAATCATCATCCTCTTTGCAGTGGCTTAAACCAGGAAATTCAAAGCAAGAGCTCTAACTATTAAATTTACCATCTTCTGACTAGGTATTGCAGTATAAGTGCTTATATAAAATCACTGACTATTTAAAGGACCTCATTAAGTCTTTAAATTTTCTGATTTTTCTCAAATCACTAACTTGTTTTTTATTTTAATACAACTTTGATTCACCCACAAAAAATGTTAGCATTGGAGGAATCTGTGCCCATCTGATTGCAAGGCAGAGACTAGTTTATAAAACACATTGTTTATATGAAGACCTGAGAAAATGGTGGCAGAGACAGGGAAAAACTGCCAAGATTAAGAATTGAAGGGTTATAATAAGTAGCCCAATTCTGTGGCTACATCTAGTACTCCTGGGGGAATTCTGCTCCAAAAAAAATTAAAATTATTCACATAATATTTTAAAATTCTGCATATTTTGTCAAAATAATACAATATAATCATGCCAGTTTAAATTTATTTTAGTAATTTATTTCAAAATACATGTGAGCAGGTATGTCTGTAACAGTATAAACAGAAAAGATTCAAGAAATGTTATTTAGACAAATAGGTTTCTTAATAGGCATATTAATACAGAACTTTAAGTAATAATTGCGGCCAATGAAGGATTTTAAAAAGTTTATTTATGTTTACAGGAGATAATGATGCCTACTTCTTTACAGTGTGGTCAGAAAGTGAGAAGAAGCATTCTCAGGGCACCGTTGTAGCTGTGGTTGCTAGGTATTTACATGCTATGTATGCTAAACATTTGTATGCCCCTTCATGCTTGTATCACCAATCCAGAGCATATACTTCCAGGCTGATGATGAGTTCTGCTCAATAATGATCCAAAGCAGTGGAGACTGATGTATGTTCACTTTCATCATCTGAGTCAGATGTCACCAACAGAAGATTGATTTTCTTTTTTGGTGGTTCAGGGAATTACAAAATTGGAGTATTGCTCTTAAGACTTTTGACAGTATGTTACACACCTCATTCCAATCAGGTTTTGGAAGACACTTTAGATTCTTAAACCTTGGGTCGAGTGCTGTAGCTATCTTTAAAAATTTCATATTGGTACCTTCTTTGCATATTTTCAAATCTGCAGTGTTCTGAAAGTGTTCTTAGATCGAACAACATATACTGGGTTGTCATCTGAGACTGCCATAACACAAAATATATGGCAGAATGTGGTAGATCCACAGAGCAGGAGATGTACAATTCTCCTACAAAGAGTTCAGTCACAATTTTTTTTTAAAAAAAGAAAAGCTTTCAATAATGAGCATCATCAGCATGGAAGCATGTTCTCTGAGGTGCTGGTTGAAGCATGCAAGGGCATACAAATGTTTAGCACATCTAGCATGTAAATACCCTGCAACGCCAGCTACAAAAGTGCCATGTGAATACCTGTTCTCACTTTCAGGTGACATGGTACAAAAGAAGTAGGCAGCATTATCTGCCGTAAATGTAAACAAACTTTTTTGTCTTCGCGATTGGTTGAACAAGAAGTAGGATTGAGTGGGTTTGTGGGCTCTAAAGTTTTACATTGGTTTGTTTGAGTGTAGGTATGTAACAAACAACAATCTAAATTTGTAAGTTGCACTTTCACGATAGAGATTGTACTACAGTACTTGTATGGGGTGAATTGAAAAATACTAGGGCTGTCAATTAATCACTGTTAATTCACATGATTAACTCAAATTAATTGTGATTAATCGCAATTTTAATCACACTATTAAACAATAGAATACTAATTGAAATTTCTAAAATATTTTGGATGTTTTTCCACTTTCATATATTGAAACTGAAATTAGTGTATATTTTTGATTATAAATATTTGCACTGTAAATATGGTAAACAAAAGAAATAATATTTTTCAATTCATCTCATACAAATACTGTAGTGCAATCTCTGTCATGAGAAGGCAGTTACAAATGTAGATTTTTTTTTTATTACATAACTGCACCAAAAAACTAAAACAATGTAAAACTTCAGAGCCTACAAGTCCATTCAATCCTCCTCCTTTTTCAACCAATCACTAAGAGGCAAACAAGTTTGTTTACATTTACAGGAGATAATTCTGCCCTCTTCTTTTTTTACAATGTCACCAGAATGTGAGAACAGACATTTGCTTGGCACTTTTGTAGACGGCATTGCAAGGTATTTATGTGCCAGATATGCTAAACAAAAGTCATAAAAGAGCAGCGCTCTGATGCGGAAACTACAGAACGTGAACTACCAAAAAAGAAACAGCCTTCCGCTAGTGACATTGAACTCTGATTATGAAAATGAACATGCATCGATCTGTACTGCTTTGGATTGTTACCAAGCAGAACCTGTCATGAGCGTGGAAGTATATGCTCTAGAATGATGATTAAAGTATAAAGGGGCATATAAATGTTTAGCATAACTTGCACATAAATACCTTGCAATGCCAGCTACAACAGTGTCCTGTGAATGCCTGTTCTCACTTTCATGTGACACTGTAAACAAGAAGCGGGCAGCATTATCTCCTGCAAATGTAAACAAACTAGTTTGAGCAGTTGACTGAACAAGAAGTAGTACTGAGTGGACTTGCACCCTCTAAAATTTTACATTGTTTTGTTTTTGAATGCAGTTTTTTTTTTTTTGTAAATAATTCTACATTTGTAAGTTCAACTTTCATTATAAAGTGATTGCACTACAGTACTTGTATTAGGTTAATTGAAATACTTTTCTTTCATTTTTTTACAATGCAAATACTTGTAATTAAAAAAATATAAAGTGAGCACTGTACACTTTGTATTATGTGTTGTAATTGAAATCAGTATATTTGAAAATTTAGAAAA
The DNA here is from genome assembly GCA_007922305.1 of Dermatemys mawii. NCBI lineage: Eukaryota > Metazoa > Chordata > Testudines > Dermatemydidae > Dermatemys > Dermatemys mawii. The sequence continues at coordinate 8,849,203 of ML677348.1, forward strand.
AATCCAAAAATATAATAAATTTAAATGGGTATTGCTATTGTTTAACAGTGCAGTTAAAACTGTAATTAATTTTTGTTTTGAGTTAATCATTTGAGTTAACTGCAATTAATTGACGACCCTAGTAATAATTAATTTGAACTACAATACAGAAACCTATTTCCCCACACTCTTCAGGAGCACTGCAAGGCTTGGGGGAGTCAGGGGTAATGGAGGAGTTGAGGGCGAGGGAAGCAATTATTGGGAAGGAGCCTGGGAGTGAACCTGGAGGGTTGCTGGTTGTGGTTGGGAGAAGTATGAAACAGGTTTTTGGGGGGAGGGGGAATTATTAGTTTAGGAGCCTCCCTGTGCAGATCGTGGCAGACCCCTAGCCTTTCCCATTCAGTCAAGCACATGTGGCCCTCTCCTGGTGTGTCCCTGCAGCCCCTTCTCAACCGTCCCCATGGGGACCTGCAGCCCCTGCTCTCATTCAGACCCTGGCCCAATGCTGTCACTCCACTAGCATCTGAACCTGCACTGCAGTCTGTCTCTCCCTCCCATCCCCCAGTAGCCCTTTGGAACTCCGGTCTGTGACCCCCAGTAGTCTGGTGTGCCCCACTCTATCCCATGCTGCCTCCATCTGGTCCTGCTGTGAGGGATGCATCCTCTCTGTGGGCTGGCTACTCTTTTCTGGTATCACAGCAGCCCGTGGTCGGCAAAAAGTAACTGCAGTTCCTGCTCTGTTGAGAAGGGAAAAAATCTATGGAGGACATGAATTCTGCGTGTGTGCAGTGATGCAGAATTCCCCGAGGAGTAATCTGATTTCACATCACTGGTGACAGCATCTAGGGTATGTGTAACTACACACCATAGTGAATAACAGGCTGCCTCTGCAGTGTGGTGTGTAGCTACACACGTCAGTGAAAGGTTGTGGAAGGGACCTGGCTGTGTGGAGCTGCTGGAGTCTTTCCCCCTTGCTGGAGTCATTCCCTGTAAAAAATAGCAGTCTAGATGGGCTAGCACTGCTTGGGCCTGGAGGGCCCAACTTTGTTCATGTATCTTTAGTCACCTAAGCAGTGCCTCACTACCTGCGCTGCTGCTTATACCCATGCAAGGGCTGTGTGCAGGGTATATACTATACATGTCACCAAAAAGAGAAAGAGAGTGGAGTGTAGATGTCCCTACAGGTTATCAGTGGTGTAAAAAAAAAAAAAAAAATGGAGTAAACTAACCTAAATTTAACTCCTTATATCCCAAATTAGAAGTTGGTAAACTCAGTAGTTTACGCTCAACTACACTACTTCGTAGTATAATGTTTTAACTAATTTCCTTAGTGTAGAGAAAAGGAAGAGAAGACTCCTACTTCTTATTTGGTGGCCATTATAGCAGTGGGAGAAGTATTTGGACAATAGTTTTAAGGATATGCTTTTATTTTAAGTCTTAAAGCTGGATGAATTAGTGTACTATATTAATCTGGGATAGTAAATGTAGATGGGTTTTGTAGATTTTCTGTGGAATATATATTTATATAGTGATGGATATTTAATTTGTATCTTGAGATTTTTCTTGTTAATGTAAAATGTCTGTCTGAAGATGTGCCTAATCACCCTTGGCAAAACATATGTTGCAGAGATGACATTTTACACCCGGTTCTTTGTTGTTGCTTTTTAAGTGGGATGGGGAAGAGGCAGTGAAGTATCAGGTGTGTTCCCTGGTGAGCTGACCAGCTCATAGTGATGTTGCTGGAAGTCTTGAAGGCTCATGCTTGCTTGCTATTGCAGATGGATGAAAGACACCACAATGGCAGTTAGTCTGGGGAACATAATTTAAAAAGCTCTGGAAAAAAGAGATTGTGAGGGAAAACCTGAGAGGCAGAGGTAGCAAAGGAAAGCCTGTGTTTTGGATACTTCCACAGCCTTATCACAAAGTAAACATATATGACTTTATCATGCTGCATTTGATTTAAAACTGGTGAAACAAAGTTAATTTATTGTTTCAGAGACAAATGTTATTTAGGTTTATCTTGGTATATGTATTGTATATTTATTTTTTTTCCACAGAAACCTGCTAATATTTTAGTTATGGGTGAAGGTCCTGAGCGAGGAAGAGTAAAAATTGGTATGTTATATCTTTGATAAGTCCCAGTGTAGCATTTAAGTTAGAATGTTCTGAAGGTGCAGTTGCATCACTTAAGATAGTTACTTAAAATAATATTAGTATATGATGAGAAACTTTATCAAAAGCTATTTTGAGTGACTGGCTTTTTGATATCACACTAGTGCACTAATTCCCAATGGTGCACAGCTACAGCCTCATCAAAGAAAAGGAGGAAAAATCCCTGTGCCATTATATTGTATGGGTGTGTGCTGGGAGGGGGATTAATATGGGAGAAAGATAATGGGTCAGCTTGGAAGAGTGAAGGAAAATAAGTGAGATTTTAAATTACCTCCTTTTAGCACCAAATGCCAAGACACTAACTTGCTCCGTATTATAAAATCTAAATAGGGAATTGTTCACTATTCTGAATATTAAAGTTTATAATAAAAATGAGAGTGACTGTTGATTTATGAACTGCCCTTGGAAGGGTAGCCAGATCTGGGGGAGACAGAAAGCAAAAGGAGTCTTAAAAAGTCCAGAAAATCTTGATTAAGAGAGAGACATTTGATAAGAACTAACACTAAATATATAATTTATTCAAACTGGTGAGGGGGAAGTAGTGTGGGGGGAAGAAACTGAAACTTTCCCACTATTTTGTCTTCTGGTGTGAACCACTTTTCTCAGTGAAAGGATAATTTTCAGAATCTCCAAATCATTCTATAAAGTCTGTTTTAAAAAGTAACTAAAAATAATCTAACCATAGTCTAACAGTAATGAGCCACACGGTGGCATGCACTAGTTCATCATTGATTCACCAATAGCTTTTTAATGCACACCCTGTATTGTTATACTAATATAGTCAGGCAGTCCAGTATTGCAGAATTTTTTTTTAAACAGATTTTCTCACTTCCCTCTGACTTTTTTTCTTTTATGAGACGATTCTTCCGCAGTGTCACTCTGTATTCTTTGGTGGTTTTGTTTATCTGAAACACCAACTGTTAATCACTAATTTTGCTAATCAGGGGAGGAATTTTCCTGGGGTGCTTGACACTGACCTACCTCTGCTCCCATTGAGAGCAATGGGAATTGTCTTCAGTAGGAGTAGAATTAGATCAATGCTGAGCATGTCAGAAAATCCCATGCTTTAAAATAATAGCACCCTTTAGAGGTGTAAGATGGATGATAGAGACCAAGGTCTTCTATCTGCAAAACAGGTACAGCATGGACAGCAGAAGTGAACATTTCTTCCCATTACCTCATGGAGCATGTACTTCCAAGAATGAGCATGTAGGTCATTCTCCAGGCACAGTCAGTGTCAATTGTGTTGGTGATTTTTGTGATGTAGACAATTATCCATTAGTATTTGCTCACAGACCACCAACTTATTTCGCAAGTGGTAGTTACGTGCGAAGTCATTTGGTAATAACTTTAGATTTCTACTAAATTTGGTCAGATGTTGCTGATGGACAGGTGAAAGATTCTGCATTTTACCACCAGTCCTCTGAGCCATCCAGTCCCAACAGTAGAAAAGCCTTTATTTCTAAGTGTGTGATCAGTCTGAAAAATTTGCAATTTTTAACATGTTTTTGTAACAGTAGGAAAAGAATGCACAAGTATCCCCATACCAAGGGCTTCCACTCTTCTAGTATTAATACTTTTTTAAAAAACACATAATTGATATATTTAATATAAAATAAGCTTTATAGACTTTAGGCTATTTTGAGTCCACTTTTTACAGGGTATCTTTCCACATTTTTTTCATAGATATCTATGAATTCTTCATATCAAGGGTTATCTTGATTTTTAATATAGAAAATTATAAAATGTCTCTTTTTAAATGCAATAAAATCATTAAAAGGGAAGCACATAGAGGCAAATAGTTTTGATTGTGGAACAAAATTAGATATGATTATTTACTCTTAAAGTTTTCCTCTGTAGCTGAGTTATTACATGTGGCATGGGTTTAACCCCTTCTCTCTCAAAACTGCTATAGGCCTCACTCTCCTCCCCAGTCCTACTCAGTGTATATATAGACTCCCACACCATCATATCAAATTCTTCGCTGTTTGGGACTTCAGAAACCTGATTTAGTTGAGAATACCCCAATTCTGTATCCTCTGTCCATCTTGTCCTGTTCCATCTAAATTCTTGTCAGTTGAGATAGCTCTGTGAGAAACTGTAGATTACAAATCCCAACAAGCAGTTTAGACAGAATATTTTTCTTAAGGTTTTATTAGTAAAGGGAAATTTTCCCAAAATGGAAGACATTTTAAAAGCATAGCTTAAATGGTTTCATCTTGGTACTGGTGATACTTTGTGACCAATTTAAATTGAGAGAAGGCTTTCAGGGAAGAAGATACCCTCATGATTGGAATCACCTCTTGTTTGAGGCGTGAAGAAAACCCTGCTTCAATTGCAAGCAGCTTTTCATAGGTAGTTCTTGTTTCATACATGTATGTATTATAAATCATTCTAACCTTTACAGAATTACTATTTCACACATTTTCCCCCCCCCCCCTTTAATGTTTCCTGTACAAACTACCCTGCAATGATGGAATATTCCACCAGGCAGAAAACTGACCCCCTGGCTGGCCAATAAGAACTTACCGAATGTTCTGAGAGCTACACAAGTTGGCATGCTTTTTTCAGAACAGTGGTAAATTCTTGATTCTAAATGGCTTGCTGTAGTAATGATTTATAATGATATACTTCGTACGTGATGATGCTAAATAATTGCAACATAAACTGTAAGGAAATGGTAAAGTTAGACTATCAGGATTGATATTTACTACAGTGTGTTTGCTCTTTAGCACAATTTTGGTAGACCTAACAAATGAGCTCAGTCATTTCATTTGATCAATGTGAAGTTTTCTTAACTTTTTAAAGCTTTATTTATTTATTTAAATTTTGCAGCTGATATGGGTTTTGCCAGATTATTTAATTCACCTCTGAAGCCTTTAGCAGACTTGGATCCAGTAGTTGTAACATTCTGGTATCGAGCTCCAGAATTACTTCTTGGAGCAAGGCATTATACCAAAGCTATTGGTAAGTAAAATTAAGTACCAGTTTATTAATGTGTGTCTTAGGCAAAATATACCTGAATTACTGAAACATTGGCATGTGAATACAAGTATGGGAGAAGATACCATGAGTGGAAAAGTATGCCATTGAACTACTTGAAGAAACATTAATCAGTGACATTTTTAATTTAAATACTATTCTTAACTGTTTCCTGACTAGTAAACATAATAAACTCAGATGCCCTTGATGTATAATTTTATAAAGTTTATCATCTAGAAATTTCAAAAAGCATATTACTACTTTTAATAGAATGAAATATTGACACACCTCTTAAAATTGTCAAAATCCAGAAAATGACAGCAGGGAACAGAGTTACTTCAGTTTTATTACTTTGGAGTTTTACTACTTAGAGTTTAACAAGCACATAAAGCAAAAATTCAGTTTATGAAATGTATAGTTGGGAGAAGGTTATTCGCTGCACTGAAACTATGCTGAAGCTGTCAAGATTGATGTGGCTGTGACAAACCTTTCATTTGCTATTTTTTTGTTTTCTTTTTCCCCAAACAAACCTTTCAGTTTTCTTGTGAAAAATGAGACTAGCTTAAACCTGCTATTCAGTGAGAGAGTTGCCACCCAGAATTTTTAACTCAATGCAGTTAAAGATAAGTTATTCTCAATAGAAAGATAGGTTCTTCCGCCATTCAAGTCTATCTAGAAGAAGCGCCAAAGTTGGGAGAAGTCACCTTCTTCCTAGTATTGCCACTGCCGGTATTGATCTGCTTTGAACAGCTCCCTCACGGCACTGCTGAATCTATTCTGCCACACTCAGCACTTGCTGTCAGTCTGTGAAAACTGCCAAACATAAGAGAGAGGAGACTGTGTGTGACACTGGTACAAACTATCACAGAGCAGGCTTGATAGCAATATGAGGTTCTCTTTAGGGCTTTTAATAGCTTTTTAAAAGAGTGATAGAGGCACAGAAGAAAAGGAGGAGGTGGTGGGACTAGAATTCTCCATTCCCTGCTGTCTTTGACTACTTGGCTTGCTAGAGGGAGTTACCAAAAGGTTGCAACCCTCTTAAGAAGGACTTCTTCAAGTGGTGTCCCAAGAGGTGTTCAGCTCTAGGTGCATTTGTGCCCCACAGGTCGCAGATTGCTACCTAAAATCTCCAATGTCCATTTGGCTCATGCATGCGTCCTCTGCAGCCTTCTGCCCTGCCCTGCCCTGCCCTGAGACTGTATAGAGCTGAGTGGGCAAACCACCCTCAACCCTTTCTCAACTGTCTCAACCTGAGGTGGAGTCTCAGCAGTATTTGAGCTGAGCTTACCTTAACTGTATTTTTCTAATGTTCTTACTAGTTAGTTAGTTTCCTTTGCGTTAGTTAAGAACTATCTGTAGTAATTTTATAGATTTAAAAACAAACAATCTATTAAAAAATAAGATATTATTTATGCTATTAGGATAAGGATTATTGTCCTTTCACCATTTTTTTTTTCCTCACCCTCAGGGGAGCTTAAACCCTGGGAAGCTATGCCTGGTTCTCATGGGTTTAAACTCTGCCTTTCATGCCAAGAGTCTATCCCCGTCAGTCACAGACACTTCAAGTGTTTTCAGTGCCTGGGGCTATCACGCGTTCCCCAAAAGTGTAATTTGTCTGCTATAGAACCAGTTCCCGTGCAACACAGAGGAAAGGCTTTTGTTCTAGGTGCTTCCTGGCTCCAAAAAAGAGAGGTGGTTGAGACCTGTTCTAGATCTAAGATTACTCAACAGATTGAAAAGATTCAGAGGTTCAAAATGGTAACTCTTGCAGCAATAATTCCATCATTGAACCAAGGGGATTGGTTCTTGGCTTTTGACCTTGAAGACACTTCCATATAGTGATCCACTCTTAGCACAGAAGTTTCCCACACCTTATTCTGAGTCAAGAGCACTTTCAATACGTGGTGCTCCCGTTTCATCTCTGGTCTGCACCTAGAGGGTCCTCGAAAGGGCTTTTTAATTTTTTTTTATTTTTGTTTTTTTTTTTTGGTGGTAGTGGCTCATCTTTGCAGACAAACTGATTTTCCCCTTACCTTGACAATTGCCTGTTCAAAGAGCAGTCTTTTAACAATGCTTCAGAGGCCCATAGACCTGTTTCTCAGACTGGGACTACAGTACGGACCTGTTTATACGCAGATGTTGGGAGGCAAGCCATCATGGCCACATGTTAATGTACCGCGGGTTAAGAGGGCCATGCTGAACTATCTTAAGATAGCTATATACAGGATACACTACGTGTATAATTATCTAGGATTACATACGTATTCACGGCATCACAAATACTGCAGGATTTTAACTTGTCGGGAAACGCATTCGTGGCTGGTTCATTGATTGTTCTGCTTTCTCCAGAAATCAATACCTGCGCTATGCCATGACACTTTTTAAAATGACTTCTAAACCCCTTGCTGGCTTAGAATGATTTATCCCCCTGTTAAATTTCCAAATTTTGGTTGCTTGGGCTTGAAGAGTTGGCCAACTTAGCTGCATTCCTTTCAGGGAAAGAATGCGAAAGCAGCATTCCTTTTGTGAAAGAGAGGTTTCCCATTAGAATCAAAACAATGAGAATCAAACCATTTTGAAATATATTAGTACAGACTGTATATTACATCTCTCTAGCGTGACAGCAATTAAGTGTGCATGATACGTCTTGAAAAATATCAGCAATCAAAAGAAAGAGGAAATACCAGTAGGCCTACAACACATTTCCGCTCTGCACTTTGTCGATTTCTGTTAGTGAGCAGATCTGTAGCACTATGTAGCAAGTTCCTGTACCGCGTGTTAATGAGTCTCGCGTGTTAAATAGGTAGCACTGGGAGGTATGGAGCTACTGCACGTTAAGCGGATTTGCGTGTAAAAGGGTATGTACTGTACAATTAAACATCCAAAAGTCCACCTTAACTTTGGTGCAGACTCTGGAATTCATAGGAGCTTGCCTCAATGCAGTAACGGCCAAAGCATTCCTCCCTTCACACAAGTTCATAATCGTAACCAATATAGGCACTACAGTCGAAGTCAGCCCTCAAATATCAGCCAAAAATTATCTCCAGTTATTGGGACATACAGCAGCTGTCACCATTGTAATAAATCATCCAAGACTTCACATGCTCTGCCTCCAAGGGCTGGTTCAGAATTGCTGATTCATCAAGCACACAACTCTCCATGCCTCTGGCAGGAGAAAAAAAACCAACTAGTGGAAGAACCCACATAATGTTTGTTCGTGGATCCTCTTTGCTCAGCCATCTCCAACATCAGTAATAACATTGAATGCACTCCTACTGGGATGGGGAGCTCACCTAGATGCTCACACTATTCAAGGAAGGTGGTCTCTTCTCCAGTTCACCCTTCACATCAACTTGCTGGAACTCAGAGCCATCAGAAGTATCCATTTTCTCCTGCTGACCGGGGCGAATGCCTAAAGATCATGGCAGACAATATGTCATGCATTTGTACGTAAACTGTCAAGGAGGAGCAAGATTGTCTTCCTTTTGCACCAAATTGGTGCATATGAAACTAAATCAACATTTCAGCAGCTTACCTTCTGGGCATACAAAACAATACAGTAGATGCTCTCAACAGACAGTTCTCATAAGATCACATGAATGGGAGATAGATCCTGTTATATTCCACCATATATTTCAGTGTTGTGACGTCCAACAGATAGACCTGTTCTCCCCAACCAAGAACGAGAAGTTCTTGAAGTCTGGATCACAACTCCCTGGGAGATGCCTTTCTCCTTCGTTAGAGTCCAAGCCTTCTGTATGCATTTCCCCCAACTTCCTTGGTATCCAAGGTGCTGTACAAGATCAGGAAGCCAAAGCCAAAGTTATTCTCGTTGTTCAGACATGGTCAAGACAAACACGTGGTTTCCTCACCTGTATCAGCTCACTGCTTGTCAGTTGATCACGCTCCAGACTGTCCCCCATCTTCTCTCTTAGGACACTGGTCAAATCCATCACCCCAGCCTTAGGGTTCTTTTGCTCAAGGCATGGCTGCTAGAACAGGGGAGGGCAAGCTACGGCTCCACAGGCTGGATCCAGCCTGTCAAGGCTTTCACTATTGCCTGCGGGATTGCCAGCCCTGTAGTGTAGTGGGGGCTAAGGCAGGCTGCCTGCTTGCCCTGGCCCAACACTGCTCCCGGAAGCTCCCAGCACCACGTCCCTGCAGCCCCTAGGAAAAGGCGGGCCATTGGGCTTTGTGTGCTTCCCTCGCCTGCAGGCACCACATCCCGCAGCTCCAATTGACCAGGAATGGGGAACCGCAACCAATGGGAGCTTTGGGGGTGGTACGCACAGGCGAGGGCAGCGCACAACGGAGGCACCTACCAGACCCAGGAGCCACTGCCAAATGTGCTGGCCACTTCTGAGAGTGGAGAGGGGCCAAGGCAGACAGGGAACCTGCCTTAGCCCTGTTCCGTGCTGCTGCCACCCCGGAGCCACTCAGGGTAAGTGGGGCTGGGCTGGAGCCTGCACCCCACATCCCAATCCCCTGCCCTGAGCCCCCTCCTGCACTATCATGTGCTTCACATGGGTGCGCTTTTGCCCCATGTGAGGCACATGGGGCTAAAGTGCACCTAGAGTGGAGCACCGATAGGGCCACCCATTTCAAGAACTATAGTTACTGCACATGGTGAGTGACCTTTTCTTCTTTCACCAGTGCATTTTAATCATTCTGTGAAACACATGGATATTGTCCTATACTGCAGTAAAATACCCATTGCTGGCCCAGACTTTGACCCTCCCCATTTGCGGGGTCCAGGCTGAGCCCAAACATCTGCACTGCAATTTTATAGCGCTGCAACCCAATCCAGTCTGGTCACAGATGTTTTATTGCAGTGTAGACCTACCTTGTGCATAAATTATTGCTCCTGTAAAGTATTCTCTTACATCTCACCATTTTGTATTTCCAATAGAAAATGTTAATTATTTTACAGCCTTTTTAGGTTGAACACTTAAAAAAAACTTTCCACTAACTATTACTGACACATTTTTATCAATAATATTCTCACCACTAAATACATTTTTTAACCTGTTGACCTCTTCTCTTTTTCTCTAAACCTTTGCTTGTCATCCTATTGTTTCCTCCTTTTACAGCAATGTATCAGCTATTTATTTTCTGCTCACGGCACATGGAGCTGCAGAGAAACTCATGGGCTTTAGCTCATAACTTTTTTTTGAAGATAGATAAAAATTAACTTTTTCTAAAAATTAAATGATGGAATTACGCTGAGTACATCATTTGGTTCTATCCTTTTATTACTGATTCAAGGTGCTGCTGCGCACAATGGTGTATTAGTTAGATATCTTTATAAATGCACACTGTAGCAAATGTGATTAGAAAATGCAATGTGTCTATTGAATTTAAAAACTAAGGCACATCAGTAAGAGTAGACGTTTTTCCTAAACACACATTGATTTTGGAAAGTATCTTAAATATGTACATAAACAGTACATATATATGTTTGCTCTTAATTTTAATGTTCTTAAAAGGGGCAGTGTGGCATGACATTCTAATAGTGATTAAAAGGGGGGATTGTTCCTTATTTATGTCATGTTTTTCAGTTTGGGAGATGAAGTTTTGAAAGTGAGTTATCCCTGAGCTTTTGTGGAGAAAAATCAACACTTTTTCCTTATGAAAAATTCTTTTGAACACACATCTTTTTGGGAGTTTATTATTATCCAGGAGCATCTATGGGCCTCTGCAGTTTTGAAATGTGAAAAAGGCAAAGGGCAGGGGAAGCGGATACAACATAAGAGAAGTGGTGAAGGTGAAAAGTAATATAGTCAAGATTTGATTTGTTTAATTAAGATTTATAGACAGTTCCACAGTAGGCTCCCAACTTAATTTTTAGGCAACTAACTTCTAGTCCCAGTGAGTAGTAGCTGCAAACTTTTAAGCTATTGCATGTTTTCTCAGCTCTCATCACATGAAATTACTGTGCATTTTGCAAAATGAATTACTGTGCTGTACACAAATGATTGCAGCCTAAAGGTAAAATTTGAAGTGTTGCAATCTTATAATAGAAATCTCTAGTTCCACTTGAATACTTGACATTTAGGAGCCTTATTTCTTTGAATTTATAAGATATTTAAGAATTATATGTCTACCTGACAAAGGTCTGTGTTTTTCTTTTGGAAAATCCATTTAATTTTATTTTTTATCTCCTTCTTAAAAAAGATATTTGGGCGATAGGGTGTATATTTGCAGAGCTGCTAACATCAGAGCCAATATTCCACTGTCGACAAGAGGACATCAAAACTAGTAATCCTTATCACCATGACCAGCTGGACAGAATATTCAATGTAATGGGATTTCCTGCAGGTACATATTGTGTTTTTTTTAGTTACTGCTGTTCAAACCAAGATATGTGTATTTGAAATTGTTGCCATCTTTGCATGTGAAGGTTGCAGCTGATCAAAGCAATAAAGCTGTTCAAATATGATCTTTGTTTCATGAACTGCAAAATCGAGAGTGACTCTAAACATAATGTTGCTATCAAGTGGAATTCTGTATTAATACTACTACTACTACTACTACTACTACTACAAATAGGATTGACTTTTAACAGCTGTATGTATATTTAATATTTTACTATGTTTAAAAGGATTGAAGTTTCTTACAGGGAAATAAAAACATTAGCAGTATTTCTGGGTGTCTCTTCAGTGTTGTTTCTTGTATACTTTTAAACTTTGCATAGGATTGACAGATGTAGGCAAAAAGTATTGCACCCACTGGTTAATCCTTTTCAAATGTTTAATTATTGTAAAACTATTTTACATTTTCAGTTTCTGTTTTCTGTTGTGGCAGAAAATATACTAGTATATCTTGATTTGGAAAAACTGCTTTAGCCTAACCAGAAAAGTCAGAAGACTAAGCCTGGACCCAAAGCAAATTCCAAACAGCTTCCTGTTCACCCTTGGTAGTATCTTGTTTAGATGCCCCTGAACATCTGTTGGGTTAATGAGATGTCTTCTGGTGTTTGTGGCTACTGATGTGTTGTTAAAATGATAGAGGCCTTATTTTAATATTTGATCCCTCTCTCCTCATTGTGTGTTTTCCCTCCCTCATGCAGAGTCCATTCAACAGGCTTCTGCTAATAGTCTTGTTCTTCCACCACCTTGTTAGAATCTCCTCATTGGCTTCCTGCCTCTTATCACAAAAAGTTCAAACTCTCCATCCCCACCTTCATATTCACCCCTAGTTACTCTTCTTTTTTTTCTGAACACTTAATTTCCATTTCCCACCCTTGGCTTCATGCCTTCTATCATACTACTCAACTTGTGGAACTATCTTTTCCCATCTATATAGTGTGCCTTCTCTTTCCTCCTTTAAAAAAATCTCCTTAAAGGTGATTTCTTTAAGCAAGCCATTTTTCTCTCACTACTAAACTATTTTTTTTGTCTTTATCTTGTTTTATTTACACACTAAACTCTTGGTGCAGAGATTGTCTTTGTGAAGTTCTGTGTAAATACTGTATATAGTACTATATTAATGTTTTGTAATTTTGGATTGTATTGTGTTAAC
>ML677348.1:8862256-8925142 GCA_007922305.1 Dermatemys mawii
TCCGACGAAGTGGGTATTAGCCCACGAAAGCTCATGCTCTGAATAAATTTCAGTTAGTCTTTAAGGTGCCACAGGACTCTTTGTCACTTCTGCAATTCCAGACTAACACGGCTACCCCTCTGATTCTTGATTGTGTTAACAGTTGATCTTGGTGTGAAGATCCCCACTTCTTACCCAAGAATATAATTATTTACCATTTTATTACTTTAAAACCTTTTCTTGTTTCATTTGCCATTTGTCTTTATAAAATCATTAATCTGGTGCAAAAACAGACAAATATGAGAGGGAGGAAAAGAAAATAGACAAAATGCAAAGCAGGAAACAATTAAATGAATTCCCTCCGTAGTTGGTTCTAGATTTTTATTGACCCCATCTTCTACCTAGATGGACCAACAAAGTCCTCAGTTTTTCAGTTGATGATCATTCTCTGTCATTAATGCCATGCAATTATAAACAGTTGTAAAGTTCTGCAGCTCATAAAGTTCAAATCCACAGCTACAGGAGAATTTTATACAGGCCAGAAACATGGTTCTTTTTCTGCAAGAAAATGGTAAATGCCATCCCAGAGAATAGGAAAAAAAAATTAGAAGAAAAAGAAGCTACAGTCTTGGAGCTTTGGGATTGACTATATGCTTAAAAATTACTTACAAAACAAAAGATATATCACAAACTTCAGGGTCACATTAAAATAGTTTAAACAGTTGTTTGATTTTTTTGCCTTGTATATTAAGAAATTGAGAAATAGGTTCCTTATCCATAGTCTGCACTTTATATAACTTAATCATTGCTGACATATATCATTTAATTATGGCATGTGTCTGGGATAGAATTGGCTAAAAATTTTATATTTGTTGAGAGTGGGTGCAGCTATAATGGCTGCTGCAAATTATGGGTAATGCCATCCCAAACACTCCAATGGCAAAACAGATGACGCAGAACCACTCCACTAAACCATTAGGAACTTGGGGCAGTTAGAAGAGGAAAGGCTGAGAGGAGGAAATGATATCGCTGCTGATTTCCTTTTGGTTCTCTGATATGGTGGTTGTGATTGATCTTGGTCAGTTTGACTTGGTGTGAATCACTTGTCCAAGGCAGCTTTTTAAGAGGAATGGAGTATATTGCATCTTTGGGCCTCATTATTCATCTTAGTGAGCAATGAAGGTAGTTCGTGTGGCTTGTCAGTGTGTCTTTGTGATTTCCTGTAAGATGAAATTTTCACCCTGGTACAAATTCATTAGAAAATAAAAGAATCCTAATCAAAATCTTATATTGCTACTTTCTCAACTACCTTAACGTCAGTATCGTCTTTAAATAAATGAATGAAACCTAATCTGGAAGGATGCTAATTGGAACATGATCAATTCCTGCTGGCATGTTAGTTTCATGTAAAATCTTGTACATAGTTTAGCAACTGTTATTGCAATTGGGGTGGTATTTAAGGTTCTTAAATTGAGGAGTTAATTGGCACATTGTTAGAACCTTTTCCATTATTGTTCACTGTGAAGAGAGATTGAGGGCATTCAAGGAATGTAGGGACTAGGACAAAGCCAGGTTAGGAATGTGGGAAGAGAAAATTAAGATTAGAAGGAGATTTTGAGTGATGTATTTTCCTCTATATACAAAAAAAAAGCCATATGAGAAAATATTAATGCATGTTGATCTTGCAGATAAAGATTGGGAGGACATAAAAAAGATGCCTGAACATTCAACATTAATGAAAGATTTCAGAAGAAACACGTAAGTTAAAGTTTTACTGAGCTTTTTTGAGAGAGTGTCTATTTTATCTTAATTATAAGTACCGTATTTAAAAATACTTTGCTATAGTAAGCACCATCCTATAGACATATGGTAAAAAATGAATATGAAATTATTATAACTTAATAATGGAGGAAATAAGTAATATTTAAATGAAATTTCTTAAATAGTAGTGTGCTTAAAAATCATTGTACTGTGGCTGTTCAAGTGTAGAAAATGTTAGAAGCCAGATACTGGTTATCCAGAAAGCACTGTATAGTGAAATAAGAAGTAAAGTGGCAGATGTGAAATTGATGATGTACCTGAGCAGAACTGGATGATTCTTGAGGTTGCTAATCACAGCCTGTCATAGATGTTACAACTTCAGATTTGTACCAAATCTATGGTGATGGAAAGTTGTTCCTTTGTGATAAATATGTCAAAAGAGTTGGTGGCCTGACTCTGTTTCCATGCAAACTGTCAGCACAACTGGTAGTCTCAAACTTGGTCTACACTAATGAGGTAAGTTGATCTAAGTTACACTTGTTAAGTTGCATAAATGATGTAACTGAAATTGAAGTAGCTTAGATGGACTTACAGCGGTATCTGTGCCACACATGCTCTCTTGTCTACATAGCTTCTGCCTGTGGGAGGTGGAGTAGTGAAGTTGACGGGAGAGCGTTCTTCCATCAACTCATCGCGTCTTCAGTAGACTCGCTAAATCAGGCCTGCACAACTTGGAAAGCATCGAGGGCTGTATTACTGAAAAAAACCCAGCTGCGGGCCGAAAAGCCCCACCCCCATCCCCTTCCCCCCACCCCTTGGTTTGCCCCACCCCTATTCACTTCCCGCGGGCCGCACAGTGAGCCCCTGCGGGCCGCATGTGGCCGCCGGGCCGCATGTTGTGCAGGCCTGCGCTAAATCGATACCCACTGGATCAATCGCAGCAGTGTCGATTTAGCCAGTAGTGAAGACAAGTCCACAGTACATGAGGCAGAGCTAAATGGGGAGTGAAGGCAAGGGAGTACGGGGGACAAAGCTAAATTGGGGGTGAAGGCAAGGGAATATAAGAACTGGGTTTAGTCGCCTTGACAGAGTAGTTTGGCTTTGTCTGTATTAGAGAAATGAACTGTTCCTACTTAAACCTGTTGGATAGAAACAATTTAATACAAATGGCTTAATGTGTCCGCACTCACCAAGCAGATTCGTGTTCTGACCTGTTGCAGTTTAGTCTTGTGACTAAACTAACATGTTTTAAACAATAGCAGTTGCATTGCCTCTGGGTATCTATTCCAAAAGCAGTGAATTTTGGGAGATTCTGAAAGGCAACCGTTGTATTTTTAGGACATTGTTGAAAAGGCTGACTAAATATTTAAGCTCCATGCATGCTGGCACTAAAATAGTATAGACTGATGAAATGATATTTAAACTTGCTGAAAAGGAAGTCTAATCCAAATGGTATTTGAGATGCATGTACCTCATTCAGAGCACTTTTGTATATAGTGGTTTTTTGTGTTTTACAAGCATGCTAGGAGGACAAAAGTGTCTTTTCTCTAATATCAACAAGGAAGCATCCGCTGCTGGTGTCTGTGCCTTAGCTGTTCAATGGACAGAAATGGAGCTTTAGTTTATAGAACTGTCAGCCAGCATCTTTCATAAGCACTAGGTTAACTTTTTCTAAAAATGCCCAGTACTGATATTGATATATACACTACTTTTTTTTTTTTCAGGTATACCAATTGCAGCCTTATCAAATATATGGAAAAACATAAAGTTAAACCAGATAGTAAGGCATTCCACTTGGTAAGCTTCTGGTGGTCATATCAATTATATGTTAGCAGTGGTCACATTTGGGGCTGGGCTGGTGCCATGTACTCTTTCACTGAATTTATTTGCAGTGCTCCAAACTATTAACTTGTGCTTTCCGAACTGGAAACAGCGCAGAGTACTTCTCATTTATTGCTCCCGATTAACAGAATGATTATATGAAGAATTTTAACTGGATTGGCGTTTGAATACAATATGTCAAAGGTTTTCTATTTTTAATAATCATGGTAAATTTGTGGTTTTATTTTTGTTACTGTAGCTCTGTGTTTAATGCACTCCTCTGCGCTTTTACGTTTGTGTGTATTTTAACAAGGCAAATTAAAATCTATTTTTGATAAATACAAAAGAATCATTAATTCTAGAGGGTGCATATTGATTTAACATTTTCCTTATTTAACATACCAGATAAGTACTCTGGGAAATGTTGTATTGAACTTTGAAAGCTTAGTTTATACAATTTAAAGAGCCTGCTTCCTAGCTGCACAACTCTTTTTAAATGGCTTATTTATAGATACTTCCTTGTAAAAGGTTGTTCTCCTAAATTGTGATAACTGCATACCAAAATGTTTTCTCACTAAAACTCTGATTCAACAACGTACTTACACTTTTGTATAACTAATAAGGAAATAAGTAGTCATATTGCTTAAATAACTTGCAGAATTGGGGACTAATTTTTGTGTGTTGTATTTGCAAACTGATATTGTAGAACTGTTGACATATATTGCTTTTTTTAAAGCGCATTTAGGCAAATTAAAAAACCTAGATATAAAGTACTGCTGACCTCTGTCAGCAGGTCTAAAGAGCAACAAGTCTGTCCATTTAACTTGGAGAATTCCAGCATCTTCTTTCCAACGTAAAGATTATAGATATAGATATATATAGGAACAAGAGGCTTCATGACCTTGGAGGGAAGAGAAGGAGTTGATATGGATGAGAGAGGAAGGAAATGAGTCTAGGGGCCTGAGTGTCTCATAATTTGCTTGAAACTCCCATTGAAGTTGTACTTACAACTGATGGGATAATCAGGCCCAAGCATTTTTACTTGTTTTGTTTTTAAGCCAACACATTTTTGGCAATTTCACAGTCCTGCTTTCTTTCTTTTTTGGTTTTTTTTGTTTGTTTTGGTTTTTTACTTTCATGAAAACTTTGGAATTCGTGTGCTTTATCCAAAGGTTGAGTGAATCCCAGGCAGCATTTTAGTTCTTGATAAACAGTATAAAATTGTGAGAACAGGAGTTAATTGCAGCAGATGGATTACAGTAGCCAATCTGAGTAGAGATGTTCATAAGCGCAGTATAGTTAGTTTTTTTTTAAATATAGTGACTATGCAAATCAAACACCTAATTAGAGTGGAAAGAACTAAATAATTGAGACCTCTGTCATTAGGCATTATTAACTGTGAAGTATTCCTACATTCTGAAGGAGAAAACCATTTTGATATAATACCTGATAATTGTTCACAGTTGCAAGAAGACTGGTCTGTACTAGTACAGAGAACAAGAAATTCACTGTGAGGTGTCTTATCCTCTTTGAATTGGAAACCTGCTTTTTGAACAAACACACCTCTTAAGTACTTGTTTAGTGCAGACATTTGTACCCAATACATACATAGTCTGTAGCGAATCTTTGTACATGAGCAAAGCTGCCAGTGCCATTTCCCACTTTGGGTTAATTTTATCATGAGCAATTTTTACCATATCAGGAATGAGAACAGTGTGTCAAAAGTGTGGTTCTTGTATTCATTAGATAGTTTACGTAGTGTTTTACTGTGAAAGTATATATTTGAATAAAATACATATTTGGCATTGCATGTAAATAAAATTTTATATTTTTTGATTAAAAATATCTATAATTGTTGTGAGGATGATACCAGTAAGTGATTCTATAAGTAAGGCTATGTTTTAGTCATGGTTATTTTTAGTTAAAGTCACAGACAGGTCACAGGCAGTAAACAAAAATTCACGGCCCATGACCTTTCCATGACTTTTACTAAAAATACCAGTGAATAAAACTTGAGGGAGGGTGGCCTGGCTGCTGGGGGCGGGGAGAGTAGCGACACATGGCCTGGTATCTTCACTGGTGCTGGGGGGCCGGGATTGTCGGGACCGGCAGGCTCTGTACCTAGCTCCACGCCTCTCCCCCACCAACACTTCCCCAGCAGCAGCAGAGTTTGGAGTGGGAGGGAGCAGGGGGTTGGAGTAGGTGCGTTCTGGACCGCACTTATCTGTGGGGCTCCCCAAAAGTGGCAACATCCCCGTCAGTCAGCTGGTAGATGGAGGTGTGGCCAGGCAGCTGTGTATGCTGCCTCTGCCTGCAGGCACCGCCCACACAGCTCTCATTGGCCGTGGCTCTGGGGCGCCCCCCAAGTGAGTGCTGCCCAGAGCCTACTGCATCCTGTCCCCCTCCCGCACCCAAACTCTGCTGCTGCTGTGGAGGGAGTGGGGGGAGGAAGGGAGGCGCAGAGCCAGATAGGGAGCCTCCCAGCCCTACCAATCTCCCCAGCACCAGCTGGCTGGCCATGCCTCCACTTAGGAGCTGAGTGAGGGATCCCCTAGGTAAGTGCTGCCCACAAGCCTGCCTCACCCTGTCCAGTGCCCCTGCCACCTCCCACACCCAAACTTTGCTGCGGGAGGGGGGCCCTGTGGGGGCCTGCAGAAGCCCGAAACTGCCCCAGTGGGGTTGCCTGAGCTGCTCCTGAGCTAGGGGCACCAGTCGATATGGAGATCATAGAAGGTCACAGAATCCTTGACAAAATCACAGCCTTATGTATAAGGGAATAATACGCCTTTGACAAGTGCTGTTGGATATGAAGTTTTAAATGGTGAGAGACAATACGTCACTTTTATACTTGTCTCTGATTATTGTGATTTGAAGTGGGGTAAATTATAGTTTATAAAAGTTGGAGGCCTAAGATACTCCCCATAATTCCAAATGCCTTTTTCTTCCTTTAGAACAGATGGCTCTGCCTTTTGCCTGCAAGTTTGACTGTCTGACACTATTGTAAGCTAAAGATTTCACTGCTAGCTCCATGTGGTAATACAAAATCTTAAAGTAGCACACAATTGCTAGTTAAGAGTAACTGAAAAATTTCTCTTCCCGCCTCTCTTCCCCTCCACACAGACCACCTTAACCTAATTCTACAGCATGTAAAACAGGTCGCTTGATCAAGTTTTCAGATCTCAATTAGGCAATCTAATAGCAAATCCGATTATGCACATTTTAGTGTCTAACTTGGTCACTGATTCATTACTGATCACTTCAGCATTAGGTAATGCACTTATCATATAAACCCAAACTGCTTTTCATTCCTTGCCAGGAGCCAAATATCCCTATTTTCCCTTCCTAACTGCAAAAATCTCTAGTTTCCTCCTGACAGCTTCTGTAGTACAGTTAGGCATTTCCAGTACAAAATTCTGCAACACTTTGGAAATTAAGATTAAAAATGTATGGGCAATATAACATAAATTTAATATCAAATTAAATATCACTGGGAATACTGTCGTGATTCTATTATTCATTTTCATATTTAATTCAATAACCTCAATTTTTTAATTTATCTGAAGCTGCTGCATTTCCATTCTGCTGCAGGGGGTCTTCTACAAAATGTAGGTCAAGCTTACCATGTAATACAGGTCTTGATAACAAGTACTTTTAGTATCCCACACAATAAGGCAATGGGTCACTTTGGTTTTGAGCAAATTAGCTTAATTGAAGAGAGGTGAATGGTCTGGCCAAGTTGGCCTGAAAATTTCTCCTTTGTTTTCCAAATCTTGAAGTTCTCAAGATTCATTTTGCTGTACACTGGAGACATTTTGCTGTTCAGTCACAAAGTAATCATGGGTACGAATTGCTAACAAAATGTTTTATATTTGTCGTCCCTTTCCTCCCCCCCGTGGCATTACTATAAGGCACAGTTGTTTGAATACCTTAACTGTATTCCTTCTAATGTTTTTGCATTTCCACCCCAAAAGAAGGGGTTAAATCAACAAAGCTTTTGGGATAAGCCCCAGGGGGAAGATTGAGTCTGAATATATTCATGAAATCGCACATTGATTTTTCCCTCTTGAAGCTGGCATTTCTTTGGAATTGTTCTTCTGACTCACTCTCCCTTTGTTCCTCTTCAGCCTGATGCATTAAGGTGAAGTGCCCTCTTAGAGACAAAGAACTAGTTTTGGTACCCTTACTCTGACCTTGATCTCAGAGTGTGTTGCTCCTCTGCTGCTTGCTCTGGGGGCAAGCCCTCTTCCCTCTTTACAGTCAAGGTGTTGATACAGATTGAGCACCAGAGCGTGAATCCTGCTGTCTAGTTTCAAAACAGCAATTGGTCCCAGTAAGAAGCCTCCATCTGTTATCCCCTCACATTCCATAAGTGCGGGTTTTACCCCACTGAACTTAGCCCTTGCCCACTAGTCTTATTTGCAATCTCTTGTTTTGAGGGACTGTGGATTGTAAAAGAGTTCAATGAGGTTTATGGTTATTGATTCCGATAAGAATTTTGTTCTTCTTTTCAGCTCATGTTAACTTTTACTCTTTTGGAATTTAAATGGAATTGTTCTGCCTAATTTTTTATGTGGGCTTAGACATTGGTACGGTCTCTTCCTGCCACTCCCCTGCCGTCATTATCCTGGTACAGGCATATCCTCATAGCGCCCCGCCGCCATTATCCTGGTACAGTCATCCATAGGGGCTGCCATCACCACTCCAGTGGCCATACTGGGACCCCTAGGTTCTGCGTACTGCCCCCATGCCTATTGAGCTTCCAGCCTCACCCGAGAACCCTGAGACATACTCCCTCAGCCATGGTGTCCAGGGCCTCAGATCCTCCAGGAGAAATCCTGGAGGAGCATAAGAGCAATGTCACGGAAGAGGCGACCCCAAAGACCATATCCTTTTCTGTCTCAGATGAGCCTGTCATGCCTTTCCTGCCATCCCTGTCAGATTATTTTTTCCTCTTCTAGAATCTCACAAGGAGAGTTGCAGACTCTCTCCAGATACCGCTGGGAAAAGTCAAGGAGACACACCACAAGCTACTGGACATCCTCCATTCATCTTCCTTCTCAAATGTTGCCCTCCCTATTAATGAGGTTTTCCTCAATCCTATGAAAATCAGAAGGTGTACCCCAGCATTGGTCATACCAACATGCCAGCGGGTGGACAAAAAGTATTGTGTCCCATCAAGAGAGACAAAATTCTTCTTCTCCCACCCTCCCACACAACTCTATTATGGTGGATGCTGTAAATTCATTGTTTTAATGTAATTTATATTAAATATGAGGATGTGACTTCCTGCTTCTTAGCTAATGGATGCTGCTCTCCTAATATGGCTGCTGACAAAGGCCTTAGGCCTTGCAATATGTCTACAGGAAAAGGCCTTATCCTTACAACATGTTTGGTTGAGGTGCCGATAGATCACTCCCAAAAACTGCTATAACCAGTCACTTCTACCCATCCACCCCAATCTGGCCACTCACTGGCAGCGTTCTGCACCACCTGGGAGCACACAACACCAGATCAATGAGTCTTAGAGGTCATTTGAAAAGGGTGCTCTACCCATTTTACTTCCCTGCCTCTTCGACAATACCCTTCCCTAACCCTCTTTGGAGACCCTTCTCACAAGAGTTTACTATGACAAGAGGTAGATAGTTTCCTTGTTGGGAGCCAGAGATCCAGTACCTCAACATCTATGAAGCTTAGGGTTCTACTCTTGCTATTTCCTAATACTTGAAGAAGGGAAGCTGGAGACCCATATGAGACTTCAGAGCTCTCAACAAGTTTGTAAAAGCTCAAAAATTCAAGATGGTCCTCTCAGCAATGATCATTGCAGCATTGGAACAGGGAGATTCGTTTTTGGCCCGCAGTCTTTAGGATGCCTACTTCCATATCTCATTACTATCGACTCAGGTGATTTCTCAGATTTACTCTGACAAGACAGCTACCAGTACGGGGTGCTCCACCTCTGGCTATCCTTGCCCCCAATTGTAATTTCCAAGGTCCTGTCAGTGGTGGTCGCACTCTTACACTCTCAAGAGGTCATGATCTATTCTTATCTGAACTATTGCCCTCTTAGAACCCAGCCTCTCCAAGAGGCTCACCAAGTCACCAAAGCTGCAGTGTATTTGTTTATAGAACTGGGGCTACAGATCAGTGCCCAGAAATCCCCCCTTGCCCCAAAACAGCACCTCGAGTTCTTAGGCTCTGACCTCGACTCTTTACAGGCCAAAGCTCTCCTATCTCCATACAGATTCCTCTCTCGGGCTGCACTCACAGAACCATTCGAAAGAGCCCACAAATGTCAGTCAGAAATAGCCTACCACTCTTGGGGCATATGGCAGCGGGCACAGTGGTAATACCTCACATCAGGCTTCACATATGATACCTTTGTATGTGGTTGAGCTCAGTTTACAAACCAAACAGGGATGGACTAGATAAACCCCTTTCCACTATCCACAAAAGTGAAAATCTCCCTGGATTGGTGGCGAGATCCAACCAGCATTTGCGAAGGGATCTCCTTCCCATAACCCCCGCCCCCATTGTTGCTTCTCGTCACTGATGCGTCAATGCATCCTCTTTGGTGGAGGCACCAGGGGTATTACTATATCATAGGAAAACCTTGACACAATGTGCTTACCTACAAAAATGGTCCAGGTTTTGGTTTTGATGTATGTCCCAACAGATCTCCCAGATATCCATGACTCTTCCACATATCTTAGACTGGCCCTAAAAAGATTTAGGGTATGTCTAAGCTCTGAGTCCACCTACCACAGGGATGGGCAAACTATAGCCCACAGGACCGTCATGCCTGGCCCCTGAGCTTCCAGCTGGGGAGGCTGCCCCGACCCCTCCCCCACTGTCCCTCTGTAGCTACGCTGCCATGTGGGCAGTCCTCTGGGGTGGGGCCCGGGATGTGTGCTTCTGCGAGGCAGCGCGTCTAGCTCTGTCCAGGCTGCTGCTCTGAGCAGCCTGGTAAGGGGGCTGGAAGCGGGGAGGTTGGATAAGGGCCAGGGAGTCCTGGGGGGTAGTCAGGTGACAGGGAGCAGGGGGCTATTGGATGGGGTGGAGGTTCTGTGGGGGTCAGTCAGGGGGAGGGGTTGTGGATAAGGGTCGGGGCAGTCAGAGAGCACGGGACCTTAGATAGAGGGTGGGGTCCTGGGGTGTGTGGTTAGGGGCAGAGGGGTCTCTGGAGGGGGTGGTCAGGAGACAAGGAGCATGACGGGCAGGTTGGATGGGTTGGGAATTCTGAGAGGGGCAGTCAGGGAGTGGGAACGGGTTGGATGGGGGCATGGCCAAGCTGTTTGGGGAGGCACAGCCTTCCCTACCCAGCCTTCCATGCAATTTTGCAACCCTGATGTGGTCCTCGGATTGAAAAGTTTGCCCACCCCTGACCTAGCAGCTATATAACAGCCTTCTACCATCCAGGAGACGGATACTCAGCGCTGTCTCACCCAAACACCAAAAGATTCCACAAGGGTATTAGTTAACCTCTTGCTACGTTGTCACGGGACTTAAACTTGGTACTGAAAGGACTGACTAGGCCTCCCTTCAAACAACTTGCCACCTGTTCACTTTACATATCTCTCAACGAAAACTGCCTTCCTGGTAGTGATTACATCAGCCAGGAGAATAGCAGAAATAGCAGCTTTGATGGCGCATTACACCCCCACACGCACCTCAGTATTCTTTCCGGACAAGGTTACGCTCAGACCAAATCCAAAATTCATTTGTAAAATAACCTTCCTGTTTCACATGAACTAATTGATTTTTCAACCTTCTATCCCAAACCTCACTGAGACAACAGAGAGGCTATATTATATACTCTAGATTTCAGAAGAGTCCTAGCCGCCTACCTTTACAGGATGAAGGTCTTCAGGAAGTCCCTCAGATTTTTCATCTGTGATCCAAGGCTCAGCAGTATCAGCCCAAAGAATAGTCCAGATCAGGGATAGGCAACCTATGGCACACGTGCTGAAGGTGGCATGTGAGCTGATTTTCAGTGGCACTCACACTGCCTGGGTCCTGGCCACCAGTCCGGGGGACTCTGCATTTTAATTTAATTTTAAATGAAGCTTCTTAAACATTTTTAAAACCTTATTTACTTTACATACAATAATAGTTTAGTTATATATTGAAGACTTAATAGAGACTTTCTTAATATGTTAAAATGTATTACTGGCACGCAAAAAATTAACTCGGAGTGAATAAATGAAGACTCGGCACACCACTTCTGGAAGGTTGCTGACCCCTGGTCCAGATGGAAGACAGGCAGTCCTTAAGAAAGAAGTATGAATTTAAAAAGTTTATCAACCTGAAGATCTTGCAAGTTCAGGCATGTTCCTTTCATCATTTTCAACGCAGCTTCCTCCTGAGGGCATGGCTACATTTGCGAGGCACATAGAGCACGCCTGGTAATCCACCTCAGCGAGTGGAATAACATTTGATGCGTCCCCACTGGAATGCCGCAGCACCAATGTGGATCCCCTGGTCTGTTAATGTGCTCTGATCAGTCTCCAGATGTATTCCCCAATGCCTGTTCTAGCAACTCTGGTCATCCACTTTGAATTCTACTGCCCTGCCCTCAGGTGACCAACCGTCAGACCTGCCCTTTAAATTCTCTAGGAATTTTGACAATCCCCTTCCTGTTTGCTCAGCCAGGCATGGAGTGCTCTCAGTGAATCTTTCCAGGTGACCATGCCTCCATGCGCAGGCGATCCCCAGTATGGAGCAATGGCGAGGTGCTGGCCCTCATCCATGTTTGGGGGGAGGATGCTGTCCAGTTCCAGCTGCGCTCCAGCCGTAGGATACCTTCGGGCATTTTGTACCTGTAGGAGCGTTTCCATTGATTTCACTTGTAGTATGAGATCAATAAGTAAATGAAGATCTAAGATTTTGCTCATCTCCCTCTTCTGCATACCATTCAGATATTTAAAATAGTGAGCCTACTATCCTCATAATTAGTTCATGCACATTGAATCACGCTAGTTGTGAGTTACTTGGGCAGGTGAGTTTCCTATCCCATCTAGACATGCATTACATTATGATTGCCACTTTCTGTTGTGTGAATTCAGTGTCAGCAGTGCTATGTAAATAATACTGATAATGGGCTGTAGTAGATGTGGGGCCTTGGTCAGAATATTGATTGTCTGTAAATCAAATGAAAATTCCTCTGAGATCATTTCTTCCAAGTAAATGTGCATGTCAGCGTGACATAAAATCTCAGTTAATGTGTGTGACTTCATTTTAAAATAAAGCTTCTTCACAAAGAGAGGGCAGAAAAGCAAAACTACAGTATATTGGGGCAAGGGGAAGTTTCGAGGATTTTGTTGATAGAGCACTTATGGCAAAGCTAATTTGTGTAAGTTTTAAATTTTATAGGTAGAAACAAGTGGTTATTCAATAACGCATTCAATCAATATTTAAAACACAAGGGGAAAATATGGTTCATATTTACCATTAGTTAGCTTGGGATCTAGAAATTAGAGCATATGAGTGGCAGTTTGTCATGTCAGAATAAAGTGGGACAAAACCTTTCATTAATAGTTTTCATAATACTGAACTTTTTTTAAACTGTGCTTAGCTTCAGAAATTGCTTACTATGGACCCAATAAAGAGAATTACCTCAGAACAGGCTATGCAGGATCCTTATTTCTTAGAAGATCCACTTCCCACATCTGAGTAAGTGATCAGTTTATTAATCTATTAGCATGTTCAAATATTTTTAATGTATGCTCTTTGTTTACTGCTTACTATAAATACATACCTGTGTGTGTGAATAATGAATTAAATGCTTACTGTCTTACAAGCAAAGAAAAGGCTATACTAACTAAAATGCCATTTGAGGTTTTTAAAATTAAGCAGTGTTCCTATTAATCTCTTCCTTTATGAAACTTTGATCCTTTTAGTCACAGTACTAATCCTGTTATTCACTGACAGGTTGATTATGCATGCTACAGATCTTTGTGGACAACTGCTAAGTGCCTGCAGGTCTAGTTCTCTGTTCTAGAATGCCAGATGACATTTACTAATTAGTTTACATTTTTCCATGTTATCCTTTGTTGTAAAATCCAGTAGATGGGAGAGCGAGGCAGGGGGAAGTACCGTCTTTCTCTACTTTCATACTTCACAGCCTAAATCCATTTCCCATAGAGACACTTTCTTTTCAACTGCAAAGGAATATTCTAAATATATGAAAGCTTATGGACAAAAAAGATGAACAATCTATGATAAAGCATTCTAAGATGGTGAGCCATCTTAAATAGCCTTGTTTTAGAGTTTGAGTTTTAGAGATTGAACTTGAGTGGCCTTGTTTTAGAAAGGCCAGTAGCACATGCTGTGTATCATTCCTTTTTTAATTAAAGGAAGAAATTATAAAATGTGTTATGTATATTTATAACAGTTAATTAAAATGAAATTAATTCAGCTCAGCTTAGTGAAATATTTATGACGACTCCTGACCTGTCTTTATATTCTAGTGCTGTCATGCAAGTGGTTTGGTTTTGCAGAAACTGCTCTTAGGTCAATATTCCTTTCCCTCAACTTCAAATTGGCAGCATTTTAATACAAAATTAATAGCATGCTCACAGGTTCAAAGTATAGGTATAAATAAAGGTATATCCATATGATTACGAGTGGAGAAATCTTAGCTTGTGTTAACAGTAACAAGTTCATTCATGTATGTCCATGAGTCTAAGATGAGAGACCACATACCTGTACAGGCTTCCAAGTCTTGTCACAAATTAATGTTTTTTATTTGGTAATGGAGTTTTTAACCATCCGGACCACAACTGATGAACTTTTAGTTCAACACTTTATGAATTTGTGTGTAACTGGATGAAGGGAACTACTTTGTGCACTTGTGGAGGAATTGACTCTGGTATCTAGCAGGACTCTTCCATCTCTCCATCTCCAGTCTAGTCACCATATTACCCAGAAACACTGACAAATTGATGGGAGTTGGAGGAAGAGAAGAATAGAAATGACCAAAAGTTTAAACAAACACATGTGAATACCTAAGCTAAGTAAATTATGTTATTAAGAAGGGGTAAACTTCGTGACAGTGAGAGATAGTAGACTGTGGCTCAGGAAATTTAAAACTAGACTGAACATAGATCTTGATCTATGACTGACCTCTTTGATTCTAGGCAGATATACCAAGACTGCTAACTTGTCTTCGCAGTGTTTTTGCAGGTTGTCAGATTCCCTACCCAAAACGAGAATTTTTAACAGAAGAAGAACCCGATGATAAAGGAGACAAAGTAAGTATTAAAATACAGTGTCGTCTTGTCTCATTGAGCTTTACCTCAGTATTTCACATTTGCTGCTCTTGTACTGCTTCTGAGTTGAAATGTTTCTTTTTGTTTAACCAATTGAGAAGAACCAGCAGCAGCAGCAGGGCAATAACCATACTAATGGAACTGGTCATCCAGGGAACCAAGACAACAGTCATACACAGGGACCCCCACTGAAAAAAGTGAGAGTTGTTCCTCCTACCACTACCTCAGGTGGACTTATTATGACCTCAGACTATCAGGTATCTCAACTTCTATTTTCCATATATTATATATTTGGCTCTTGTGTATTGTAACTTAGAAGAAACTACTTACAATACAACTCTGCTCTAAAAAATATTCTGTATAACAGCATGGTGCGGTTCCGTGTTTATTGTATCTCAGCTTCTTTCAGATCAAGTGCGCTCAGTTAGAGAAATTAGGTTTTTTTTCCTAACTATCAATCCTGCAACTTCAATTTCAGAGACAAGTCAAGTTAGGAGTGGCAAGAAAACAATAACTTGTAGTGATTATTATTATTTATTATTATTTATTTATTAGTATTACCTTAGTACTTAGAAGCCCTAGTCACTGAGCAGAACCCCATTGTGGTAGGCACGGTGCAAACACAGAACAAAAGGATGGTCCCTGGTTCAGAGAGCCTATAATTTAATTATAAAATAAGAGACAACAGGTGGATACAGACCGATCAGGGAGTATAAGAAAATGATGAGACAGTATTAGTCAGCATGATATAGGGAGTGGTCTCAGGGCAAGAGCAGCCTAACTCTTGTCAAGCTGGAAAAGAAGAGTTTCAAGGAGGGTTTGAAGAAGGATAATGTGGGGCAGCATGGGAGAAAGTATGAAGATGCTTGACTGAAAATTGAACAAGTGGGCCAGGAAGGCAGAAGCAGACAATTCAATAGTGAACAATAGATGATAGCTAGGGTGGGATGGGCAGTGAGAGCCTTGAAAGTAAAGAAAAACAGTTTCTTTTGTGACAGAGAAAAGGGAGACAATGGAGGGATGCAAAGGCGAAAGTGACAAGCTAGGAAAATGATTTGAAGGAGCATTCTGAATGGATACAACTTGTGCAAAGTTGTATTTGCTGGAGAAAAGGACATTGCTGTACTTGAGATGTGAGATGAGTGTGGAAGTGAGTTTTAGCTGTGTGGATGAACTAAAAAAGGCCATCTCTTAGAGAAGCTATGCAGAGAAATTGGGTAGACTTAGACATAGGTGAAGACCCAGAGAGAAGTCATAGTCAAAGCTGGTGCCCTGATTATGGGCATGAGTCATGGGCAGGATGAATAGTGGTTGGTCCACAGTGATTGACAAGTGAGGTAACAAGTAGGGCTTGCAGGAGAAGATTAAGAACTCTGTTTTAGCCATGTTGAGCTAAGCTGAAATCCAGCAACAGACGGAGATTGTAATTTGGACAAAAGTAGACCTCTGAAGTAGAGAGGTAGATCTGTGAGTCATCAGTGTAGAGTTGGTTGTTGGATTTGTGGATGAGATTACCCGGCGATAAAACATGGAGGGAGAAGAGAAAGGGACCAAGGTGAGTAGCCTTTGGAGTAGTGGAACAACTACAGAAGGTTGGTGGGAAGATGTAGAGGATTTTCCGAAGGACATTCTGAAGGGGCGATTAGAGAAGTAAGAGGGGACAATGTCATGGATGCCAAGTGAGGACAAGATTTCAAGAAGAAGAGCATGCTCAACAGTGTCACAGGTGACTGACCAGAATGGATTACTGATTTTGCACTTTGCCTACAGAGTAGGTCAGAGGTCACAACCTTTCAGAAGTGATGTGCCAAGTCTTCATTTATTCACTGTCATTTAAGGTTTTGCGTGCCAGTAATACATTTTAACA
Source organism: Dermatemys mawii (assembly GCA_007922305.1). Classification (NCBI taxonomy): domain Eukaryota; kingdom Metazoa; phylum Chordata; order Testudines; family Dermatemydidae; genus Dermatemys; species Dermatemys mawii. Next base: position 8,878,952 of record ML677348.1, read on the forward strand.
TTTTTAGAAGGTCTCTTTCTATATGTCTATAATATATAACTAAACTATTGTTGTATGTAAAGTAAATAAGGCTTTTAAAGTGTTTAAGAAGCTTCATTTAAAATCAAATTAAAATGCAGAGCCCCCCGGACCGGTGGCCAGGATCTTGGCAGTGTGAGTGCCACTGAAAATCAGCTCTCGTGCTGCCTTTGGCACACGTGCCATAGGTTGCCTGCCCCTGGAATAGGTCATTAGAAAGGTTCAGAGTAGTTTCAGTGGACTGCAAGAGGCAGAAGCAGGACTGGGAGGAGTCTAAGATGGAAAAGGTGGAGAGGAACTCCAGACAGTGCTTGCATACAGCGAAAGGGAGGTGGATGGATAGTTGGAGAGGTCAGTGGGGTCAATGGTGGGTTTTTTAAAATGAGGGACTAACGCATGTTTATATTTTGAAAGATATAACACTTGAAGAAAGTGAGATAGCTGCTGTCAGTTTGCTTGCCATACCCCGTGTACTACTATGTAAAACAAAAATGAAAGTCCAATAACTTTAAAATAATTGGCTTTTAAATCTGGTTCTTGGCATCATTGTCTAGATGCACTCAAGTAGCCTAGAGGTATCGCCCTGATTCTCATAAAGCCTATAGTTTTCTTCCTGGCTCTGCACACACAAAGGTATATGAACCTAAAAATGTAAAGACAGGTCATTTTGTAGGAGCTGAACATCATGAGCTCCATAGCCAAATGACCCCAAATTTTCTTCACTAATTCTACTCCAGGACTTCAGCTAGTGCATCAATTTTCAGGTCCTTTTCACTATGCATGTGGGTTTTAGAGCACTTTGAATAATCAGTTCTAAACAGAAAGCTCTGTTCAACCTTAACCACTGTGCAGCAAGGGCTGCTTCAGACTGTAACTGTAATATCCTCTCCCTCAGTGGAGTGTGCATTCACAAAATATTTTCCAACGTGAGGGTTGATCCCTCTTAAACCTGCAGGCAGCTAAGTCAGTCGCTCTCCAGAGATTGTTTTGGCACAATTTTTGCTGACTCCTTTCTGCCTGGGTCTCTGAAGACAGATGCAGCAGAACCTTTTGTGTCTCTTCCATGCTGACTGACATAGCTAAGGAAAAGATGTAGGGCTTGTGTGTTGGGGCAGGGAGCTCCACTTGCTTGTGCTATTCACCCGACTTTACAGTGGCAGCTGACCTCAGAGTGTGAGAATCAGAGCAAACCCAAGCTACCTCTCCTGTGAGCATGGATTGAAGTCTACAAGCTGGGAAGTCAGGAGGCTCCGAATCACCCTCAGTATACCCAGGGATTGCTTAGGGAGTCCACATATCACCCTCTTCTAGTTTGAAGCAAGCTGTGCTCCTTCCTAATTTTTTTCACTCCACTGACATCCCTCCCAGGCTAATTGCCTGAGCGGGGCAGTGTTTTTCAACAAGGGCTATATAGGGGGATTTTTGCATGGAGTAGTGGTAACAGGCCCTTCACACTCTCAGCAGCTCTTGCAAGTGCTTTGGCTCCTCTTGACTGCTCACCTTTATGCCGTGCCTTCAAAAGGCATAATGTTTGACTTTCAGAAATTCAGTCCGTTTTCCCCAGACTTTTAGGAAGGCCAGGATGATGATATTCTCATGAGTTTACATGCAGTAAATAAGGCAGATGGAAGGAACCCACATGAGCTTGACAGAACTGAGGCCAGAGCATTTAAATGCCACCTACTGATGGACCCACATCTCTCTGAATCTCCCTCTAAGATTCTTCAACCCAAGGACGCAGGATAAAATTTTAAAATACACCATTGTTTTGACCAAAGACCTGTCCCTTGCTTCTCTCATACTTATACAGCTGAGCCCCCTGAGGGAAATAACCATCCCTTGAGGAGATTTACTAAGACATCCCCTCAGCAGCTAAATCGTTTAATCTCTCTGAAGCAATATGGCCTATAAATTCTCCTCCTACGCAACCTTTTCTGTCATGCATAAAAGCAATTAGATAAGGATTTTTACAGGTATATAGACTTTTATGTCCCTTGGTTTCAGACATGTCAACTTGCACATTTAATGTGACAACACTGAAATGAATTGGGGCAGTCCTATCCCCAGAAGATGTAACAAGCTTTTGTCTTATGAGGAGAGGGTTAGTGGTGTTTGGAGGTAGAGTGAGCTGGTTTGTTTGGAATTTTTACTATTGTTTTTAAAAGTCACTTGTTGCTGTACATAATGTGAATCTTGTAACTGGCCATATAACATAAATAAGCAACATTTTTCAGTAGTCAGGTTGTCAAAGCCTGTCTATTAACTATATTATAAATGAAGCATTAATGGCTAATTTTAAACTTCAAAATTATTTTCAGTTTCCTGTATACTTGAGGCACATTTTCCCAAAAAGTATACCCCATAATTTTTGCACTGTTAAACGAATCCTTTATTTATTATACGGAAATGAATCATGTAATGGCTGATCTGTTACTCTGATTCTTCTCATTAAGTGAGTAGTTTGTCTCTCAAGAGTGAAGATAAATATCATAACAGCTCAGCCATTATATGAGCTGTGATGTACAGCAATGTTAACTTATTCCCGCTGGCTGGAAGTACTGTTATAACTATTTCTTTTCCCCGCCATACCACACACCTAGAGAGTGATTCAGTCCCTTAAATGCATGTGTGGAGAGTGTCCACCTACCTTGCTTTATAAAAGGCATCTCTTTATTTTTATTTCCCCAGTATGTAGCCATCTCAACACAGTTATTGAATTTAACTTCTGATCTAAATGAAGACTCATGACAAAGAAGAGTTTAAGTGTTTAAGCCAAAGAAATAAATCCCACATCAATTACAGCTTTTTAAACTGTAACAATTAAACAAATACATCTTTATTATTGTTATTAATTACTATTATTATTATTGTATCCCTCATTTGGTTCTGGGCAGATATGTGTACAAGATTTTGGCTATTTTGTGCAATCTTTGGGGCAGGAACTATCTCTTCTTGACTGTCTAGAAAGCACCTATCTTATAGTGAACGCTCCAGTAAACCAAAATTAATCTCATGCAAAGGTTTCCCAGATAAACTTCCTTGAGTTATCATTGATGTTAAATACACAACAAACCTCCCAAATACATGCACTTGGAGGGGGAAGAAAACCCCAATGGAGTGCATGTAGGATATTTTTGGCTATACGGTTTTTTTAACACACTGTGTACCACAGTGATGAGCATAAGATGTCTGGATAATTGAATAGACATTGGTGACATGAAAAATATGAGTTCAAAAAGAACAGTTCAGAATGGGTAACAAACAGCATTACTTGTTACTAGCTCTCAATCAAATGTTCCTGGTGCTCATATCCTCCATTACTGTAATCAAAATAAGTAGAACACTGTAAATACAAGTGATTGCTATACTGTGCTGTAGTGCCTGTTAATTGCTGCACACAGCATAGAGACCTCAAAAAAAAAATGAATGGGTATTATATTTGTATTATAAATGCATCCACTGTAGGAATCAATTCTCTTCTCCTTCATTGTTTCCAGCGTTCCAATCCCCATGCTGCCTATCCCAACCCTGGACCAAGCACATCGCAGCCACAGAGCAGCATGGGATATTCAACTACCTCCCAGCAGCCCCCACAGTACTCACATCAGACACACCGGTACTGAGCTGTACCTGAATAATGTCAATGCACTGTTGGTAATGCTGTAGGACTGGTCATGCAGCTGTCTGCCTGGAACCTGGCTTGGGCCACAAGAATGTACTGTACAGCCACACCTTCAAAATGTCTGGTAGCCAAGTTCCACCACTTTTCACAGAATGGAGTAGTGGCTCTCAAATTGTACCTGGTTTTGGGTTAGACTTGAAAAGAAAGTGCTAGCACAGTTTGTGTTGTGGATATGCTACTTCCATAGTTTACTTGACATGGTTCAGACTGACCGATGCATTTTTTTCAGTGACAGTCTGTAGCAGTTGAAGCTGTGAAATGTGCTAGGGGCAAGCATTTTTTTTATTGTATGTGGTGAATTCTCTTGATGTAACAACATTATCTGACCAATAGTACACAAAATCCTTTAACTGGTACTTGAAGCATACAGTATATGTTAACATGGCAAAAAAGCAAAATAACCGTGACTCTGAGATAATTTTGATATACATTTATTTTTAGTGACTTTTGTGCATTGGTTCATTTTCCACATTGATCAATGTTTTATGACCAACAAAATTGCTACAATAAGATTTTTTAAGAAAATGAAAACATTTACATATTTCCAGCAGATTACAAGCCTCCCAAAGATTAATTTCCAACATATAAATTTGTTTTTGTTTTTAAATCTATGACTTGACTGATATTAAAGCTGCTATTCGATAGTAAAATAAGTATGTTGTCATTGATATAAACATGTTTGGTTCAGCAAACAAACTGAAATGATTGTCATAGACAGTGTTTTATTTTTCCTATTAGTGTTGCTGATTTGTGAGCATGCTTTGGGATTAAAAAAGCATGAATGATATTTCCTAAAAAGGTGCGGCATCCATTCAGATATTTCGTCATGATTTTTGAGAGATGGATTGGTATAGTGGATTTTAAATTTTGTTCAGTTAATTATTTTTAAAATGTTTTCGCACGTTATTAGGGATGCCCTTCTTACAGCAAAGGATGAGGTGTTAGGAAAGCCTTAGAATTTGAGGAAAAACTATAACATACAATGTACTGTATCAAACTATTTTACATGAATGACGCAAGTATTCTGAATAAAAAACTGAACATTGTTAAAAACAAGGTGTTATGTAATAAATTTATTTTTCATAAATCAGCATATGAACTTTGCTTGTATTCCTTTTTATCAACACGCATGAAATATTTTAATGCACTAACATCCATATAGGCACTGTCTGAATAATCAGTTTCAGTTTCTTAATTCAACAGTAATTTCTATTGCAAGGAGGGAGGTTTCTCTTAACTGCTGCATGACATCTGTTTAAGACTGGTCTACAGTACACGATTATGTTGAATTTAGCTGTGTTATGTCAAATTAAAACTCAATCCATCCACACAACCCACCCCCATTTTGTCAATTTAAAGGGCTCTTAAAATCGATTTCTGTACTCTTCCCTGGCAAGGGGAGTAGCAGTAAAATTGACCTCGCCGGTTCAAATTTGGGGTACTGTGGACGCAATTTGATGGTATTGGCCTCTAGGAGGTATCCCAGAATGCCCCCTTGTGACTGCTCTGGACAGCGGTTTCAACTCAGATGCACTAGCCAGGTACCCAGAAAAAGCCCTGGGAACTTTTGAATTTCATTTCCTGCAGTCCCAGAATTGCAAAAGAGCTCCAGTATGGACTGAACAGGAGGTACTGAAGCTGATTGCAATATGAGGAGAAGAATCTGTGCAGGCAGAACTCTGTTCAAAAAAACGGAATGCCAATGGGCAGCGGAGACAGCAGGGATTATGGAATAGCTACCCACAGTGTACCGCTCCGAGAGTCAATGGAGCCACAGTACTGTGGACGCACTCCACTGACTTAACATGCTTAATGGGGACACACACAGTCGACTGTATAAAATCTCTTCTGAAAAACTGACTTCTATAAATTCGACCTAATTTCATTCTGTAGACGTACCCTAAATATTACAAGAACTACTATAACCCTCTTACTAATTACCCTTCTGTAACAGTGTGCAAATAATCAGCTATGCTGTACTGAGTTACAAAATATTAATTACATTTTATAGATGATGCAACTGGTCCTACACAGAATGTAGACATACTAGTATCTATAAAACCACTTCTAAGATCTTCCTTAATCATTTGTCATGTTGGAATCTAATCGCACAATGCTATCTCATGGGCCAGCATCTCCCTCTGCGTACACCTTTTTTTTTTCCTACAGGTGAAAGTGTTCAGTATTATTACAATGTGATAATGCCGTTACATTACGTGAAGGCTTATTCATTGAGGTGCCTGTGGTAGGGAAGAGAAAAGTTTAAACCACAGGTAAGGTGAGGAATAGACCGAGTATCAAATTGCAATAAATGATATGAGTAAACAAGAGAAAATGGATGTGTTTAAAATATTTAATGTGTTTCGATGTTAATGTTGATTTTTCAGTAAGTGTTGGTGTCCTGCAGAAGTTCCAGAAGACTGGAAGAAAGCTAATGTTGCGCCAGTATGTAAAAATGGTAAACAGAATAACCCAGGCAATTATAGATCTGGCAGTCTGACTTTGATGGTTGATATGGGACTTGATTTAATAAAAAAACTAAAGGAAGGTAATGTAATTTATGTCAGTCAACATGAGTTTAGGGAAATAGATCCTGTCAAACTAACTTTTTTTTAATATGAGATTACAAGTTTGGTTAATGAAGATAATAGTGTTGATATAATATACTTAAACTTCTGTAAGATGTTTTGACTTGGTACCTCGTGAAATTTTGATTAAAAAACTAAAATGATATAAAGTCAACATGGCACACATCAAATGCATTGAAAGCTGGCTAACTGATAGATCTAAAAATGTACTGTAAAAAGGGAATCATCAGAAAGGTGTGGTTTCTAGTGGGGTCCTGCAGGGATTTGTTCTTGGCCTTACGCTATTCATTTTATCAGTGACCTGAAAGAAAACATTTTCAGATGACAGAAAGATTGGGTGAATGGTATTAAAAAAAAACAAACAAAAAAAAAACAAACAAAAAAAAAACAAACAAAAAAACACCTGGATCACTTAAGATGGGTGCAAGCAAACAATGTGTTTTTAATATGTCTAGATTTAAATGTACACAGTTGGAATAAAGAAAGTAGGCCATACTTAGAGAATGGGGAAAAGCAGTGACTCTGAAAAAGTTTTGGGGGTCATGATAGCTAATCAGCCGAACATGAGGTCTCAGTGCGAAGCTGTGGCCAAAAGAGCTAATACAATCCTTGGATGCATAAACAGGTTATTATAAAAGAGGATTAGAGAGATTATTTTGACACTGTTGCAACCGCTCCTGGAATACTGTGTCTAGTTCTGGTGGCCACCATTCAAAAGCATGTTGATAAACTGGAGAAGGTTCAGAGAAGAACTACAACAATGATTAAAGGATTAGAAACCATACTTTCTTCTTTGAGTGCTTGCTCATGTCTGTTCCATATTAGGTGTGTGTGCTCCCACATGCACCAGTGCTGAAAGTTTTTTTCCTTTAGCAGGATTCGTAGGGGACTGGCTCTGGTGCCCTCTGGAGTGGTGCCCGCATGGCATGGTACAAGGAGTTCTGCTAGTTCCCACCACCCTCAGTTCCTTCTTTCCGTCAGTGATGATGCTGCAACTTTTGCTGCTTCAGCTAGCTTTCGCTTAGTTCAGTGTGTCTCACTAATGTTCCTCTGTAAAACAGTTATATATAGTTTAGTATCTACCCTTAGTATTAGTTCTAGTTAGTTGATTCCGGATGGGACTCAGCTTAGGGACAGGACATGCCCCAATCCCAGGCTTTAAACCATGTGATCATTGGAAGCAGCCCATGCTCATCAGCAACTCACACTTTAGCTGTTTTAAGGTATCTAAGAGAAGGACACAAGTGACAAGTGTCCCACCTGTAAATTGTTCAAACCCAGAACGAAAAAGGAGACAGCCAGTCACTCCTGATGGAGTTGGCACTGACCCTGGCACCAGAGCAGAGGTCTAACTCTGCTCCAAGCACAGCAGTGTTAGTATGGAGCGCCTTGTTGGTGCCATGTATGAGCTGGGCCTGATCCCCAGACTGGGCTTGATCCCCAGACACAGCCAAGAAGCTCAAGAGGTCCACAAGGGGAAGATCTCCCACTTCCCACTGGGAAAGGAAGGGGCCAGAGACGAACCAAGACCTGTGCTGGGAAGCTCAACACCTCCGTCTGTGGGGCCTCAACTCATGTCGTACATGACAGAGGCCCTTCCGTACTATGCCTGCCACACCAGTCAGTCACAAGGCCTCTGTCAGTTGGAAGTCCCATCGATGGCTTGCCAGTAATCTGGCACAGACTGGAGGCACACGCCCCCAGGCATAAGCATCGAGGCTGACCCATTGGATCTCCAAAATCTCAGCACCAGTCCTGGAACCGATCGGTGGAATGAGATCACCAGTCACATGCCTGACAGCACCTTTTGCTGAGATGTGAATCCCTTTTATTGGGGTGATTCTATCAACGACCAGCCCATTCCAGCTCCCAGTCCCACTCTATATCCCGGTACAGGTCAAGCAGTGTGAGGCATAGATCTCCAATTTACCAGCGCAGATCTGCCAAACACCCAAGATCTCTGGTGTCCCGCAGGAGGAACTCATTCCAAATGGACAGGTCGGCGTCAAGGCACAGTGGCTGGCACCGCTGTGACTAGGGCTGCTGGGCCAGCTGGTCATGGTCGCTCCGCAGCGTCTGTTCTGCTTACAACTCCGGTGCTGATCAGGAGTGTCTGGTAGCACAACAGGCCCTGGCACCAGTGGTACCGGCGACCTCATCGGCACCACAACTGACTCTGTGGCTTCTGGGCCAATCGCTGGCAGCTTGGTACCCTTGGAATCCATGGGGGTTCACCCAGCCTTCCCAGGCCACCTAGTTGGTGACAAGGGCCTGAGGCCATCAGCCATAGCATCCCGCCCTCCTCCGGAGGTGGAGACTCCACAGGGAAGACCTCCCAGGCCCATGAGGAGCTAGGAGAGCAGTCAGTTGGACCACCAGGGGATGTGGTGGATCCATCAGCACTGTCTTCCTCATCATCATCATGGGACGAAGTGATTACGAGTCCCACTTACCCAGTTCCACAAGATGATACCAAGGCTTATCAGGAGCTTTTGAAGAAGATCACCTCTATCCTGGGACTCCAGACAGAGGAACTTGAGGAGCTGTTGGACTCATTGTTTGACGTACTTTGCTCCATTTTACCTGCAGGCGTGGCTTTACTCCTACACGATGGGATATCTAAAATAATTAATGCCTTATGGCAAACCCATCCTCCCTGCCACCCCTCTCCAAAAGGGTTAAGTGCAAATATTTTGTGCCAGTTAAAGGCCATGAGTATTTCTATACTCACCCAGCCCCAAACTCCCTCATAGTTGAGGCCATTAACCAGAGGGAGAAGCAGGGTCAAACCAGTGCTACACCCGAGAATAAAGACTTGAAGAGACTGGATCTGTTTGGGCAAAAAATGTATTTCTCTTCCAGCCTTCAGCTGAGAGTGGCCAACCACCAAACCCTCCTTGGCCTCTATGACTACAATATTTGGCAGTCTGTCAAAGTTGAGGTCTCACTGCCCGAAGGGTCCAGGAAGGAATTCCAGGCGATCCTCGAAGAGGGCACAGCTGCAGCGAGAGTGGTCCTCCTGACAGCCTCGGACGCAGCAGACTCTGTGGCTTGCACCATGGCCTCGGCCATCTCCATGTGAAGGACATTCTGGCTGCTCCTCTCAGGTCTGTCAACGGAAGCTCAGCAATCAATGCAGGACCTCTCCTTCAATGGCCAGGCCCTGTTTGCAGAGCAGATGGACAGTAAAACTGGATGGCCTAAAGGACTCCCGCAGTACCCTGAAAACTCAGGGCTGTTGTAATGGTTCAGTTTCTGGTGGGACCCAACTGAGAGTGCCAAGTCAGGACAGCGGCAGCCCAAACAGGGCAGCTACAGCCCTAGGCTGGGGTTTTTCCACCTCTAAGGCAAACCAAACCAGCCAAACAGAAAAGACTATGGTTTCGCCCCAACTGGCTAACACCACAAGTCACACAAGCAATTCCCTTAGGCACTCCAGTTTTCCAGTATCACCACGAGCAGCCACTCGTTCTGGGGACAAATGGTTATGAAAACCAATCCACCAATAAAAGAAAAAGGTTCTCGCAATCCTAAAGGATCGGGCCCCAGTCCCAGGTCAATATATAAATCAGATCTTACCCACAAATCAAGCTGTTGCCAATCCTTTAGAATTTGAAGGTTTATTTATAAAAGGAGAACATTATAGGTGAGAGTTAGAAATGGTTAAAAGAAATCAATTACATGCAGTAATGGCAAAGTTCTTGGTTCGGGCTTGTTGCAGTGATAGAATAAACTGCAGGTTCAAATCAAAGTCTCTGGAATACATCCACAACTGGGATGGGTCATCAGTCCTTTGGGTAGAGCCTCTGTTTGTAGCAAAATCCTTCCAGAGGTATGAAGCAGGAATGAAGACAAAATGGAGGAGCTGCTGCAGCTTTCTATAGTCTTTCCCAGGTGCAAGAACCTCAGGCTGGGAAGATGTGAGAAGTAGAATGGAAAGAGCTTGTCCTTGAGCATAGTGTGTGGTCATTGCAATGCTGCCCTGGAGACAAAGTTGCTTTGGATTTTCCTGTTGTGTAAAACTGAAAAAAAAAATAAATAGAACAAAGATGCAATGTGCAGCATAAGCTTAAAAAAGGTAGCAGTGGAGAGAGACCACATGGGTGGTAGAAATCCCAAGCAGGATACAGAAACTGATGTAAATAGGCTGAGTGATTTGTTCAAGGAGATGCAGAGCCCACCTCAGAACTGGCGTTAGAAGTCCAGCATTCAGACCATATGCCATAGGTACTGCTCTCAAAAAGTTACATTGAAGAGCTGAGGGAAAGTTGTGTGTTTATACTGAGAGTTGACTTAGGGCTTCTCTACACCATGCAGCTTTTAACAACAAGGCTGTCAACACAGGCTTGTCGCTAAATGGTGGTGTGTGTAAACACACTTCATCAGCTCTTCTGGGGACAAAATACTTCCAGTCCCACAAGTGGCATTCACTTTGTCGGCAGAAGAGTGCTCCCACTGACAAAGTCATGTTCACATTGCCACTTTCTGTGGCAAAATGTTTGTTTTTGGGGGGCTTTTTAAAGTACCCATGACAGACAAAAGTGTTGTCAACAACTTGGCAGTGTGGCCCAGGGTCTAAGCTACTCAGCTCAAGGGTCCATTCTTACTCAGCACTTACTGTGCCAGTATTTGACTATTCCCTTTCACTATGAACAAGCTTGACACCCTGAGTAGCTAGCAGCTGGAGTTTTCTCAAGAGATGCTTGGAACCTGTGGGTGGAATGAATTTTGTTTTCTGACACCCTTCTAGTCTGTTTCAGGAGTTCTTGAATTTAGCATAAGCATCTTTAAACTTGTGTCCTTGGTGACAGTCCCAAGTTGTCAGCAGCCAGGACTGATCCGGAGACTTCTGGGACTTAGTGTATGAGCCTATACCACATGAGCTAAAAGCCAACTGACTGTTAGCTAAGGCTGTAGGGCAGATTCATTTTATCTCTCTCTAACTGGTCTCAGTGCCACTAGATGGGACAGAACACCACACCCAGGAGGTGTGTGGGTTACACAGGAACTTTATCTCTTGCACACCCCCACACATCCCGGCCTGCTCCTCAGCCTGCAGTGACCTTTCTCAGTCTGCGTTGTCTCTTGCTTCCTCCTCCACTCAAGTCAGAGAAAAGTCTAAACCCTTTTTAGGATACACAAACCAGTCAAAATACAGATTCAAAGAAGTCTTCAGATGTATAGCCTGCCACTCCTCCCAGGCTTCATTATAGTTCCCTTATTGTATCTGCTTGTTAAGTCCTAGTCCCTTGTTGTATCTATCTGTTACCTTCATCTTGGCCCTTGGCATAGGAGTTAATGTCTTGGCACAAGCACAAAAAAATGTAACCAGAATGTAACACTGCAGAGTAGAACCTAAAACTTTTATCTTTTACAATGTATATATTGCACCAGCATCTTTTAAAAAGCATAACTTTACAAAATTATCATTTTAAAGTGTGTGTGTAATATACATAATGTTTTTTAAAACCTCCTGGGGTGTACAGTGGACTTGAGATCAGAATTTCCTTTCTTGAAGAGCAGCAAAGGTCTCTGAATAATAGGTGGACTGAAGCCATCCTACATGCAGAGCCTGATGGCTGATTAGCAGCTACTTTTCTTTGTCAGATCTCAGCAAGCCTCTGCCACATCAATAATTCTGCTTGAGCGATGATGCTGTCATTTACAATCGTGCTTTTCCAGTTCACAAGGAAGCATACAAATTGTTGATCCGCTCAGATGACAGGAAGAAGAAACCCATCTAAAATGAAGAGATGCTAAGCCACTGACCAGGTGAGTCTGCATACCAGCCTCAGTTGTGCTACTGCAATGATGGCCATGAAGGAAGTTGTTTTTAATACTGCATGAGCCAAGTGTCATACAAACCTATTTGCAAAGGGAACCTGTTCCCTCCTGCTTTGAAAAACTGGATAGTCAGATGATAAAAGATTCAGAGCACTTGTGAGGATGAACACCTGGCAATGGATAAAATTGCCTAAGCTCAGATGAGAGAGGGAAGCAGATGTACGTAGCACATATGCCTGATATAGGATGCAATCATCTGTCTCAGCACATCCTGAATGCTTACTGGGTGGAATAGACATGTTGTCAACCCCAGGAGTTTGTTGTTGAGCTTTTGCCTTGTGGATTTTGAAGAGAAGAACATTACAAATGTATAGTATAGTGAAATGAAGCGGGGTTACTTGGCACCTGACATGATTCACTTCAAGGGTTACTTGGTGGAACGTATTCCAAACCACTGACTGGACTTAATGCCATTGTTATACTTATGGGGATAAAGCTTTGACCATCAGATCACAGAGCTATGTATGGCCTTTACTCTGTCTATAATATCAATTTAGTATGAGCTCAGTACATGACCCTAATAGTTTGTGAAGTGTAATTTCATTCCCCAAATAAAAGAAGAATATATATTCTGAAAACAAACTTGAAAATCAGTTTTCTTTGTCCTGATACCTAACTCCAAACAGTAACAATAGGTTATAATACGTTGTGAAGAGCTATGCTAAACAAAATCTCCTTCCAGTTATAAAGATCAAGGACCTTCATACTTTTTCTAGTATGTTTTTTCTAAATGGTTAAAAATATTTTCTAAATGGTTAGAATAATATTTATGGTAGCACCTGGGCTCAGATTGCAGTCTACATGGAGTTAGGTATGACGGTGTTGGGAAAGAAAAGATAAATCTCTTTTGCTTGATAAAAATAATCAACTTTGCAGTACCACTGAAAATGGTAGCAAAGATGGATGGTAAGCAGAGTATTTGTGCAGAGTTTTCTGATGTATCACGCTGTGAAATACTGATAAACTAAAACCAACACTGTTTCTCTTACAATTGCAGGTTCAGGGTCACAAGACATTGATACTTATCATAAGTTACGTACTCAGAAGAGGTAAACAAAAATGCCCAAAATGGATGGATTTTGCATTATTCTTTATTTTTCACCTTAAAGAATAATGCCTACAAGAGACTTGTTTTAACAAAGCTACAAGGGGAGCGAAATGAGGCCTTTACCTTACAGATCTTAGGCTTAATACTCTGTCATGCAACTATGGTGAGTTACTACATAGTGATTCAGAATCCAACACTGTTTGGAGTTAGACTTCCAAAATATAAACAAAATAAATAAAAAATCAGACTCTCAAGCAGAGTGACGCAATAGCAAAAACTGTCAGAATCATTGATGTCTGAACAGGTATTGCAGAACTAGTTGATGAAAATGGCAGGGATGAAATTATTGCAATAGGAGTTCATAGAAATATTAGAACAAAAGGTAATTAAGGAGAAAAGCAAATAATTGGACTGTAAATGGTCTTGAGCCAACTCTATTCCTGGTGTGACTCCATTTCAGAGTCCATTTCAGTAGTCAGAGGAGTATCCTAATGATACATTGAGCCTGTTTCAAATCCAGGAGTCTGAGACTGGGGTTTCCAACAGCTCAAGTTCTGTTGTTGATATCTAAATGGGAGGTGAGCGGGCCAGGATCACGTTGGGCCCAGCAGAGAGGCTGGCTCCTCATCCGTGGTTAAGACAGGACTATTGCAAAAATGGAGACAAGTGACCAGTGGGGTGAGAGATCAGGAGGGTTGGAGACCCCCACCCCCATTCCCTAGAAACCACCTACATTTTCATATCAGTTGCTTCTCTACCATGGCAACTCTCTCATGCTGTATTTAGTCACTCGTGCTGAATGCGCATGTGAGAGGATTTGGAAAAGTGAGGCACTTTGGCTACAATGGTCCTACAACATAGCCTTACATCTTAAAGCACTGGACACAGATAGAAAAGTCTCTTTGTGTTTCCAGTGTCCAGATGAGACAGCTGCATGGATGAGAGTGTGTTGGCTGAGCATCCTGAGCAGATGCTGCTGGACTTGGGGAGCCATGTACAGGACATGATGTGTGTACTCTTTCTTCTCCTAGAAGGCATTGTCCATCTCTTGTTAATTAGGATCACAATGGATCTTGCCACCATTATCCGTGCCCTGTTACTTCCACGCTGCTTTGCACTGCCATGTGTTCTGCTCCAAGTTACCTGGGAAGACCAATGTGCAGAACTCAATGGCCTGCTCACTTAGTGGTGTTCCACATACACAGAACGTCTTACACGTGGATGGGCTACTAATTTGTTCCTAGGTGCAATTCAAGGTGTTTATCTGGTTTCATTCTCCACCAGGGGCTGTCTGCCAGGAACAGGGGCTGAGTGAGTCAGGGACGGGCTGAGTAGTCCAAGGAGCAGTTTGGATCCCACCTATCTTAGAGACACTCTCTCTCTATGAAACACCCAGTTGAGTTCATCTGGGATACTCTGGCTAATTGGCCCAAGATTTGAATGACTGAGGACTGGATACAGGGCATCCTCAGTGGCCTGAGGGGATGGAAAGGGGGGAGGCAGTCTTAGACTCTGAAATTTGCATCCCCTGCTGCTCCAGCAAAGCTGGACCATACAGCCATCCAGGGCACACTGCATGTTATGTAGTCACATCAGGCATTGCTGGAGTGAGTGGGGGGAGCTGCCTCTGCGGCTAGGAAGTTCTATTTTAAGTTGATTTTGTCAGTATTCTATTTCTATTGTAAGATGTCAGTGGGTATATGTGTGTTTCCTCAGAGGTTACCAACGTAATAGAAACAACAAGTACTATGAGAATAATTGATGAACTTTAATGTTCTCATCTTGCTTTTCATTTCTCTTTTTCTCTTTCCCCTCTAATTATTTTTTTTTGTTTTGCTTATACTATCCTCTGTCCTCTTACCCTGATGTATATCTGGGCTGGACATTGTGTGGATACCAGAGACTCGCCTCCCAAAACAAGTCCTCTACTCTCAGCTCACCCATGGTTAAAGATCCTGTGGTGGTCAGAGGAAATGCTACAAAGACACACTGAAAGCGTATCTCAAGAAAACTGATGTGGACATCCCAAGCTGAGTGGACCAAGCCACCAACCAATGCCAAGGGCAATCCTCAATCAGACAGTGGCCCAAGAAGTGTCTTGCCCTTGAAGCTGAAAAGAGAGAGAAGGAAGGAAAAAGAACTTTCTCCCAGCAGGCAGATGGCCAACCAGGAAATGTCTGTACCTACTGCAGGCAGATCTGTAGTTCCAGGATCAGACTCCTCAGTCATCTCAGGACCCATATGTAAATCTGTGATAGAGATCATCCTCGAATTGAGGGATTGCCAGAGATGGTTTGCTGTCATTGTCCCAGTTACTGAATCTGTCAAATCCTACTGAGGAAAATAGAGAGGAGCATAAGCTCTGGCAAGTCAAGTGTAAAGGTATGTTTAGATAGGCCAAAATAGACTTTGAAGAGCACCTAGCAAAAGAGAGACAAACTACAAGTAAACATTTTTATAATGTACATCAGAAGCAGAACCTTGCCAATCAATCAGTGAGGCCACTGTCTGAGGTGCTTAAAGAGCACTCAGCGAAGACGAGGTTATGCAGAGAAGTGAAATGAATTCTTTGCATCTGTCTACATGCCAGAGGATGTGCAGGAGATTCCAACACCTGAGCCATTCTTTTTAGGTGACAAATCTGAGGAACTGTCCCGGATTGAGGTGTCAATAGAGGAAGTTTTGGAATAAATTGATAAACAGTCAAAAGTCCCCAAGACCAGGTGGCATTCACCCAAGAATTCTGAAAGAAGTTGAATATGAAATTGCAGAACTAGTAACTGTGCTATGTAACCTACAGCTTAAATAAGCCGCTGTGCCGGCTGACTGGTGGATAGCTAATGTGATAGCCATTATTTTAAAAGGCTGTAGAGGTGATTCTGGCAATTACAGACCAGAAAGCTAAACTCAGTACCAGGCAAATTGGACTATAATAAATAATAAAATTCAAACACATAGATGAACATATGTTGGTGAAGAGTCAACACAGTGTTTGTAAAGGTGAAATCATGCCTCGCCCATCTCCTAGAGTTCGTTGAGGGGGTCAACAAACATCAGAACAAGGGTGATCCAGTGGATATAGTGTACATGGACTTTCAGAAAGTTTTTGACAAGGTTCCTCACCATAGGCTCTTAAGCAAAGTAAGGAGTCATGGAATAAGAAGGAAGGTCCTCTCATGGATCAGTAACTGATTAAAAGACAAGAACCAAAGGGCAGGAATAAATGGTCAGTTTTCAGAATGGAGAGAGGTAAATATCAGGACTCCCCTGCGGATCTGCACCGGGACCAGTCCTGTTCGACATATTCATAAATTATCTGGAAAAAGGGGTGAACAGTGAGGTGGCAAAGTTTGGAGATGATACAAAATTTCTCAGCATGGGACTAAACGAGACTTTGAAAAGTTACAAAGGGATCTCACAAAACTGGGTGACTGGGCAACAAAATAAATGGCAGATGAAATCTAATGCTGATAAATGCAAAGTAATGCACATTGGAAAAAATAATCCCAAGTATTCATATGAAAGACAGGGGCCCTGGCAGCTGGGGCCTGGCGGGGAGCAGAAGGCACGGGACAGGCCACCACCCCAGCCAGACTCTCAGGCAACTGCTGCATTGCACAGAGCAGCGACTTGGAGCAGCCGGCTTGAGAAGTGGCTGGTCCCGCCCCTTCCACTCCCCACCCGGGCCTGGCTGCCAGGGACAGGGGCTGAGTGGGCCAAAGAGCAGATACAGCAGGGGAAGGGAGCCCTTCTCTCTCCCACCTGGCAGGCCAAGCAAAAATCTGTTGTGGGGACAACTGCTCTCCCACCAAGCTTGACCTGGTGGACTCCTGCAGAGTCCCATGTTCTCAGGATCTGGAACCTGTAGGCAAACCCCACATGCTTAGTGCAACATCCTGGTGAGTTTCCTGCTTGGGGCAGCCATAGAAGAGACTGCCCCACGAGCCCAGGGAGGGTGGGCAGCCTGTAGGTGCTGTGCAGATACAATCCATACAGCTCATTCGGATGCACCTCACTACTACGGCTCAGTTCTGGTTTAAGGCGCTCACCAGTAATCTGGGACAAACATGCAGGTTTCCTTGTTTCTCAGCCACCAAATGGTCCATGCAAATGGAAGTTAAGCTGTAGCATTCAGGAATGTGAATTGTCCTGTAAAACCTGGAAACAACTAAAAGATCAGCGCACTTTCCCCTGTCAGTTACCTTCATTCCCCAACAGTAAACATATAAAGCGTATTTTGCATGAGAGAAGGACCCCTAGTGCCACGATACATTTTTGCTCCATTCAAACTACAAGTTGGCCATGTAATATTGCGCTGCATGAAAAAGAATCTGCTCTGAAAAAATGTATCTGAAATCCTGTATCTGAAGTCTTGGGCTTTTAACATTGAAAACTCACATAGAAAATCTCATGACTAATTAATCTTTTTAGACAATTGCACTCCAGAGATGGTTGCTGTACTGCTGTGCCGTGTTTTCTTGCTGTAAAAAAAGCAGCTTGGATATCCAAACACTTGATCTATCTTATCTGTCACAAGGAAAAAATGCCTCAGGATGAAATTTCTTTAACAGAGGGAGGTTAATGTGTTAGCGATTTATCTCATTTTGGTAAGATCATGCTTGTAACTCAGTAATCCCAGGAGCTGCATTTAACATTATTCAGTGAAGACAAGCTATAAGAGTCTTTCATGCCGGTGAAAGACTCAAAACTGGAGGAGAGAATCTATAAATGAGGCAACGTTGAGTAAACAAGGACCTCAGAAAGAAGCCATTCCTGCAGAGGGTGATAAACACATTGAATCTGTTACTGGGGCAGTCATAGAGGATATCTAGCTTTGTGAGATGCCCAGATTTATTTCTAGGAAAGGAAGGGATTGTGAGATTTCATTTACTTGAAAAAAACAAAACAAAACAAAAAAAAAACCCACTACATTATGTTACTGTGATAACCTGCAGCAGTACCGTCATAAACTTCACCTCTGGGACCATTCTTGGGGAACAATATAGTATAATAATAAAATAAGAATATTTTATAAAGGGAAATAAGAAGGTTAATTTGAGAGCAGCTAGAATACCTAGGCATCATAGGCACAATGGTTTTTCCCTGTGCCTGATTCTGAAATACCTTAGGCACATAGTTACACTAACAAAATGCCTGTCTGATGTGCCCAAGCAACTGCATGTGAAAATTATATAATTACAGCTAAGATGACCATTGAACAGGCCAGTTGCATCTGCAATTATCTGGTCTGTAATTAGTGACCAGTAATTGCAGTGACAAATTAGGCACACAATTGCAGGCTTTAAAGTGTTCCAGAATCAGACCCCAAATGACGTTACGTCCTAAGAAGTTCTTTCCCCTGTTTAAAACCAAACCAAACCATTGTTGACAACAGTTGTCCAAAACACAGCAGCTTACCAGAGCGTGCCTACAGCACTCTGGACCACTGCTTGCAGAGTTCAGTTGTACTTCCTTTTCTTAAAATAAGGGTTTCTATGCAGGGGAAAGGCATTGGACTCGGATCCTCAGCCAGTGTAAATTGGAGGATTATTACTTGGCACTTGTATGGTGGTAGTGCCCAGAGACCCTAACTGAGATCAGGGCCCTGTACACCCCTGTGCTAGCTCCTGTACAAACATGTAGTAAATGACAATGCCTGGCCTGTAGGTCCATTGAGCTCAATGGAACGGCACCAGTTGAAACTCATCATGTCTTATCATAGTGTCACTGTTTTCAAACAACTAGACAAATGAGCAATTCTCAGCAGGGATAAGGGTTAAGAATGTATTTTAAAGTCCATGGAAAAGCCTGTTCATTAGAAGTTAAAGGACTATTAATAGAGGTGCAGCAGCTGGGCCTGTGGACATGAGACTGTAGAAGCACTTCCTGAAAGTGGAACACAAATGCTAGTACACTTCTGGGCCACCTCCAGCAGATTTACCAGTGAGTGGAGATATTTAAGATCCCTCAGGCATGAGTGAGCCTTGCATTGCTCTCTGTGTAGACCAGATCCATGCAGGGTGAGCCCAGCCAGCCAATGCTTTCCAAACTGCAGAAGGTGCAGTTCCTAAAGAAATGGTACTGATCTGTTAGCTTGTGGCATGATCCAAAGCATGTAGAAATCATTTCAAAGCCTCCCTTGGGATACAGTGGGCTTCAGAGCAGGAAATAGAAGATTTGTATTGAATTTGTTTGGGTCAGCTTCATGTAAAACACCTGATGACCCGTAATCACTGTGGAGCTCCCATGGGTGCCGATTCCTTCAAAAGAGGGGCACGTGGGGGTGTACGTCTAACCCTTCATTCTCAGGTCAACTTCTTCCCTCTTCTTCCTTAAATAACCCCACTGTTTCTCTCTCAGAAGGCCTGATCTGACTCCCACTGAAGTCTTTACACTGACTATCAGGGAAGTTGAATCAGGCCCAAAGGCAGCTGTGATCACTGCATTCGCCCTGGGGGCTTGGAAAATGTGCAATCTATTCTAAGGCAGCAGAATAGCTCTGTAATCAAGCTACCCACTAACCTGGGAGAAGTGGTAGATATACTGGAGGGTAGGGATAGGATACAGAGGGACCTAGACAAATTAAAGGATTGGGCCAAAAGAAATCTGATGAGGTTCAACAAGAACAAGTGCAGAGTCCTGCATTTAGGAAGGAAGAATCCCATGCGCTGCTACAGCCTAGGGATCGAATGGCTAGGCAGCAGTTCTGCAGAAAAGAACCTAGGGGTTACAGTGGACGAGAAGCTGGACACAAGTCAACAGTGTGCCCTTGTTGCCAAGAAGGCTAACGGTATTTTGGGCTATATAAGTAGGGGCATTGCCAGCAGATTGAGGGACATGATTGTTCCCCTCTATTCAACATTGGTGAGGCCTCATCTGGAGTACTGTGTCCAGTTTTGGGGCCCACACTACAAGAAAGATGTGGGAAAAATTGGAAAGCGTCCAGAGGAGGGCAACAAAAATAATTAGGGGGCTGGAGCACATAACTTATGAGGAGAGGCTGAGGGAACTGGGATTGTTTAGTCTGCAGAAAAGAAGAATGAAGGAGATTTGATAGTTGCTTTCAACTACGTGGAAGGGGGTTCCAAAGAGGATGGATCTAGATTGTTCTCAGTGGTACAAGATGACAAAACAAGGAGCAACGGTCTCAAGTTGCAGTGGGTAAGGTTTAGGTTGGATATTGGGGAAAAAAAATTTCACTAGGAGGGTGGTGAAGCACTGGAATGAGTTACCTAGGGAGGTGGTGGAATCTCCTTCCCTAGAGGTTTTTAAGGTCAGGCTTGACAAAGCCCTGGATGCGATGGTTTAGTTGGGGTTGGTCCTGCTTTGAGCAGGGGGTTGGACTAGATGATCTCCTGAGGTCCCTTCCAACCCTGATATTCTATGATGCTACCCAAAGGTGCTAGCCCTTGAGATGTGCTCCACCTTCCCACAGAGGAGCATAGAATTGCTTCAGGATATGCCCAGCTCAGCAAATGAACTGTCTGATGTCCCCTGCCCACTGCACTGGAGCGCCGCTATAAGCGACAAATGGGATCTAAGAAATCCCATCGCGCTAAATGCAGGGTCATGTTATAACGGGGTCTCTGTCCCCGGCAGGTGGGGGCTGCGGCTTCTTTCCCCACTGCCCAGCTGTGTGGAGAAGCTGCAGCCCCACGCCTGTCTGGGACAGAGAACAAGGACTTGGGAGCCAGGGTATAATCGCGCTATATCCGGATTTGCCTTATACCGGGGTGCGTTATACTGGGGCTCCACTGTATTTAGTTTTGTGTGTTTGTTTAAGATGCCTCGTTAGTCATTAAAGTGTCCATCATTGTACTATCTGGGGGCACTTTTTACTTTTATAAGAGCAAACATTTTCCCCGAAACAAGGGTCTAGTGCTTTGCACAGCACACTATACTCAATACGGAGTCGTCTTTCTGCTTAAGACAGGCTGTGGGTATTGAAGCCTTGACCAATGCTAACATCCACGGCTCCTGAAGTATCCTGTGAGGAAGTAAAGCTGAACATGAGGCAATATGAATGACATGAGGAAAATGGCAAGTCTCGCTCCAGATCTGTGAAAATCAGTCCTTATAAATATGCAGGGTAATAAAATTGTTAATGCAACGTGATTAAATAGTAATGGTTCCCCCAGCAACTAGAACTCCCTGCACTGCACATGTGTAAGATGAGCTATTACTGAATACGCTGTTCAGTTTGTGCCCTCTTATGCAGTGGTACAGGTGGCTGAGTGAGGGTTGCCATGGGAATCAGAGGTCAGATTTTGCTCTGTTACACTGGTGTGAATGTGGAGTATCATTTTAGTACTGTCACTCTCCATTGCCTTGGCTGCTACAAACTTCCTCTGCTCCAGCCGCCCTATTTTCCCTTTGCCCCCTATTCAAAATGCTGCAGCTAAATTCTTCAACCCTGCTTTGCTTCAGTTGTGGCTCTCCTCCCATCTCCAGAGCCCTGGCTTCTCTTCACCTTCCACATCAGTTTCAAAGTTTCTGAGCTTCAGCTTTAGGAGTGAAATTGTAGCCCCATCCATGTCACTGGCACAAATCCCATTGACTTCAGCGTCGCCAAGATTTCACCCTTAGTCTTTATGTAGCATGACCTTCCTGTGTCTCCGTTCTCATTTCCTGCGTTGCTCCTCTCACACCCCAGGCTTTGTTCAAGCCCCTGGTCCCTTCCCGCCTCTTTGCTTTGTGCCTCCTTTTACTCTGACTCCTTCAAACGATCCAGCACTCTTCATCTGGGAGTTGAGCATCCTCTCTCTCGCTCGCCTTTATATTAGAGCTGAGCTAATAATTGGCAACAACATTATTTATCCAATGTATTTCACCATTATTTCTCCTGGTAAATTCTGCTCCCACAGATGGGAATGTTTTCCTATTTATTATTCAGAATGATATGTGGGTATTGTGACAAAGCTCCAAGTCTGTACTTGTGGGTCCTGCGCTTCCTGGCAGATTTAGGGGCCTCAGAAACTCATCTAGGTCCCAGAGTGACCTCCCTTTCTCAGTATAATTGCAAGAGTCACCACCTAGTGAGTTACCTTCATCACAGGCCAGTATGGAAGATGGAAAAGCGGGGAGCCCGGGCCCTCCCTCTACTCCGGACTCCAGCCCAGGGACCCTAATAGTATCAGCTAAGATGGCTGACCTTTTAGGCACAAAACACAATACAATTCCCTGGGCTACTTCCCCACAGCAGTCCCTGTTTCTTCAAACTCCACTTCACCCTTACCTCAGGGCCTCCTTCCTTCAGTATGATATGTTGTCCAACACTCAGTCTCACCAACAGCATAACTTCCTTCCACAGCTCCTGACACCCACAGCCCACCTGACTAACTGGGAGGTTTTTATCTGAATTCAGCCAGTCCCTGATTGGCTTCTGGTGTCCCAATTAGGCTAGCTGTTTCTACTCCTTTCTAGAAGGTTCTTAATTGGCCCCAGGTGTCTTGATTGGTCTGGAGTAGCCTTTGTTTGGCTATCCAGGGAACAAGGACCTGCACATCCTAAGGCTGATATACCTGCCTTCCAGCACTCTCCTATATCCTTCTGGTCTGACTCCATCACAGTATCTTCTGCAAATAATTTTTGTTGTTGCTCTACCTGCAAGTTATTGGATTTGTTGCTGGAATTACTGGGTGAAATGGTATGACTTGTGTTATACAAGAGGTCAGGCTAGCTCAGTGGTTCTCAACCAGGGATACATGTACTCTGGGGGTACACAAAGGTCTTCTAAGTGATACATCAGCTCAGCTCGATATTTGCCTAGTTTTATAACAGGCTACATAAAAAGCCCTAGTTAAGTCAATTGCAAACTAAAATTTCATCCAGACAGTGATTTGTTTATACAGTTCTATCTACTATACGCATAAGTATAAGTACACTATTTATATTCCAATTTATTTATTTTATAATTATACAGTTAAAAATGAGAAAGTAAGCAATTTTTAAATAATATTGTGCTTTTATATTTTCATGTCTGATGTTGTAAGCAGGTAGTTTTTATGTGAAGTGAAACATAGAGGTATGCAAGACAAATCAGACTTCTGAAAGAGGTACAATAGTCTGGAAAGGTTCAGAGCCACTGGACTAGATGATCATAATAAGCTTCTCTGGCCTTAAAATCTATGAATTTCAAACTGTGCATTCAATTGTAATTTTGCAATTTTTTTCTATGTTGGTAAATTACATGCGTCATCCAATCAGTGAGCAGAAATGATGCCATGTGACTTATATAACTAATCAACAAAACAGGATTTGTAAACTTTGAATTTTGCCATCAGATATATAACTCATAATTTTCTTTAAGCATCACAGAGACTAATTGACCTTAAGGCTAGAAGGAACCATTGTTGTCATCTAGTCTGACCTGCTGCACATTGCAGGCCACAGACCCTCACCCATCCACCCCTAGATCCACAATCTCTCTCTGAGTTACTGAATTCCTCAAATCATGATTTAATGACTTCAAGTTACAGAGAATCCACCCTTTACTCCAGTTTAAACCTGCAAGTGACCCATGCCCCATGCTGAAGAGGAAGGTGAAAAGCCCCCAGATTCTCTACCAATCTGACCTGGGGGAAATGCCTTTCTGACTCCAAATATGGTGATCAGTTGGACACTGAGCATGTCGGTAAGACCCACTAACCAGACACCTGGGAAAGAATTCTCTGTAGTAACTCAGAGCCCCACCCCACCATCTAGTGTCCCATCACTGGCTGTTGGGGATATTTGCTGCTAGCTGTCATAGATGGGTCATAGGTCACATGCAATCTCATCATACCATCCTCTCCATAAAATTTCTCAAGCTCAGTCTTGAAGCCAGTTAGGTTTTTGGCCCACACTGCTCCCTTTGGAAGGGTGTCCCAGAACTTCACTCCTCTGATGGTTCCAAAACTTTGTCTAGTTACTGTTTCATCATTACATTTAAAAATCCACATTTAATGATTAATTCACACAAGCAAAGCTTGAAGGTTCCAATGCTTTTTGAAAAGGAACACATGATGGTCTTTGCCACAGTTTACCTGAAATTCACTTTCAAATTTGAATGAATATTTGTGGACATTTTTTCCCCTTAGCTCTCCTTAAAAAACAAGTTGTCATGTCCCTTTCCATTGCTGATCTCTTTTGACTTCGTCCATCTGTCATGCCTTGCTCTTTAATTTTGTTTCATATCTTTCCAAATAAAATTATAAACTCTGTAAAGCAGGGATTATAGACAATTCCATTTGCAAAGTGCAACCTATGATGCAATAAGAGCAATTAGTACTACAGTTACAGTAACAAGTATGTGGCATAAAAACACTTGCAAGCACATTAGGAACTACAGAAGCAAAACCCAACATTCAAATAACCCTCAACTTTGGGAGAGTTTGTATCTGAATTTTGTAACACAGACTCATTACAAGAAAGTTTTCAACAGTCCCTTTTGCCCATTTAAATGCTCAGATTCTGAACCAAGCTTTTGAAATATCTCTTTGATAAAATACCTCATTTTTTGAACCTAGATAATCATTTGCCAGGAAGTCTTGCTTCACTCCGTTTTTTCCCCAAATTCCTTCCAGCATTGCTCATAGAATTAATTAATTAAGTAATTACTCTTTTTTTTGTCCTGTATCTTGAACCTGGTGTTTTACAATAATAGAAAACAAATTAAATGGATCTATTTAAATTTAATCAAAAAGGCTGAGAAAAACATGTTGCTGTGAATGGTGAAATTCTGTTGATCTAAATCTGAAGTCTTGAGATTTCTTTACAGATGAGAAATTCTGGGTTTGACAAATAATTATCATACATTCATAAAAAGGGAAATAAAGACAACCTGGGAAATTACAGACCAGTCATCTTAACTTCAGTACTTGGAAATATAAAGGAGCAAATAATTAAGCAATCAATTTGCAGACACCTATAAGATAATAAGGATAGAAATAACAGTCAGCACGGATTTGTCAAGAACAAATCAGGTCAAATCAACTTGATAGCTTTCTTTGATGGGGTAACAAGCCTTGTAGATAGGAGAGAAGCGGTAGATGTGGTATAGCTTGACTTTAATAAGTCTTTTGATACTGACTTGCATGACCTCATAAACAAACTAGAGAAATGCAACTAGATGGAGCTACTATTAGGTGCATAACTGGTTGGAAAATTGTTCCCAGAGAGTAGTTTGCAGTGGTTCATAGTCATGCTGGAAGGGCATAATGAATGGGGTCCTGCAGGGCTCAGTTCTGGATCTGATTCTGTTGAATATCTTCATCAATGATTTAGATCAGGAGTAGGCAACCTATGACATGCGTGCCAAAGGCAGCATGCAATTTTCAGTGGCACTGACGCTGCCTGGGTCCTGGCCACTGGTCCTGGGGGTCTCTGCATTTTATTTTAATTTTAAATGAAGCTTCTTAAATATTTTAAAACCTTTATTTACTTTACATACAACACTAGTTTAGTTCTATATTAAAGACTTATAGAAAGAGACCTTCTAAAAACAGTAAAATGTATGACTGGCATGTGATATCTTAAATGAGAGTGAATAAATGAAGACGCAGCACACCACTTCTGAAAGGTTGCCAACCCCTGATTTAGATAATGGCATAGAGAGTGCACTTATAAAGTTTGCAGATGATACCAATCTGGGAAGGGTTGCAAGTGCTTTGAATTAAAATTCAAAATGATCTGGACAAACTGGAGAAATGGTCTGAAGTAAATAGGACGAAATTCAATAAACACAAATGCAAAGTACTCCACTTAGGAAAGAACTATCAGTTGCAGACATACAAAATAGGAAATCGCTGCCTAGGAAGGAGTACTGTAGAAAAGGATCTGGGGGTCATACTGGATCACATGCTAAATATGAGTGAACGGTGTAATGCTGTTGCAAAAAAAGTAAACATCATTCTGGGCTGTATTAGCAGAAGTATTGTAAGCAAGATATGAGAAGTAATTCTTTCGCTCTACTTCACGCTGATTAGGCCTCAACTGGAGTATTATGTCCAGTTCTGGGAGGCGCATTCCAGAAAAGATGTGGACAAATTGGAGAAAGTCCAGAGAAGGGCAACAAAAATAATTTAAGGTCTAGAAAACATGACCTATGAGGGAAGATTGAAAGAAATTGGGTTTGTTTAGTCTGGAGAAGAGAAGACTGAGAGGGGACATAACAGTTTTCAAGTATATAAAAGGTTGCTACAAGGAAGAGGATAAAAATTGTTCTTCTTAACTTCTGAGGATAGGACAAGAAGCAATGGGCTTAAACTGCAGAAAGGGTGGTTTAGGTTGGACATTAGGAAGAACTTCCTAACTGTCAGGGTGGTTAAGCACTGGAATAAATTGCCTAGGGAGGTTGTGGAATCTCCATCATTGGGGATTTTTAAAAGCAGGTTGGACAAACTCCTGTCAGGGGTGGTCTAGATAATACTTAGTCCTACCTTGAGTGCAAGGGACTGAACTAGATGACCTCTTGAGAACCTTCCAGCTCTATAATTCTATGATTTTTCTACCTTGTTTTTCTAGTGGAAAAAGTGCCTGGGTGATCAGATCTTTCATATCCCAGAAAGGAAGGATGCTCCCATCCTGTTAACTTTTTTAGAAGCACAAATCCAGCAAGTCATCTGCAATTTCTTCTGAAACCACTAGAGGGCGAACGGTGGGACAGTTTTTAAAATGAGTCTGTCAACAGCTTTATCTTTTTTAAATGGAAGTTTTAGGAAGTTATCTATGATTAAAGTCAGGGATCAGAGAGTAGATAGTCGAGACCCACTAATATTTATGGAAGCTCACTATTTTTGTGGTGATGGCATTTCACTGTGGAAGTGAAGTGGAGTGGTTGCAGTAGCTCCTTTGTGCACTCTGAACAGAAATGACTTCAGTGTCAGTAAAACACATAATGGTTTACCTTAGAGTTATTTATTATTCATGTTGCAGAGGCACCTACAGACCCCGTATCTGTAGAGAATGCAGATATATGCACCAACTGATATTTTCCATTCAGATTGTCTAAAGCAGTGGTTCCCAAACGGGTTTGTGGTTCGTGAAATGTTACAGAGGGTTCTCGGGAAAAATATCCCTAATGGCTGGACTATCTCTGAAGCTCCGGGGCCTGTCGCTATCCTTGGTTAAGGTGCACCTGGTGGCCTTCCATCCCCCATTTCTTGGCAGGTTGGTCCTCACCCATTCCATGACGATGCAGTTCCTGAAAGGTCTGGTATGTCTTTATCCTCAGGTCTGGGACCTGGTCCCTTCTTGGGACATGAACCTTATGCTGTCCAGGCTCATGGAACCTCCTCCTTTGAGCCCTTGGCATCCTGTTCCCTTCTGCTTCTCTCCTGGAAGGAAATATATCTTCCGGTCTTCTGCTCGAAGCTTCATGTGATGGATGAGAAATGCAGGCTGCATTCCCCGGACATCAGGGGGTCACTAGCCTTCTACACAGAAGGAACAAAGCTATTCCGCAAGTCTCGGACAGGGTGAAAGGTTGTCTGGTGTCCACACAGAGAATCTCATCCTGGGTGACAGCCTGCATCCACTACTGTGTGAGTTACTGAAGGTGCCCCCGGCAGCGATTGTGACGGCCCACTAGTCTAGGGCGCAGGCATCATCAGCTGCCTTCCTCGCTCAGGTGCCAATCCAGGAAATTTGCTGAGCCACCACCTGGTCATCCATCCACGTGTTTGCTTTGCACTGTGCACTGACCCAGCAGGCTGAGGGTGAGGCTGGTTTCAGCAGAGCAGTACTCTAATCTGCAAGGCTGTGAACTCCGAGCCCACAGTCATGGATTCTGCTTGTGAGTCACCTACAATGGAATTGACACGAGCAAGTACTTGAAGAAGAAGAAACGGTTACCCACCTTTTGTAACTGTTGTTCTCCGAGATGTGTTGCTCATGTCCATTCCACTACCCACCCGCTTGCCCCTCTGTCAGAGTTGTCCGCAAAAAAGAACCAGAAGGTGCAGGGCCAGCAGCGCCTGATATACTACACTGTGAGCACAGCACTCCAGGGGATGCCACAGATGGCCCTATAGGTACCTCTAAGGCAAAAGTCTCTAATGACTGCACATGTGGGCGTGCGCACGCCTACAGTGGAATGGACATGAGCAACACATCTCGAAGAACACCAGTTACAAAAGGTGGGTAACCTTTTTCACTTCTTGAAGCTCCAGCTCCTGTAGTCAGGTGGTTATGGGAGAATCTCAGCTTTTTTTTTTTCAAACGGAAGTTTGGAGCTCTCATGGCTGCAGAGAAAAGCATGAAGACGTGTTAACTCTAAAGGCTCAGAAGCAGAAGCCCAAAACTACTTTTTAAAAAAAATCTCACAATTTTTTGAGGGTCTGGCTTATGATTTTTGAATGAGGTTAGAAATACGGTGCCCTTCTGCAGTCCAGTTAGCATTTGGGGCATCAAACCAGCAGTTACGGTAACATGTAGAATTTGCAATCCTTAATGTACAGGGCTCTGATGGGGGCAGGAAAAGGAGGATTCTTCGGGATGCTCTCAAAGGCCCAACATCAGGTGAGTGCAAAGGCTTCCAAGTTAGAACAATTTAAGGGCTGCTCTATCTTGCCCTCGCAGTAACACCCACTGGGAGCATGACCCTTCTTAAATGCCCCCAGCACATCACCTATGCTGGTCAACACAGGAACAGCTCTTAACTTCCCTCTGGGCTTCTGGGGTAGCCCAGGGGGACTGGGAATAGAGCAGGATCTGACCCAGGAACATTAGACATAATAACCAGCCATTCACCATCATTACCAGATCTGCTTAACCAGTGTCAGAATCTGTTTACAGACACTGAGTCTTGAAATTTGGTTTAGAATTTTGTGAACAGTCTCTTCCTCTTATTGCCGTCCACAGAAATCGTACAACGTCAGTCGTGTTGGCATGGATGTTGTTGGAAAGCCGGCATCGGGGCAGGAATGGATGATTTTAATCAAGGGGCAAAATTCAGTTAAGTATGGATGGAAGTGGGTTCAGTTTAGTAGGTTATGTTGTCCAGTCAGTGAACAGAAACAACACCCAGGAGACACACAGGACCAGGAACAACAGAAGAGAACTTAATTGCCAATAATGTAGTTGAATAGACTTCCCCTCTCCCACAAGCTGGGTTGCAGGGGGATGTGGTCTGAGAGAGGCTGGGGGAATTCTTTTTAGAGCTTGGAGCTGTCACCTGTGCTGGCGGAGGCAGGTGCTGCTGTGGGTTCGAGGGCTCTGCCTACATTAAAGTTGGTTGGATTTTTTCAACTGTGTGGTCCCACCTTTTTTTTTTTTTTTTTGGATACCCCTAATGCCACAGTGCAATTGACAAAATATTCAGCACAGTCTATTTCAAATGTGTTACTATAAACACGAATCAGAGGGGTAGCTGTGTTAGTCTGGAATTGCAGAAGTGACAAAGAGTTTTGTGGCACCTTAAAGACTAACTAAAGTATTAGAGCATAAGCTTTCGTGAGCTAATACCCACTTCGTCAGATGCATGCAGTGGAAGTATCCAGAGGCAGGAATAAATAAGAGGCAAGGATCAGATTAGAGATAACAAGGTTAGTCCAATCAGGCTGAGCCAGCTTGTTATCTCTAATCAGGGAGGATGAGGTCCTCTTCTAGCAGCTGGTCTGGAGGTGTGAACACCGAGAGAAGAGAAGCTGCTTTTGTAGTTAGCTAGCCACTCGTAGTCTTTGTTCAATCCTAAATTGATGGTATCAAATTTGTAAATGAATGAAACTCTGCAGTTTCTCTTTGCAGTCTGGTCTTGAAGTTTTTTTGCTGCAAGATGGTGACCTTTAAATCTGTTATGGTGTGTCCACCAAGGCTGAAGTGTTCTCCTACAGGTTTTTGTATATTGCCATTCCTGATATCTGATTTGTGTCCATTTATCCTTTTTCGTAGGGACTGTTCAGTTTGGCCTGCATAGCAGAGGGACACTGCTGGCACATAATGGCATATATTACGT
Source organism: Dermatemys mawii (assembly GCA_007922305.1). Lineage (NCBI taxonomy): Eukaryota > Metazoa > Chordata > Testudines > Dermatemydidae > Dermatemys > Dermatemys mawii. Next base: position 8,909,065 of record ML677348.1, read on the forward strand.
TGGTAGATGTGCAAGTGAATGAACCAGTGATGGTGTGGCTGATCCAGTTAGGTTCTGTGATGGTGTTGCTGGTGTAGATGTGTGGGCAAAGTTGGAATCGAGGTTTGTTGCATGGATTGGTTCCTGAGTTAGAGGAGTTATGGCGCGGTGTGCTGTTGCTGGTGAGAATAAGCTTGAGGTTGGTGGGTTGTCTGCGGGTGAGGACTGGCCTGCCTCCCAAGGCCTGTGAAAGTGAGGGATCGTTGTCCAGGATGGGTTGTAGATCACTGATGATGCGTTGGAGAGGTTTTAACTGAGGGAGGTGGTGCAATTGCCATCACTGGAGGTTTTAAAGAACAGATTGGACTAATGCCTGTCAGGGTTGGTCTGGTTTACTTGGCTCTGTCCCTGTGCAGAGCTCAGGGACTTGACACCCTCTCCAGGTACCTTCCAGTCCTACGTTTCTATGACTCTGATTCTGTTTATTGGGAATCCTGGCCACTTGCAATTGCACTTGGTCCTGGAAGGTTGAAAATCTCTTTTGTTCCAGTTTTACCAGTTTGGTATATGAACATGGCAGAAACTGTTCCTTAGAATCATCTCATTCCTAAGATGAATCAAGAATGATGTATACTGTGATAGGGATTTATGTTATGTTTGTAAATGAGAGTTGCTTGGGAGTATCAGGATGCTGTGTACATATGTGTGTCTGTGTGGCAGGGTCTGATAACCTCACAATAGCCCGGACAGGGTTAAGCCCATATTATTGACAGCATAAGTCCCGCCTCCCCGGCGGGACTGGGCATGCTCCAAATGCTCTTGCAGTATAAAGAGAGGAAGCTCAGATCACTCTGGGCTGGAGACCTCAAGGGAAGGACCTGTCTGGGAAGCTCCTGTGGAGGGCCAGCCAAAGCTCCTGACTGGAGGAGCCACCGGAGGTGACCGGTCCAGCTGACCACAGAGAACCCATCATCTCATGGGAGACCCCAATGCAAACACTGGTAGGAAGTGACTCAGGGAGCATGACGGAGTGGTTCCTTCTACCCAGGAAACCTCGGCATGTTTCAGTAGGAATCCCCCCCCATCCCCGAGTCAGTGGCAAGTTGTTACGCCACTGTTAGGGCCGGGGTCAGGGCCTGATGGAGTTGTGTGGGCCTGACTTCCCCCACCAGGACTGCCACACCCCTTGGTGGGTGCCCCACCTCTATAGACTCTAGCCACTAGGCCACATTGCCCTGCACCTAAGGGCTGCTTTATAGACTTTGGCTGCTATGCCAGGCTGCCCTGACCCTAGGGATATAGACAATCACAATCCGTCATGCATCAGGAAAAGTGGTACAGCCGCCCAGTCTTTTGTATGTGTTGTACTTTTCTCTTTCCTTTCCCACAGTATTTGTTTTATGATCAGTTTGTCAATCTCTTAAAATCGATGAAGACATAACGTAAAAGGAGGAGACAAATGTTGGCCAATATTCAGGCAGCACAGTTTCAGGCACGTCTTGTCTCCAAAGAGTTATCCACAGTAAATAGTGCTGATAATATGCAGTGGTACATGCAACCAGCAACTGAGGGGTTACTAGCTTCCAAATCCAGCAATAACGTGTGTGGGGTCATTGGGTTCTAAAGCCCAGTCAGTCCCCTCAGTAGTAAGTGCCAGGAGCCAGAGAGGTCTGGTCCTGAGAAGCCTTTTTACAGGTGCTAAGTCTGGATCCCTTTATGCAGGGCTAAGATTATTTTGTCAACTACATAAACAAGCTAGGGAAATACAACATAATACAAGCATCCTGACTGGTTAATAATTAAATCAGAGTGTTTTAATATCATTCTGCAAAAAGCCGCAGGAGACGCATTAAAGAGGCACTGGCCTAGCTAATACTTAGCCGTGCCTTGGGTGCAGGGGACTGGACTAGAAGACCTCCAGAGGTCTCTTCCAGTCTTACACTGGTCTAATTCAATTTGCTAACATGTTGTTCCATCAGCAGACACCAGATGGAGATATAGAGAAAATAAATATTGCTGCCTCTCCCTAGGCCAGTGCTTCTCAAACTTTTGTGCTGGTGACCCTTTTTGCATAGCAAGCCTCAGAGTGCAAATCCTCTCCCGCCCCCTTATAAATTAAAACACTTTTAAAATATATTTAACACCATTATAAATACTGGCTGCAAAGCAGGGTTTGGGGTGGAGGCTGAGAGCTCGCGACCCCCCCCATGTAATAACCTCATGACCCCCTGAGGAGTCCTGCCCCCCAGTTTCAGAACTCCTGCCCTAGGCAGATACCATGACATTACTGAGACATACACGCTGTGCCTGGAGCTCAATAGCAGGGATAAAAAGTGTGAATGATCTGGGGACAGAGTTTAGCAGAGTGATGACTGGTCAGGACATGGGCAGCTGTTACCCCTCTTGTCCACTAACTGACATCTTCCTGGCTGTGAGAGCTGTGATGAGAAGACAGAGAGACAAGGTGACAAAGTGCAGGGGATGCCAAACTTCCTTACTGGAAAAGGACTTGGCAGAACTTAGAAAAACTCGGTGCCCTAGGAGATGCATCCAGCTGTAGCACTAATGCCCGTCTTGCATCCATGCACGTGATTGTATTGCACATAGTGCAGAGAAACCCCAGCTGCCAGGCTGCCTTGCTGCTCACTTCCCCCAGAATCCACTTCCAGGGTGTGGAAACACATCAGAGAGGAGGAGCCATGGGCACTAACATGGCTACAGTCAGCATGAACTTGGGGGAAAAGCGTGTTTGAGGAAACAAGCCAACAAAGACTGTGGCTTCCTTTTTTCCAGCCAAATCCTTCCATGCCTGGCCAGCCCTGCTCTCCATCTGTGCACTGGGTTAAAAAATGAACTGGATAAGTTCATAGGGGACAGGGCCATCATGGTCAGGGATGTAACCCCAGGTTTGCAAAGACCCTAAACCTCTGGCTGCCAGAAGCTGGGAGGGCAAGACATTCATGGATTACTTCAAAATTGCCTGTTCTGTACACTCCCCTGAAGCTCTGTCTGGCCCCTGTCAGAGACAGGATAGTGGGCTGCAGGGACCATTGGTCTGACCCAGTATGGCCATTCTTATTTTCTCACTCTGAGTCCCATTGACACCCCCAGGGGCTTCTGTGGGATCAAGAACAGAGGAAAGACAATCCTGCAAAAATGGCCCTTTTCCTCTTCCAACCGGTTTTCGCAGAGGATGGGGGACAGTTTGTCTTGTTCTCCCTATTAGGTGCTGTGTCATGAGTGTTATTGTTTAGTGACCATGTAATGGGTGTTTATTACATTTGCTATTAGAGATGTGCTAGAATTAACGAGATAGCAAGCACAATCCCCTTCTTGGATTTCAGTTATAATCCGTCTAGGTTAGAATATAATGGCACTATAGTAGTTTAAAGGATTGTTTAACTAAAGCATTAGTGGATTCAGGAGCATTTTCTGTGGAGGTTGAAAGTGGAAGAAACAGTGGGAGCTCAGTGAGAAGATAGGGAGAGAATGTGAAGGGAGCTTTATAAAAGCCAATAAGAATCACCAGCGGAAGTTCTCTTATTTGCCTTTAGATACTAAGTAACATTCAGGGCTCAGGGTGGAGGGGTTGATTTTGAGGCATCTGCATGGAATGCCCTACGTTTGTATTCTTAGTACTGGTGTTTCTGGAGCTGGAGAAGTATTACTAGTGACATTAGAAGTTTAATACGTTTATAATACATTTGAGGCTAAAGAAAATAAAGATGACAGGATAGGTGTTGTACCACATTGCATCATTAGCTGTTCTTTTGTGGCTTGTCTGACATGGTGGCAGCTCTAACCTGGCCAGTGGGTGTCAGTGATAAGAAGGTAGGAATCTGAATACATGTGTTGTAAGGTCTGAGGCTTTTTTTCTGCAGTAAGCAGCAGTAGCCACAGCAGGACAGGAGCAGCCATGAGCTAAGAAGCAGAGAGCCTCATCCTCACGTTCCATCTACATTGCATCAGAACAATCTATACTGAGCTATTAAGCAGGCACTTCTGTCCTAATAGTAGCCAGCATCACCAGATAAAGACACAGATCTTAAGATGTTTAAAGAAAACTTTATCTGATAGCATTCTGTCTGGCAAGGAATCACTTATCATCAATTGTGATTGTGAAATCGCTATTGTTTTGCCTTTATGGTCCCCACTTCTCTATTGTTTATCTGTACGGTCTCTGATTCTTTGTTTCCATTTGTTGTATAACTAATTTCGCAAGATTTAAATCAACTAAAAAGGTGGGTATGACTGGATAAAGAATTGTTTCGTAAGGGGCTAGTATTGGTGAAAAATACTGTTTTGTAGTACTTTAGTTTTACAATGGGTTAAGATAGAGCTAAATAGGACCCAAGTTTTAACTGTATACCTGGGGTCCAAAAGGAAGTTCTTTGGAATCTAACTGTGGGACACAGCCCAATATCAAAGCTGCCAGACAGCTGTCAGTCATACTGTGCAGAAGCTGGAGTCCCTGATGATCTAATCTTGACTGGCCACCAAGAAAAGTTCATCTGCCTTATTGGGAGTGGTGAGCCTTGTATGCTTAGCGTGTACATTCTGTTTTGGTAACTGTTAATAAATAGAGGTTACGGCTATAACTGTGTAAGGCTCTTTCACTGGTAAAAGGCCTGGCAAACCCGCAGAAGAGTATGCCTTGAGCCCTAGGAACTGGATAGGGGTAGGTGCCTTTCACGTCAAGTCCTAGGAATTGGGTAAGGATGGGGTGCCCTGGTGAGTGCAGGTAACAGTGTCAACAGAGAACCTAAGGCAGGGAGCAGACCTAGCAGTATGGGACCATGTCCTAGATAATCTTGAGGATAACAGTGTCCCGCCACTGGGAAAAGCTTTCACTCAGTGGTGTAGCCAGGTTTTAATGTCAAGGGGAGCGGAACACCAAAAACAAACAAACAAACAAAAAAACGCACCACTTCCAAGCCCCGTTCCCTGTCCCCTGACTACCCACTGAACCTCTGCCCCATCCAACCACTGCTCCCTGTCCCCTTACCATGCCGCTTACCCCTGCCAGAGCTCTGTAGGACAGCTTGCATTGCTCCTGCCTGTGTTAAACCTATTCTGTACACAGGGAATCCAACCTACAATGATATCTTTTAGAGGCCTTTTGATGATATTAAATTCACAAGGAAAGAAAGGAAATATAACATATATTGTGCAAGAAAAAATGTTGTTAATTTATGTGAGTCATCTGCAGCCAGACTGTACAAAAATTGTTGCACACTGAAAGGATTGAATGATCAGCCCTGGATATGCTGATTTTTAGTGGGATCTGGATGTTTTTTGGGAATGTGTACTGTTCACTTGAGAAACAAAACATGTCCCTGGCATAGCTTACTAACCAGCTCTAACTGGGTATGTGGATGCTTCTAATACCAACAAATTAACGAAAAGCAGTTCAATTATCTTGCGGCTTTCGGCACTGAATGATTCATAGTGCATATGAATCTCACAGCTAAAACCTTTGACAGTGATCAAAAGAAATGTGTTTTTCTCTCATTTGTGACTGCCTGATTAAAGCCTTGAAATATTTTGAAATATAAATGAAATATAAATATTTTCATTTACAGTGCATCTTCGGACCAAACTACTAGGTCACAAACAACTGACCTATAATTTCAAATCCATTCAACACCTCCCCAATTCAACATTGCTGAGGAGTTAACCAGTGTATATAAAACACTGCTATTTTCTGGCTGTCCCCCTTTAAATCTCTGCGTGGGGATTTTGAGGAAAGGTGCAGCCATGACCCGCACGCTGCGCTTTGTGGGGAGGCTCCTGGCCGGCGCAGGCTGCCCTTCGTCTTCTCCCATCATCACCCGGCTTTGCCTGCCCACCCCTCCCACTCCGGAGTCGCTGGATTGCTGCTGGTGGGGGCGAGGAGTGGAAAATCAGCGGGGAAAGGGAGGCGAAGTTGAAGGGAAGGGGCCGTTCTGGGCTGGTCTGTTTCAGGGCCAGAGGCGAACCGGAGCTGGAGAAAACTGCCACGGCTCCTGCTGCTGCTGCCCACCGCCAAGGGATAGACGCCACTTTTGGAAATCTGGGCTCACGGGGAGCGGCCGCTCCCACTGATCTGACCCCCCTCCCCCCGCTACGCTACTGCTTTCACTGTGGGAAAAGACAGATGTGTTTCATAAGATGCTGCCACTTTTATTTTTTAGATCTGTAAGAATTGTCTATGAGCAGGTCCACTTTCACATCACTTCTCACAAGTCCTGACCTTTCATATTATGTTGAAGGGATTCAGAGTGAGCTGGGGTTCCTACATAGCTGTGGGAAACCAAAGGCCCTGAAAGGGCGGTGAAGGTGCAGCCGGCAGCCCCTTGAGAAGTTATAGGGGTGGGGAGAGGAAGCCGAGAGCTACTGTATAAGCAGGGGATTGTATCCTGTTTAATTCCTCCTGTATTACAGTCCAGTTCAGTTCTGCAAGGAACTGTCTTTGTGCCTGCATGTTCCTTTCCCTCCCTCTAAGAATGCCACAAAGACACAGAGTGACTGAGTGTGAGAACTGTAAATGGAATTCTGAAGAGAACTGGGAGCTGAGGAGACTGCTAAAAAGCTGGGAAGTGGAACAAGAGGGACCTGTGTATGTCCTGGTTTGGCTTCAGGGAACTAAGAGCTTATCGTTTCCTGAATCTCAGAGGCTGGAGCTGGAGCTGCATGTGTGTCAGGAGGAAGGTGAAGATATTTATTATGTACAGTCCCAGGAAAGCTGTTATATCTGAAAAAAGGCTTTGTGTATTCTAAGGGAAGGGGACTGCCAATCACTGAGAGCCAAGTCCCCTTTATCTAGAACAGTGCAAAGTTCTTCCTTTCAGCTGTTAAAAACTCAGTTTTAAAACTGTACCTTCCTTTTCCCATCCTTTGCTTTTAAATAAAAGCAGCAGAAGATACAGCAGAAGCTGACAAAAATAAGTAACAATATCACTAAGAAGGAATTGCTAGTACTGAACCCTGCTGGGTGACTCCACCTTGTTTTATTTTTCCTTCCATGGGTTTCTAGTTTGCTGGATTCTAGTAACTGTTCCATTGTGACCTCCCCCATGCACAGACTGGTTGAAGTGGCATGAAGTGCTTTGTATTAGCCCTCCACACACCATGAATCTCCTCCAGAGATAGGATAGAAATGTGCACTGTTCTGGTGCCAGGAAATTTTAAACCCTGAGGTCAAATTTTTAAAATGCAGGAGCCTAAAGTTAGAAAGCCTGGGCTCCGTTCACCTGCATCTTGTAGAGTCATTCACCCCACAGCACAATCACGCTTCTGATTCAGTAGTGTGAGCCGCCTGCTTTGCAGTGGTGTAAATGACCACTTGAAGTGTGGGGCGATGGCAACTTTGGCCCCACTATGACCTTATTTAGGTAAAGGCAGCAAATACTTATTTAAAAGTGTAGAAACAACAGCAAATTGAAATGAGCTGTTAAATTATCCCCCTTTCTCTGGGCTCCATGAAGGAACAACATTGTCATCAATAAGACTGTATAGATTTATTGTGAGGGCTCTGGAAGCTGTCTGCTAAACAAGCAACTCTTGGTATCACAAAGTGTCTTGCACAGCAGGGCAGTTGTGCTTTGGTTTAGAGATGCTCTAACTTTTGGTAACAGCATAAGGTAGTTCTGTGTGTGAATAGATGTCCTTCTTTGAGTGGTTGCAGGGGCGTATTCCCCTCTGGCTTTGGTGCTCTGGGTACATTAGAGCCAGAGAACTTTGCTTAGCAGTTCTCCTCAAGGCAATGCTGGCACCCTCTGGTGTAGGAACTGAACTTTATAATTGTTCAATAAGAATTGATGTAAACTTTGATTTCATTCTGCCAGCCACCCTTTTTGAGTAACAGAAAGGAATGACTGTCTAAGACTGGGATGCTGTTTCCAATATGCATTACAATTAACACCTCCTGTTATGGTTAGCAAGAGACAGGATTTGTTATAGTTAGTAAGAGATAGGATTTTGTATGGTAACAATGATAAATAGATTAGAGAAATGTTGAGGACTTGAAGGCAATGTGAATTGTTTTAGTGATAAGATTTAGCAAGGCTTAATTTACAATGTATTCTGCTACCTTTGAAGTTTCTGTGAAACTTTGTGTGAATGCAGAATGCAGGCATTGGGGAAAAAATAAGGTGTAAAAACCTTTGTTTTAACCAGATGGTCAAGAAAGGAGGGGCGAAGACCTGAAGGGGATTTATCCACACCAGAGAACCATCAATGCCCGTCCATAATTGAGGAAGGGCAAATTGCCAACCCTGAGGTGAAGGCTAGCACCTCTAAAGACAGATTAAATCAATCCAGGACAGGAAACCTTTGAAATGTTAAAATCAGATGATAACACCAATCAAGGACTAACCTGTCACAAACTGACACAGCAAAATCCACAGACTTCAACACAGAAAAGGAACTATAAAAATGGGGTGCTTTTGCCATGAGTCCTTGGGTTCATCTTGCCACTCCCCAGGAGCATCGGATTGCGACCGACAAGAGCCCAGCTCCCTTCTGTGACCAATTTGGCTGGCTACTAGATTGATTCAGACTCTGGACTGGCAACTATGAAACACCGACTGGCAGGACTCTGTGTGTGTGTGTGTGTGTGTGTGTGACTGAAAAGCACATGCTAACTTGTATTCTTAATAAATATGGCATATTAGCCTTCCTCTTATAAAAGATCTCGTGTGCTTTGTATAGCATAACACTGGCCCTCATAATTAGAGGCAGCACTGCCCCACCCATCCTCATTTCCATCTGTCACCGCCCACAGCCTGAGCCAGACCTTCCTGTGTGGGTTTTGCCCTACAACTGAGCTTTTGTAAATAGTTCAATTAGTTAGTAGTTCCCTTGTAATTAGTTAGTTCGTTAATTTAATAGTTACTATTTCTTAGTACTTACCTGGTGTTATGCCCTCACCATTTTAAACAGTGTCCTTCATGTGGAGTAGCTATTCTGAATAACGACCCCCATACTTGATGCTTGTTTCGGGTAAAAAAGGGGCATATTAAAGCCGTGCTCCATTCGCCACTCCTCCAAGAAGATAACACAGCTTCAACCGGGGAAGTTTTTGCTTATTTATTATGCCCATTGGAGGTTCCAGGGCGCCTGAGGAGGTGATATTTGCTACTCAGGTTCCTGAGTTCACCAGTAATCTCTCTATAGTCCAGGAAGATGACTGATGAACCCAGGAAGCTGAGAAGCAAGATACCAGCTCCTCAGCCACCTGGGAACCTGCCTGGAGCATATAAAAGCTCAGTGGCAGCATTCTTCATCCCGCCCACCGCTGCCTGGCAAAATGCAGGCTCAAAAGGCAGGGCGTCTGTATATGCAGTCTTTCAAAGTCAGAGTGGCCCTAAGTCCACACCCAAAATTGTTGTCTAAAGTGGTTTCACAGTTTCACCTTAACCAAACAATGTACTTAGCCTATATTCTTCCTCCTTCCCATCCTCTCCAAATACAGAATAACAGGGCCTTCATACACTGGGTATGAGACGATGCTTGGCATTGTGTCTGGAAAGGACTAAATCATTTTGTTCATTGCCTGAACTTTTTGTCTCCTACACAGATTGGATGAAGGGTCAGGGCTGTTTCCACACAAACAACTTCCAGATGGATTGCGTCCTGCATTGTGGTGGTGTCTAGCGTAGCTCAGCTTACACCTCCACAGAGACTGGGAGTTCATTGGACAATTGCCCAGCAGTCTGTGTTTCTCAGTGATGTTTCTACACTGGATATTTGCAGGGCAGTTACCTGGTCTTCTGACCATATGTTTACCACACACGATGCTATTTTGACTTCATCAAGGACTAAGGCAAACTTTGGAAAGGCAGTTCTTCAGCCCTGTTTAAATAGGTTCGGAACCCCACCTTGTACAAGTACTGCTTGTGAGTCACCTGAGTAGAATTCATGTCTGCCACCACTCGAAGAATTAAAACCAATTACTTACATGAACTAAAACTGTTGTGGTTCAAGATGTGGGGGCAGATGTGTAGTCCATGACCCACCCTCCATCCCCTCGGCTGTGGAGTCTCCAGTTTTAACTTCTGAGGTGGAGGAACTGAGTGGAGTTGGGGCAGCACAGACCTTAAAAAGTCAGGCGAGGGGCTATGAGAACTGGAGAGTGTGAACTTGGCCCCGACAGGTACTGCTAAGCAAAATTCTCTGGCTGTGCGCACATACATCTGAGTGGAATACACCTCTCCACCCACATCTCGAAGAACAACAGTTACGGTCAGGTAAGTAACTGGCTTTTGTGTTCACTGACAGTGCTGTGGGTTTTAGTTCTTCATTCCCTGGTCTGTCTGAAAGTTTATGCAACTGAAGTCTAAGAGAATTAGAGGTTTTCCAGTGCAATGTGAAGGTGTAAGAAGGACAGAAGTAGCTCAGCAAGGGGACTGGCGAGAGAACTTGAAGGAACAGAACAGGAGCCAGTCAGAATCAGCAGCTGAACATCCTTTCATGTCCACATTTCTAGAATTGCAGGAGTCTTACTAGAGTGAGACTGATATAGTGAGAAATCTGAGGACATAAGAAGGAAACACTTAGGAAACTACAGGCATGGCATTGTGTACTGCCGTAGCTTTAGAGAATTAAGAGCTGATCTCTTTCCTGACACTCTGAGGAAGGCTGGAGCTTTTGGAACTGCACTGTACTTGAATTAACCATGGAAATTTACACTCATTTGTATTGTGTATGTATTGGCCAGGGAATTTATTATACCTGAACAAAAACGGGTTTCTTCCAAGATAAAAAGATTAAACACAATGTATTTTAGATTTCTGTAAGTGCCACTGATGAGTGTTCACACTTCTTTTACAGTCATTCAAGTTCATTTTTAGGTGGTTGATTCTTTGTCTGGGTATTTGCATTTAATTAACAAAGAACAGATGGGTGCTACAAGCTGCTAAAATTGAAACAGAGCAGAAACTGGTTACAAATTGGTTGCAGCTAGTAAGATCTGTTGTAGGAGCCCTTTTTTTTTTTAAAGCAAATAATAATACTATGGCTCATCCTGTATGGAAGTAAGTTTTCGGTAGCTGTTCCCAGTATGATCACTCTGACCACACTTAGTACTCTGAAATGTTTACATTCTGTGAATGGTTTTGAGGATTAGGGCAGGTCTACACTACAAATTTACATCAATGCAGCTGCAGTGCTTCTGGTGAAGATGCGCTAAGGCCAGGGGAGTGAGCCCTCTTGTTGACTTAATACCTCCACTTCCATGAGGGGCAGTAGCTCTGTCAAGGGGAGAAGCCCTCCCACCGACATAGCGCTGTCTACATGAGGGTTAGGGTCGGTAGAACTACGTCACTCAGAAGTGTGGATTTTTCACACCCCTGAGCGACGTAGTTATTCCACGATAAGTATGTAGTGTAGACTTGAGCTGAGTGTCCTGAATTTTAGGTCTTCTGGATTTCAGAGAGTGCCAGTCCACAAACCCACTGGATATTTCTCACAATAACTATATTATAATTCACAAATGACCCCTGTCCAACAGTGAGAAAGATCAGGCAGAACAAATTCTTAGCTGATTATGTTTACTTCCTGATAAATTTCACAATATAACAAATGCAACATCATCTTTCCTTGAGGCATAAACCTTTAGAGAAAATACTATGGCACTAAAATATTGAAAAACTTCATAGGAAAATCAATTTTTTAAATAGTAAGTATTTTAAATTATCATCCACTTCAAACAAGAGGCATCTACCTGTAGAGAAAAACAAATTGTATATGTGTCCATGGGCATTGCTTTTCCCGATTAACTGGGCTGACACAACCTTATTACTGCACCATTCAGTGCCAGAAGGTTTGTGCTTAATAAGGACCTGAACCAACTCTCATTATAGTCAATAGAAAGACTCTCATTGACTTCAGTAGTGTTTGGATCAAGTCCCTAAATAAACACTAATAATAAATTGACATCAAGTAGCTAGCATTGGTGTCAAGAGGCCATCTCCCACCTCATCTCTCCATGCTTTCCTCTGGCTGGTCTGGCATTCAGCTAGTGTAGAAGACTGCACATCCAATCTCTTGCTTTCCAGTCTGGATTTCCTAATCCACTGTTCAATTTATGAACCCTGTTCCAGGTCTGTTTCCAGCTGATTTTACTATGTTTCATGAACAGATGGCTGAAGTGGAGTTTATGAGCATCATGGTCATATAGGGCCATGTAATGATTTTATTCTGCCCATACATCTGCCACTGAAATCAACAACAGTTGTACGTGTGGCTCATGTCCATGATATGGGCCTATATTTTTTCAGGAATCTGGCATGTACCACTTCATGCTGTTTGTGGTTGTGGTGTTCAAAAAACCCTGAAAGGAATGATCATGTTGCCATAAAGATTCGTCTAACCAAGATTGCAACTGAAAAATGGGTTGGCATGAAAGGCAGCGGTATTGGCAATCGCCACAAGAATATTCTGCTGCACAGGTAAGGCCTTGTGCATTATGTGGCAGGCTGGACCTATATTCTGCAGCACGGTTCACTATAGCACCTAGGTGCCGACTTCTGCAGAAAACCGGGAACTATTCTAAAGGAGCCAGATACTACGGTGATGGGGACGTACACACCTAGCAAAGTAAACAGAAGTTCAGTGGTAGATTCATATACAACCCAAATGGAGACTTTTATTGAATGAAATGTTAAAAGGCATGACACAATAGTACAGTATTTCTTGTATGCTAATTTTGCTATTCACTATATTTAATGCAGCTCACATATTTTCACTGTGCCCATCCCTTTTTGTGATGATGCTGTGTATGTGCATTGTGAAAGCTGTCAGCAAGGGAGACGGAGGTTTTGGCAACGTGGAGAGTTGGAACATTTGGCTTTAGGAAGATGTGCAAGGAGGTTTGGGGGCGGGATTGGCATTCAGAAGTCAGGGTGCACTGTCACATAGCATACCTGGGCTTAGGCAAGGGATGCCTGATTGCATTTAAAATTCTCTTTAAGACTTTCTTATGCTTAAAAACATACCCAAGACTTTGTATTGAATCAGTTGTAATCTGGGGCCAGAAGATAACAGGCTATGAAGAAATCTAAAATGTATTCCACCAGAAAGTGCATGTTAGCTAGTTCCTAAATTGCTTTCTAAAGTATTGCACAACCATTTGCTAAAATTTGGTTTTATGAATCATTAAGATATTCCTATCAGACTACGGAAAGCAGCAGTAATGATGCACTTTATGGAAGCCCAGTCTTTTAGCTACAAGGAAGATATATGGATGGCACCTTTGGAGAATGACAAAATGTATCTTATCAGTGCCCTTAACGTATTTTAAGACTATTATCAAGTTTCCACCTTTGACTTTTCTCAAGACTAAACATATCCAGTTTCTTTAACCTTTCGTCATAAATCAGGTTTTTTCCTCATAAATCAGGTTTTTTAAACATTTTATCATTTTTCTTGTGCTCCCCTGGACTATCTCCACATCTTTGCTCAAGTGTGGCACACAGAATTGGACATAATACATCAGGTGAGGCCTCACCAGTACTGAGTAGAATAGGACAGTCAGCCACCATCTCTTACATACAAAACTCCTCTCAATACACCCCAGAATGACATTAGCCTTTTTTTTGCAACTGCATCACATTCATGACTCATATTTCGATTGTGATCCATTATAACCCCCAGATTCTTTTCAGCAGTCCTACTTCCTGGACAGTTATTCCCCATCTTTTGTTGTGCATTTGATGTTTCCTTTCTAAATGAAGTACTTTGCATTTATCTTTATTGAACTTCAGCCTGTTAATTTCAGACCAATTCTCCAATTTGTCAAATTCACTCTGAATTCTAATCCTGTCCACCAAAGTGCTTGCAAACCCTCCCAGCTTGGAGTTATCTGCAAATTTTGTAATCATACTCTGCACTCCATTATCCAAGTCTCATATGAACCCTTTAATGACATTGACCAGCAGAACAGCTAAGTCCTTCAGTCATCAGGATAGTAAAGAACATAATTTCCACAGCAAAAAAACAGGCCAGACTTGCCCTCCTCATAGCCTGGGAAAATGAGGCAGAAATCTCCTCAGGCTACTCAGTGAAAAGGCAGTTACAGCCCGAATGGGGTTGCTTTTGACAAAGCGTTGTCAACAAATACTTGTGGTACTATCTGAAACACTGAAATCAGATGGTACTGAAGACAATCTCAGTGCTTAGTGATCTTGTGACTGCACAGCCTGAGATACCATTGCTCTCCTCTATCATTAGGGCATCTTTTACCTCTTTAATACTGCTGTGGTCCCATCAGCTCTCCAGCTCTGGTGATGGTGGGACTCAGAGACCACTTAGGACACCAGACAGAGTAGCCCCATTCTTGGAAGAGGAGTACTCATTTTTTCCCTCCCATTTAGTGCACAGTAAGGGGGTATCTCCTGTGTTATAGAGTAAGTCCTGCAGGTAGTGTAGAGATGCCACACTTCCTATACACGATAGATGCTGTCCTTGAGCGTGGCAAGGGCAGGAAATGAGGAAGTCCAGGACAAAGCCGATGAAGTGGGTATTAGCCCATGAAAGCTTATGCTTCAATACTTTAGTTAGTCTTTAAGGTGCCACAGGACTCTGTCACTTCTGCAATTCCAGACTAACACGGTTACCCCTCTGATTCAGGGCAAAGCAGTCACAGGCTGCAGCTACACAGAGCAGTAGGAAGTTTTGCTACCTTATTGCTGTCCATAATTCTGATTTGTAATGTAGGGTTTATTCTCTCACCTGTCTGTTTGTCAATAAGATACTACATAGTACTAGCAGTGGAAGGTGTTGGGAGAAAACAAGATCCACTCCAGTTTAGGTTTAAATAGTTTTGTGTAGCCTTTATTTTGTACATTAAGACAATGCAATCATCACCTAGGAATTAAAATATACATGCGAAAACAGATAAGGCAAGATCAGTAATTGATCAAGTTAAGTCTCCTGGGACAACTTTTTTTTCAAATCTCTGGTCTTTTCTATGACCTTCCCCTGTTTCCTGCACTTTCCTGTTGTCAATCACCTACCCTGCTCCCTAACTTTACACAGACTCAGTTGCCAAGTAACCTCATCTGTCTTCTTCTCTATTCTAAATCTCAGACTAAACATTTTCATGATAAATCCCAATTGCTAATGTAAATTAATACATTTTTGCTTCCTTACTTAAACTTGCTTTTATTTTTCTATGTATATCTATTCTCTGCTGTTAATCTCACTGGCTTCTTCCAGTTGTTTTTCATTTTACTGATCTGTTCTCATGGTCTCGTTTTTTTGCTAGTTAGCATGTCTTAGGAGACACCTAAAGTTAACATTTCCCTTATGACTCTTTCACCCTGATATTCACACACCTCAAGGTTTACAAGGTAACACACACACCGGGTTTCATGGTTTATACACCCATGAAGCTTTGTAAACTCAGTTCTGGAACGCAGGGACACATACAAAAGCAACAATCTTTCCCCCATAAGATATAACATTCATTTCCTTATCATTGTTTAGGATATGTAATTTAACTAACACAATTGCTTATACAGCTTTTCAGCAGAGGCACAGCATGCTGGCAGACCCAGTAAGAGAGGTAACATTGCAATGGCTACTATAGAGCTTGTGCAACTGCACATAACTCCCAGCCACGCCTGGTCTGAGAATCAGAGGAAATGCTGCAATGCCTTGGAAAAGGTTCAAACAGCAATTTCAGCTGTATATATAAAAGCCACAGGATTAAATACATGGGAGGATGAATGAAAGATTGCTCTGCTTTTAGCAGAGGCAGGCAGAGAAGCCCTTAAGGTACACAGTGTGTTCCATATACATGGGGAGGGAGGGAAGAGAGGAAAGCTTTGCAGAAGAAATGAAAATGGTTAAGAATCATTGTGTCCTTAGGGGGAAAAATGTCACTTATGAAAGTGATCAGGCTGAGAACACAAAATGAAAAGGGAGACCATAGAAATGTGTTTCATAGACTTAAAATAATAAAATGAGTTCTGTGAATATGGAATATTAAAATACTCAGAAGTCCAGATTGTTTGAAGGTGTTCCAATAAAAAAAAAGTCCAAGAATGATTTCTAGGGATGATGGAGGTAGAAAAAGTAAGGATGTACACGCTAAGCAGCAAGACAATCAGAAACT
>ML677348.1:8925152-9245209 GCA_007922305.1 Dermatemys mawii
GCCATGATGCTAAAATGTGCAAAGGAAGCAGGGAAATGCATGTATTAAGTGCAGAAAAGGCAGGGTCGGCCCACAACATTTTGGCACCTGAGGCAGGGAGCTCAAACGACACCCCCATGCCCTCTTGCTTGGGCCAAAACTTTGAAAGGTCTCTTGTGCCCTCCTTCCTTCAGCAGAGCACTCCTCCATCTCTGTGCATCTAGAGCAGAGATAATACATATGTACTAGCAGCAGACACAATTTTCTACACTCTGGGTCCTAGTGGCGCTCCTCCCTCTCCCCCCCACAGTCTGGCACCTGATGCGGACACCTCAGTTTGCCTCATGGTAAGGTGAGCCCCGAGAAAAGGATTCTACAAGCGAAGAGGAAGAACATTTCTTAAGCACCGTAACGGAGGAGGCTGAAAACTCAAAATATCGGCTGATTAAAATGTGTACAAAGGGCAAGTCAATATAACAACAGAAACTGAAATAGAGAAATGTAAGGAGCACATAAAAATGGAAGAAACAAAAGTTCCTGTGAAAGATAATGGAGGAACAATTCCAGTATTTGGAGAGTACACATTGACACTGATACAAAGGGGAAATGATAAAACAAGAGGTTGTGGTAGTACACAGAGGCAAGCAACTGTTTTGGGCGTACACATGTGTTAGGTGCTTGCTGTCATTAAGTAGGAGGACCATATTTCCCCCTGGTGAATATGGGACACCTGGTAAAATTACTCTTATTCAAGGGAATTCAACGCCAATCAGTCAGAACTACGCAGTACAAATGTTCAAATTAACATCAAGTTGATTGAGCCCCTGTTAAAAAGAAATACTGTGTAGTTGGATTCTTTGATTTACCTTCTTATCTTTCAGGCTTTAGGGTTCCCATGGGGAGAGGTAACACACCCCCCTAACCCTCTACACACAGGGAGAAGTGACACACACGCATATGCTCCCATAGACTTCTCTCATATGGCGGGGTAGTGGGGACCAACCCTCCCTGCCCGGCTCTTTCTGCTCTCCATGCCTGGCTGGGCCCCTGGGACAGACCCACCTTTCCTGGTACCTGGTGCCATGTCTTCCCAAGGCAATACGGTCACATGGCCCCTCTCCCCAGATTTCTGCCAGGGTTCATACCAGAATGTAGCCAGCAACAACCTGTCTGGGAGGGAAGGGACGGGAGCTGCTTCCAGCCACGGGGTGGGGAGGGAGTGGACGGGATGACCTGGCCTAGGTCTTTGCAGAGTTCATCTCTTCCCCACCATGCCTGGAAGTAGCTTGTCCCTGCCTGCCCGCACAGTGTGGAAAGGTAGCTAACACCTTCAGGTTGCTGCTGGCCACTGACATAACCCAGCTGCCTTCCCATTCACTGATGGGAAGTTCAGCAAGATCCTTTCCACAAGCCACAATCCAAAGGAGCCTTGGATCTCACAATTCCAAATCCTCCCTGGATTTGTCCAGCTCTGTAATTAAACAGGTGCATCCCTCAGCCTCTAGCCCTACACAAACAGCACAGCACTCTGCTTTAAACTAGAGCCCTGTAGAGCAATTCCCTTTAGCCAACCCCCTCCCTCCTGGGGATCAGCAAAGGTACATTTCTTGACAGCAGGAAAGAATGAATGCTTTAGCTGAGACTGAGCTAATGCCTATCTCAAACTTGATCACATGTGATCAGTGCCTGGTGTTGTGAGAGACTACATCCTCTAGGTTCATTCAGTGGTGACATGGATTATACCCTGGTATCTGAGGTATAAACTGCTTTTGTGCCAAGACCACTCATTTAATCCAAATTATCTTCAGATGGTTTTCTTTGCACAAAGCCCTGAAACCTGGAAAGGAGAGGTGCATTCTGAGACAATGAATTGCTGGTTTCTCCTAGGGTCTAAATAGTCCCTCCAAAACCATTACCCATAATTATTTGAAAGATAGCACACAGCAAATATCAATCACTGCTAGTCAACTGAACTAGAAAATGACTAAATTAAGGAACTACCTGTGTGATGTTTATTATGAATAGTTTGCATTAGAAGCTGTGTATTTTATTTTTAGCCTCATATAGGTGAAGATGATCTTTTTTAGCATTACCCACTTATACCTTGAATTCACTACAGCTGGGGATTTAAAAATAGCTACAGTAATAACATTTTGAATATTCTTATTGTAATCTCTTGTTTGAGGGGCTAATGCTGCTAAACATGGAAAGCTTTGTAGAGCGTTGTGTTTAATGAAGGATGATGTACAAGAAAAGAATCAGAGTAACAATACCATTATCACAAATTACAAACTGCTTCAGAATCATATTTGACAGTAAATTATAGACTGCAACTTCCTTTCTGCAGCTGTGGGTTGTTTGCTGTTTGAATATGCAACCCTAAATTACTGGGCAGTGAGAAAGATGGGAAATGTAAGTTGAATGCATGCCCTATATCTGGGGGATTTATCTTGCTTGCCATTTGACCATCCTCTCCTCGTTCAAATTCCTCTTTAATGCATGTTTTCCACAAAGGCTTTCATTGCTAATCCAGCACTGAAAGATACTTTATTATAAAATACAAAAATTAAAAGGTTTTAAAAGTAAAATGAAATCTATGAAGCAAAGAACTTTTACATTCTGTTCTCCATGGGAACTTGCATCCCCAAAGGGAATTATCCCCTTGTTTCATATATCCTTATCCTCTCCACTCAGGCTCTCCCTCGGTCATTATCTTTTCCTGGCTTGATTTGCAGAGGTACTCAGCATCCACAGCTCCCATTGGAGCCAATGAAAAGAAGTGGCAGCTGCAGATATTACCTCTAGAAATCTGGCCACTTACTAAAGTAGCTGGAGAGGTGGATGTCTAGCGTTTGGCACCCAAGTTTGCAAATGTCAGCCAAGGATTTTACATTTTCGCAGGGCAGATTTTGGAAACACTAAGGGAGTGCCTGAACAATGAGGGGAAGGGGAAAGGCAACAAAGTGGAATTATAAATTGTGCAAGGAACAATGGCCAGAATTTTTTAGAGTATAGGGGTGAAATCTTTGCACTATTGAAATTAACAGAAAAAAGTCCCATTGACTTCAGTAAGGCCAGGATTTCATCTTAGATGCCCAAATCATGTTGAACTCCAGTGGATGTTTGGCACCTAACTCCATTGCAAAATGCCAGCCACTGGCCTCAGTCCTTGACTGTGTTGTACTGGCTTCCTATCACTGCTCTACAGCCAAAATGCTTCTGAAATAAATGTAGTCAAACTTTACTAATTCTGGGTCACTGAGAACGAAAATGATGCTTAAAATTGTTGATTGGCAATAGCCTAGTTTTCAAGATAGGCTATTGGGTCAGTATATACGACCCTTGACATGGGAATGGCGGAGGATAAGTGAGTTATAAAGGGAAGGGATCTCAGTTTAAACCAGATACAAATAAAATACATCTTTGACTGGATCTATGAATAAATCTATGACTGGGTTTGGACAGTACTTGCTTTTTAGGCAAAACAATGAATGATGCAATCTGAAGCTGGTATTGCGTCATACATGAGATGAATTGCATCATGTTATTCCTAGAAGTCGTGGATGATGCAATCATAATGAAGCTTACATTACTCTGCTGAACAAATTGCCCTATATCAGCTCTAGAAATCATACAGTGTCATGCTCTCTTATTTGTCAGTGTTTGATTTTGCAAAGGGACACATTTCTGTTTAGCCAAAGTGAGCAGAGATGCTTCATACTTGTGTGAACAGTGCAGATAACTTCTGCTATGTTTGTGGTGAAGTGACTTTTGCATCACAAACGCTCAGTATAACCACTATGGTTAAGAAAGCCTATCACCTTTATTTTGGCTGCAAAATTGGAGATCAGGACAAGAGGTGGGCCCCACACATATGCTGCAACACTTGTGCAACAAATCTTCGCCAGTGGTTGAACAGGAAAAGGAAATCTATGCCTTTTGCAGTGCCAATGATTTGGAGAGAGCCAACAGATCATACCAGCAATTGTTACTTCTGTATGGTGCCTCCAGTTGTGAAAGGTGTGTCAAAGAAGAAAAAGTGGAGTGTGCATTATCCAAATATTCCATCATCTATATGCCCAATACCCCACTGAGAAGGACTGCCAGTTCCTGATGCACCAGAATCATTCTCACTTGAGTCAGACAAGGAAGAGGAAGAGGATGAAACTTCTGGTCCTGAACCATCAATGTCACAGGACCCACATTTTCTCCCATTCTCCTCCTCTGAACCACACCTCATAACACAAGCTGAACTGAATGACCTTGTCAGGGATTTGGAACTACCCAAGAGCAAGGCAGAGCTGTTGGGCTCCAGACTACAGCAGTGGAATCTCCTGGCAGGTGATGTTAGGGTTTCCATGTTCCGTGACCGTCAAAAGGATCTTGTCCCATTCTTCTTCATGGAAGGTGATCTTGTAGCCTGCAACAACATCGATGGTGTGATGGCAGCCCTCAACATCGTTCACGATCCAGATGAGTGGAGACTCTTCATTGATTCATCGAAGACGAGTCTTAAAGCTGTTTTGCTGCATGATGGCAATGTTTTGCCATCAATACCAGTTGGTCATGCAGTCCATATGAAGGAAACCTATGACAATATGAAACAACTTTTGAGGTGCACAAACTATGACCAACATCAGTGGCAGCTTTGTGGCGATTTGAAGGTTGTTGCTCTCTTGCTTGGTCTGCAGACTGGATACACAAAGTACTGCTGTTTTCTCTGCGAATGGGATAGTCGTGCAAGAGATTCCCACTACATCAAGAAAGATTGGCCACTCCGACAGCCATTGGAGCCTGGGAGGAAAAGTGTTCAGCATCCACCACTTGTTGAATGAAGGAAGATTTTGTTACCACCCTTACACATCAAGCTGGGTCTGGTGAAGAACTTTGTCAAGGCCATTGACAAAACACAAGCAGCTTTCAAGTACCTCCGTGGAAAATTTCCAAGCTTAAGTGAAGCTAAGATAAAGGAAGGTGTCTTTGTTGGTCCTCAGATGCGTGAACTTCTTCAAGATGATGCATTTGACCATGCACTGCGTGGCAAGAAAAAGACGGCATGGAAAGCCTTCCAGTTAGTGGCAATACATTTTCTCGGAAACAAGAAGGCAGACGACTACAGGTTGTTGGTGGAAAACCTCCTTAAGGCATACAAAAGCCTTGGTTGCAACATGTCACTAAAGATACATTTTTTGCACTCTCATCTAGATTCTTTTCCACCGAACTGCAAAGCAGTGAGCGACGAGCATGGCAAGCGATTTCACCAGGACATTGCAACAATGGAGAAACGCTATCAGGGCAAATGGAGCCCATCAATGCTTGCAGACTATTGCTGGAAAGTGACAAGAGATGCTCCATTTAATGAATACAAGAGACAAGCCAAGAAGCGCCGAGTAGACACTGAATAGGACTAAACTATGTACATACTAGTTTTTTGCCTTTTGTTTCATAATACATTTTATTTATATAACCCTTTTGCTGATTTTTAAAGTGTTACATAAACAGGACAGGTGAAATATTATCATGTAAAGCAACCATAAACACATGAAAAGACCTAGGTTTACAATCTATGATTAAAACTCTACTATCTACACAATATACATCGACATAAAATGTAAAAACTTAAATATCTTAGAAACAGTAGCCAATCCGTTGTTTTAATTGTCGTATTTGAATTCAGCACATCAAAATACACAATAAATATCACATTTTATCTCTGAAGCAGATGACTTCTAAAAAATTGTAGACCAGTGTTACTTGGCTGGTGCAAAGCAACCCTAAAACTGGCACTGCCAGTCACAGGGCAATAACTGCTGTGGAAGAGGACTTGGTGAATTGGCTCCTACGCATCCAAGTGTGGCTGGGTCTTCTTTCATTCCATGATTCTTAGCTGAAGATTTCTTTAATTTACACTGGGGCTGAACCCATATGTGGCTGGCCCAGGATCTGGGGAGTGCAAATGTGCGGCTTACAGCTACTTGACTTCCACTCCCCTAAGTTGTGCTCTGCTCTCCTGGGCAACAGCTAAAGTCGAGGGCTGTTTAGTGCACACCCCTAGTTGTTTGTCACATTGAACTAAACACAGCAGCCTAGTAACCATGAAAATAATAAGAAAGAATACAGCAAAGAAATAATGGAGAACCACCACCAATGCAAGGAAGAAAGACGGAAACACTTCTGAAATGAAGCAGTGAGTTAAAATTTTATAAGAAAAACTGAGAAAGAAATGAGAAATTATTTAGTTCTTCAAGCACTGAAGGAGTCATACAGACAGAAGGAGTAGGATAAAGGGCAGGTTTAATGACAGGCCAGGCAGGAAAGGCACACAATGGTGTTGGGGTTTTGTTTTCGTTTTTTTTATTTTGACCTATTGATTGCCATTTCTAAATCACATAGTACCATAATATCTGGGTGCTCTGGTTTTAGACGTGAGGACAGCAGATGCGCCACAGACAACTTGATGATTTCTAGGAAGGGAAACACACTGAAGTGCTCCAGGGTCTCAGAATCACAACAGAATAGTTGATGAGGAAATAAAGATTCCTGCAAAATCCTCAGAGAAGCCTGGTCAGACCAGTTCTTCTGCTGCATGCTGAAAATGGTAGCAAAGGAGGAGAGGAAATTCTGACTGAAGTATAGCATCTAACAACTCTTGGAGCCTCAGCACGGGAAGGCAGTGAATGTTACATTCTGATTTAAGAAAGGATTTATGGAAAATCTAGGCTCTAGTGAGACATTTTGGGGGGAAATTGCTTGCAAGAGCTTGTCTCATTGATTCAAGTGTACTGATTTATAACCTGCCATTTCTTGTGCCTCAGGTGTCTAGCCTGGTCCCTCTTTCTCTTGTGGGCAGTTAAACTGGTTGTATCTAGTGTCTCAGCTAACAGAACAAGATACATTTCATGAAAATGCAGAAGGTAAATGCAGGCATTAAAAATCTGGTGGGATTAATGCAAGGCTCAGTCCTTAGCATTCAGCCCTGCCACACACGAGAGCTGGGCTTGGTCTCTAACTTCTCGGACTGGGGAAGCTGTCAGCATTGTTAGCCTTGATTGGGTGAGGGCACCTTGTGTCACTCTGCAGTGAGCTCTGTGACTATGTCAGCGTGGGACTTGACTAATGGGGGTGGTGGGAGTCCCATCCAGTCTTTGATCAAGGGTGATGGAATTAACAGAGGGCCTTGAGGGAAGGAGGAGTTCTCTGTTGAGGACAAAAGTAGGTATTGAAGGGGAAAGGTAATTAGGCAGCTAAGCTGGCAGGAATAAATTGGGTCTGCATAGAGCTTTTCTTGGAAAACTTTCAAAGGCTTTTAAAGCAATTACTATGAACCCTCCTGCTGGCTGTGAGAATCCCCTTTGGAACTCATCTCCCACTTGCGCTCTTATAAATATAATTTACCTTTCCAATGGGAGTTTTGAAATCATGAAAGGTGCTGGCTTGACAGCTCTGGGGAATGAGGTTTTCATTTTGGAGCAGATGCACCCCAGGCAACAGCAGTACCAGGGTTCCCTCACTGCCCTGCCTGTTTGCTCAACCCTGGCTTGAAGAAACCAGAGCTAGGGGTGAAAGGGCAGTTCCTCTTCAGGGCTTGCCTAGCCCTTGGTCTCTCTCCTGAGCCTGTCAACAAGGTTTAAAATAGTGTCAGTTGTCATGGTGTCTTCTGATGCTGGTACTGGTCCACAAGGAACCACGCTGAGATCTAAGGTTAAGTTTTCAGAGAAGCAGGAACAGGAACAGTTATACATACGAAACAAAACATAAAACACAATCCTAGTTCTACACGTATTAATGGTTACCTTTCCTATTTAGTAAAGTAGATTTCCTCCCAGGGAATCAGTCTTTGGCAGAGCAGCTGGTTTTCAGTCAAAACCAGGATCCAATTTTCATAAATACCTCATGCCCATCAAAGGGTTTTCTCAATCAGTGCCTACCAAAATGACTTTTTTAACATCTATTTATAGTTCGCCAAAATTGTTTTGTCTTCAAAGTCAGGATGAGCCCCTCCTCCACTCAGGCCCAGTTCCCTACATGGTGTGGTAGCTCCAAACTGACTTCCCATCCTCAGATTGATTTGGACTCTAAATGTAGCTCCCATTGTGTTTGGTTTACAATGCTTATTTTATACCACAGACAGTGATAGATGAGCGGATCTGCTTTGTTTGGCGGAAAAAGCTGTTTGTCAATACTGCCTTGTTATATTGTTTAAAACATCTTTTTTAGTGGTACCCACAATTCTTTAAATATCATTGGTGCATACATTTCACAATTATAGCAATGACTAGCATGACGCCACCTTTCATTTGATACCTTACAAGACAATATTTATGGCTAAATACCATGAATGCAGTGTGATAGATGTAGTGAGTGTGTCAGGCCTGTTGGGAGTTGCTGACAGAGAGTAGTGAACCCTTTGCCATCTGGCAGCAGTGGGCCCCTGGAGCATAACCAGCAATTCAGATCCTAATTCAGGAAGCACCCCTATTTAGGACAGTATTTACATATGTGCTTAACTGTAACTCCAGGCAGTGCTGCGTGAAGTGCAGGAGGCAATCCAGAGCCATCTGCCAATGTCCGTTTCAGTCAGGATCCAGGGCTCTTGAACAGACATTCCAGTAAAGGAAGAGGTTCCCCCAAACCTCTGGAATGTCAGCAGGCAAAGATTTGTCAGCTAGGAACTTTACTCCCAAAGTAGCTGAAAACAAAGGAAAATGGAGGCACCTCAACCCTCTGAACAAGATGCCTGCTGCAGAGAACACTGTGTCTATGATGGTCCTGCTGGAGAAAACTACTGCAGATATAGTAGATATCCAGGCCACAATACAAGTGACTTTTAACTCCCCTTGGCAAACCCTTACATGTTCTCTGCAGAAGGGAGAATATCACCAGTGGAATATCAGGTACAAGGGCTCTTTGCCCAGGTGCAGAGAAGCTGCATAGACTTTATCTTCTCTTAAATCTAAAGTGGTAGATCTTGAGGAAACATGTTGCCAAAATCTGAGAATTATGGGAGTCCCTGAAGGAGCAGAAAAAGGCAATCCCCCGCTCCTTTCAGAATTGCTCAGCCTGACTGATGGTTTGAAATCTGAGTTGGAGAGAGCTCATTTGTCCCTGGCTCCTAAGTTGTTCTCAGATACTAAACCTTGTGCTTTGGTTGTCAAATTTCTCAGATTTACTGTAAAAGAAAAACAATGATGCTTGTGGGGAAAAAAGAATTGTTTTGGGAGTTGCAATAAAATAAGATAATTTTGCAAAAGATGAGGTTGAATGGAGATCAGCCTCCAGAAGAGCAATGGAACTTAACAAGCAGGGATGCTGGAACAATATGTATAGGGGGGATGCTGAGAGCCATTGAACCAAACTGTAAAGCCTGTATATGATGGAAACCAGAGGGTGTGGCAGCATCCCCAGCACCTCTAGTTCTAGAACCTAGGTTATCAAGGGCTCAACTATTTTTTTATAAAATTTCCAACTCAGTTTCCTGTCGAGGTTGGTGAGGCAGAACAGCTGTTACCAAAAGGCTCAAGAAGCAGAATGTTTTTTAACATTTTAAAAAACATTTTAAACAGTTTTTGAACATTTTTTAAATAGCCTACAGCATGGCTCTCAAACTATGGGGCACGCTGCCCCAGGGAGGCGTGGGATTACATCCAGGGAGGCGTGAGTGTGTGGGCTTTTTTAAAATTAAGGTGGCTGGGGCTCGTGCAGAAGGGCTGCCCTGGGGCTGACAGCCAGACCCCTGCTGCCCAGGCTCAGGCTTTCCTTCTGACCCCCAATCCCTTATCGGGACAGGAGGGCTCCAGGTGTTAGTCCCGGGGCAGCACAGAAGTAAGGGTGCCTCAGGAGGGCAGCAGCAGCACAGAAGTAAGGGTGGTAATGGGCAGAAAGTCTGCTGTGAAGAGTAATATTGACAAATATCACTTTTCATATTGTCACCTTTACTTCTGTGCGGCTGCTGGTGTGATGCTGCCTTCAGAGCTGGGCGCCTGGCCAGCAGCCAGTGGTCTCCGCTCTGCCTTCAGAGCTGGGTAGCAATACATGTACTTGGGGTGTGGGCGTAGACTACTACAGACACAAAGAACAGGGGGCTCAATGAAATAAGTTTCAGAACCACTGGCCTACCGTGAATTGAGTAGCTGCTCTGTTTTAAACCAAACTTACTTCCCAGTTGTTATGACTCTCCTACCAGCACTTATGAACTTATCATAGGCTGGGTTTAACTCTACTACAAAGAATTTGGTTCTTGAGGGCTGCAATGGTTACTGAGGCAATGATTTTAGGAAAATGGAGGAACAGGCTAATGACAAGGCTGGCACAGTGACAATCAGACCTGTCTGAGTTAGCAGTGAAAGAAAGAATAGTCTACTGATGTAGAGAGCAATGACATGAATTGAGAGAACTTTGGACCCCGTGTCTCTTTACAGTTCCCTAAATAAAGCTGAGATAGTTCACATAATGAACCAATGCCAGACTTCCATTCCATCAGACCTCTCTGCTTTTCCCCTTCCCTTTTCCCTACCCACCCCTGAGCTTCTCCTGCACCTTCCCTTGTTTGCCTATTTGTGTATAGCTTTTCTTTGTTACTTTACCGTAACAAGAAATGACTGTATTAAATTGTCTGGTTTTGTATTTTCTGGTCTTGCAGCTTTGAGATGTTGTGAAGTTGTGTAACTGCAAAATCCTAGAATATCAGGGTTGGAAGGGACCTCAGGAGGTCATCTAGTCCAACCCTCTGCTCTAAGCAGGACCAACCCCAACTAAATCATCCCAGCCAGGGCTTTGTTAAGCCTGACCTTAAAAATCTCTAAGGAAGGAGATTCTACCACCTCCCTAGGTAACCCATTTCAGGGACCATCTCTAGATAACCCAACCCATCCAATCACCCTTCTAGTGAAAACGTTTTCCCTAATATGCACCCTTAACCTCCCCCACTGCAACTTGAGACCATTACTCCTTGTTCTGTCATCTCTCATAATGTTACTGGATATCCTGTGAAATGTGTGATATTTGATCCTGTGTGCAATCATTTGATAATGATATGTATGCAAGCTGTAAGTCATTTACCTTTTGTGTTTGTTTTTTACAAAAATTAATTAAAAAAATAATCACAAAAAAGTATGTGCTTAATTTTAAGCACACCCTGTTGAAGGAAATGAGACTTAAGCCTATGTTTAGGCTGTCCTGAAAAAGGATGGATTTAAATGGGTACTTAAGTGTTTTCCTGAATCGGGCTCCTAGACATGGAAGTTTCTAAGCAGAATCATTCTGCTTAGAAAGGAAAGCATCTGGAAAGCTGGCTTCACCAGCCATGTGAAGATTGCTCTATCTAAAGCCTATGAAGCAATGCTTACACAAATGTTCTGCAGGTACCCTGGTACAGAAAGTGTGACCAGGGTGTGTCTAAACCAGGAATGGGCAAACCTTTGGACCGAGGGCCACATCAGGATTGCAAAACTGTATGGAGGGCTGGGTAGGAAAGGCTGTGCCTCCCCAAACAGTCTGGCCCCTGCCCTCTATTAGCTGCCTCCCACTTCCCACCCCCTGACTGCCCCACTCAGAATCCCTGACCCATCCAACCCCCATGACCATCCCTCCTGAGAGCTCCCAACCCTAACCACACCCCCAGGATCCTACCCCCTATCCAGCGTCCCCTGCTTCCTGTCCCCCTGACTGCCCTGAGCCCTATCTACATCCCTGCCCCCTGACAGGCCTCCCAGGACTCCTATGCTTATCAACCCCCACATTCCCCATCCCCTGACCGCCCCCCACAGAATCCCTGCCCCATCCAACTACTCCCTGCTCCCTGTCCCCTGACTGCCCCCCGGGGGACTCTCTGACCCTTATCCAACTTCTTGGTCCCGGTCCCCTTACCACGCCGCTCAGAGCAGCAGGACTGGCAGCCGCATGCCGGCCGGAGCCAGACATGCTGCCGCGCTGCCTCACAGGAGCACTCAGTCCCACCGCCCAGAGCACTGCCCATGTGGTGGCATGTCTGGGGGGAGGGGCCTCCCTGGCCAGGAGCTCAGAGGCCAGACAGGATGGTCCCGTGGGCTGGACGTGGCCCATGGGCTGTAGTTTGCCCACCTCTGATCTAAACCTAGCAATCTATTGTGCCAGATTAATACGCTGGGCCATAGGCAGCTGAGTATAAATTAGAGCAGCCTGTAGGCTGCTCTGTTATGCAGAGGGCTGAGCTGGCCACAGGATAAGTAGGAACATATATGTGCCTTAAAGCAATCTATGTGTCACCTCTGGTCGTGTGCAAACACAGTTGGCCAGATCAGAGAATCTGAGCTTTTATATCCTATTATCAATCTTTGGAGTTCTTCAGTCCTCTCTTTCTTTCTCTTTTATAACTTAATGCATTTTTGAAGGAGTGGAGAATCAGTGCAAATTCCAAGCAAATATATGATAGTTTAGCACATTATTCATTGTTGTGATGCCATTAAGCATTTATATCCACATCTCGGAGGCAAACGCCACCTCCCGCCCCAATCCCAATGTTATATATGTACAGTATAATTTAATTTGAGAAGCAGCATTTGCACTTGAATTCCATAAATGCTGTTAAAGTTTAGGGCTGCTTTAGGCTAATATGATTTTACATTCCCAAGCTGTTTGTTTCCAAGCAACACTACAGATTCTAGTGTTTGTTTACTTATCTCTAGTTAGCTGCTGTACCACAAGAGCTTTCAAAAATAGCCATGTAACTGATAATATCAGGCCTTATACACAAATCAAGATTATGTATTTGATTTAAAAGATGTAATATTTGTCCCCTTTCTGGATTCTGTTTAAAGCAATGGTGCCCACATTTTCCTCTCATGTGCCTCCTTACCAGTAATGGAATGTATCTCCCTCTATCCCACATGCTGGGAGCGGAGTTGCATTTGTGCCAGGAGCCGCAGCTGGGGGCCGAGCTAGGGATGGGGGTTGGGGTCTACGGGCCAGGGGCTGAGCTGCAGCTGGGAGCAAAGCCATAGCCGGGGTCCAGAGGCACAGCTGAGGGTCCAGCTGAGCCCGACAGTGGGGGTCAAATTGCAGCTTGGAGTGGGGGCCAGGAGTGGAGCCAGTGCTGCAGCTAGAGCGGTGGGCGTGGCCAGAGTGGACATAGGAGCAGAATGGGGCTGGGTGGCGCTCCCTCCCCACTCCCCATGAGGGCTAGCCCAGGCCCTGCTGTGACCCTGGATGTTTCTCTGCACTCTCATAGAGGGAGCACCACAGAGTTTGGGGACCACTGGTTTAAAGAGTGGTTTGGGGGATGTGCAGGGTTACTGAGGGGTAATTTAAGAAGAGAAGTAGCCTATGATGCAAGTCAGTAACAACATGCAATGCTACAATATGTCCTTTTAATTGAACATGGATTTTTGAAAGCTTTAATATAAAATGCTGGCACACTTCTAAAGAATGCCCATGCAAAGGGCCAAATGCCACTTTTGTTACTAATGTAAAACTCCCTTAATGAGTTGTGATGGAATGCAAGATTATATAACCATGTATATCATCTAATTGTCTGTAAACAAATTAGTATTTTTTTTAATAAAGCTCTCAAATTTCTTACAGTTAAGTACACTAAGGAAAATATAGATGACATCTACTTGATATTTTGCTTATATGCAAAACTACCCAGATACGGCAGAGCTGATGAATCTTCTACTAAGAACAGAACATTCTCAAGCAGGTGATTGGCAGGATATATGCAGAGTGTTTTAACCCACTTTACACTTGGTTGGTCTCTTTGATAACATAATAGGAGAAATACAGTTTAGTAGGCCAATGCTTACCCGTTTTGTGTTTCAGGGTATGACTACACAGCAACATACGCCCACGCTTGAATCTGGGCTCAAACCTAACCCTCCTTGCATCTATACAGTACTGCAATTGTGCAAACCCAGGGCTCGGATCTAGGATCCCAGAGCTCTGGAGGGTATGAGTTGGAGTCAAGCCAGGACCCTGATCCCTATTGCTTTGCAGTGTAGACACAGCCCCACTTGACTCGGGTCTCAGATGTCATCCAGAAATATCCCACAATTCCATGGGACACCGTCTTTAGTCCTCTTTATTCCCAACAATCTGCAATGCACTCTATTGCAAACAGAAGCCATTGCCTGCACTCCTTGGCGAATGGTGAAAGGTCAGTGTTAACCCATTCTCTTCTGATCACTGGCCTGCAAGCACACTATCAGTGAGCCTCTGGGTTTGCAATGGAAAGCAAACCGCTCAAGCCTTTTGCAAAGCGAGCTGCTTCCTGGTCATGGGAGCACAGCCAGATTTCGGTGAATCTCTGGTGCAAGGCCAGCAAAACTGTGGACTTCAGCAAAAGCACCAGGAATGACCACATGTTCCAGCAGATAGCTAGAAAGCTGGCAGCTCTGCAGATTTTCTGGACAGGTGATCAGTGCAGGGAGTGCACTAAGAGGCTGAAGAGTGAGTACCA
This sequence comes from Dermatemys mawii, assembly GCA_007922305.1. Taxonomy (NCBI): domain Eukaryota; kingdom Metazoa; phylum Chordata; order Testudines; family Dermatemydidae; genus Dermatemys; species Dermatemys mawii. The sequence continues at coordinate 8,939,563 of ML677348.1, forward strand.
GAAGACTAGGAACAAGAACAGCACATCCAGGCAACTCAATAATGACTTTGATGACTTTGATGGGGTCCTTCGCACTGTGCCCAGCTCTGAGCCAGCCATGCTTCATGAAGACTCGGTCAGCTGGGATGGTGCCCTGTTGGCCCCTAAATCCAGCATGGGGACTAATGGGAGTCAGCAGCAGGCTGCCAGTGAGGATCATGAAGTGACTCTTTTAATGAAACCGGTCCTTGAGAAGTCAGTGGATCAGAATCAACAGCGTATTCTTGGTCCCTGCTCAGAAGAGCTGTTTGATTCCCTGGCCAGCTGAGGAACAGACCACTGCCAAATCTGCAGAGAACCCGGCGGAGACAGAAGCTGCCCCAGAACCCGGTAAGTGTATGATTCAAATTCAGAATTCAAAATTACAGTAATGGGAGGGACTTCTGCTGTAAGAAACAGTGCAAAAATGGTAAGGCCCAGCTACCAGCACTCAGGCACTAATGGGGGATTGTATCACAGTGCCTCCATCTCCATCCCTTCTCCCCACCCTCGTGCTTTGTGGAGTTCAACATAACAACTTGAGATTTCAAATATTCATAAACAGCTTCAAAGGTTATTTTAACTGCTAAGTCACAGAGGTTTGTCAGGGTCTTTCATGTTTTCCTTTCAGTAGTAAGAAATTTGCCACTCTGTAAATCACTCCTCCTGGATCTATGGTGCCATCTGTAAACAGTGAAATGTGTGTGTGTGTGTGTGTGTGTGTTCATTTCAGCTGGGGATTGGCCATGCACTGTCTGAGTCACCAAATGATTTCTTCAAAGTACGAGGGTGGTGTTGGTTATTTCCCAGAACTGTGACGGGTGCAGGGTGGAGTGAAACTTCCGATTTCAAGGGGCAGGGTTAGCCATGTGTGAGCTAACCCAACATTGTGCTAATTCCCTCATGGATTCTGACCCAGTCCCGGCTGCTGATAGCTGCAAGATTTTCCTGAGGCAGAAACCCCAGATAGTTAGTCACATTGTGGGGACAGGCCTGTTTTCCAGGCCCTTCTGTATAGCTGACTATTCACTCCACTCACAAATGTGCTGTTCGGTCACTATACTTTTGAATACTTCAGCTGCATATACTACAGGTTTCCCTCTAGCAGCTTGGAATAACATCCCCTCTGCCAATAGGCCACCACAAGAACAGTTATGCCTTCCAAAAAACAAAAGGCCAGAAATGACAGGAAAAGCCTGTTACAGTGAGGGCACCATACACACTCCTCCATCCACATGGCAATTAGTTATGAAATTTTAATGAAATAGAATAAAGGTTATAATTTTAAACCTACCCTCATTTCTGCACATCAGTAACTGTGACTACCACAGCTATGTTGCGAGACAGTGTGAGGACTGAAGCATCTCCTTCACAATATATGTAGGTTCACTTTAGAATTATTATAAGTTATGCCTTTGATGTTCCACAGTTATTAATTCTGTGCTCCTCTACAGAGCTACTTTAAACAATAACCCTCTGTTTCTTGTCCTGTTTCAGGACCTTCACCCTATACTACCTGCTGTTCTTCAGGAACTCCATCCCTGGCTTAGCATACCCTCAGGAAAAGGAAGCCTTTCTGTGGAGAACACATGGGGTCGATGTTCTGGAGAGGGCAGAGCAGCAGTCTGAGCAAGAAGGTAATTTCCTGTGGTGGCTGCATTGGACCCTGCTTATGCCTTACCCCTCACCTTTTCTCCTGTTCTGTGCTTGATCTTGATCTTTCCTCCTGCCCTTACACTTCACCAGTGACCAGTCCTGACTCTGGCCTCCAACTTCTGACCCAGCTCTGGCTTGACCCTTGACTCTGACCCTCAGTTCCTGGTTCTGACTCTGGCTTGACCCCTGGCAGCCTGCTCTGTGCACTAGACCTGACTACTAGGCCAGACCACCTACATTTCAGTCCCTAACAGCCATGCTCCTCACAGGGGCTGCCAGAACAACACAGTTGCTAAATGTCATTTAATGTATTTTCTTTAGAGTAAGAAGAGTCTTGCATTTATATGTAATACTTTTCATACAACAGATCCAAAAGTGCTTTATAAACTTTACTGACTATTGTAGGCTTAGCTGAAAATGAATAATTAAACTTGAGGAGGCCTCATTTCTTGGAAGACAGGATTAGAGAGGTAAATAGATCAAGCTGGAAATAGGATTTTTGTGCTAAGTAAGGATAGGTAAATGGGTCATTGAGCTAAAGGACATCTAGCTAAGAACTAGCTAAGATAAAGGCAGGAACACCCAGAAAATCATTTACAAAATCAAGATAACAATGGACAAGTCAGGAATGTCAAGATGAGGTAAAGAGCAGGTCAAACATGGATAGTGCAAGGACAAAGTATGCTGTACAGGGATTGATTCCTACAAAGTAACCAAGCCAATCCCAAAACATGTAATGCAATGTACAGGATACCCATTCCATTCTGGAACACCTTGAGTAAGTCGAATTTTGCGTAAGTCGGAAACATATGTCTGACCATTACACAAAAGAAAACTCCTATTTTTAGCTTATAGAGCTTTTTCCATAAGCTTGGATTTGCATGAGTCAGGTCTTGTGTAATCCAGGGAATGTCTGTATAGTAAATGCAATATGATGTGTAACTATGGATCTATGATGTACCCTGCATCCATGGCCTACATTTCATTCTGATTACCTCAGCAGAGCATTGCTATATGCCAAATAAAGATACTTGAGTGACCAAGTCTGGAGTCAAACTGAATTCTTGGGAAGCCAAGTGGAAAGAGGTCTCACAGGGAATTCTAACATCATGGTGCTGTGACTCAACCCAGATTCCATTTGTCTGGAGCAGGTCACATACAGCTTATTACTGTATATGTGAAGCTTTCTTGCCAAGCATCACAACCCAGCAGCTTAGCAATGCTCCTTCTCTTTTCTAAGATGCCAAAACAGAACGCATGGTCTTCCGTGTTCCTAAATTATGTAATGTCACTTTATTTACATAACTGAAATTCAGTCACCTCTGAAAAAAATACATCAGTTGTTTAATTGAGCATAGGAAAGTTGCATGAAGTTTAGGATTGAAAGTAAAAAATACTATAGCTTATTGAAATGTCAGGAGGAATTTATGATGGCAGAATGTAATTACCCAAATAGTTAGGATGCTGTGATTTTATACCTCTACTAATGAGAAAAGTGCCATGGGATTATTAATTACCAGTTCCATGTCTTACCCACATGACAGCACTTCTAGCAGTGCACAACAGCAGTATAATGGTCAGTTCCTGTCAAGTCACCTTATTACAGCAATACGAGAACACCCGCATGGTTAGTGGCTACCTCACTCCTAAAAGAAAAGGGTTAAAACAGCCCTACAGAGGGCCGTGTCTGGGGAAAGCAGCTTAGGCTGATTGGAATAGCAGCCACAGCTGTGGCCAACTCAATTAGGACCCTAACAGCCCTTATAAGAAGGCTGTGGTCAGGCACTGAAACAGTCTCTCTCCAGTCTGGGAGGGAGCAGGGCCTGGCTTCCTGAGGGACAGGGTACCGGAGGTGGAGCAGTGCTGGGGGAATAGGCCAGGGAGCTGGGGAGCTCCAGCCTAGCACCTCCCCAGGCTGCAGGCCTGAAGCAAAGGCCTAAACAGGTATCAGGCTGCAGGGAAAGGCAGCAGGTCCAAACCCCCCTTGCCTCTGATGACTGGCTTTTACACTGCAGTCTGCCCCAGAGAGAGGATGATGACTGGCAGTAGTCTAGACTGAGGGAAGGGTTGGGGAGCGCCAAAGCAGGGGGGTGGGCTGGGGGGAAGACCCAGAGGCAGAGTGTTGGGGTATTTCCAGGGGGCAGCACCCCAGGAAAAAGGGCACTGGGGTCCGGGAGGCACACGGGGGCCAGCGGACAGCGAGACACTGGCCTGCAGAGGGCACTCCAAGCTGGAAGAGCTAATTCCTCGACTGCCAGTAGGAGGCGCTGCAGGGGTAGTCGTCATGCTGCTACAAGCAGGTCCATTATTATTTAAACTGTAGCATTGCCTACAGGCCTGAGTCTGGGCTCAGGGCCCCATTGTGCCAGACACTGTCCATCTATGTAATGAAAAGATAACCCTTGTTCAAAGAATTTGTAATCAAAGTATATGATAGACAACAATAGATGGATATAATGGAGTGGCAGAAGTACAATGTAACAATGGGAGGATGATTCATATATTAAGTACTACATCACATTCACAATCCATCTTTAATAAAGATCACAGCTTAATTTAAAAATAGAGGAATTAAGAATACTATTTATAACATCTTGGGCCAACTGAGATTTTACTGTACAAACAGAGCAGTAGACAGTCTCTGTTCCAAAGACCTTACAATCTGAGTAGACAAGAGACACAAAGGGTCAGAGAAAGGACTATACCATACAAGCACTGTGAACAATGTGATGGTTTTCAGATGTATTGTTAATTTAGTTCCATGGGTGTTTATGGGGTGTAGGAGGAGACTGTGAGTTTAATTTTTTTTAGATTCTTTGGATGGGGTTTAATTAGGAGGGGACTAGCTGAATCGAAAGACAAAGGAAGAGAAAGAGGACGTAGAAGTGAGGAGAGCAAGGGGGAGATGGCAGAAGAGAGCATGCTGGGCATGTGGAGTGAGCCTGAAATGAAGAGACTGAGTGAGGAGGTTGGAGGGAGCTACAGGGCAGTAATGGTCAGAGTGAAAGCTATAGCAAGCAATCTAATGCCATCTCCGGTGTCTGGTGGTTCCTGGAAGCTGTCTCTTGTGTTTATCTGGCCCCTGAAGATGGCTCCTCCCAATCTAAGTAGTGGGATGTCACAACCATATGCCAAATTATCTTTTAACACAAGTCAATATTTTCTTATTGATTTTCACCATTTTAAAGAGACTAATTTTCTTTTTCATGTTCAGAAATAACAGGGTGGATTACCTGTCATGCAAGTGTTTTTATCTTAAAATGTAAATGACAGAACGGTAAAATCAGCAGCCCATAATCTCTCTCAGTTACACTCATGTAAATCTAGATGTTAATAGAATTACTCTGGATTTACCTCAGCATAATGTAGAACAGAATTTGGCTCTTAGGTTTCTGGCAATATGAATAGGAGATGTACCTCCCAGTACAGTGATAATGAGCTTTTGATTAGTTGAGTGGTAGGAATAGAGGAGTCTCTATGACTAGACCCCCTGAGTCAGCCTCAATTTGTGCATCACATTGATTGGTCTGTGTTTTCTTTTCAGAGGGCTTGGCTAAGTGTGCATTGTTTGGTTTGTTTTTGGTGCCTTCCTCATATCCTCCTTAAAATTGCCAGCCTCCAAAATATCCAGCTTATAAAAAACATTTCACAATGCCCTTTTCAAAGGGCATGACAGCTGCAGCAAATATAATGGAGCCTTGGCTGTAAATCTCATGCAGTAAATAGAGACACAAGCCATAAAGTCTGCTGACCTTCATGGCACACTGCAAGACCTATCTGTTTCCCCAGGCTCCTGAGAAGGGGGGATTAGGAAAGTGCTTATGAGCTTAAGGGGGATGGTTATTCATAGTATTGATGGGTCAATTGGATGAGGAAATTTCCCTTTTTCACTGGTTTATTAGGCAAGATTAGTAATTGCTTTCCCTGTACATGTCCCTAGTGCAAATAGATGGGCCATAAATGAATACATAAAAATAAAAGAAGTGTTGAAACAGGGCTAGCAGTGAAGCATTCATATAACAGAACAATAATCTAACAGCAGAACTCCTAGGGAGTCACTACTGCCAGTCAAGTCAAGAGTCCATTGTTTAATATTGTTTAATATTGTTTAATATTGATTTGCATACATGTTAGTGAGGGACTATGATTTCTTTTTGTTTACATGCTATGGGAATGGGGGCAGGGAACCAAAGGAAAGGAATAAGCTTCCCTGCATTTAAAATTGGCGATGATGCAAACTAACACCAAGGAAATCCTGACAGCAGTATAATAACTTCACTCTGCCCACTGCAGTCTGAAAGCATCCCCATGGTGCTATCAGATATCTCTGTCCTTAGCCAAACATAAGCACCCAGGGTCAGAGACACCCTGTGCATCTGGTTTCCAAGCCTGTGTTCCTGTGGGAGCAGCTGTGTCATAGGGTGATTCCCCCATAAGGTAGGACTGGGGCCCTGCCCCTGAGCACGGCTTCACAGGAACTCCACAGTAAGGTTGTCTGTGGGTAGTGTTGAAACGGGGCTTCTCAGCCCTGGTGGCACCAACTTCCACCGGGCTCATCCTACCCATTAGTGGGGTAGCTCTGCCTGGCTCTGGGACTCCCAGTGCAGCACCGCTTGTCCCCAATCCTGGAAGATTTACCCCAGTTGGAGGTCTGCAGTATGTCTTGAGACAGCTTCTGCCAGCGCAGGGACTGAATTAAGCCCACAAGCTGTTTGTTTTGTTTAAATCTCCTTTAACTGATGTCACGAGTTACAAAAGAGTCTCAGATCAGTGTGTAACATGAGAAACAATATTTGCTTTCATATCACCAACCTTAATGCTAAGTGGTACTATGATAGTGAGGTGAATAAACAATTGAACAGCGGCATTATCTTTAAACTAATCTGGGTTCCTGTCATAACAATATCATGATGTACATACCATCTAGTAATGTTATGTGAGTGTGCTTTGTAAACATTAAAAAAATCAGAAAGCTCTTTTCTACTGCTAATCTATCTCAATATGTACTGCAGTATATAGCTGAGGGAGGCGTGAACTGTCCAGGGTGCTGACTCAGATTAACAAAGAAATGAATTATCAGCTGTTTAATAAAGGATTAGAGAGCACTATAATCAAAGAATCAGCTATAAGAGGTCCTGGAGCTATTCTTTGCATCCTTTAAGCAACTGACTTTATTGCTGTGTCTTCTTTAATCCTTTACAGGTCACCATGTTCCTGTAAATAGATGATTGCACAGCCTTTTTATTATTTTGGTTATGGAGAGAGTACTTTTTAATTCCCTTAAAAAAGGAGCTGGATTAATATTCTGCCTCACTTTATAGCCTTTTACCTTGAATTACTATTCTAAAAACTGTGCAACAGATGTTTTTCAATCTGGATTTACCTGTCTTAGTCCTGCTACGATTCAAATGAGATTAATTAAATCAGTGTCCTCATCAGTGAATGACTCTAAACGTTTACAGTGACTATTTGAGGTTTTTTGAATCAGAGGGGTAGCCGTGTTAGTCTGGAATTGCAGAAGTGACAAAGAATCCTGTGGCACCTGTGACGGAGTCAGACCAGAAGGATATAGGAGAGTGCTGGAAGGCAGGTATATTAGTCTCAGGATGTGCAGGTCCCTGTTCCCTGGATAGCCAAACAAAGGCTACTCCAGACCAATCAAGACACCTGGGGCCAATTAAGAACCTTCTAGAAAGGAGTAGAAACAGCTAGCCTAACTGGGACACCTGAAGCCAATCAGGGACTGGCTGAAACCAGATAAAAACCTCCCAGTTAGTCAGGTGGGCTGTGGGTGTCAGGAGCTGTGGAAGGAGGTTGTGCTGTTGGTGAGACTGAGTGGTGGACAACATATCATCCAGAGGGAAGGAGGTCCTGAGGTAAGGGTGAAGTGGAGTTTGAAGAAGCAGGGACTGCTGTGGGGAAGTAGCCCAGGGAATTGTATTGTGTTTTGTGGATAAAAGGTCAGCCATCTTAGCTGATACTATTAGGGTCCCTGGGCTGGAGCCCGGAGTAGAGGGCGGGCCTGGGCTCCCCCCCTTTTTCCACCTTCCATACTGGCCTGTGATGAAGGTAACTCACTAGGTGGTGACTCTTGCCAATTATACTGAGAAAGGGAGGTCACTCTAGGGCCTAGATGAGTTTCTGAGGCCCCTAAATCTGCCAGGAAGTGCAGGACCCACGAGTACAAACTTGGAGCTTTGTCACACACCTTAAAGACTAACTAAAGTTTTAGAGCATAAGCTTTTGTGGGCTAGTACCCACTTCGTTGGATGCATGCATCTGATGAAGTAGGTACTAGCCCACAAAAGCTTATGCTCTAAAACTTTAGTTAGTCTTTAAGGTGCCACAGGACTCTTTGTCACTTCTGAGTTTTTTTGACTTATCCTGTCTACCTACCTATCTAATATTCTGTTCCCCACATAGCTGACAAACACTAAAACACTACTTTCCTTTAGTTTTTGTATTAAATTTTTAAATCCTTAAGGTAACCACAGAAATAATGATAATCAGCAAGGAGCATGGGAGTGATTGAGAGAGGATCATGTTGTACATTTAGCTTGTGGTGACCTTTGTGAGAGACATGAATTTTATTTTTACTGATGTTTAAAGGCACAAACAATTCTTGACCTTTCTAATCTCTGGTGACCATTATGAGCATCCTGCTGTGAATTAATTAGAGAGTCTAGAGTTGCTCCAAGATGCATTTATTGGAATACCAGAAAAATGATTAAAGCACTCAGTATGCCCAGTGGAAGGATGCTATTATAGAAACATTCCTTGGTGTCTGATGTGATGTCTCAGGAAGACTAGACTTGTTTGTTTTTAACTTTGCCTATTCATTAATGAAATGTTAGTGCACTAATTGATACAAGGATAAATAAGCTGATAGAAAATGTTGATACTAGTGTTATGTTTTCCATACAAACAGCCGTGTCTTTCAATCTGAATTAATTTTGTTTCAGAAGAGTAGACCAAGGACAAAACTACAAAGAACAAAAGTAAAGTCTCCATTAGAAAAAGCAGTGTGTGTCTCTTCTATAATAGGCTGTTCCTGCTCCCTCATGCAGTCTCCCAGAAATTTAGAGGTCCAGTACACAGAAAACAAAATAAGAAGAGTTACTTAACTCCAGACTCCACAGTAAATTATTTTTAAAAAGAACCAGGGATATTATCATTTTACTATACTTACAGCACCAGAGTGCTGGATGCAATTCAGACAAATCCCTACTCCAAAGAAGAATTAATGGGCAATGAGAAGTAAACAAGGAAATTAGGCCAGAACTCTTTTATACAATGACTTTATAGAATAAAATACCAAGAGGGAGGCAATTGAAGGAGAAGGTATGAATAAAATAAAACCAACCTAAATTTGGTTTGGAGAAGGATTTAATTGAGAATTATAATAAAAAAGTCAGACATTTGGATTAACCTAAACAGAAAAGAGCAGACAAATGATAGAAGATGACCTTTTTTCCCCTGTTCTTAAAATGCCTTAAAATAAATAAATAAATGCTATATAATGACAGTTGTTTCTAAACAGGATGTTTTTTTGTGATGTTTCCCATGATGTATCAGTTGAAAGGAGAAACAAAAAAGACATAAAAGCAGACAGTCTGTATTGAACTGTCTTGTTTCTTAAATCCCAGAAATCAGTTTGATGTATGGCAGAAAAACCATCTAATTCAGCTTCCAGTTAAAATTAAACAAGCAAATTAGTCTTTTATTTCCCCCTTCAGAGCTTCTCTCTCTGTCAGAAATTTCCTATCTATCTCCTTTTCTGCAGGTCCTTTAATATTTCTCTGTTTCTTTTTCTTATTGCAGGTTTTTGCTCTGTCTGGGTACATGTCAACTCGTTCACTCCTTTACCAACTCTTGCAATTATTTTATTAGCTAAATGACAGATCTTCCTACAGCTGAAAATCTGTGCCTACGTAGGACTTGTTTAAATCTTTCCTTTATCCTGTTTGTCCACATTTTTTTCCATAACAGAAATGGAGAGAGGAGAAACAGCATTTTCTATACAATGTAGGCTAAAATTTTCAGCAAGTTTTAATTGCATTTGCAAGTTCTGCATTTGTGTTTGTTATATACATATAACTTCTGGATATCTGAGCACAAAACTTCTTACACAGCCCATTTTGCATGCACATATGTAGGATTTGCTTGTGTGACTAGGAATTTGAAAATGAGGAATATGTACTCATACATCTTGCACATACAATTAATTATCTTAAATCAATGATCCCCAAACTTTTTCTGTCATGCCCCCAACTTACCTGTAGTGGCATCTGTACACCCCCCCGGGAGCTGCAGTTGGGAGTGGGAGTGGAACCATGTCTGGGCTGGAGCTGAGAGCAGAGCCTTGACTGAGACTGGGAGCGGGGCCATGATCAGAGCTGGGAACCAGGGGCCGAGGTTGGGGCTGGAGTGGAGCTGGGGGCAGAATGACACTGGGTGCTGCTCCCTCTCCACCCCCAGTGGGGGCTGGCCGGGGCCCCACAGTGCCCCTCCCAATGTTCTTCTGCAGGGCGCACCCCACAGTTTGGGGACTACTGCCTTGAATGTTTATTTAATTCAAGGCTCAATCCCACAAGGTGCCAAGAACTCTGATTCAGTCTAGCAAAGCACATTCTTAACTTTAAGCATTCTAATATCCGTGTTGAAATCAGTAGGATCACTCTGGTGCTTGACGTTTAGCATGTGCTTAAATACTTTTGTATACAACAGTTAAAGCAGGGATTCTTAACTTTCATTGCACCATGACCCCCTTCTGACAACAAAAATTACTACATGACCCCAGGAGTGGGGACTGAAGCCTAAGCCCACCTGAGCCCTGTGGCCCAGGATGAGGGGGGCCAAAGCCTGAGTCCCATCACTCCATGTAGGGGACGGGGCAAAACTGATGCCTAAGAGCTTCAGCCCCAGGCCAGGGGCCTGTAACCTAAGCCTTGCCACCCGAGGTGGTGGTGCTCAGGCTTCAGCTTTGGTGCTGGGCCCCAACAAGTCTAAGCCAGCCCTGAAAACAGTAACGTAGCTGGGGGGGGATCCAGGGGAGTGGCTGCTCCCTCTGAGGCCAGGTTGCCAAATGTGGCGCCTGCTCACCGGGTGGCTGGAGTATGGGAGAGTCATGGATCTGCCACCGAAACCCCGCCACTGGAGGAATGGAAGCGTGTCTGTCTGCCAAAAGGGCTCTTCTGTCGGCGGCGTTTTGGCAGACATACTGACTTCACCGGTTTCTCTGGTGGCAGCGTTTTGGCGGCGCCTCCACCAAGTGGAAGTTGCGCCTTGTTTTTTTGGTGGCACCTTCCTTTTTTCGTGGCACCTTTCTTTTTCATGGTCGCTCCCCCAGCTAGTGAAACCTGGCTATGCCCCTGCCTGGCAACCCCACTAAAACGGGGTTGTGAACCACAGTTTGAGAGCCGCTGAATTAAAGAACATGTTTAAAACCAAAAATCCATGCAATGCGATATTCTCAAACTGCTAGGAAAAGGGATTCTGTTTTTTAAGCTTAAATGTATGTGTATATTTGTTGGTGAAAAATCCCATTTCCACCTCCCATGTATTCATAAGCTATGGATTGTGAACTTCATCTCGCTCTTAGATAATTTCACAGTTAGAAGTAATGCAAGAGCACTGATGAGGGAGTGTCATATTGGAAGAAGCAATAATAAGTTGCTAACATATGCTTTGCTTTATGTTTATTTGCTGAAAATGACCTCAAGTGTGCTTCGAAATATTAATTATACATTTTTTTGCATTTTTAAAAATGTACTTGTTTTTAAAATGAGCTTACCTTATTATTACTGTTATCAATAAGATGTTCCTCCCAGTTCAGGAGTATTTAAAATATTTTTATGCTATTATGAAGATGTGAATTATTTTCTGTTTATTTTTAAAAATTAAAATCTGGTGTTTGACTGTGGTCAAAACCTGATCACTGGTGTTTCTAAAATATGAACCTTCACTATTAATTATGGTCTATATTCAATTCTGGGTTATTCAGCCAGTTTAACCCAGCGGGCAGAGCCTGCTCAGGTGGGGACTGCAGCAGGCTATTTGGGTATCTGAAGCCTATTGGGAAATTATAAAATATCAGCTTTAACTATTTCACTGCTGACATCTTAACAGAAATTTCCAGTGAATGTACCCATGCATTACTGGTGGATGCTGGGTGAGGGTGGGGGCCTGGCAAATAGCGATGCTTGAGTGTGATACTAGGACAGGGGTGGGCAAACTATGGCTTGCGGGCCACATCCAGCCTATGGGCCCTTTCTGCCTGGCCCCTGAGCTCCTGGCCCAGGAGGCAAGTCCAAGGCACCTCCCCCCGCAGTGATCCTCCACCCATGCAGCCTCACCTTGCCGGACTGCCAATGCTATGCTCTGGGCAGTGGCACTGTGAGCTCCTGGGGCAGCACAGCTACAGAGCCTGGCCTGATCCAGTGTTCTGAGCTGCGCTGTGGCATGGCTGGCTCCAACACACGGTGCGGCTGTACCACTGCCAGCCACTGGTGCTCCAGGCAGTAAAGTGGCAGGGAGTGGGGAGGCTGGATAGAGGTCAGGGGAGTTCGGAGAGTGATGGTTAGGGGGCAGAGGTGTGGCTAGAGGGCAGGCAGTCAGAGGGTGGGGAACAGGGGGGATTGAATGGGGTAGGAGTTCTGGGGGGTTGGATGGGGTGGGGGGTGTTGGATGTGGTGGTGGGGCTTCTGGGGGCAGTCAAGGAGCACTTTAAAGGACAGGATTAGAATTCAAAATTACCTTGAAAAATTGGGGTATTCATCTGAAATCAACAATATGAAATTCAGTAAAGCAAGTTCAAAGTACTCCGATCTAGGAAGGAAAAATCAAACGCACAGCTACAAAATGGGGAATAACCGGGTAGGCATTTTTTAAAGTACTATTTAAAGTGTCTGGGGGTTATAGTGGATCACAAATTGAATATGAGCCAGCAATGTGATGCAGTTGCAAACAAGGCTAATGCTATTCTGGGATGTATTAACAAAAGTGTTGTATGTAAGATACAAGAGGAAATTGTCCTGCTCTACTCAATACTGGTGAGGCCTCTACTGGAGTATTGTATCCTGTGTTGGGTATCATACCTTAGGAAATATGTGGACAAAATGATAAAAGATTTGGAAAACCAGACCTAGGAGGAAAGGAAAAAAACTGGGTATATATAGTCTTGAAAAGGAAGACGGAGGAGAGAACTGGTAACGTATCTGTTGTATGGGGACAGTGTTCAAGTGTCTCCATGCACACAGAAGATAGGACAAGAAGTAAGGGGCTTAATTTGCAGCAAGGAAGATTTAAATTAGATATTAGGAAAAACAAGATTAAACAAAATAAGGCTCTTATTTTGAAACTTTCTAACTATCAGAATAGTTAAGTACTGGAACAAGCTTCCAAGGGAAGGTATGGAATCCACATCATTGGAGGTTTTTAAGAACAGTTTAGACATCAGGGATGGTCTACATATACTTGATCTTGCAACAGTTGAGAATAGTGGTTCTCAACCTGTGGGCTGCTTGCAGCCCAATCAGCACACAGCTACAGTCCATGTGACATCTTCAGAGCGATACAGCTAGTATATATATTGTGTGGATGTGGTCCATGTAACAGAGAGAGAGAGCTGCATATGTGGCCCACAATGGTAAATAGGTCAAGAACCACTGGACTAGAAGATGACCTCTTCGATTGCTGCATTTCTCTTATTCTATATCTTTAATCTCACGAGTCGTTCCATTGATGCCAGTAATCAAACCTCGTACTTGCTGATGTTAATCAAGTAGTTATGGTGCTACTCTGATGAGTAAAGTTATGCATGTGGGTACATGTTTGCAAGATAAGAGCCTTATTTTGTCTAATTTTCCTTCCTTTGAAGATATTTTTATTTTCCATGTTATTCTTATTTATGTATTTTTGTTATTGAAACCATTATGCATTCACTCTTTGATGTACACCCACTATAACATGTTTTTTTATAAAAGAAAAAATCACTTAACTCAGTGCCCTCATTGCACCTCTCTCACCATAGTCACCTCTTACCCTTTCTTTCAACCAAACCCTATTTCCCAGACTACAGTAAAAGTCCAATGACTGTAAGCCCCACTATGACATTTCAAGATTATGAATTTCAGTGTCTGGCTCCAAGCCCTTGGGGGGAATCTTGAGTTTTCCAATTGCTCAAGCTTTCTCTCTGAGAACTCCCAGTATGGTTCTCAATCTTTCTTTCTCATCATTTAAGTGGCTTATATCCTTATATTAACACCAAAGAAGATGATCCAAACTGGTGTGCACTTTCTGTGGCAGACTGGCTCTTCCCTGATCTTCTGGGGTTCTTGTACTTCCCGTGACTAGACGGGTACTTTCTTGACCCACTGAGAATATTCTGTTTGGTTCTATGGGCACCACAGGAGAGGTTTTTAAAGGCATATTGCAAGTCAATAAAAGCTCTTCATCTGCCATTTGTGCCTTTGAACACCTCCTATACATTATTACAGAGATATTAAGAAAGTTGACTGATGTTGAGAAGTACAAGAATGATCATTGGAGTAGAGAGACTGATTTACAAGGAAAGATTAAAAGAGCTGACTATGCAGCACTCTAAACACTAAGAAGGCAGATCGTTTGGTGGCTGTGTTACATGAAGTATAACTAGGACTAATGGGATGAAACCAAGAAAGGAAAAATATAGGTTGAATATCTCTAGTCAGTGAGATTTATGAAGCTGTTGAACTGTTTTACCAAGGGAAGCAGTGGGACTCCAGTCATTTGGGACATTGAAAACTAGATTGGACAGAATACTGGAAAATATACTACACAGAGTAATCTTGCATTAGCAGGGGATGGACTAAATTATCTCTCTTTCCTCTCATTTTTATGAATCTTGGAGATCCCAACTGGTGTTGGTTTATCACAGACACAGTTGTCCTCTCCTGATTCTTCTGGATCTTACTTTGTTTTGATGACCAATTTTTTGGGAAAGCAGCTTGCGACAATGTGAATGAATCCCCTGCCACCAAATCTCTTACTAGACAAAAGTGGGTTCTTTCTCTCCAAGAAAGATTCAAACCATAGACCACTGAAAGGAAAACTTTTTTTTATATGTGATATAAACCTCATTCTTCAGTGCATAAGCAAACCAGTAATGGGTGGGCATTAGAAAGAGACTTCTTTAAGTAAGTTATTCCACACTTGTCCTCTGTGGAATTTCTTGTACCTTCCTCTGTAGCATCTGGTATTATCTGCTATCCAAGATGGCTACCGGACTAATTGGATCATAGGTGTTTCATGGTTTGATGAGTCCTGTATTTCACAGGGTTTATTTTTGTTCTTGAAGATCTCCTGTTTGACCATGAGCTTGGATAGATGGTTTTGCATATTTATTTTTAAAAAGGGAGTCTGCTCAACAGATAAGTTCTTTATGGTTTCGTAGTTATGTTTGTTCCTGCTGCAGACCACTGCTTCCCACCTCTTATGATATCCTAACACAGAACACTGATGGACCCTGGAGCCATCCTAGAGAAATAATATAAGTGCTTTAAATGGTAAATACTTAGTATGAGTTTAAACTTAATGGGCCTTACTCATTACTCGTGTAATTACAGATCTTGTGCAATTGATGAAAGCAAGTAGATTGAAAAATTGTTGGTCTTACTTTTTGTTCTTGTGTTTCTGCATTTTTTCACAAGATCAGTTACAAATGAGATTAAATAATGCCACTTCACATTTATATATTTCTACTCAGGACCTAATTGAATCTCATCTTCATATAATTTACTAGTTTCTCCATATTTCAGTCATTTGAATGCATTCATGTGGAGAAGTAGTGAAGAAAAAATTGCAAATAAAATTACAGAATAGTCAGATATCTCATAAAAATTTGCCTTTTGCTTTTTTAATATAGATATACTTATGAAAGCTAAGGAAAATCAGCCCTGGAAACTAAGTTCCTCTAATGCACATTTAGTAATCCATAATGTAGTAATGCATCTTATATTGTGCATTGCAAGTACAGTATCTTCTAATTGTACTAAATCAATTACATCAGTAAAGACAAGCAGACCTTTTTGTAGGGTGTGGCTGGAAGAAAAAGCAATTTATTTCAAATGCTGATTCAACTCTGAACACTTCTGAGACGTAATGATGTTCTATAAATAATACGAGGCACCTTAACGATTATCAGGGGATTGTATCATTTGTGGTAAGACTGTTTATTTTAACATTACTCAGCAATGTTATACTTTCATGATACTGAAAATTGCTGTCTATAAATACTGTTTTTATGCCACCTTTATAAGCTACAGCAGAGAACAGACTTCAGAAATGTTATTTAATATTATATTTTTGTGTGAAATACAAAATTCAAGAAAGTGAGGGCCTCATAATGCTGAGCTGAATCAGTTACATTGCAAACAGCTTATTATGCACACTTCCACAAATAGCTCTGTTAATATATCTCAGTCCTGATCTCTAATATTCCTGCATTATCAGTTCCAGTTGGAGCCTGATCCTTCACCGATTGAGGCCAGTGGGAGTTTTACTATTGATTTTGTGAGATGGAGGGTCAAGCCCCTGGTCCTGGACATCTCTTAATAGCCTAGTCCTGCAGGTATTAGTTCCAGAGGGTTTTCCTGAAACTAGGACTGAAGGATTTCAGCCCAAAATAACAATACCTGTAACTAGAACTGGTTGAATGATTCATTGCAAATAATTTATCTAGCATTTTTTGTTCCTTAATATAAAGCAAGTTATAAATGTAGGACAGACTAAATATAAGTAGCTTGGCAGCTTGCATTATTAGCAAATTCTAAGACCAGGTCAAAATAGCAATGTTAAAACTGCTTCTGATTTCCACTTCTACAAACTCTTAGAAATTATTGTAAAAAACAAGTTTTGGCGCTACAATGTCACTAAAATATGAAAAGAATATGAGCTGAGAAGAAATCTAGGAGACTGGAAAGTGGAAGAAATAAATATGCATTAATTTTTTGCTTCATGCAGAATACTTACAGTTTCTATTGCTGTAGCAGAGAAATATTACTGGTAGTAATAGGTCCATTTAAACTTAATGTTTCTTAAACCCTAGAATCTCAATGCCACTATAAAATACTACTGAACCAGTGCTAATGTACTAGTGTTTTAACAATGCTGAGTAATTTTCCAGCTGTCTTGTGATACTGTCTCTGAATAATTTTCTTTTTTGCTGTATGTGTGTAAGGGAAGAAATCACCTTTTGAACAGTTGCTTCTCAAAACCTTCTGAGACCATCCTCTCTAACGATTTTTGCCCCACTGGACCCTGATACTGAGGAAGAGGCCATCTCCTATCCCCGTTTAAGTGATGTTACCTAATGACACCTAGCCTTCTGTCTGTTTTGTCTCAATGATTTTAAAGCTACCATCATCTGTACTGAAAAATGTAAAAAGCCATACTGCTTAATGGTTTTTGTCCCATAACCTTGGAGAGTTAGATCAATGGTTCCCAACTGCTGGTTCCTAATACTATTGGTACTTCCAACTTTTCTGACCCTAGGCTCAACTTCTATGTTTTAGGGCCTGATTCTGCTGTCTTTACACTGAGTAGAATCTTAATATCCAAGCTGTCCTTCCAAAATTAATGGAAGCATTTGCATAAGATATTATTTAATAATAAATGTGGAAGAATCAAGGTCTTAGTGGTTTATATTGGACCCATTCCCTCTGCTGCCTGCTTCTTGGGTAGTTGTGCATGCTTTATCCTGTATTGGAGAATTATGTGCTCCAAACCCCTGTTTTGTACTCTATTCCACTGTGGAGCGAGTATGTATAACTGAATGGGGAGCTGGTGGACTCTAGATCAGAGGTTCTCAAACTGTGGTCCGCGAGCTCCATTCAGGTGGTCCACGAATAGTTCCCTCTAAGGTGCATGCCTGGGTGGCAGCACATGAGAGAATGAAGGGCCACCCACCTAAATAGTGGAGCAAGTGTGGCTCCACTAATTAAGTGCCTGGACTCTGGAGAAGACGCACATGTAAGGTGATGTGGTGGCCTTAAGGGGAATAGGGGGTATATGGGAGGGGTCAGAAGGGTGAGAGGAGACTGCGGCGGCCAGAGAAAGAAGCGATTTTCCTGCCAGGGAGAGACCTCTCCCACCCTTCCCAGCCTGACCTTGGAGGCTGCTGCGGCAGTGGAGAGATGGCACATCCACTGCATTACAAAGGTAAGACTATTGATATTAGAATGTGAGTTGTGTGCTTTTATTTGTAGACCAAAAAAAAGTTAATCATTTTTTAAAATATAGCGCTTTCATCCAAAGCGCTTTACAACAGTTAGCTTTATGGTACAAACAACATTTGGAAAGATCATGAAGTGGTCCACTCAGACCTTCAGCAATTTTCAGGTGGTCTGTGAAAAAAAAGTTTGAGAACCATGGCTCTAGATAGTACAGCTGAGGTTTCAGCTCGGTACCCATTGCAGTTGCCTGAAACAGTTGGGTACCCATTGACTTAAAATGTCTTTCATTAATCCTCCGGTTTTAGCGGTGATGATTTAATAAAGTGCCCTGAGCCATTAAAGTTCATTTGGCAATTGCTTTCCCCGCCTCTCCAAAATCTTATTCACATGATAGAGTGTGACTTAATTTTTTATAAAGGGCTTTGCATTAGGAAACAAAAGACCCAGTTACAGGACTAACTACAAAGGACAAAACCCCACCGAAAAAGGAAATATTGTTCATACTGTCAGCAGCTGCAGCTCTTGAATGCTGCATACAGATGTGGTTTCCTCATCTCAAAAAAAGATATACTGGTATTAGGAAAGGTTCAGAGAAGGGCAATTAAATAGATTAGGGGTTTAGATTAGAACAGGTCCCATATGAGGAGAGATTAAAGAGGCTAGGACTTTTCATCTTGGAAAAGAGGAGACTAAGGGGGTTTATAATAGAGGTATATAAAATCATGAGTGGTGTGGAGAAAGTGAATAAGGAAAAGTTATTTACTTGTTCCCATAACATAAGAACTAGGGGCCATCAAATGAAATTAATGGGCAGCAGGTTTAAAACAAATAAAAGGGAGTTCTTCACACAGTGTGCAGTCAACCTGTGGAACTCCTTGCCTGAGGAGGTTGTGAAGGCTAGGACTATAACAGGTTTAAAAGAGAACTGGATAAATTCATGGAGATTAAGTCCATTAATGGCTGTTAGCCAGGATGGGTAATGAATGGTGTCCCTAGCCTCTGTTTGTCAGAGTGGGGTGATGGATGTCAGGAGTGAGATCACTTGATCATTACCAGTGAGGTTCACTCACTCCAAGGCACTTGGCACTGGCCATTGTCAGTGGACCGGATACTGGGCTGGATGGACCTTTGGTCTGACCCAGTACGGCCATTCTTATATTCTCACAATGCAACCCGCTGGCAGGGCAAGGGCCACAATGTCCTATGGACCCCTGCAACTGTTCAATGAGGGGCCCTCCCAGTTTCATTGGCCCTGGAATTCAGGGTGATGGGGTGGCTGCATGTGGAACCCTGGTTACTGGGATGTTTTAGTAACTGGGATGGGATGAGGGATTCCAGGACTGGGTGGTCTGTGAGGGAGACCTTGGAAATGGAGAGGAGGAGGCTGTGTGGGGCTCTGGTAAATGGAGGAATTGAGGATCCGCAAAAAGAATTGTGGCGAAGATACTGACAGGGCCTGTGGCAGACTTCAAGTGACTGTGGTGGCAGTATTTAAAAGGGGGTTCAGCAGAAAAGGCCCCAGGTAACTGTGTGTAGGGAGGGGATGGGAGGTGGCCAGTGGTAGCAGTGTATAGTGTGTTTGTGGAGTAGGGGCTCTGGTGAGTGGTGGGTCCCTTGAAACTGTGTGTGTGGGGAAACTGGCAAGTTTCTAAGGTGCCACATGTACTCCTAGTTCTCCTTGTAGCTGTGTGTGTGGTGCGGGCAGCTAGTAACTGTGGAGGAGGCAGCTCCAGTAACAGGGGCGGGGGGAAGGCTGATAACTCTCTGTGTGTGTGTGGGGGGGGCAAATGGTCCTAGCAAGCGGGGGGGGGTTTGTAACTTTATATGTGGGGGGCGGAGCAGCTCTAGCGACAGGGGGGGCTCGTAACTGTGCTGGCATCCCGCAGGCGGGTGCCCCCCTTTGTGCACGGGGGGAGCCGAGGGAAAGGAGTCCCCCTCCCGCTTCCCCCGGCGTCCACTCCCCAGGCAGGTCACACAGGGCTCCCTACTGGCGCCGGTTGAGTGACAGGCCGCCTCTCTCCCCCACCACCGACCGCTGACTCCGGCTTCCCCATTGGCCATCGCGCAAGCCAATCATTTCGCTTGCGCGAAGTCGGAGTCCCATTGGTGAACCTTGCCCCGCCCTCTCGTATTGGGGAGGGGGGTGAGTGGGCGTGTCTCGGGGCGGGCCGCCAGTGGTGGGGGTTTCGGACACGGGGCAAGTCGAGAGAAGTCGTCCGCACGGCGGCTGTCTACGGAGGCGGGTGAGGGCCCGGCGCGCGCCCCGTCCGGGGGCACAGCGACCCAGAACGCGCATCCTTCGCGGCGGTTACTGGGGTTTGTCCTGAAGCCCGCCCCCTGCGCCCCCAGTGAGCGGCCAGCTGCCGCCGAGGGACACTCCGCAAGGGGCGGCGGGTTCGCTCCAGCCCGGGGAGATAATCCCCCTCATCCCCTGCCGGCCCCCGGCCTCCTGCCGGACCCGCGCCCCTCCCGGAGCGGCTGTGAGGGGCGCTCCCCGCATCCCTACTTGAGAGGTGGTTCCCCTCCCCTCTTCTCCCCCTCCCCGAGGCCGGTGCTGCGCGTGCCCGCGAGCTGTGGGGAGAGCGGAGCCAGATCCCGGCTCCGGCTGGGGGGAAGGGAGACCCCGGCCCAACGCTTCGCCTCCGCCGCGCGTTTCCGGAGTCCCTGTGAGCTGCCGCCCCACGCGAGGAAGCATGGGGGGGCGGAGGGAGGAGGATAATAGTGTAACCCCCCAAATCCCCGTCCCGGCCACCCTCGCGCGCTGAGCCCCCCCCCCCCGGCGGGGGCCCTTCCACGGGGGCCGGGGCTGGGAAATCTCCCCCCCCCTCCACCCCACGGAGGCGCTGCCCCTTGCCCGCTGGCCCCCGTCACGCTCCTTATTTCTGAGTTTTCAAACGGGGTTTGTTTCCTAAAACGCGCCTTGGAGATGTCCGTCCACTGCCGGACCAGACTTCTCAAGAGACATGTGGCGTTATCCGAGCAGCTGGTTTTTAGAAATCTGTTTCTTTGCTGTGTGGGAGGAAATGTGGTTGAGTGGTTAGAGTACAAAAGGCTAGTTTAGCTTCTGATTTCTCTCACTGCCACTAGCTTATATGTCTTTGGCTCGTTTACTTAGCTCTCTTTGAAGTTAGTGGTAATACTTAGGAATCTAATTTATCCCTTAAAGGCACACTGATGTCTTGAAATCTAGGCAGCTTAAAAAAAAGTTGAAATGTTCCTTCTGTCAGCTTTTGTGGTTTTGCAGTTGCATGTCCCTTTTAAAAAGTACTTTTTTCTTTGTGCCTTGCTGTGTGAAGGATCTGTTCACAAATCTGGGAGACAAATTGACCATGCAGGAGAGCTGTGAGCTCAGTATATCCAGTGTTGTCAAATGCACAAAATAAACTGAAAAAAATAGAGGAATACTTTTTCCTCTTATTTTTCACATATAATAGTAGTTGGTGTTACTTGTAACAAACGTAGTTTAAAAACTTTCACAGAAGTTGTGATTTTTTTTAAAAAAAAATTGAATATTTCTAAAAATAGCAGTATGGATGTTGTGGCTGGCTACAACTGAGACTTGGGGCTAGTCAATGTAATTTACATCACTCCTGTGTGAAAGACACCCCCCCCCCGCAAGTGATGCAAATTACATGGGCTGTCCACATTGTTGCTATGTAGGTAGGAGACACTCTCCCACCAAGATGCTCTCCTGCTGACATAGCTTCTGCCTCTGCAGAGATGGAGTAATTACGCTGATGGGAGAGTGCGAGCGCTGTCCTGTCGACATAGCTGATCTTCACTAGATGTGCTGCAACTGAGCAGTTGCATCTGTGCAGCCAGGCTGATGTAGTTCTGTAATGTAGACATGCCCCTAGACTAGCTACTTGAGCGCATACCCCCAGGGTCAGGTGGGCCTGAGAGCCCAAGCTACCACTGGAGCCAGAACATCTGTGCTGCTATTTTTAGCATGGTATCTCAAGCCCCATTAGTGCAAGTTTGTCTAATGCATCTGGCAGCTTGATCCTACCATACTCGCTGTGCCTCAGTTTTTCCATCTGTGAAATGGAGCTGATACTTGACTACAACAATGTTGGGCATAGCTATAAGATTTCTGGGTAGACGTGCTGTGTAAGTATTTCAGTTCTGCTCTGAAAAATTATTAGTTAATATAATCAAAAAGTTATTTTATTAAATTTTTCTTGTTTCATATATGTTGCATAAGGTTGGCTTCCAAATATTATTGCATTGTGATTCCTCTGATTTTTTTAAAAAACAATTTCACGATGCTGCAATCTCTGAAGCACATGCATAAGATACAATGGCTAAGGACTGCTGTCATTAGCTCTGCTTCTCAGGCACAATAGGATTGTCTATCCCAAGGAGAGACTTTTCTGTGCAGGACATGTGGCTTTCTTGGAGTGTGGTTCCAGAACTGTGGAATGAAATCATGCAGCATCTGAGATCAACCGCAAACTTCACCACCTTCTGCTTCAAGTGCAAAGAACTCTTGCTCAACCTTGTCTTTATTAATATGAAACACATAATACATGTAAGCACTGGGTTCCTATATTAAATAATACAGGATTCTCACGTAATTTTCCATGGGGGGAGAAAGAAGGAAGAACTGCTTGTGACAGATGTTACTCATGCTATGTTTAGGAGGGCAGCGTAAGTAGCTCAGCAGAATAGACTATTTTGAGAAAACTTTCAATGGTAGGTAGGCACCTAATTCCCATTGACAGTGAGAGTTTGGTGTCTAACTGTTGCCTGTGTCTTTGAAAATCTTCCTGTTTAAGGGTATGTCTACACTACAAGCTTATGTCGATTTTGTTAAGGTCGATTTTGTAAAGCAGACTGTATAAAATCGATTTTGTGCGTCCACACTAAACACAGTAAGTTGACATTGTTCGTCCACACTACAGTGGGAAGCGTCGACATAGCGAGTGGTGCACTGTGGGTACCTATCCTACAGTTCCCGGAGTCCCAGCAGGCACCATTTCGAGTGGTGCACTGTGGGTAGCTATCCCACAGTTCCCAGAGTCCCAGCAGACGCCATTTTGAGCTTTCTCCGTTCCCAAACCCACCCACCCCGCAGTGCCCCTCCAGCCGTGAAAGCAACTGCAAACAATCATTTTGCGCGCTTTTGCTTCCTGAGCTGACGCCATAGCAGTGCAAGCATGGAGCCTGCTCAGGTAAGCGCTGCAGTAATGGCCGTTGTGAATACCTCGCGCATTGTTGTGGACTTTATGCTGCATCGTACGCACAAGAATGCGATCAGGAGACGACTGCGCTATCAGGAGAGTGAAGGCAGTGATGAGGGCATCATGGACATGGACACTGACCCTTTTGAAAGTAAGGGGCCCGACAACCTGGCAATTTTGGTGGCAGTGGGGCAGGCTCATGCTCCGGAACACTGAATCTGGGCCAGAGAAACAAGCACTGACTGGTGGGATTGCATAGTGCTGCAGGTCTGGGATGACTCACAGTGGCTCAGAAACTTTCGCATGAGAAAGGGCACGTTCATGGAACTTTGTGACTTGCTTTCCCCGGCCCTCCAGCGCGAGAATACCAAAATGAGAGCAGCCCTCACAGTTCAGAAGCGAGTGGCGATAGCCCTATGGAAGCTTGCGATGCCAGACAGCTACCAGTCAGTCGCGAATCAATTTGGAGTGGGTAAATCTACAGTGGGGGCTGCTGTGATGCAAGTATCCAGGGCAATCATTGATCTGCTGCTATCCAGGATTGTGTGTCTGGGAAACGTGCAAGCTATAGTAGATGGCTTTGCCGCGCTGGGATTCCCTAACTGTGGGGCGGCTATAGATGGCACTCTGTCCCTATCTTGGCACCAGACAACGAGGGCACAGAGTACAGAAACCGCAAGGGGTATTGTTCAATGGTCATGCAAGCACTGGTTGACCACAAGAGACGTTTCACCAACATGTGTGTGGGATGGCCGGGAAAGGTTCATGACACTCGGGTGTTCAGGAACCCTAGGCTGTATAGACAGCTGACGCAAGGGACTTTCTTCCGAGACCAGAAAATTACTGTGGGGGGTGTTGAAATGCCGATTGTTATCCTTGGGGACCCAGCCTACCCCTTAATGCCCTGGCTTAGGAAGCCATACACAGGATCCCTGGACAAGAGTCAGGAGCTGTTCAACTATAGGCTGAGCAAGTGCAGAATGGTTGTGGAGTGCGCATTTGGCCATCTGAAGGCCAGGTGGAGAATCCTACTTACTCGCTCAGACCTCAACGAAAGAAATGTGCCCATTGTTATTGCAGCTTGCTGTGTGCTCCACAATCTCTGTTAGAGCAAGGGGGAGACGTTTATGGCGGGGTGGGAGGCAGAGGCAAATGTCCTGTCCGCTACTTATGAGCAGCCAGACACCAGGGCAAGTACAAGATCGCACCAAGAAGCGCTGCACCTCAGAGAAGCCTTGAAAAACAGTTTTGTGACTGGCCAAGATGCTGTTGAAAACCTGCTCCCTTGCTCTGCTCTGCGCCTCCCGCCATCCTTATTCCCTTCCTCCCCATTTGCGGAGTAAATGAAGTCTCTTTTTTAAAAAGCATGCATTCTTTAATGATTCTTCACAAACAAAGGGGAAGACTGGCAAGATAGCCCAGAAGGGATGGGTGAGGAGGAAAACCAGTCGGTGTGGTGGATGGGGGAAGGGGGGGACAAAGACAGCGCATTTTTAAAACTTTTCTGATAAACTGAGCCGCATGCTGCTTGTGTTGTATTGTGGGGTAGAGTGGGTCGGTTCCCGGAGCCTCCCCCCTCCGCGTTCTCACCCCGCGTCTGGGTGGGGAGGCAGTGGAACTTGGGGAGGAGGGGAGGTTGTTACACAGGGGCTGCAGGGGCAATCTTTGGTCCTGATGAAGCTCCACCAGACACCGGAGCATGTCACTCTGATCCTCCATTATCCGCAGCATTGCTTCCAGCCTCCTTTCTTCCCGCTCCTGCCATCTCTCCTCCCGTGCTGCTACTGCTGCCCTGGATGTGCTCTGGGACTCTAAAAATTTTTCTCTCCATGCTTTGTTTCAAGCTGCCTCACTGCGGGAGAAATTCTTGAGCTCGGCAAACAAATCTTCTCTTGTGCACTTCCTTCTCCTTCTCATCTGCGCTAGCCTGTCCAAAGGTGATGTTAGCGGCGGTGGGGGGACCACGCTGGCTGTAGGAGGAAAGGAGGAAAAAGGTTATAAGATGGATAGATACATTCTCCAGAACAATGAGAACAGTCTTTCACGATGAAACAAAGTATTCACAGACTGCATATGCTTTCTGTACAAGGTCACATTTTGCACCTTAAATTGAGTGCCTGTAGCTTTCCTGTAGAGACATCACATCAGGCACTCTCTCCCAGGGCCAGGCAACAGAAACCACCATGCAGGTAAGCCACATTCTTTCGGTTTGATCCACATTCTTTACAACAATGCTCTCCTTTGCCACAGTAAGCACCCTCCCACCATGTGGCTCCCTGCTGCTGCAACACAAGCAGCCCCCAGCCCAAGCTGCTGCTCTCATGGAGGTTTCTCTCCCCCCCACAAACACACACATGCCCCCAACACAAGCAGCCCCCAGCGTTTTCTCTTCCTCCCAACCTCCTTACCCTGCTGGTCTCATGGAGGTTCCCTGCTACTGCACCACAACCCACAGTAAGCCCCGGCCCCCCCGCGTGTCTCCCTGCTGCTGCAACACAAGCAGCCCCCCAGCCAAAGCTGCTGCTCTCACGGAGGTTTCTCTCCCCCCCCACAAACACACACACGCCCCCAACACAAGCAGCCCCCAGCGTTTTCTCTTCCTCCCAACCCCCTTACCCAGCTCTTTTGCGCTGGTTGGTCTCCTGTGCTGATGAGCTCTGCATGGTGCCTTGTGCTGAGGAGCTCTGCATGGTGAGTGTCCTATGCAGGTGAGCTTACCACGCTGGCCAAACAAGAAATGAAATTCAAATGTTCCCGGGGCTTTTCCTGTCTACCTGGCCAGAGCAGCGAGTTGAGACTGCTGTCCAGAGCGGTCACAGAGGAGCGTTGAGACTGCTGTCCAGAGCGGTCACAGAGGAGCATTGTGAGTGCTGTCCAGAGCGGTCACAGAGGAGCATTGTGAGTGCTGTCCAGAGCAGTCACAATGGAGCACTGTGGGACAGCTCCCGGAGGCCAGTAAAGTATGCATGCGTCCTCACTAAGCCACAGTCAACCCAGAGACATCAATTTAAGCGGTACTCCCTTGGTTTTGGTGGAGTACAGAAATCGATTTTGAGGGCCCTTTAAATCGACTTAAATGGCTACTGTGTGTGGACGGGTGCAGGGTTCTGTCGATTTAATGGCACTAAAGTCAACATTAACTTGTAGTGTAGACCAGGCTTCAGTTTGGGGCTTCTGCTCCGAGAGCCTGATCTTGCTCTAATTTAAGTTAATGGGTATAAGATAGTGAGTGCCCTGATTCCCTGAGCTACTGGTAGGGATTTAAAAAAAAGTTGTGTAGTGTATGCAGTCAGATCTGTGTTGGTTCTGAATTCTCCCACAGTATGCTTTCCTAAATCTCCCTCTCCTGCTTGTGGGAAGGAGTGGGCAAGAAGTGTTTTTGCAGATCTGCAGGCTAGTGCTCTGCTCTTGCAGTAGTGTCTGTTTGGTATCTATGTACCACTGTGTTGTACGCTGAAACAGGTTGCATAGTACTTCATTTTTATTTTTTTAACAAGCTACATTAATCCATATTTCACAATACAGTGCCTGTCAAGTTTCTGAAAATGGTAGCACCACTTCTAGGGACAGAGTGAACATAGTTCAATATCCTGTGCAACCAATTCACAGCTTTTGTGAGTGGTGAGTTACACCACTTATGCCAGTAATATAATATATTTTGCTTGTTCAGCATGCTTTGCTACAATGATGTTGAGCTCTGATCTTCTCACTGTCAGCAGGGCATTCTTCATGAGAAGTAGGAAATCTGGGGCTCATTGTTTTAACTGTTATTTCTGACATCTAGAACTAGTCTTAAGTTTAGGGATCTGGATACATTCTCTGTGTTTAGAGAGATCAGTATATGAAGGTGCATTTCCAGACAATTACTTTTGTTTATCTTTATATGTATTGTGGTGGTGCTTGGAGGGCCTCATTCTGTGAGGAACTGGACAAACACAGAGCAAGAGACAGTCCATGCCCCCCCCCCCGCAAATTTACAATCTAAATAAGGGGAACAAAAAGTGATAGTGGAATATTGTTACTCTGATTTTACGGACAGGGAACTGAGGCATCGAGAGTGCACCCATAATCGCACAGGAAACCTGTGACAGTGCTAGGAATTTAACCCAGATATCATAGAATCATAGAAGATTAGGACTGGAAGAGACCTCAGGAGATCATCTAATCCAACCCCCTGGGGCTCAAAGCAGGACCCTGAGTCTTAGGGCTTATCTACACAGAGTGGCAATGGGAGTGCATTTGAGAAATCACACCATTTTGCACATTAACTGGTCTAGTAGACCCTGCTGGTGCACACTGAAAGTTCCCTACTGCCTTTTAACATAGTATGTCAAAGCATGCTAGGAAACATTTAGCATGCACCAGCGGAATCTCAGACCAGTTAATGTACAACATGTTAGTGTGCTTTAGAAATCACACTCTTGTAGCGTGTATTACCCCATTGTGATTATAAACAAACACTTAGTTCAATGTTGTAGCCATCCTTTCAGTTATTATCCACAGAAAACCGAGTTGATGCGTGGAAGCAGTAGTGAAAATATTGATTGAAATTGCATCACATCCAGTTTTTTATCAATTTTTTTAATTTATGTACAGATTTATTTTCACATCTTCCTTAGAAGCTGTCAAATTTATAATTTGGAAACCAACCCATAGTATGATTATTGGCACTGGTATACAGTAGCTATTTTTAACAAAAGTTTTATTTGATGGCTCAGATTTTTTGTTGTTGCTAGTGTCAACTGTTCCTTTTATTCTCCCCAAACAAACCACCCAATACAACGAAACAAAAACAAAGACCCAGAAAACATCAGTGAAAGAGACTAACGATGAGAACTTTCACCCAAAGAAAGTAAGTTAAGGATCAAAATGGAAGTCTTTGGAATGGCTCAGAATAAGTTGTGTGCTGTTATAACAGTGGATATGTGACATTCTTGCTGAGGAAATGGAATAATTTTGCAAATGAGATTGCTTCAAACTATTAATTAAAGTTGTATAAAAGTGCTAAGTATTTTTAAATAGATGAATGTTAACTGAATGTGTTCTCCTTTAAAATCCTACCAAACAATAAATTCCAATGTTGTCAGTAAACCCTTAAACTGACACACCATACTTAATTTTACCCATTTCACAAATCAGACTGGCTTTAACCTAAACTTAATGTTACTTAAACTTAGTATTTTGTGTGTAGTCATACATGGTAAGGATCTAGATCAGGACTGGCCAACCTGTGGCTCAGGAGCCACATGTGGCTCTTCAGGAGTTAATATGCAGGTCCTTGTATAAACACCGGCTTGGGGGCTGAAGCTACAGGTGCCAACTATCCAATATGCCAGGGGATGCTCACTGCTCAACCCTGGGTCTTCCACAGGCCCTGCCCCCCCTCCACCCTTCCTACCCCCCTCCTCTAAGCCTGCTGTGCCCTCATTCCTGGCCCCTCCCCTCCAGAGCCTCCAGCATGCCACAAAACAGCTGATCAGGAGGTGTGGGAAGGAAGAGGGAGGTGCTGATTGGTGGGGCTTCCGGTGGGCAGGAGGTGCTGGGAGCGGGAGATGGGGAGCTGATGTGGGGCTGCTGACCTATTACCGTGGCTCTTTGGCAATGTACATTGGTAAATTCTGGCTCCTTCTCAGGCTCAGGTTGGCCACCCCTGGTCTAGATTCAGCTTTTTCAAAAATCTTTAATTTCCACTTCATGGAAATTTTTAGCTTGTTCAATACCTTGGGGACTCTCCTCTGCTGATATTTTATTTTTATATATATATATATATATATATATATACACACATATATATATATACACACACACACACATATATAAAATATGCAGAAAGAAAAGTGTTTTCAGTATGTGCGGCCTAGAAATGCTGCTGGACTTACCACAACTATTCGTAATCCTATATCAACATTCAAATTATTCCAAAACCCTTATTCTGATACTATAAACGTCTATTACAATGAGTGGGAGCTGAGATGTATAATATCTATCTATCTATCTATATCTCAGCTCCCACTCATTGTAATAGATGTTTGTAGTATCAGAATAAGGGTCTTGGAATAATTTGAATGCTGATATAGGATTACGAATAGTTGTGGTAAGTCCAGCAGCATTTCTAGGCCGCACATACTGAAAACTCTTTTTTTTCTGCATATTTATCATAAGCGCCAACTTTCCCTGGCACTGGTGGGTGCTCATGCCCCACACCCTGGCTCTGCCCCAGCTCCACCACTTCCCCGCCCCCATTCCAACCCCTTCCCCAAATCCCTGCCTCTTCCCTTGAGCACACTGCTCTCCTCCCTCTCAGCTGCGCGAACGTGGTGCAGGTGTTGGGAGGGAAGGAGAATGGAAAGAGCAGGCACACAGTGCACTCAGGGGAGGAGGCAGAGGCAATGGTGAGCTGGGCGGGGAGCTGCTGGTGGGTGCAGAGCAGCCACCAGTTTTTCACTGTGGGTGCAGCAACTCTGGCAGGAGTCGGCACCTATAATATTTATTATGATCTTTATTGGACTTATTTGTTTTCCAATTTATTCCTAGTCAATCTTTGATGTTTTAAATTATATATTTTAAGGTGGTAAGATATTAAGGATTGCTTACTAAGTAACTATTTTAGGTCACATTCATTTAAGTTTTAGCACAATGACACGTGAACTAGTAAGCCTAAAATGCAAGATATGTAATTTACATATTGACAAAGTAATTGTTTTAAAAATGTAGTGTCTTTTTTGTGAGTACTGATAGTCATATATAGGGGAACAACTTCCTTTACAAGCTTGTGGAGTTTTTTGTGTCTGCTAGGATCTTAGTTCTGTGTAGAACTATCTGAAAGAACGTCTGCAGAATGCTGATGCTTTAGAATAGGCTTTGAATGAAATTGGCTACGCATGAGCTTCGCATTTTGTCTTGAAGTTGGGCAGCATACAAATAGTTTCTTTATAGTTTGTAGATTAATACTGATTCTGCAAATATATGGAGAATTTTTAACTTGTTAAATATGATGTGACATCTGAAACAAATGCTGGTAATTGGGAGAGCATATCATTGACATCTGTTCTGAGTTCATACTCTGTAGACATCACGGTTGATTTAAAAAAAAAAAAAGTAATCCTTGCTGTCTAAACTCTCAACTTCTGTTAATACATCATGTTTTAGTATGAGTTATGTGCATTTATCCACCATGCAAATATGCAACAAAATTCCTAAAGGTTGCCCAAAGGATGACATTTGCACTTAATATTGACATTTTCTCTATGTATCCATATAAAATGAACTTCCATCTAATTGGATTGTAGCTGAAAGTTTTCTTTCATGACATTACCTTTTTCAGATCCTCACTGTAGGAGTCTTGTGTCTAACATGAACAGCAGAATTATTTAGAATAGAAAAACTGTTGGTGTACATTCATGCATAATATCCCTTAGGTTGAGTCTACATTGTGCTTTTTCATAACCTCCCACAATTGTTGTAGGTTACTGTCATCTAGATCTCTCCATAACAATAAAAATGCCAGTAACTGGTCTACAGTAGATTTCCAACCATTGCTCTAATCCTGATGGAGTTATAGCAACAGTGGGCGATTAGGAAAAAACTCAATGTAGATAAGGTTTCTGATCTAGTGTTCTGGAATGGGGAGGGTATGATAAACCTGACCTCTGACTGTCCCTCAGTTGCTGTTTACCAGCTTTGGAGCTTATGATCTACAGTTCTTTCCTACATTAACCTTAATAACTGTTACTGTTCTTTTCCTCCCTTCTATTATTCTTGGCCATAACTCCTGTAATGGTGAGTTCTGAGAACAGAATGTGAGAGGTTCTTCCTCCTTAATGTCTTGCCCCACTAAAGTGCCCATTGCCAAACAGGTGTTTTGTGCATTGCAAAACACATCTTAAATTTCTGGCTGAAGAGAATTCTTTAAAAGGGTGCATATCCTTTGTGGCATTTACACCAAAGTGTCAGTGAGAAATGAGCCACAGGCTAATGGCGTTATTCATGAAGGAAGCTGTGGCAGGGACTCAGAGACCAGATCAGAGTTCTCTTTTCAGGGTGTCCTTGATGTAGAGTGGTCATTCTTTAATCCTCTGGGAACAGAGACAAGATTAGACCTGTTCTGAGTAGAACAGCAGAATTTTCTGGAGGATCTGAATACTGTTTGGATCTACCTGAGATAGTTGTGCCTAAGAAGAAACAGAATGGGCATTTGGATGGACAGATCATATTTCTTGAGTTTTTTCCCCTCCCATCATCTCCTTCTCATCGAGATATGTCATTTTGCTAGTGCAGACTGGCTTTTATAGCTTGTCTACATCAGTTCAAGTTCCTTGCCCACATTTCAAGACACCTTCTCTATTTTTTAGAACACACGTTTTCTTAGATTATTGATCCTGGGGGAATTCTGTGCTACTGTGTGTGCGCATAATTGATGAGCCCCGCACACTTCTAGTTTTTGCTCCAAAAAAAGCTTCTGCCAAAATGTGGCTGCAGTTCTGCCTTTTGCCCACCAGAGGGCTCTGTGGTGATAGAACAAAGCAGCAACTCCCCTGCAGCAAGGCAAGAGAAAGAATGTGCCTTCTTCACAGCAGGCCAGGTCAGGACACGGGCTATGGGGAGACTGGTAGAGCAGGGTACTGGGGGCGGTCAGACAGATTCATAAGGGCTAGTGAGGGAGGACAGACTGGGGCAGGGGCTGAATGGGAGTGGAGGCACAGCGGGGAGGGAGTGCAGGGCCACATATTGATGGGGAACAGGGTGTCTGAGTAGGGGTCCAGAGATACATGGGCATAGTGGTAGGGGGTACAGGGTCTGGGCTGGCTGGGATCACAGAGCCACATGGGGACGGAGGAGGGGGGTGTAGGGCCAAATGGGGTGGGAGGAGTGGGGGGACCCGTGAACGGGGTGGGGGCGTGCAAGGACATAGGGTGCAGGAACATATAGAGACGAGCAGATGTGCCTGACTGTATGGGATAGGCTAGGGGTCAGCCAGGGTCTGCATCGGAGGAGCTCCCTAACAATCACAACCCCCTCCGCCCCCCCAAAAAGAGAACCCCAAATCCCCGTTCCTTACTTTTACCACCCATACCCAACAACCCTCCAAGTTCACACCCAGGCTTCTTCCCAGCAATTTACTTTCCTCTCCCTCAGCTCCTCTGTTACCCCTGGCTCCCCTAAGCCTTTGTACTGCTTCTGAGGGGCGTGTGAAATATGGTTCTGTATTGTAGTTTAAATGAATTATTACTCAGAGTTCTGTATTATTATGACTAGTAAAGAGTCTACCTGTGAAAAAAACAGTTCCTAAATCCTTTTTGTTGTCAGTATTGTTACAGACATACTTGCTGACAAGTATTTTGAAATAAGTGACCAAAAATAATTGAAACTCATGTTATTTTGACAAATAAAATATTTTGCAGAATTTTAAGTGTGCAGAATTTTGAATTTTTTGGTGCTGAATTCCCCCGGGAGTAGATTGTTAACCACTACTCATTGCTATCTTTTTGTGACTTGGTGCTATCCTCTAGTTGGTGTGGATGCATCCACTAGCAGGCAAAAATGCAAAAGTAGTCTGAGTTATACTACTATAATAACTACATTAGTAACAAAAAAACAACCAGTATAGTAAAGCCAACTTTTTGTAATCTGTTATAGATCAAGTTGTGTATCTGACTTGAGGGCTGCTGCTTTTGTTTAGTTTAGCTTTGTTCCATCTTACTAGATACTTTTTATAATGTTACAAAATTTATTTCTCTTTTAGGTATTATAAGTTCCTGTTCTTTCCTGGAATGCATAAATGACGTGAAACCCCATGTATCAAATCTGGATTTGTCAAAGTAAAGTAATTTTTCCTCTCTGTCCGCATCCAGATAGACACTTTGACATCATAGTATTTGGCAGTGACTGAAATACATGTACCTTATGTTTTGCTTATTTTTTATTTTTTTGTGTAAAGAATGAGTGTAAATATTTCAAAAATGTTTACTTTCAGCCTATTGCCTTTTAAAGAGAGATTATTAACTGAAAATGTAATTACTATTATGGAGGCGCACTCTCAGCTCTATGGTTAAGGTTCAGTTGAATTTTGACCTCAAAGTAGGTGTTCAGTCACTGTGTGTGAAAAAGTTTTCTCCCCAAAATTGAAGCAACCTACTCTTTGAATACAGAATGGGTTTTCTCAGAATGTAGAAGTAAACCTGTGTAAGTTGTGGTTACTTTTTAAAAAATAGATCCTTTAAGAAATATAGCACCCTGAATCAGACTTTTTTTTTTGGTTGTTTTCCCCAAGTGATCCCAGCTCAGGTGGTGTTTGCACACAAATTGGCAGAACTAAATCTGCAGTTATGATTTATGTATATCGATGCTTGTGGTCTCATAGCCTATGAAACTGGTTTTTAAAGATTGCATATTAGATTGCTATATGTTTTTCCCCCTTTATGGTATCATTATAGGGCAGAGTTGGGAATAGTTAGGGCAACCAATCATTTCTAATATCTTTTGACTGTGGAT
Source organism: Dermatemys mawii (assembly GCA_007922305.1). Classification (NCBI taxonomy): domain Eukaryota; kingdom Metazoa; phylum Chordata; order Testudines; family Dermatemydidae; genus Dermatemys; species Dermatemys mawii. The sequence goes on from ML677348.1 coordinate 8,973,122, forward strand.
ATATGCTTTTTTTAAAAACGTAAAAACAATATTTTTAGCTCAGTCTTCTGTTAGTTCTTGTTTTACAGTCACATTGTCTTGTTTTTAAAAAAAGTTTTCTCTCCTCTGCTTGCTTATTGAAAGGACCCACATCAATGGGGTACTCCATGGGAGTGTGCATGGAAAACAGTGGAAGTGATATCAAATGCACAATGTAAAGAAACTGAAAAGTAGATTTTTCTCTAATCTTATTCATTTAGTATTCTTCTGTTACTTGTGGCTTGAGTGGGTAAAATATATTTCAGACAATTGTAACTTATAATTTAAGGGACTGCTAAACTTAAAGTTGTGTAAAGTAAAATTTTTCTATCTTCTTTTCAGTATTTAATTTTTTACTTTTCTACCTTGCAACTGTCATCTTTGACCTGCTCTTCCTTGTATCTAGAAGTTATGAGTCATTCTTTGACAGCATTGTCATGTGTCTCTTGCCTGGCTCAGCTGAGCAAATAAAATACTCAAATAGCTCTTGGGCCATATACATTTCAAAATCATTTCATGTGGTTGTGCCACATTTTCCTTTTCAGCTATTTTTAAACAAGTTGCCTCGCCCCTAAATATTTTTGTTGACAAAGAAAGCAAGAACAGGAGACTGGATGGATTGGATTTTTATTAATGAGTTATAGGGCTTGACTTCACTGCATCTTTAGCTTGGGTTTGTATACTTGACTAGCTTAAGTGGAGTAGTTCTAGTTTGAGTAAGCGCAGCCACATTGCAAAGGATAAGTCAAGCCATTCTGGAGTTACTGAATCCACACTGTCCCAGTACTGACTTGAGTGGAGGTGCTTGCTTCCTGGGACCATATCCCTTGGATTTGAAACATTCTACTGTTCCACGCTGCTCCTTCCAGACTTCTGTGTGGTATTAGGGCAAACTTTTTTTTGTCCATTCTGGGCACATCGGTGGATGTGGTATTTTCCTGGCAACTTATTAAAGTTGCTTGTGTTTGTGGTCTGCATTCTGATTGGAAGCCATGGATACCACGCTAGATAATGATGTTTATGAAATGCTGACATTAATACCACTGACATTTTGGACTGGGAAGCAGAGTGAAGGTTAACAAGATGAGGAATACTTGTGGCACCTTCGAGACTAACCAGTATATTTCAGCATAAGCTTTCGTGGGCTATAGTCCACTTTATTGGATGCATAGAATGGAACAGAAGTAAGATGCATTTATATACAGAGAAAGCAAAAAAAAGTTGTACATTACCATACCACTTCTAAGAGGCTATTTAATTTGGATGGGCCATTATCAGCAGGAGGAAAAAACCTTTTGTAGTGGATCTGTGCCTGACAGGTGATAAGAACCATTGAAGGGAAATTAACTGGGGAAATGCGTTCAATTAGTGTAACGACAAAGCCAGTCACAATCTTTGTTTAGACCTTGGTTGATAGTGTCCAATTTGAAAATTAATTCCAGTTCCTCAGCTTCTCGTTGGAGTCTGTTTTGGAAGTTTTTCTGTTTTTAAAATTGACACCTTCAAGTCTTTAATAGAATGGCCAGGGAGGTTGAAGTGTTCTCCTACTGGTTTTTGAATGTTATGATTCCTGATGTCAGATTTGTGTCCATTCTTTTGTGTAGAGCCTGTCCGGTTTGGCCAGTGTACATAGCAGAAGGGCATTGCTGGCACATCATGGCATATATCATATTGGTAGATGCCCCTCTGCTATGTACCTGTATAGGAAAACAACCTGTGCATGTATTATGAAGATGATTGTGCAATTAAGTATTTTTTGTGAAGTTCCTCTCCCTCTCTGTTGCTGTCCAGATATTCTTTCAAAGGGATTGAACAAAGAGAATGTGATCAAAGTGAATAATATTGGCAGTCCAGCTGCCTTAGCAAGGTGCTATGCACATAAACGTGGTAGATGCACAAGGTTTACAGTACAGTGTCATGTGTATGGAAAGTGCATATGGTTAAGGTACCTATCATCCTACTGTTCCTGCAAGAGGTGGAGTGTATTGGGTTAAACTGTTCATGGTCATTTCCATCTAGGGACTGGTCAGCCACCTCACCCAGAGGTAACTGGCTGCAGGTCATGGTAGCCTGGAGGGGAGTTCATAACAGCAGGTCATGCAGGTGGTATGTTGTTCTGGTACTTGCTGACCATGATGCTCAGCGTGCACTCAGGCTGATGGCACACTTCACGCTGCTGCTGACAGTTCTGCTGTCTCATGGCACAGTCATGAGCGACGTACTTCGCCACCCTCCCTCCCTCTGCAGCATCCTCTCACCTTCAACCTGGGATTGCCATTCCTGCTCTAGCATGGTCTTTCAGAACCTTGAACCTTCTGCCAAAGTGCCTGCAGATATTCATATGTCCTCTTCCTTCTGCTTCTGAGGTTTGGACTAAAATTCTCCAGTTTGTAGCTGCTGGATTCCAAGGTTCCTGTCCACCCTAACAAAGACAAGTATGTGAATTTTATTAACCCACCCTACCCTTAAATGTATATGTTCCTTATTCTGAATGTCTTATGCTACTTTTGTGTGCTACTTGTATACTTTCATAAAGTTCTGAAGTGGATTGAGTCACCAGATAAAGCCCTCTAGTGGGAAGCAATAATTGCGGCCCTTAGACAAGCAACTACTGCTGTGTTGGCCTCTTTTGTAATCGGGATTAGAAGGACAGTGTATTCTTTGTGACCCATTTATTCTCTGTTGGTGTATACACCTTTCTGGTGACAAATTCCTGAAGAAAATTTAACACCATGGAACAAATTGCCTAGGGAGTTTGTGGAATCTTCATCACTGGAGATTTTTAAAAGCAAGTTAGACAAACACCTGTCAGGGATTGTCAGGATAATACTTAGTCCTGCCTGAGTGCAGGTGATTGACTAGATGTCCCTTCCAGTCCTACAGTTCTGTCCCCTACCAAGAAATGGTTTAAAGAGCATGCATGAGTAGTGAGGGAGGCCTGGGACACCAGAACAATACTAGAGATACTCAAAACATTTCATACTGTGGTGGCATTGGAAGATGTTTATGTGCTTGAGTTTCTTCAGTGGAAATAAGGGGAGGAGAGAAGTTTCCCTCCTTAGGCTGGAATAACCATCCACCTGTGTCCTGGACCCGCTCTGTCTTCTCTTGACTGGCAGGGAATGGTGAGCTATGAGGGAGGATGTGGAAAGTTTACTTTGCCTAGAAAATTCAAATACCATTTGAAAACTGTCTTCATAGGTTGGTTGATTCTAAGCCCAATCTGACCTGTACCTGACACAGGACATAGAACTTCCCCAAAGTAATTCCTAGAGTACAGCTTTTAGAAAAAATATGGAATCTTGTTTTAAAATTGTTAATGACAGAGAATTTGCCACAGTAAATTATTCCAATTGTTAAATAATTGCTGATTATTCACTGTTAAATTCAGTCTGGAAATAAGGTGTAAATGTAGTTAGCTACAACAGTCATCCTTTGGTTCATTATACTTTTTCTCTGTTAGATTTGAAGAGCCCATTATCAAATATTTATTACTTTGTAGGTATTTATAGACTGAAATGAAGTCACCCCTTAAGCTTCTCTTTGTTAAGCAAAACAAATTGTGCTCCTTGAGTCTCATCATATTTTCTGATCCTCTAATCATTCTTGTGGTTCCTCTCTGAACCCTCTCCAACTTATCAACATCTGTCTTGAATTGTGGGTGCCAGGACTGGATGTGGTGTTCCAGCACCAGTGCCAAATACAGAGGTAAAATAACTTCTCTACTCCTACTTGAGGTTCCCCTGTTGATGCATCCAAGGATTTCCGTAGCCCTTTTGATCACAGTAGGAGCTCATGTTCAGTTAGTTTATCCACCACAACCACTAAATCCTTTCAGTGTCAGTGCTTTCCAGGACAGAGTCCTCCATCATATTCATATGACCTGTGTCTTTTGTTCCCAGATGCATACATTTACATTTGGCTGCATTAAAACACAAATTTTTTTTTCTTGCACCCAGTCTAGCTCTCTGAGTCAGTGACCTGTTCTCTTCATTGTTCACCGTTCCTCAAAGTTTTGTATTATCTGCAGACTTTCAGTGATGATTTATCTTTCCTTCCAAGTCTTCAATAAAATGCGTAGGGCCAAGAACTGAGCTCTGTAGGACCCAGTTAGAAACACATCTGCTTGATGATGATTTCCCATTTATAGTGACATTTTGAGATGTATCAGTTAGCTAGCTTTTAAACCATTTAATGTATGCCATGTTAATTTAGTATTCTAGTTTTTTTTAATCAAAATCTCATGAAGTACCACGTGAAACACCTTATGGAAGTCTAAGTATATTACGGCAACACTTACTTTTGTCAACCAAACTTGTAATCTCATTAAAAGAAATATCAGATTAGTTTGACAGGGTGTATTTTCCATAAACCCATGTTGATTTGCATTAATAACATCCTTCTTTAATTATTTGAGTCCCATATTAGCTGTTCTGTTATCTTGTCTCAGATCAATGTCAGGTCTATAATTACCTGAGTCATCCTGCTTACCCTTTATTAAAAATCAGCACAACGTTAGCTTCCTTCCAGTCTTGTGGAATGTTGCCAGTGCTCCATGACTTATTGAAAAATCAACATTAGTGGTACAGCAAGGTCCTCATCCAGCTCTTTTAAAATTCTGTTGGATGCAAGTTATCTGATCTGCTCATTTAAAAAATGTCTAACTTTAATAGCTGCTGTTTAACTTCTCTTGAGGGAATTCTGTGCCAAAAAATAAAAATCCCCCTCCCCTAAATCTGCACATAATATTTTAAAATTCTACATATTCTACTTGTCAGTAGATGTGGAGGCTCAAGCGTGGCAGTGAGGACCACAGATCACTGGCTACATGGAAGGGGAGAGATCACCCTCTAGCTTTCCTCTCTCTTCTTCCCTCCCACCCCCAAACACAGGCCCTGACACAGCATAAGGGCTGGGTTAGCACAGAAACAGCTGGAGCCCTGCCCCTCCACACCAGATGCACCAAGATAGTAAGAAAGAGGGACAGTCTTGCATGCCCAGCTCTGGCTCCCAGTCTAGGTGTGAGGCAAGGAGGCTCAGCCCAGCAGGATCCAAGTGTGGAGGAACTTAGTGTGTGTGTGTGGGGCAGTCTGGGTACAGGTGGCTCTGTGGAGTTTCTGGTTTCAGAGTGGGTGAGGCTTGGAGTGGAGCATCTGGGTTTCGACGGGGGAGTCTGGATGCATGATGGTTGGGCAGATGGGAGACCAGCTCTCCTTACAATGATTCCTCCACCTGCAGCTGAGGAGAAATGGGTGCAAGAAGCTGGGAAGGATTGGAGGTTCCTGCAGCTGGGAAGTTTCTCTGGGTGGGAATGGGTCTGATTTGGCCTCAGCCACTCCTTGCAGTCCCATTCTCCTCAAGCCAGAACTAGCAGCTAAGCCTAGTGCAGGGTAGAAACCATTAGCAGGGGCATCTCTAGCTCCCCTGCATTGATTTACTCCTCCGCCGGCTGCTCCGGGCACCTGAAATGACATGTCTGCTCTGCTGGGGAGAGGCCTGTGAATGCTCTTGTGGCTTCCCTGTCATTTTCTGCGGGGAAGTAAAGAAATCTGCGCGGGATTTGAATTCTGCATGCATTGAGTGGCATAGAATTCCCCCAGGAGTGATCTTCCAGAGATACTGGAAGGAATGTGATCACTATATGATGAGACTATATATCTTCTGGTTTTGTTCCCCCAATACAGAACAGAAATATATATTGACCACATCTGCCATTTCTGTATCATTATTGATAATTCTGCCAATTCCCGCTAGTAATGGACCAAAACGATGTCAGGATTCTTTTGTTCCTAATGTATGAAAAAAACCTCCTTATTGTCTAATTCTGCTGGCTGTAGAGTTCTCCTTGTGTCCCGTGGCTTTCCTTTTTTATTTTCTACAATTCCTAACTTCTGATTTATGTTCATTACTTGCAACTTTTTCTCGTGTGTGTCTATATATAATATGATTTTTAGAGCTGCCTTTGCGTCCCTTCTAAACCAAGTTGTTTTTTCAATCAGCACAGCCTTCTTCCTTGATTGTGGCTTTTTGGGCATCTGGTAAGGTGTTCGTAAATGATTGCCAATTATCATTCACATTTTTCTGATTAAATTCTTCCTTGCAGCTGATTTAGGTCATAGAAGTTTTCAGCTTAGTGAAATTGGCCCTATTAAAGCACCAAGTATATATATTACTTTATTCTTCTTCCACATTATAAATGGGATCAAGTCATGGTCACTTGTACTTAAACTATCATTAACTTTTAGCTTTGTAATCAGTTCTTCCTTTGTCTGTTAGGACAAGCTCTAATATAGAATTCCTCTGTGTTGGCGGCCACAGTTATTGAGTTAGGTAATTGTCATCTATAATGTTTGGAAATTCCAAAGATGTTTTAGCACTAGCAGCATGAGATGTCCAGCATATGTCAGTCAAATCGAAGTTCCTCATGATCATGCCTTTTTCCTCTCTCTCACATTGTAGACAGGTGTGTGAGAAGCAGTCATCTTCTACTCCATCATTCCATATATGTGGAGTAAAACTTGGGCCAGCATAAACAGGCTGCTAAACAAAGTGCAGGAGCATCCATCCAGTAGAGGTATGCCAACTAACAGCACAAAACCAACTATCTTATTGACCAGCCTAATTGACAGTTTTGTGAGAGAATCCAATATTGCTTTTGCTTGTTTAGTTGCCTCTGAAATACTACTATAAAATCTTTGGGGCAGGGACTTCACGATTTCTTTAAAAAATTATCTAAAACACCTTGTATATTGTAATACTCTTGGAAAAGGGGATTTTTTTTGTTAGAATAAAGTTATCACTTCATTGCCATCCTAAAGACTTCACTGAGTTAGTGTCTTTATCTCCTGCACAAGTCTGCCTTAGGACCACAGGGTTCCTTTTTCTCAGCAGTCTGACCTTTTTTCTCAATAAGCTGGCCTGGTGCCAAAGCAGGATCTGCAATTGGGGTTTTGTGGCTGAGGTGGTAATGGGCATGGTTTACTGTCTTGGATTTATAATTCTATGTTCTTGTATTGCATAAAGAAATATTAACAAAAATTCCAATTTGGGTTAATATAAATGTTTCATGGTATTACTACTTGTATAATAAAGCTTCAAATTAACCAGGATTTTTGTCTCTTATTAGTAAGTATACTTCTTGTATACTGTTTCATCAGCAGTTTTCAAAGCATTGTAGTTAACTGATCTGCCTATTGTATTTAAGCAGTGAATTTGTTGCAAGAAATATTATTTGTGGAATGAAGTGGAATGTTTTGAAATGTTGACTACATTACTTTGTGATGATTTTACTTAAACTTTTAAATTCTATGTATTTGTGATGGGCTTATTTCAATTTTTATTGGGATTACTACTGCACCTTGCTTGAAACTAGGTGATGGTGAATTAAAAACATCTGGTGGTGGTGGTGGTGGTTTGTTGCTTTTGACAGCTGAAAATCCTTGATAACATTCCTTCTACCCTTGTGTCCTACAACTTAAAGTGAAGTTGTTAATTTCTCTCTCTTTTCTTTTTTTTTTTTTAAATCTGTCACTTCTCTTCACTTGGGTTTTGTGTCCCTCCACCCCCATTTTAGTTCCTCACACCTCAGTCTTTCTCTTTCTTCTTTCCCCTGTTTTTCTGAACTCTTCTTTAGTTCACTTTTTAACCTACTTCTTTCTCCTCGTGCTCCCCGCGCTGTGAAAAAAGCCATCATGATGCCCTTCTGGTTTATGTGGTTTTCTTTAGACTCTTTGACACTGTGGGGTTTTTTGGTCTGCTGGAAATACTAACTGGAGAACAATGCAAGGAACGTGTCCCCCCCCCCCCACATCCCCAGTTGATCCCAAAAGAAGCTTCTTGTGAATCTTAAAAACGAGGGAAGGGGGTGTAAAACATGGCATAATATGCTAAATGCAACTACTCTCCTCCTCATTACTTTCTGAGTTTGGTAAACTGCCTGCTGTCATATTTCATAAAACTACAGAATGTTGTTTTTTGGCAAGATCATAATAAAGAGCCTTCTTAACAGTTGTTGTTTTGAAAAGAAGCATATGTCTGGCATCACCATGTATTTGTTACAGGGGAGAAAAGCGAACTATTTTCAAAACATCTAGCATAATTGTGTGTTCTGCAGAACCAAGCGTTAGATGTTTTGGAAGCTTAAGTTAATAGTGTCGTCATAGCTGGTTGTCAAAGTTGAAATGACGAACATGGTTGCCTCTTACCCTTGTAAATGCTCATCTGTATCTGGCAAGAGTTGTCATCAGTGGAGTTACTGCCTCTGCCTGTTCAGAGGACAATCAGCCTGTAGTCATTTTCAAAGCTAAATTTCAACTTTGAAACTCTGTCAAGCTTGACTTGTCTATGTGATTATTGGAATTGTGATGTTGCGTTGAAAACTTCTATTTTTTTTCTGAAGTACACTATAAATTCAGGGCTTGTTCGAACTATGATGGTGTGCACCAGAGTGCTTCATTGTAACTCCCCCATGTGGATGCTGAGGGCATAAACTAAATATTTCTACTTCTTTACATAGTCCTGTTTGAATAGAACAGGAGTACTTGTGGTACCTTAGACACTAACAAATTTATTTCAGCATAAGCTTTCGTAGGCTATAGCCCACTTCATCAGATGCCTAGAGTGGAACACACAATAGGTAAGATAGATACAGAGATACAGAGGGAGAGAGGGAGGGAGGGAGAGAGATACACGGACAGAGAAAATGTGTGTGGAAAAAGGTGGAAGTTGCCATACCAATTCTAAGAGACTATTTAATTTAGATGGGCTATTATCAGCAAGAGGAAAAAGAACCTTTTGTAGTGATAATCAAGATGGTCCACATCAGAGAGTTGACAAGAAGGTGTGAGAATAGTTAATATAGGGAAATAGATTCAATTAGTGTAAAGACCAACCATTCTCAGTCTCTGTTTAACCCTAATTTGATAGTGTCCAATTTGCAAATTAATTCCAGTTCAGCAGCTTCTCGGAGTTTGTTTTTGAAGTTTTTCTGTTTTTAAAATTGTCATCTTCATGCCTGTTGTTCAGTGACCAGGGAGATTGAAGTGTTTGAATAGTAGAGTTACAATTCGGCACTTTGGTATGCACCACTATTCACTGTCCATATAACACTGCTCTACAGCCAAAATGCTTCTCAAATAAATGTAGTCAAACTTTACTAATTCTGGGTCACTGAGAAAGAAAACGATGCTTAAAATTGTTGATTGGCTCTAGTTTTCAAGATATGCTATTGGGTCAGTATATACGACCGTTGGCATGGGAATGGCGGAGGATAAGTGAGTTGTAAAGGGAAGGGATCTCAGTTTAAGCCAGAAATGACTAAAATACATCTTTGACTGGATCTATGAATAAATCTATGACTGGGTTTGGACAGTACTTGCTTTTTAGGCAAAACAATGAATGGTGCAATCTGAAGCTGGTATTGCGTCATACATGAGATGAATTGCATCATGTTATTCCTAGAAATCGTGGATGATGCAGTCATAACGAAGCTTACATCACTCTGCTGAACAAATTGCCATGTATCAGCTCTAGAAATCATAGTGTCGTGCTCTCTTATTTGTCAGTGTTAGATTTTGCAAAGGGACACATTTCTGTTTAGCCAAAGTGAGCAGAGATGCCTCGTACTTGTGTGAACTTGCGTTTGTGGTGAAATGACTTTTGCATCACAAACGCTCAGTATAACCACTATGGTTAAGAAAGCCTATCACCTTTATTTTGGCTGCAAAATTGGAGATCAGGACAAGAGGTGGGCCCCACACACATGCTGCAACACTTGTGCAACAAATCTTCACCAGTGGTTGAACAGGAAAAGGAAATCTATGCCTTTTGCAGTGCCAATGATTTGGAGAGAGCCAACAGATCATACCAGCAATTGTTACTTCTGTATGGTGCCTCCAGCTGGGAAAGGTGTATCAAAGAAGAAAAAGTGGAGTGTGCATTATCCAAACATTCCATCATCTATACGCCCAATACCCCACGGAGAAGGACTGCTGGTTCCTGATGCACCAGAATCGTTCTCGCTTGAGTCAGACGAGGAAGAGGATGAAACTTCTGGTCCTGAACCATCAATGTCACAGGACCCACATTTTCTCCCATCCTCCTCCTCTGAACCACACCTCATAACACAAGCTGAACTGAATGACCTTGTCAGGGATTTGGAACTACCCTAGAGCAAGGCAGAGCTGTTGGGCTCCAGATTACAGCAGTGGAATCTCCTGGCAGGTGATGATAGGGTTTCCGTGTTCCGTGACCGTCAAAAGGATCTTGTCCCATTCTTCTTCATGGAAGGTGATCTTGTAGTCTGCAACAACATCGATGGTGTGATGGCAGCCCTCAACATCGTTCACGATCCAGATGAGTGGAGACTCTTCATTGATTCATCGAAGACGAGTCTTAAAGCTGTTTTGCTGCATGATGGCAATGTTTTGCCATCAATACCAGTTGGTCATGCAGTCCATATGAAGGAAACCTATGACAACATGAAACAACTTTTGAGGTGCAAAAACTATGACCAACATCAGTGGCAGCTTTGTGGCGATTTGAAGGTTGTTGCTCTCTTGCTTGGTTTGCGGACTGGATACACAAAGTACTGCTGTTTACTCTGCGAATGAGATAGTCGTGCAAGAGATTCCCACTACATCAAGAAAGATTGGCCACTCCGACAGCCATTGGAGCCTGGGAGGAAAAGTGTTCAGCATCCACCACTTGTTGAATGAAGGAAGATTTTGTTACCACCCTTACACATCAAGCTGGGTCTGGTGAAGAACTTTGTCAAGGCCATTGACAAAACACAAGCAGCTTTCAAGTACCTCTGTGGAAAATTTCCAAGCTTAAGTGAAGCTAAGATAAAGGAAGGTGTCTTTGTTGGTCCTCAGATTCGTGAACTTCTTCAAGATGATGCATTTGACCATGCACTGTGTGGCAAGGAAAAGACGGCATGGAAAGCCTTCCAGTTAGTGGCAATACATTTTCTCGGAAACAAGAAGGCAGACGACTACAGGTTGTTGGTGGAAAACCTCCTTAAGGCATACAAAAGCCTTGGTTGCAACATGTCACTAAAGATACATTTTTTGCACTCTCATCTAGATTTTTTTCCACCGAACTGCAGAGCAGTGAGCGACGAGCACGGCGAGCGATTTCACCAGGACATTGCAACAATGGAGAAACGCTATCAGGGCAAATGGAGCCCATCAATGCTTGCAGACTATTGCTGGACAGTGACAAGAGATGCTCCATTTAATGAATACAAGAGACAAGCCAAGAAGCGCCGAGTAGACACTGAATAGGACTAAACTATGTACATACTAGTTTTTTGCCTTTTGTTTCATAATACATTTTATTTATATAACCCTTTTGCTGATTTTTAAAGTGTTACATAAACAGGACAGGTGAAATACCATAAACACATGAAAAGACCTAGGTTTACAATTTATGATTAAAACTCTACTATCTACACAATATACATCGACATAAAATGTAAAAACTTAAATATCTTAGAAACAGTAGCCAATCAGTCTTTTTAATTGTGATATTTATTATGTAATTTGAATTCAGCACATCAAAAATGACATTTTATCTCTGAAGCAGACGACTTCTAAAAAATTGTAGACCAGTATAATCTGAACTGTGGGGCTGTGTGAACATAGCCTTGGGTCCAATTTCCCCCTCTTCCTCATCCCCCAGAGATTTTGAGAATCCACGAATCCTGTTGCTTTAATTGGAGCTGTGATTGCTTAACACAGGAATCGGCAACGTTGGCGTGCGGGACCGCAGGGTAAGCACCCTGAGCAGGCCCCGCCACTTTGTTTACCTGCCATTTCGCCAACTGCGGCTCCCACTGGCCGCGGTTCTCTGCCCTGGACCGGGGCTAAGGGCGCTTACCCTGCAGTCCTGTGTGTCAACGTTGCCGATCCCTGGCTTAACACCTCTGAAATTTACACCCATACTGAATTTTATTCATAATGTTTAGAAATAGTACAATAGCTGAAATGCCGCCAACCACGGAAACTTTGCAGTTGGCGGCGTTTCAGGAGACACACCCCCAGGCCGCGAGAGTCATCGGGGAAGAGGAAAAGGGCCAAGGTGAAAAATCTTTGGCAGACGCTGGTCTAGGAGCTAGTGATTATGATGTGATTATATTTTTCTTTTGAACAGAATACAGTCCCAAACAGTAATTTATTTATATTTATATACTTGGTCCTGTGAAAAGCCAGTGTAAATCAAGTCTTCAAATCTAGGCTGGATTAATTTCTTAAACCACAGTTACTGCGATCAGTGCATGAATTACTCAGTGTAGTGTACTTCTAAGCTTGTGTTTTGCAGGAGGTCAGACTAGATGATGATAATGGTCTCTTCAGCCCTTAAAAAAAAGTTATATCTATGAATCCTTTGTACACTGCTTCTCCATGCTGTGCTATGGAGGGGAATTTGATCAACAGACAATTAAAACTATCATTGAAAGCTTAACATACAAGAGCTGCATGGCAATATTAAATGGAAAAGTCATGTCTACTAGAAAGTAGCAAAGTTCTGCTGAAGCATGGATTTTTGAGTCTAGCAGGGCTTCCTTCACATGCTAACATTCTTACAAAATCAAATTTGCTGTGACTGATACATATGTAAAGGCTCAACTCAATTCATAGGAGTGGTGTGCTGAGTAGTTTTGGTTTTTCAAATGAGAAAAATGCCATGGCATTTCTTGCAGGGTTTTAGAAATCATCAATTACTATCTCAAAATATGATTTGAAACTTGTTGTCCAGATGCCAGGCTATTCTGAATTACAGTTTAAATGCTGACATTCATCACTTATTTTGCAGTACTTCAGCTGCAACAGTGCACACTCACAAAAATGCCTCCATAAATCCCTGCTGTAGAAATCCAAATAATCTGGACATTGTAAAGTTAAAATGACATAATTTAATATCGTGTATACCTATTGTTGGGATACACAAATATTTTTCACATTTACATGGTTTGTATTCTAATACAGTTCTAGCCCAAAAAGTCCTTTAAAATTGACTCTTTGGGCTACCATATTTTTGTCAGTTTTTTTTTTCTGTTTTTGTTTCAAATGTGCTCACTTGACATTTTTTTTTTCTTCCTTTTACTTCAAGGCCTGCAGTCTCCTCCTAGGTTCTGAGAGTATTTCTGCACTGGAATAAAAGACCTGCAGCTGGGATGGGTCAGCTGATTTGGGCTTGGGCTTCAGAGCTAAACATTGCTGGGTAGACATTTAACCTTATGCTGGAGCCCAGGCTCTGGGACCCTCCTTCCTTGCTGGGTCCCAGAGCTCACCTCTAGCCTGAGCCCAAATGTCTCCACAACAGTTTTACAGCCCCACAGCCCAAACCCTGTATGTCGGAGCCAGCTGAACTGGGTCAGCTGCAGGTGTTTGATTATCATGTAGACATACTCTGAGAGTCAAGCTAGATAGGTGCTTCCCTGTGCTTCATCACTGGTAACAAAGGGTCTCTGTTCAAATCCGTAAATAGTTGTGTAACCCTGTTGCCCAGAAGGAACAGCAAGCTTTTACAGGTGAGAGCTTTTGTTTAATGAAAGCAAACCTCCCCACCCAACCCCCCCCACAAAAAACTCACTGTTCCCTCTTGTTGCAAAGAAAACATACTAAATGTGAACTGAGTGTAACTGATTAATTGCTGTTTTTGTCAGTCTGTAGGTAGCTTCAGAGCCTCAGCAGTTACTTGGAGCTTTCCCATACCACAGCAGAGTGAAAACTAACCAGTCAGTGTATGTCACTGTTCACTCATGATCTTCAAAAGCATAGTATTGAACCTGAAAAAGATGGTCTACTTTACTTTGTGGCTGGTTGGCTAAACTAAACAAAGTCAGGCACTGGGAAAAGTACTTGAAAATGGAGGCTGAGTGGGAGGGTAGCTAATAGATAACTTTGCAGAAGTCAGAAAACTGAGGGAGGGGCAGAATAATGGAGACATGGGTATGTCTCCATTCTAATGAAGCTATGTCACCGCAGCCAGGTGGTTGGGAAAGGGGCATAATAGCACATGTACAGTTGCAGAACCAGGAGATTCTGATTGAGGTGTGGTGGAAACCAAGATCTGAAAAAGCTTAATTGTAACATACTTGTTAAGGAAGTTGGTTTTTTTCTTCTCTCATAAAACAATAGATTTGATCAGCAGACTTTTTTTTTTTTTTTTTTAAAAATTGATCTCCTACATAGTCATTGCCTGGAACATTAACTTGTAGAATGCTACATTTACAAGTACTTAGTTGCTATAGGATAGGTATTTTGAGCGCTTAAAAATGCTAGTAATGTAATGAAACAGGCTGAAGTAGCAAAAAACATAATAACTTCATAATGGAGTTACTCCTGCCAAAATGGGGCGACCTGGGCTGGAGGTAACACCATGATGAAGCCTTGTTTTGATATTTGTGCTCTACCCTTTATACTTTGTCTGAATTTCAAATGTTCCCAGTCAGCCATGGGCATATGTTGTTGAATGTAAATTTCAGATGGTCCCAACATGGGAGTGGGGGGAGGATCACACTGCCAATTAGTGTTTTAATTTACAAGGTTTTCCACTTAAAATCAGAACAGTTCAATCTTTCTAGGGGGGACAAAGCAATGGCCAAGAAAACAGGCTTGTCCTGGTGAGAACAGGGTAAGTAACAATATTCTTTACTAGCATTTTTCTCTTGAGTTAGTAAACACTGCATGGAAACTGATATGTGATTGAGTGGATGCTTCTCAGAATGGTCGCTGTCCTAGAAATAGGGAATAAACTTAAACTTTTGAATGAACTTTTCAGCAGTGCTGAATATATACAGTATTTAAAAATGGATATAAATCAAATATAGTAATTAAAAATAGATTTTATTCACTTTCCAAATAAATCACAAAACCAAAACTGAAGAATAAAAACCTGGCAGTAATGTAATATCAGAGTTAAGGAATCAGTCAAAAGTGAGGAAATTCAGAATTAAGGTTGAAAGTTTGACCTTAAATTTTCTCTTTTCTGCTTATGCTGCAAGCTATAGTGTTTATATCATATATTAACAGTTATCAAACAGGGAGGAAATACTTGCAGATGAGGTTTTAGGGTAATTAAATTTAGAGAGGATTGTGAGGAATTTAAGAAACTAATAAAACTAAGTGATTGGGCAGCAGACTTGAGTGAATTAATCTGATCTGTGAAGTACAAGATAGTGCATATTACAATGAATGATCTGAGCTACTGACACACTGATTTCCAAATTAACTTTGACACCAAAATCTTTTTCATGAGTGGGTAACGTGGATAGCAGAAAAACCTTTGCTCAGTTCACATTATTTATACAGGAGTATTTTGTATCACCAATGAAAGAAAATATTGAAAATTATATTAGTGTGACATCTGCAAGCCTGAAGAGAGAGCCTACTTGCCATGGTGAAAAATACCTG
This sequence comes from Dermatemys mawii, assembly GCA_007922305.1. NCBI lineage: Eukaryota > Metazoa > Chordata > Testudines > Dermatemydidae > Dermatemys > Dermatemys mawii. The sequence continues at coordinate 8,988,559 of ML677348.1, forward strand.
TAGTGTAAGGTGCTTTCTGTCCTTCAGATGGTCTGTGTAACTTGTTTCAATAAGAGTTGTGTACTGGACAATGACACACGATTATCAAAGTAACCAGGTACATTCTGTTTAGCCTTCTCCTTTTGGTTCTTGTTGACTAATACGATGCCATTTGGTTTTCCAACTCTGAAACAGAATATTTAAATTATTTTTTTCATTAAAATATTTCTCTACGTAACAGCCCGTGTGTTTGGGCGTACACCACTTGAACCTTTTTACTGAAAGGAAAAATGGACTTTCCTTTCTTAGCTGCTACTGACTTTCTGTGCCTTGCTTGATCTCCCTAAACTGCTGAACTCTTTTATATTGAATTAGGATTGTGATATCATAGATCCATGCAAAATTGCTTTAGTTTAACTGGTTTCTCTTTAATAAGTAAAACTGTGGGTCTGTAAAACCCTGTAAAAACTGTAATATGAAGAAAAATCCTGAAGATTAGGGGTGAATTAGAGCTTCATAGCTAATTGCTATGAAATGTGGCTCTTGATTGACTAACCTTCAGGATATACCTCAGAAGTGCATGCTTAAAAATATACTTAAGGTGCATATATTTATCAGAAACCTTAGGTTTGTCACCTTTTTCCTAACTTCTTAAGACCTTTCTAAGCTGTGCCCTTAGAATGGGTTGTTAGTATAGAATGGTTATCTTGTTGTAAATGGAGGCTCAGGACAGCTTACCCTGCAGCTGTAGCACCTTGAAGACACTCTAAGCTGATGTGGGAGAGCTGTCCTGTCAGCTTAGTTACTTCACCTCCCTGAGAGGTGGTAGCTATGTTGTCAGAAGAAGCTCTCTTGCCGACATAGTGCTGTCTATACAGAAATGTAAGGGCAGTATAAGGATGTTGCTCAGGGGGTGTTTTGTTGTTTTTTTTCAGACCCCTGAGGGATTTAGCTGTACTGAAGTAAGTGTATAATTGTAGATCTGGCCTCTAGCAGTTGATTAACACAATATTTAAGTGTCTCTTTACAATAATGTGTTCTTTTTTTGTGTTAAAGATTTCAAACATGCAAAAGTAATAGCCCATTAACTTTTCATAAATAGTTTCCAATTTATTTCCTAATGTGTCTATATCATAAATAACAAACAATGCAAACTGTTTCTAGGATTATAGGTTAAATTGAAGCACATATATGTTCTTGTCTTCATAAAAAGATGTTTGGAAATATCACTTTTGAGGAGACTGGGGCAGAATTCAAGAGGAGTTTTGTGTTTAGTTTCTCCTGTTACAACATAGAGTGCAGGTCTGAAGAAGAGCTTTGTGTATGCCTGAAAGCTTGTCTCTCTCACCAACAGAAGTTGGTCCGATAAAAGATATTATCTTACTCACCTTGTCTCTCTAATATCCTGGGACACAACATTGTTACAACGCTGCATAAAAGGAAATATTTTCACACAACATTGGAATATTTGAGGCCAAGAACAGGAACTATAAGATTCAAAGAGAGATTGGATGTTGTCACGGTTGCAGGGCTAGCTACACTTCTGCCCCTGTTTTAATCCCTCTGAGTGCATCCAGTGTAGGTTTTGGGCCTCTCTTAGACCAGGATCTGGCTACAGTGACACGTACATATTACCCACTTATCATGCTGCAGATCTGAAATTGTATAGGTGTAGGGAGGTAAAAATGCAGGTTAGCACTATGGATATAAAATGTTTGTCCTCTTTCCTTAACTGGGAACGCATCAAGTGTCGTCTTCAGTCCAGGATGCTGTGTCACGCATTCCATAGGCATCTGGAAACAATTTTTTTAAAAAGGAAATTTAAATTCTTTCTCACTATTATTGTGATGAAGATCAACAACTCAATCTGTCTAAAATGTTGTTTTGCTTTAAATCCTTCGTTCCTTTCTGAAGGATTCCTCTCTTTGACAGACAGTTTGCTCTTTAAATAACATACATACCATAGCTCCCATTCTACTGAGCCATGTTTTTGTTTCAAAACATTTATTTTTGCCCAACGCTCACATGGTACAATATGCTATATCAGGGCTGAACAAACTTTTTGGCCTTTGGGCCACATTGAGTGCAGAAATTGTATAGAGGGCTGGGTACGGAAGGCTGGCGGACATTATGCTTCTTCAGACAGTGAGGCGTGGCCTGCCCCCACCTCCTTATCCAGCCCCCTGGAACCTCCACCTCCGTCCAACCTCCCCCTGCTCTCCACCCCTGACTGCCCCCCAGGACTCCCTCATCCTATCTAAACATCCCTGCTCTCTGCCCCCGGACCATTCCTCCGGGATGCCTGGCCCCTGATCCCTCGCACCCCCTATCCAACTCTCCCTGCTCTCCCTGCCCCATGTTACCTGTGGGGTAGGGGAAAGGGAGGCTCAGTCCTTTCCCTGTGTGTTTCCCCTGCTCGTTTGGCTGCTTTCCTTGGCATTCGGACAGGGCTCGCTCCCTGACTGGGCTTGGCTGCTGGGGATAGGGGCTAAGCATAGTGGGTGTGGAGTGGGGGCCTGGCTTGCTCTGTCCCTGGCAGCAGGGCCCAGGCCCCTTGACTACCCCCTTGTAGCCCCTCTACTCCCTGGAGCTCCCTGGCTGCGCCACCCTGGAGCACCAGGTCTGGCGGCACTATAACTGCCACCCGGCCAGAGATGCAGCCACTTTGCCCAGACTCTGGGGGAACTGTGACTACGAGGGAGGGAGGGGAGTAGAAGAGGAAGGACTGGTGCTGGCCTCCACCCTGTGCGTTGCTGGGAGTTAAGCTGGCTCCTCTGCAAACCTTTCCTGACTCAGTTCCCTGGCAAGAGCTTGGGGGCCAGAGAGAAGGGTCCTGGAGGTTGGATGTGGCCTGCGGACTGTAGTTTGTCCCCTCTGTGCTATATGCACTCATCTTTCAAAACTTCATTTCTTGTTCAGATATTCTCTAGCACTTTTTGTGGTGTATTCAGTCTAGATGAACCCGGGGGGAAGTTAGGTTGCAAAGAAGTCAGGATGAACAAGAAAACAAATGAAAAATTGCTTGTGTCAAGACTCCATTGTTATGATTTTGGAGGTGAGGTGGGGTTCCTGTCACAGATTTGCTGAGCAAATAAGGAATTCATTCAGAATGGAAAAGCTGAGATCACACATTGCCAATATGCATACTGCACTCACGTGTGAATAATGAATTCAGATATGTTCTGTAGCCTGCATCTGTGAAATATTATTAATCACAAACATATGCCCTAAATATAGAGGGGAGGAGAGGGAGGGAGAAGATAAATTCTTAAATATCTTCTTGCTTCTTTGCAGACTTTATTTAACCTTTAATTCTTAATAAGTTACTCCTTCAATGATTAAAAAAATGCCAGGAGATTTAAGTCAGATATTTGATATTCAGCAATTCCGTTTATTCATAGTAAATAAGTAAATCCATTTATTCATGTCTGAATACCAGGTACATCAAAGCAGAATTTTTGAAAGCCTTCACGATCCATCGCTAATTTCAGGTACTCAGCAGCTGACCTTCTAGAGGAAATGCCACATGCAATCCATCCATCTTGTTAGTTGTCCACTACTACAATAATCCTCCAGCATACCTTCCATAATAACTTCCTCAATGTTATTTCCATCTTTGTTCCTAATGTGACTGAAATACAAGTTTCTCTGTTGATTTCTGACATAAGGGTCTGCTTCTCCAATAATATTTCTAACACAGGCATTTGTCTTTTTTTCCATCCAGGAGATACACAAGAGTCCTTTGCAGCACCATGTTTCAAATGCTTCAGTTTTCTTCTTGTCAGCAGCATTAACTCCCTGTGATTCACACCCATAAATCTCCATGGATAAAAAAGGCATTTAACCAGCGTCATCTTTGTACATTTTGAGATGCTACTGTTTTTCCAGAATTTCTTAAAGGAGGCCATAGCTGAGTGTGTAATCCTTAGTCGTCGTCCAATTTCTTTGGAACATCCCACTTGAATATATATGATGCCAAATAATTATATTCAGATACTGCTGTGACACTTCTATGGTGAGCCCAGAATGATGGGTCACCTTATTACACCAATGCCGTAGCAAGAGATATTTGCTGGTGCTAACGAGGGTGACAGTTCCCTGTGACCCCAGTCTGTTAGCCGTCCCTGACAAACTTCTGAGGGGTCTGCTGGCCCTTACTTTTGCCTTGCAGGTAATACTTGATGCATTCCAGTTCCCAAGCCCTTGGGAAGAGTGTTTCCCTGGGACATCGATCCTCTGTCACTGAATGCTCTCAGAAATTTCCAAGCTCAGAATCTCCGAAGAGCCAGTATACACACAAGCTTGTCTGAGCCAACTCTGCAATCAACTAAGAATTCACACTTAATATTACAGTACTGACATCTGCTTGTGAGAAAACTGTTAAACTTTTGTTTTACATGGTACTGAGTAAGGATAGTGGAAACAGAATTCAGTGAAATCAAGATCTAGATCCAGATGTTTGCATAACACCTAAATATACATCTTGCAGTGCTTAGAATCCACATGATATATGCTTTTATTTGATAAATACTATATCAATGTGATTTGCTGTAGTCAGTTTATCAGGCTTGATAGGAGTTGCTGATTTATGACAGCAAACTCATTGCCAGTTGGGATTGAAGAGCTTTTAGGGTCACAGTTGCCTCTACAGTTTCTGTTAATTGTGACATTCCCTTGTATCTTGTTTTTTATTGGTCGTATCAGCATACGTGGATTGTGTTTTTTATCACGTTCAGGAATAGTTGATATTCCTTACTAATTGACTCTAACATTTATTGCTTTGCATCAGTTGTAGCAAAGAGTGTAATGCCATCCGTGTATCTGTGGTTGGTTACCACTACAGATTTTTCACATAAGATCAGTGCCATGATCTCAAATTGCTTTTAACAGTTATCTGCACTTGCTTCTTCTGGCACATTATATACACCTTCTTTCCAAGGCTTTGTGTTCATGATAGCATCCATGACTACTTCTTGCGGCCTGATGGCCTGGTTCTCTGATTTCTTTTGTTGTCCTGTATTATGAGCTGCTCTGAGGCATACAGATTTGCATAGTATCGTTTCCATTTGTATTTAATATTCTCAACAAGGACTCTGGCTTGAGTCTTGTATTATGATCATGGCAGGGAAAACCTTTTAGGTAAGAAGTCTGATTTCTTCTGACTGAATGTAGTATTCTTTATAATTCTCAAGTTACATACATCTTACCCTTAAATATTTTTTCGTCTCATCAAGTCGGCCTTTGTGTTTATCCTGCTCAGTTCCTCATATTCTCTTCCATGTTTTTTGTCTTTCATTCTGTCACTTTTCCGCCAGCTGAAACACCTTCTCAGTTAACCATGGTGCAATTTGACACTGATATTTTTGTAATGTGTGCTTTGGTAGTTTTGAGCATAATAGTTCTTACTTTATTCCAGATTTAATTGTGATGTTCTCGTCTTCCACCAGTGCCAATGCTTCATACCCATCCTGGTCAGAAGTTATATAACTTCCATTGATTCTGCATAAGTCCAAAGGCAGTGGACTTGTAAAACTTTGTAACTGTAAGTTTTAATTTTATGTTTGAGGCTGACAGCTGATGGTCTGACCCACAGTGTGTACTCAGGAAAGTCTTCGTTCATTGAATGCTAGAGTTCCATAGTCAGAGGCTTCTATCTAAATATATTGACTTTGTTTTGATGCCAAGATAAAATATCATTTAATGTATAGTATGATCTTACAGAAAAGTTAAAATACTATCCTGTTGGTCTTTTATTTAAAAAAAGGAAATAAATTGCAAATAATTTAACAGGGAATTAATCCTTGCAGATGTATATTAGCTCATAGCAGAATATAGGCCTCTGGTGGCGCTAAACAAGCTTACCTTGGATCAACATGAGTACATATACACTTGAAAAATAATAGTTTTTAAAAAGTCAGCAAATTCCGCACCCTCATTCTTAATATCTCTTGTTTACCCCTTCTTTTAGCTTGAGTGTTCTTTTTTTATTTAATGTGTATAATTAGTTTGATAAATACAATTAATTTACACATTTTCCCAATAACAGTCTAGTGATGCATGTGTATGGTTTTAATAAAATATTTCTTTTAAATTAAAGTTAAAGAAAATATTTCCTTAACTCTCACATCTGCCCTGGAGGAATAACTACACACCCCACACCTGCAGGCAATGGATGGAACATTAAAAATAGGCTTTGCGCCATGTCTTAAAAGATCAGTATCCTGCTCTCTTGTACCAGTTAAGAAAGTGAATTTCCGTATGACATCTTTTCTGCAGAGAAAACCTGGCCACTTTGTTATAACCACACATTTAAATTAGGTTTTGCATCCCTGCTAATTCTATTTTCATGATACTCATATTCATAGATTTATAGAGTTTTTAATGCCAGAAGGAACCATTAGATCATCTAATCTGACCTCTTTTATATCTCAGGCCATTAAATATCTTTGAGGTGTCCCTGTATTAAGCCCGGTAACTTGTGTTAGACTGAAATACACTTTCCAGAAAGACATCTGGTCTCAATCTGATGACATTAAGAAATAGTGAATTCCCTATGTCCCTTGGTAGCTTATTCCCATGGTTAATCTTCCTTTATTGTTAATAACGTGTGCCTTATTTCTAATTTGAATTTGTCTGACTTAAGCTTCCAGCTGTTGGTGGTGGTTATATCTTTATCTGGTAGATTAAAGAGCCCTCTAGTATCTGCTATTTCTCCCTGTGAAGGTACTGTAATATACCATAATCAAATTTATTCTCAGTCTTCTTTTTGATAGAGCTCAATCTGTTTAGTTTAAGTACCTCACTGTAAAACATTTTCTCCAGCCTTTGATCTTTTTTTGTCTTTCCTCTTTTTCTCCAATTTTTCAATATCCTTTTAAAAATGTGGACACCAGTATGCAGTATTCCACTATCGATCTCACCAGTGCCCTATGCCACCTCCCTATTCCCCTATTCATACCTACAAGGATTGCAGCCCCTTTTTGCTTTGTGAGCTCATTGAGTTTTGTCCGCTATAATCCCTGAATCCTTTTCAAAATCACTGGTTTCTACAATAGAGTCCCTGTTCTGTCGGTATAGTTTCTGCATTCCTTATTTCTAGATGTATAACTTTTCATTTGGTTGTACTAAAACTCATTTTGTGTTAATGGGCTCAAATTACCAACTAGTCAAGAGTGCTCTGTTTGAATGTCCTGTCCTCATTATTTGTCACTTTGCCAATATTTGTCATCCACAAATTTTATCACCATTGATTTTATATTTACTTCTAAATCGAGATTGGCAACCTTTCAGAAGCGGTGTGCGGAGTCTTCATTTATTCTCTCTAATTTAAGGTTTCGCATGCCAGTAATAGATTTTAACATTTTTAGAAGGTCTCTATAAGTCTATAATATATAACTAAACTATTGTTTTATATAAAGGAAATAAGGTTTTTAAAGTGTTCAAGAAGTTTCATTTAAAATTAAATTAAAGTGCAGGACCCCTCCCAGACCGGTGGCCAGGACCTGGGCCATGTGAGTGCCACTGAAAATCAGCTCATGTGCCACCTTTGGCACACATGCCATTGGTTGCCTACCTCGGCCTAGAAACAAGTGCTTGAACTCAGCTCAGACTGAGGAAAGTTTAAAAAAGCATAGGTCCAGTGTGTGGTCCTAAACACAATAGTCTGGTGCCTGTCCAGATACGAGAGCTCGACCAAGGCTATAACAAAGAGAATTACTCAAAATGGTTCTTTTTTCTGTTAGGTGATTAAAGGTTTACATTGTGAATTTGCTTATATGAGTTGAGGGTTCTGTGTGTGTGTGTTTGGTGTTTCACAGGATTCTACTGTCACTTTGAGATTATTAGAAGAGATTCTGAGATGATTTGGGCTGTAATACCACTGTCTTTACTCGACATGGAATTTTTCATATACCCATGTGATGCAGTCTTTGTTTTCCCAATGCCTGATGAAAAGTGATGCTTGGATATGAATGACTTAGTTGAAGTTTAATCAAGGCAAAACAGAAATAATGCTTGTAGAAGGAGAAAGCAATTGGAAAAGGTGTCATCTGTGCATGTTACTGGTGAAATATACTTATCCATTTTTAATCTGCAGTTTTGTTGTAGCCGTGTTAGTCCCAGGGTATTAGAGAAACAAGGTGGGTGAGAGAATATCTTTTATCGTACCAATGTCTGTTGATGAGAGAGACAAGCTTTTACACAGAGCTCTTCTTTACATCTGGTAAATGTACTCAGAAACCAGATTATTTAGCAGAGTGCTTTTCAAATTGTCTGATGTGGCGGACTGGCATTTTTTTTCCCAATCTGCCAGGGAACAGTACCATATTTGTGCCATATTATTATTATATTCGCCTAGGCACATAGCATATCAGAAAAACTAACATTCTTCACTGTATTAATTGGAATGGGAGTGTGCATACCAAGTGTAGTGTACTCATGGAAATGTTCCCATTTAAATACATTGAAGACTGACTGAAAGGCTGTGCATTTGTGCAGATAGTATAAAATGACTGCTATTTGTTTACAATCCAAGAACATATTATTTGAACATTCGTAGTAATATTAATTTATATTGGAAACAATATAATGAATATAAGAAGTTGGCAGACATTTTTATTTTACATTTAGTTTGTAAACAAATACAAATAAAATTAAAAAATCAAACCAGCAGAGTCTTCTAACAAAGATATTATAAGTAATCAAAAATTATAATGAATAAAATAAAGGTTAAAAAAATAAAAAGATAGCATTAAATTGAAGACATAATAATTTTAAAAATATGTTGTAATACTAAAAGATCAAATACGCTATTTTATTAACGCAATAATAGGCATGTTAAAACCCTAACCTTTACTAATGTGAAAGGTGAGCTAGCTTGCTTCTTTGTCAGCTTCTTCTTTGCCAGTTGTGGTTCAGTTGAGGACAGTGCCACATGCAATGGACAATGAATATCCATACTATTCCTGTACTTTGTCTTAATGACACTCATGGTTGAGAAATCAGTCTCACAGAGGTATGCTGAAGGAAATGGGAGAAGAGTTTTCAGAGCAATTTCAGTAAGCTCAGGAAATTTTGCTTTCACTTTTGTCCAGAAGGAAGCAAGTGATGTAGTTTCCAGACTTGTCTTCAATGCTTTGTCAGCAGCCAGCTCCAACAATTTATCCTCCATAGTGACAGTTAAGTCATCTTTCAGTGGAATAAATGGATTTCGGATCCATCCAGTCCCTTTTCATGGATCATCTTCTGCTGGAAAGTAAAACTCAAAACGTTCTGCCAAATTCATCAAGTGTCCACTGATGGTGTTTTGCGGAGACATAACATTAATGCCTGCATTGGTGGTGATTGTCACTAATTTATGAAGCGTGTCATAACAATCTCTTGACACGCGACTCTTCCATGTTTCTAGCTTTTGTTTCTGTCCATCGATCCATTGCCATTACAATTGCCATTGTAAGACACGAAGCCATCCTTCCCTCATGGAGGTATTGAGATCGTTAAAGATGGCAAAGATATCAGCCAAATAAGCCAGCGTGGCTATCCAGTCGACATCTCGGAACAATTGTGACCAATTTGGTTTTTTGCCCTGAAGAAACTTGGCAAGTTCATTTTGGAGCTCAAATACTTTTGACAGGACTTTTCCCCTTGATAACCAATGTATACCTGCATGCAGTAAAAGCTGTTTATGGTCAGCTCCCAAATCATCACATAATGCAGCAAATAGTCTCGAATTTAAAACATTTGCCTTTACATGGTTCACAATTTTTATGACCTTACTGAGCATACAGTTTAGTTCTGTTGACTTTTTTTTTTTTGTTGCAAGACTTTCTTGGTGAAGGAAATAGTGCGTTCTTGCATTCGGGTGCAAGAGCCTTAATCTGGGTAACCACTCCAGAATGCCGTCCTGTCACTGAGGCAGTGCCATCAGAACATACGCCTACACAAAACTTGAAATCCAACCCACATTTGTTAACGATATAGTCGCTTGCAGTCTTGAATACTTCAGAACTAGTTGTTTTTGTTGGCAGTGAAGCAGAAAATACAATCTTCCTTCAAATCATCCTCATGTTCAAAGCGCACATACATCATCAGAATTGCCATATTAGCAACATCTATACATTATCAAGCTGCAAAGAAAAGTACTTTCCTAATTTAATCTGTCCTATGAGCTGATCTTCCATATTGTGAGCGAGATCGTGAATTTGTTGAGCTATAGTGTCATTTGAAAGTGGCACCTAAGCCACTTTCTTAGCTGCTGGCTCGCCCAGCATTTCCATGCAGACATCTTTATTACAGCCTATCACTAGCGTATCACCGATTTGTGTATGGCTTTTTAGCCTTAGCAACTCAAAGTGCTACTTTATAAGAAGCTTGCAAAGCACAGGTATTTGTGTGACACTTCAAAGATCTGTTTCTGACAGCCTTTTAAATCAACATGCTTCCTTTCGAAGAACTCTTTCGGCTTTGGGCTAATTTGATTATGTTTTATATTTAAATGCCTCTTGAGCTTTGATGGCTTCATTGCATTGTTAGCCAACACATCGCCATGTTTTGGCACTCCACCATTATTTGTGGCTACAAAACCAAACTGAATGTATGAGTCGTCATATTTCCAAGTAAAGCTAGTACGAATTCTTTTTATTGACAATTCTTTGGTTTCATTTACATCGCCGTCATCTGATTCAGAATTACTTGCGTGTTCAGCAACCGGATGTCTCTGCTTGATACATATGTCAATTGGGCCTCACTTCGCCATCTGTAAATTAGGCATAAAAATAATGAATATAAATTCCGTTACCCTGGGAATATACTTAATATATGATATTAGGATGAAAGCCAAATAAATGCAGTGGGAATGCTTTTATTGAGAAATATGTGCAGGAGAACATTGATTAATAGGGTAAGTAATGTTAGGATAAGAAGATAACATTTTAAAATTAAATTACAGGATAATAATTGGAAAGTTAAGATGGTTTAAAGATACGGAAAGAATGAATGTCAAAAATAAGATTTACCTGTCTGAAAGATATGGAGTGAGAAAGCAAGGAATTTTGCCAACTTCCTGGCAGAAACATGTAGCTCTGATTCTAGAAGAGGGGAAGGCTATAAGTAAGAACAATGAGAGCATGTATGAAATGATGATATGGAGGAAGCTAGGACTGACTCTTTGGCTATAGGTGTGTGCTGCTCAGTTGTCTCTATCTACCTTTTAATTGATACGGCGGGATAGGATAGAAAATAATTATTAAAATTTATAATATTAGTACTTACATTGTCAGTGGGTTCGAATGGGGTCCCAAATGACAAATGCACAGAGCTCCGTATGATGCTCTTTATTCAACTTCTCGATGGTAACTGTCTGTGTGGTGGGATCTTTATATGCAAAGGAATGGGGTAAGCGCCTGCTTGCATGTCTCATGCAAAATATGCTGTAGCGCTATGGCATTATCAATATTCTAATATGTGCTTCTGAAAACATAATATTTAATACTGTCGACTTTATCGACTGATAATTATTCTTGGTGGAATTCCAGGGCGATTTTTAAATTATACTTTTCTCTCTTTTGCTTGCTTTTGCGCTTGCTTGCTTGCTCGCCGCGGACCGGCACTGGTCCGTGGACCAGCACTTGAGTGGCACTGGTTTAGCATAAGTAGGTAACGTATTTGAAGGGACCGTTCAAACGTGAAGTGGCCTGTTAACACCCGTACAGGGCCAGGAAAGTCGGGTGGGGGGAGAGCTGGAGGAGATTGAGGGCAGGGTTTAAGCAGGTTACAGATTGTTGTAGTAAACCATAAATCCAATGCGTCTGTTCAGTCCATTTTTAGTATTTACAAAGTTATGAACTTAAGCTCTCTGGATCATCTTTTGAAGGTTTGTGTTGTGCAGGTTTCTTTTGAGTATGAGGATTGATAGGTTGGATAGAGTGATTACTTGGTGAAAATATACCATGCCACTTTGGTGTGCTACATTTCACAGAAGTGAAGAAGAACTCTGTGTAACCTCAAAAACCTCTCTCATATCAACATAAGTTGGTCCAATAAAAGATACTACCTCATCCTCCTTGTCTCTGTCAGGGGTAGGCAACCTATGGCATGTGTGCCGAAGGCGGCACGCGAGCTGATTTTCAGTGGCACTCACACTACCTGGGTCCTGGCCATTGGTTCTGGGAGCTCTGCATTTTAATTTAATTTTAAATGAAGCTTCTTAAATATTTTAAAAACCTTATTTACTTTACATACAATAATAGTTTAGTTCTATATTATGGACTTGTAGAAAGAGATCTTCTAAAAACGTTAACGTATTACTGGCATGTGAAACTTTAAATTACAGTGAATAAATGAAGTCTCGGCACACCACTCCTGAAAGGTTGCCAACCCCTGCTCTATTGCATCCATTTTTATGGGAGTGGTACTTCATTGCTCTTGGAATCACAAGTGGCATTGATGATTAAATGTATCGCTATATATGTTTACACAGATAATGGCAATGTAGTGATGCGATGACTCACCGGTGCGGTGCCTCTTGCTGGTCATCCAGGGAATTAGCTCTTCAGCCTTCAGAGCACCTCCTGGTGGCCGGTGTCTCACCTACCACTGGCTCCCATCTCCCTCCCAGACTCTGGTGCCCTTTACCCTGGGGTTCTGCCCCAGCGGCACCCCACAGTCTGGATTTTCCTTCCCAGGGGAACCCCCAATCCTCTATCCCCACCTTGCCTCAGTGGCTACTGCCAGTCATCATCTAGCCCCCGTTCAATGGGGCAGACTGCAGTCTGTAATAGCCAGTCATCATTGGCAAGGGGTTAGGACCACCTGCCTCTGCCTATTGCTGGACTGCACCTCTGTAGCTCCAGTACCTTTTGACAAGGCCTGTAGCCTGGGGGTTTTACCAAGCTGGAGCTCCCCAGCTCCTTTGCCCTATTCCCCAGCACTGCTCCAGTTCAGATACCTTCCTCTCGGCCATCTAGCCCTTCCCAGTCCAAGGCTAGAGTGAGACTTTTCACAGCTCCTGGCCATAGCCTTCTTATCAGGGCCGGCTGGGCCCTGACTGAGCTGACACCAGCTGTGGCTCCTTCCCCACTCAGCCTAGTTTGGCAGTTTTAACCCCTATTCATTGGAGTGGGGCAGCCACCCCACTATGGGCAGTCATTTCTTGCCAGTGTGGACTCTTGTCATAGTCATCTATGCCGCTGTTGCTTCCCTACAGAATTAATGTGACTTCTTGTAAATGGGGAGCCTCTGGAAGATAATTTAAAAGCTTCAGTAGTACTGAACCTGGACAGCCTTCCTGCTTAGACCTTATCTGTCTATCTGCTGTTTGAGCCATATTAAACTATATCAGTTTCTAAATATAGTGAAATTGTTTGTTTGCACTGTGTGTGGACCAGCTGTTAGAAGTTTGAACTACAGTAGACTCTCAATTATTCGGGTTTGGGTTAACCAGGTTGTGTATTAACCAGGATGTCAAAAAAAATATGCATAACTTGCAGGGCCGGCTCTGGCTTTGTTGCTGCCCCAAGTACCAAAAAAACCCAAAACCCAACCCACGAAGGCACAGGGCAGCCAGTGAACCAACATCCCCTTCCCCCGGTGTAGGGTGGCTGGTGAACCAACCCCCCGCCCCCCCCCCATATATTTCCTATGGGTGGTGATTATCCAGGATTTTATTAACCAGGATTAATTTTTCCCTATCATCCTGGATAATCGAGAGTCTACTGTATAAAGCACATGTATTACTCGCAGAAGCGACAATCCTGTGGCACCTTAAAGACTAACAGAAGTATTGGAGCATAAACTTTCATGGTCTAATACCCACTTAGTCGGATGCATGCAGTGGAAGTATCCAGAGGCAGGTGTAAATAAGTAGGCAAGAACCAAGTTAGAGATAACAAAGTTAGTTCAGTCAGGCTGAACCACCTTATCTCTAATCAGGGAGGATGAGGTCCTCTTCTAGCAGCTGATCTGGAGGTGTGAACACCAAGAGAGGAGAAACTGCCTTTATAGTTAGCTAGCCATTCATAGTCTTTGTTCAATCCTGAGTTGTTGATGTCAAATTTTGTAAAGAACTGTAGCTCAGCAGTTTCTCTTTGACGTCTGGTCTTGAAGTTTTTTTGCTGCAAGATGGTTTCCTTTAAATCTGTAATTGTGTGTCCAGGGAGACTGAAGTGTTCTCCTACAGGTTTTTGTGTATTGCCATTCCTAAGAGGAGGACCTCATCCTCCCTGACCCTTTCTTATTTTGGAAGGCACTTCACCAAAACAACTCTTCAAAAACAGTGAAATGTGGCAAGAAACTGCGAAACTGAAATTGTTCTGAAAAATAGACACCATCATATTAGGTCTGAATAAAGACTGGGAGTGGATGGGTCATTACAAAACCTAATTTTACCATATTAATTTCCTCCTACTATTACTCACATCTTCTTGTCAATTGTTTGAAATGGGCCACTCTCATTTCCACTACAAAATTGATTTTTCCTTCATTGGTATTCAACTTTAATAACTGAATTGTCTTATTAAACTGACCCCAACCTAGTAATGCAGCTCCGATTTATTAATTTAATACTGTATTTTCCACTCCATGCATCTGATAGCCCCCAAAAGCTAATGCCCAAATACATTTGTTAGTCTCTAAGGTGCCACAAGGACTCCTCCTTGTTTTTGCTGATACAAACTAACAGGGCTACCACTCTGAAACCTCTCATAAAACAGCTTCTCTAGTCTACCGATCTTCCAAGTGGCCCTTCTCTGCACCTGTTCCCATTTGAATTCTTGCCACCCTTTTGGCTCCTTCTCATAGTTGAGACATTCTAACAGGTAACTGGTTTGATAACCACATGCACATGGTCAGACAACTTGTATATTTGACTACTGAAATTAAGAAGTTCCCTAGGATGCTAAAAAGAAAATACTTTGAGATCCCATTGTGTCTTAGGTTACTGGGTTATCGTACCTTTTCTGTGGTAGGTTTTAAAGTGCTGAAATATATTCTAGTTAAAAACATCCCTTCTGTTTTTAAAATATTGTCCTGAAAGTTTCTTAGCAGGACCTTTATTGAGTCCCTTGGTACATACATGGTCAATGATATCTGTGATAAATAGAGCACCTTGTGATAAACTCCATTTACATGCACCTTTGCCCACTTCCCCTCTATCTTATTCTCTAATCCATCTCATCCAGGACTACTGCCAATACTCCATATCGCTAAACAACCTCAATCAGTCACTGCATTGATTTTTTTTTTCTTTTTAAAAGCCAGTCCAGTAGGGAGGTATTTCTATCTAAACCTCTACATACAGACATTCACCAAAATAAAACAAGTTGAAGTCCAGAATGGACAATATTCTGTCCTAGACAAGTAACGGGTTTAAAATCCAATTTCTCAATCCATCAGCACTATAAAAACAACATTCTGGCTGTAGAAAGCCAGGAAGGCTTGCTTTCAGATGGGCATCACAAAGTCAGGGGTACAATGAAGAGTTGTCATCACTTGCCCTGCAAGTCTGGAAGCCTTTCAGTGCTTTCCTGCTCTAGCTCTCCAGCCTGGGAGTCTCACAACCAATTTACAAGAATGTAAGTCACACCCTGAAGTGTCTGTATGCTAGAGAGCCCTGGTTCAGCAGCACTGACTCTAGCAGCCTGTCTACAGCCCCACAGCTCTATTCTGGCTTCCACGAGACTTGGTTAACAACCAGCAAGATGATCCCAACACACCCACAGTCCCAAATTTTTCCCAAACTGTGTGCTCTGCAAAGTCCAGCTCTTTCCTGGACAGTTCAGAGAAATAATAAGGTACACAAAAACATAGCACAGATTATTAATTTAACCAGGGTAAATAGTCTTCCATGTAAACGCAGCACTGCATTAGTTTATTGTAAATAAAATAAATGCATTAACAATAAGACACAGGTTAAGTGATGCCACATAAAATGAATATAGTCAATGGGTTACAAGCAAATAAAAGTGAACACGTACACATCTAAAAGTCTAAAACCTAATCTAGCAAAGTACAGCTTTATTCAAGATGGTGTCTCACTTATATTCAGTTTCCAGAAACATCAAATCCTCCCCACTTGGTGGAAGGACCCAGATTTCTCAGCTTGCAAGAGCTCTGTTCCTTTGTGTCTTTCTAGTGATAATGTCAAAGATGGCGTGTGTCTGTAATTATACCTTCCAAGGTTCAATTTCTTGGTTTCAAGAGGCAGGATGACCTCATGCTGCTTTTCCCCATTTTTGTGGGCTCCCCATCCCCCGTATGTAAATGGGGTGTCCATTTTTTTGATGCCACCGTACTTAATTTACAAAGGAGACAGATAAATAGCTGCCTTCTTCTCCTGTCTGGGTGGGTACCTGTTTCTTACCTGTTTGGCCACAGACTTTAAAGCATAATATAATTAAGGATCCATATTTCTTGACACAGTGTTAATACATACGTTTCACAATATTAAATGACCAGTGTGGTGTTAGTTTCCAGAAAAGACAACACTAGCTGCACTTTCTTAATACACATCATGTACATACTTCATGCAAGAATATTAACGATCAATGATTATTACAACAGTGTGTAGAGGGTGTGATTACAGGGGTGCTTAGTGTCGCAGTGGGAGAGAGGTTCTGTGCCTACCTCTTGTAAATCATATGATATAGAATCTTAAAATCACATTATTAGGTTTTGGGTCATATATAGGTTTCAACCTGTTATTCTTTACTTACATGTCCCAACCAAGCCTATTCAATTTGGTTCCTGGTACTAAGGCTGCCTTGCTTTACAGACAGAGATGAAAAATATTATCAATTATAAAATTAAGGCCTCCAACAAACTGCAGATTCTTAAGCCTTAGGTTGAGTGCTATAGATATCTTTAGAAATCTCACATTAGTACTTCTTTGCGCTTTGTCAGATCTGCAGTGAACATATTCTTAAAATGAACAATATGTGCTGGGTCATCATCCAAGACTGCTATACCATGAAATATGTGGCAGAATGTGGGTACAACAGAGCAGGGGACATAGAGTTGTCCCCCGAGCAGTTCAGTCACAAATTTAATTAACGGATTATTTTTTAAACAAGAGTCATCAGCATGGAAGCATGTCCTCTGGAATGGTGACTGCAGTATGAAGGGACATGCAAATGTTTAGCATATCTGGCGCGTCAATACCTTGCAGTGCCGGCTGCAAAAGTGATATGCAAATGCCTATTTTCACTTTCAGGTGACATCGTAAACGTAAGCAGGCAGCATTGGCTTCTGTAAATGTAAACAAACTTGTTTGTCTTAGCGATTGGCTGAAGAAGAAGTAGGACTGAGTGGAGTTAGGCTCTGAAGTTTTACATTGTTTTGGTTTTGAGTTCAGTTATGTAACAAAAAAAAAAATCTACATTTGTAAGTTGCCCTTTCGCGACAAAGAGATTGCACTACAGTACTTGTATGAGATGAATTCAAAAATGCTGTTTCTTTGGTTTATCATTTTTACAAATATTTATAATTTAAAATATATACTTTGGTTTCAGTTACAACACTGAATACAATCTATATGAAAATATAGAAAAACATCCAAACTATTTTAATATTTCAATTTGTATTCCATTGTTTAACAGTGCAATTAAAACTGCGATTAATCACAATTAATTTTTTTGAAATAATCGCGCGAGTTAATTGCAATTAATTGACAGCCTAAGGATAAATATGTCACTCTTTGGGTGAATAGTAGGTGCTCTGTTTGTTTAATAAGAACTCCTCCACACATTCCCACCCACCAACACTCAAAACCAAATACTTCATCTTAGTAGTCTTGTTTCTGGATTTTGAATTTGTCATTCTGCAGTATACTTACCTGGAAAGAATGAACACAGATGCACCCCCGCCCCCTATATATCTATATCTTTAGAATTAGTGTAAAGATTGTTGATACTAGAAACAGGCTTTAAATTAAATGTGATTGTTATTAAAAAGGAAGTGAAAAGAATAAGGGTCTTGTTGTTCTTCTTTTGGCTCTTCTCTCTATGATTTTCTTACTCTACAGAAGAATAGGAGGGAAAGGAAATGGGTGAAGTCAAAAGAGATCGGAAAAAGAGGCATGTTAACTATCAAATATTGGAAAAGAGTGGGCAGAGATGTTAAAAATTAGTGAGGACTTAGTTTGCTAGATTCTAGGAACTCCTGGAATGCAGGCAGGGCATCTGATAACACAGTTGTGTATATAATGCTAATTAGCTCATCTTGTTTTTAAGTGTGTGTTGAATTCACTGGGTGGTGATTTCTCACTCTAGCTATCGTAAATGTAAAATTTGGTGATCAGCCCTCCCTATGGGTGATTCCCAACATCAGTATATGAATGTTTCCAATTTAATTTGTCTGTAGTTCAAGGTAGTAATAGGAAACAGGCAAGGAAGTAATTAAATCCAATATTTCTTATGTAAACATTCTGTCTGAAGTATCAAGCAAGATTTGTAGTCATCTTAAAAAGTTCAGAAAATGGATGCCTTTGGATTTTTCAGAGTAAAGTGTGCCATTGAATTAGTCTTAGTCTGTTGAAAAGGAACATCAGAATATTGATAAGTTTGATCATGCAGTAGAGACAGTCTGTATGCTATTGTTATGTATGAAATTTAGCTGTAATTATAATTTGTTCCTATTCTTCCAACAGCTTTGTAGCATTATCTCCATTTGGAAGTAATTGGTTTCTTTTGTGCCCCAGAAGTTTCAAAGAGATCTGAAATTCAAAGACGTGAATGTATAGTATGAATGAGGAACGTATAGCAATGATTGATGTGCTTAGCCCCGGATACACCCTTCCAGATAGATAGATATAAACTAAACATCAATGTTGATTCTTCTAATGCAAGATGATTGGTTGAAATGGCTGATAATAGCCATAAGAATCCATGTATGGAAAACAGTGTTCCTACTTAATGTTGTTGATTCTGTGATTGGATTCAATATTCTGTGGTTTTCTTTTCAAATTTTTGAATATTCTGTTAAAGAATGCACAGAAAACTATCTTTGCCATTTCTCTGATAACGAAAATAAGACGAGAGAGACTAGAGAACTTATGTGCAGTCATCCTAAACTACTTATGTATGGTGGTTTACATGCTATTTAAAATTTTGTTGTGAACGAAGTAGTGCGTAATGCAATCTCAAAGCACTCCGTGTGTCTTTGTAGGTTTGAGGAATAAACATGCTTAAGAAGTAAATTACATGGTGTGTGCTTTTCATTCCATGAAACCTTTATAGGGTTTTTTCTGGGTCTTTTGCTGGGATTTCTAGTGCGATTAAAAAAATTGTTAGTGGGGAAGGCAGAGAATTTGAGAAAATCACAACTCTTGATTGTGCTTTACCTTAGTTCCACCTGCTACCAGCTTCCAGTGATGATCAGGATGGATTTGAACTCGGGCTGTCCTCTTCTTCCAGATGTATAGGGTCATGCACATACTGCATGTATATGAATTTAACTTTAAACCAGGGGTGGGCAAAGTTTTTGGCCTGAGGGCCACACAGTGGTTCAAAATTTTGCGGAGGGCCAGGTAGGGAAGGCTGTGCCTCCCCAAACAGCCTGGCCCCACCCCCATCCGACCCTCACCCACTTCCCGCCCCCTGAGTGTCCCCTCAAAGCCCCTGACCCATCCAACCCCCACTCCTTGTCCCATGATTGCCCCCTCCAGAGACACTCCCCACCCTAACTGCCCCCCCCAGGACACCACCCTCTATCTGAGCCCCCCTGCTCTTTGTTCCCTTACTGGCCCCTGCCAAAACCCACCCACCCTAACCGCCACCCCCAGGGACCTCACCACCTACCTAAGCCCCCTGCTCTTTGTTCCCTGACTGCCCCCTCTCGAGACCCCAAACCCACCCTAACCACCACCCAAGCGGCCCGCCCCCTTTTTCCTGACCTTGCTCAGCGTGGCGCTGGCTGCTCTTGGCCTGGCCCAGAAGTGCGGCCTCCCAGCTCCCTGAGCTAGATCCGGCACTCCGGACGGGAACTCGGGGACTGCGGCTCTGCCCGGCACCCCAGACAGCAGCATGACTCCCTGCGGCTAGGCCTGGCACCGGTGGGGCGGGGAGCCCGGGGCCCCACAGCTCCTCCCAGTACCCGCAATGAGAGCGCGGCGCTGCGTGGCTCCATCCGGCACCTGGAGAGGGGAGCGCGGGTCCCGCTGCTCCCCGCTGATCAGCTGGCACCGGGGGATGGGAGCGCTGGAACCTGCGGCTCCTGTGTCTCGGCTTGGCACCCGGGAAGGAGAGCACAGGGCACCGCGGCTCCCTGCAGCTCAGCCTGGCACCCGGGAGTCCAGGGCCCCGTGGCTCCCGCGGCGTGGCCCAGCACCTGTGGGTGGTGGGCTCCGCGGCTCGGCCCGGCACCCGGGGAGGGGAGCGCGGGGCCCCGCGGCTCCCCTTGGCTAGGATGGGCACCTCGGGTAGGGAGTGTGGGGCCCCGAGGCTCCCCTGCCCAGCTCAGCCCAGCCCCGGGTGGGAATGCAAGGCCCTGGCTTCTGGCGCTTGTCCGGCCCCTGGGCGAGGGAGAAGGGGGCCACTGGCACCACTCCCCCTGCTCAGCTCGCGGGCCAGATAAAAATGGCCGGCGGGCCACATGTTGCCTGTGGGCTGTGGTTTGCCCACCCCTGCTTTAAATCCTAAATCCCTTTCTGATGGGATTCATGCTCTTTCGAAATATGGCTGGTCCCTATGAAGGTCGGAGGAGGGATAGCTCAGTGATTTCAGCATCAGCCTGCTAAACTCAGGGTTGACAGTTCAATCCTTGAGGGGGCCATTTAGGGATATGGGGCAAAAATAGGGATTGGTCCTGCTTTGAGCAGGGGATTGGACTAGATGATCTCCTGAGGTCCCTTCCAACTCTTGAGATTCTACGATTTTGGAACTGGGTGAGGAAATGACTGTTCTTTTGTTCTTTTTTGGGGGGGTGGGGGGGAGGGATCGCTCAGTGGTTTGAGCATTGGTCTGCTAAACCCAGGGTTGTGAGTTCAATCCTTGAGGGGGCCATTTAGAGATCTGAGGCAAAAGATCTATCAGGGGACAGTACTTGGTCCTGTTAGTGTAGGCAAGGGCCTGGACTCAATGGTCTTTCAAGGTCCTTCCAGTTCTATGAGATAGATTGTGTGCTCTGGTGTAGCTGTGTCTGTCCCAGGATATTAGAGACACAAAACAGGTGGTGATAATATCTCTTTACTGGACCATCTTCTGTTGGTGAGTGACAAGTTTTCGAGCTTACCTAGAGCTTGTCTTCAGGCTTCACCCATTTTATCTTTCTATGAAGGTTAACTTCTTAAAAACAATGTCAAGTGCCACCTTAGTTATTTTGCCTTTGAAATGCATTAGTTTACAGTAAGTTGCAAGGTTTTGTGGTGGTTAGTTTTAAAACCAAAAAAAAACCAAAAAAAAAAACCAGTGGGTGGCTGGCTGGGGGGAATGGTCGTCTCTAGCTCCCATACAATGGCTTTAGTCTTTCCCCTGATTAATTACTCTGTGTGTCAGATCTTCAAAAGAGACCATCCAGGCCACTTTTACATTTGCTACTCTTGTCCTGAAAATAGTTCAGACAGCACCTAAACCTCCATAGCAGAATCTGCAACGTTGAAAGCTTGGGGAGGCAGGTGAAAAGAAAATTACTTTTAATTAAAATTAATCAGGGAGTTTTCAGGTTCTAGGAGGATACATTAAGTGCAGCCCTAGGGACTAAAGAGGTGACTGGGAATTCTTCATGTACAAGAGACTTTAGCCTGCTTTTAGCTTGCCGTGGCGTGAGTTCTGAGGCAACAGTTTAGTTGTGCATCTCAAAGGCACTTAGGGCTGAGAGGCATAGATTCAAGTCGTCTTTCTGTTACAGACTTCCTCTGTGACCATGGTTGAGTCAATTTGTGCTGTTTTCCCGATTTTGCAAAATGGGGATAATGCATTCCTTTCACCAAGTAGAAGAAATAAATGTTTGTTTAGAAGCTCACATACTGTGGTAACTGGGGCCATTTAAGTTACCTAGAATAGATAGCAGCCAAATGGACTGTCATAACTGTAACAGTGTTGGAGTAGGCAGGCTACCAAGCCACTAGGCCCAAAGGGCGTGTGTTAGTTAATCTGTACTGGCCAAATAGCCAACAACTGGAGCAAGATTGCCTGTCAGCAAGATGAACTTCTCCCTCACCGATACACTTTTTCAGCTACACGTTGCATTGCTGCTAGTTAGACAGGAACATTGGGTTTAAAGCTGCCCTCCTTCCTCAGATATTCAGGGGCTGTGGAGGGAAGAGAGTTGAAGTTGTAGCCTTTGTTTTTTCAGCATATTTTTAGCTGCTCCCTCCATGTAGAGCCATTGCTCAGAGCTGCATGACAGCTTTTCAACCAATCAGCTGGAGTTATGGAAAGGATAAGTGGAACTGAGCCACCCTCCATTGCCCCCACTCCTCCAACTCGCCCAAAATGCACGTTTAGCACTGATTCTGGTAGAACAGAACTGCAGGATCTGCTGTAAACCAGTATACTATTCACAGTTGCTTTGCTAATTTAAAGTTCTGCTATTTCATGAGTTTTCATAAGGGGTTTTCATTTCCAAAACTGATTTTAAAAAACTAGAGGTTCTGATTGTGTTTAAAACTGCTTGTTTTCCCCAAAAAAATTTAATTAGATTTTTTTTTTAAAAAGTTGATTTTAATATCTTTCTGACTTTTCAGTGTTATCCTCGGTAATCTCCAGGGACTGTGATGGAGTCAGACCAGAAGGGTATAGGAGAGTGCTGGAAGGCAGGTGTATCAGCCTCAGGATGTGCAGGTCCCTGTTCCCTGGATAGCCAAACAAAGGCTACTCCAGGCCAGTCAAGAAGCTTCTAGAAAGGAGTAGAAATAGCTAGCTTGATTGGGACACCTGAAGCCAATTGGGGCTGGCTGAAACTTGTTAAAAACTTCCCAGTGAGTCAGGTTGGGGGGAAGCCAAGGAGAAAGGAGCTGGAGGAGAGGAAGTTTTGCTGTGACCCGAGGTAAGGGAGAGCTGTGAGGAAGTGGCCCAGGGAAAAATAGGAACTCTGCCAGTGAAAGGTTGGCTGCTAACAGCTGCTATCATTAGGGTCCCTGGGCCGGAACCCGGAGAAGAGGGTGGGCCCGGGTTCCCCCCAACCTGCTACTACTGATCCATCGCCTGGAAACGCAGGACCCACAGGGACAAGGCCAGAGCTTTGCCACAGGACCTATAGCAACATAAGCTAAGATTTTGATGATCTATCTGGAGAAAGTTGCTGAAGCCTCACTTTAGTAAGTGATTATTTGGAAGCACAGTTTGCCTATGTTTCTAAGTTAATTTCTGGAATATTTCTATCCTGCCAGCTCAGTGAAGATCCATTGACACTATCTGATTTCATGGAGCACAGCTTTTTAGCTTTCAAGTCTTGAAAAAGTCTTTTCTCCTAAAAATCCCAACTGAGTTGTACAGTTTGAGATTTCTGTTGAGTTTATAATGGCTTATTTATCTCATAATGGGAGTTTTTATATATAGCTACAAAAGCATTTGAAAATGTAGCATATGCGTCTTTGTTTTGCTATAGTGATATTGGCACACTTGTTACTTTCCATGGTGCTTCACCAATGCCTGGCCTTGCCTTACATTTTCATTTTCTTAGAATTTTGAGACAGGAATCATTAAAATAAATGATTAGTGAGCTGTTTGAGTTCAGAACTTGTTAAATCCAAACTTGAGATATTGAGAAGGAAGAAGATTTATGGCAAACAAGCCAGAGATACCAAGGGAAATTGACATGGCATCCTCTTCACCCAACTATTGACTTTAACCTTTTATACCTTCTGTGTACTTGCATTGGTTGTAAAATAGAAGAAACCTCTAAGGAAGCCTGATTATTTCCCCCCCCACCCCCGTGACTTCATATCCATCTGTTTTAGGCTGCTATTCCTGCTGAAAGATATGCATGACTGTCCTTTTAATTTCATGTAAAAAGCCATTTTGAATACTTATGCGGAGGTTGGGGAAGGGAATGATTCAGCTGGATTGCTAATAAGCACTAAGCATGTATATTGTTAGGTTATAATTCACTTCTGAGGGTGTTTGTGGGGTTTGTTTACACCCAATAATTGACATCTTGTCATGATGTCCTTAATTATTGTCATTTTATTTAACTGAATTGATGTAAATTGCATTTTAAATTATTGGATATATACAAAGGAATTTGAGAGAAGAGCTTGTGTATCAAACCTCCTTTCCACATGATTACTTAGCTTTGACTAGTCTTTCTTTCTTCCCTTTTCTTTTGAATAACCTAAACTCTTAAATATAGTTAGATTCCACAGATTTGCACTGGAATAGTCAAAACAGCTATTTTTATTTTTTAATGATACATTTAAAATATTTTTACTTATGTCTCTTTACGTGTATTTTTCTTCTTTTATGGATTATTGTTTGGAAGTACAGACACTCCCCGATTTACACAAGCATTCTGGAACGCCTTCCGTAAGTCAAATTTTGCGTCAGTCGGAAACGTATCTCTGACCATTATGCGACAAAACAAAAAAAACCCCCTCCTGTTTCAAGCTTAGAGCTTTTTCCATAAGCGTGGATTTGCGTAACTTGGATTTCCCGTAAGTAGTGGAGTGTCGGTAGATTCCCTTTATCATGAAATGTTGAACGTTTTTCTGCACTGTTATTGTCAATGATTTTGTCATAAGTGAACTGGTCTGTGCTCTATTCCACAGCTTGTATGAGTGTAGTGAACTTGGGATATATACTTAGTTGGGAAATATATTTTAAAACAACTTCAGATGAAGATTTTTGCTAATACTAAATGGCATGTGATGGGTGGGAAAAAAAACTAATCTTCTGAAGAAATGTACAACTTTTCCCCTAAAATAAACACAATAATATTGTACTTTAAAAAAAATGTTAGAGCTCAGCAAAAGCCAGCATTTCTGTCCCGTGGCAAATTCAAGTATTTTGAAATAGTTTTGTACTGAATGAGGATGAAAGGTTGAAATATCAAAACTTCCTCTTCTAGCAGCGTCCCTATGAGTTTGTACTTCAAGTGCACGTGCACATCTGGAGACCTTCATCTGAGATTTTCCATTAGCAGTGTCCATTCAGCTTGCACATGCACTCTATACAACCTCATGCCGTACACCCAGGATATATAGAGCTGCTTGGGCAAACTGCCCTTAGGTTCTTCTCTTCCTCCTTGGCCTGTGACAGAGCTATACTATGTCCAGTGTGTATGCCTCAGCATGTTCTACAAGTAATTTTTTGAAGTAGCTGAATATTTTTGTTTGTTATTAATAGTTACTATAGAATTTTAGTGAGGGGCTTGTTCCCCCAGCTCCTCCCGCTTTTTGTGGGAGCAGGGGACTTACTTGTCTTGGTTGGGCATGCCTGGCCTGCCAGGTTACAAATGCTACCTCTCTTGTCGGGAGGCTATCCTGGTCAGTGACAACCACTACGTATATCTATTGTTTGGGAGAGTCCCATGTCTACCAAAAGTCCGTGGTGATCAGATGGGTCTTGCAAGATTAGAAAAATACTCCTTTCTGTTGTTGAACTCCATGGCTTCATATTTGGCGAGAAAAGAGTATCTGAATATGCAGCTATGAACCAGTAGCAATCAAGGATTATGAGCTTCCAGATGGCAATGGTCACACACTTCTCCATGCCAAGGGTAGCTCACATGTAGGTGTTCTTCTGTTGTAGTTCTTTTGCCATAGCTGGTCATCCCACTCAGCAATACTATTCTGTTCCACCAGTCAGTGCTAATTAGCCGAGCCCAAAAGTGGCACTCCACTAAATGAAGCTGCTGTAGAAAAAATGGAAAAGTGTCTGGTTGGCTTCAGACACCACATCAAGGCTGATTCCCCACTCTAGCACTTCGAGTGCAGAATGTGGGGGCCTGCAAGGATTTTGAAAATTAATACTGGCAACTCCAGGCTTGCATTAAACTCGTAAGGTTAGAGCTTCTGTGACTTTGGAAGGGTAGATGCTGTTACCACCCAAGTGCAAACACCCCCTTTTTGGAACCCAGGAAGGCGCACTTGGAAATTCCTTCATGTGGGGAAGAGCTGAGAAAGGAAACAAAGGAGCGCTCTCCCTCTTTTCCCCCCCCCCCCCGGATTATTTTAATGCCTTGGTTCTGAATTTATAGTATGACTTCAGATATGCTAGAAGCAGCCTGTCATCACTGTGAAGACTGCAGCAATCACAAATGTTTCCTCTATGCAGCTTGACAGTGCTTTGAAAATGTGGCTGGATGATGGGATAAAATGAGAGGTATCATGGAAATGTATTTAGTGCTGATCCTCAATCCCCAGAATTTCATTGCCTTCCAGGAGGTATGCCACAATGTCCATAATATGTGTAGCAGAGTGGTAGAGTAATGTACCATGGGGTAGCTGACCAGAATACTGAGCACTGATGTTGAAACATTGCAGTGTTGTGAGGCCTCAGTGATAAGAGGCAAAGGTACCTTAATCACAGAAAAACAGTGTGATGTAGACGTTCAAGCAATTCTTGTTACAGATTGCTTAACGCAGGTGCACAAAATCCTCAGCAAGTTTCAATTGTAGACATGCTCTCATTTCCTGAAGTTGAAATCATTGAAAATTGCTTTTTGGGTCCCATTCTCAATTTGGTAGAAACATCAAGTTGTTGGAGAAAATGGCAATATGCGAGACTCTTTTCAGCCCCTCCCCCAATCACCCCCAAAGAAACCGTAACCAGAAGGGATACGGAGTAGAGCTTAGCAAGAATCAGAATTTCTAATTTATGTGAAACTTCAGCATTTTGGCATTTGTTGCGGTCATGAATCAGGAAGAAAAATCTAAAGCATTTTTTTTGTAGAATGCAAAGTTTTGAGGTAAATTCCTTTGTCCCAAGACAAAACGTTTCAAAATTTCAATTTGACATTAAACTGTGGCCACATGTCTTGTTGTTTATGCCCCTTTTCGTCCCAGTGGGCCACGGTCCCTGGCCAGACTACCTTGCCTTGTGACACACAGCAGTTATGGAACTCCCATGAAGCAGCCAGAATGGAGACCGCAATGCATCATGAAAGATGTAGTCTACCTAGGGAACCTGGCCCATTGTGGAAAGGTGGAAAGCGGCAAAAGGCATTGAAGTAGCTCAAGCAGACACAGATTAATGTCTGATTGACCCAAATGTGAATGTTCAGATGTGATTCAACAAACTGAAGTATTTCAAATCAGGTTGCCCCAAACCAGAACAAAATACTTTTTGTTTTTCCCAGTAGAAAATTGAGAAACATCAGCAAAATTAACACTTTTTTCCATTGAAACTTTCATTTTTGAAGTAGCCCCATTTTTTGTTGAAAAAATGTTAAGAAAAATTCCTTGACAGCTCTAGTACTGAATTTAAAAGGGAAGACATTTGCAGTATTTAAAAATGATGCTAAATCAAAGTGAGGATAATAGTTGTGAGTATTAGTCTGAGCACCTAGTAAAGACAGAAAACATAAATCAAATTAAACACAGAGATGACCAAAGGATCATCAGCTCTAGATTTTTTTTTTTTTTTTTGTTTGATCTAACTTCACTTTTTACCTTAGCCTTTTACATAAGAACGGCCATACTGGGTCAGACCAAAGGTCCATCTAGCTCAGTATCCTGTCTTCTGACAGTGGCCAATGCCAGGTGCCCCAAAGGGAATGAACGGAACAGGTAATCATCAAGTGAGCCCAGCCCCTGTCACCCATTCCCAACTTCTGACAAATGGAGGCTAGGGACACCATCCCTGCCTATCCTGGCTCATAGCCATTGATACTCCTTTTAAGTTTAAGTAGCAAGGAAATAGAAAACACTGTCTATCAACAGATCACTTTAAAAAAACAAAAGGAATTTATCAGGGGGGAAAAAAGAACCCTTTACCATTTTCCTGCGGATTTTTAATTGTAATGCTGAGAATCAAAAGGAAGCTTCTATTGCTTTTACTGCAGGTTAGCTTAAGGTCTTTTGAGGATTTAAACTGCACATTTTCATTGCAGTGTAGATCTTAAAGACTTAACATTCTGTGGTTGTCACAATAGTCTTGACCCAGACAGATATTCCAGGCACTTAAAATCCAATAAGACAGTGGTAAATAGGATCAATATAAGTCAGCTCTGCAGTTTACATCTGTTAAAACATTTTGCTAGTTTTAGCTTCTGGAGCATTCATATTTTTCCAGCATAGACAACCACTTTAGATGGTTTCGAATTTATCTTTGAAATATGTCTGGACTTCAGTCTTTATTGTAGTATAAATAATAGTAATATTGCAGGCCTATGCATGCAGTTTGTTGGCCTGTGTTAAATTCTCCATCACAAGATTTATGTTATCAGTATATTCCCCAATATAACATTAAAAATACATTGTAAACCGTAGATGAGTTGCTTATATTCATCGCATTATACAATTGCACTAACACTGTAAATTAAATAAGAAAAATGGTTCCTCCCTCTGTTCAGTGAAACTGAAATGCAAGAATTTATATTTCATTACTTTGTTTGATTTTTGTTATGGCTTCTTAAGATGTGCAGTTTGTATCCTTCAAAGGAGCACATTTAGACATCCACAGCTGTACTTTCAACATTTTTTTAAAGAAGTTGAGCATTATCCAAACTTGCTCTTAATGATTCTGTACTCTTTCTGTCTTTGCTCATCATTTCAAGTTATAATGGTATTTGTGTGCCTGCAGCCATATCACCCTGAGATGTAATCTTGTCAGAGCTCAAGAAATAAGGAGGATCATGCCTGGACAATGCTTATGGTATGTCTACACTACCCACTGGATCGATGGGTAGTGATCTGTCTGGGACTGATTTATTGTCTAGTGTAGATGCAATGAATCGATCCCTGAGCATGCTCCCTGTCGAGTCCGGAACTCCACCTCCACGAGAGGCGGAAGCAGAGTCGATGGGGGGAGCGCAGTGGTTGACTCGCCGCCGTGAGGATGGCCTGGTAAGTCGACCTAAGATACGCCGACTTCTAGCTGAAGTTGTGCATCTTAGGATGCAACCCCCCCACGCTCCATAGACCAGGCCTTATATAGGAAAGGAACTTTTCTCAGGAAAGAGAACTGTAAGGTTTGTAAAGAGAAGGGATGTAACTCTGTAGTGCTAGGTTAAATCCAATTTGGATAATTATATTTTGCATTCCTGAAATTATGCTTGAGATTTCAATTGGATACCTTGGTTTTCTTACCTGAAATATGTATGTAGTATTGGTGTGTGCTGTGAAATTATTATGCTGTTTCAACCCAATGATCGCTAAAATTCAATGCTGGGCAAAAGGATCCTTGGAGAAGTTGAGCAGGTATGGTAATGGGACAGGATTTTAGTATCTTGGTGCACTGTAGGACATCACTAGTGGCAGGTTTGGATAATTTTTGGTGGTGCCCAGAATGAGTCCAAGTCCCCCTCCCCACCCCCCTGTGCTGTCTAAGGCTCTGGCAGGGAATTTGGCTGCGGGCATAGGGCTGGGGCAAGGGATTGGGGTGCAGGGGGGGTGCAAGCTCTGGGAGGGAGTTTGGGTTGGGGGAGTTGGGTGCTGGTTGTGGGCTCTGGGATGAGACAGGGCTTTGGGGTACAGTAAGGGGTCAGGAGGTCAGCTCTGACCTTGGGTAGCACCAGCTCCTGAAAGCAACCGGCACATCCTTCTGGCTTTGCTCGGGGTGGGGATCATTGCAGGGAGATATCCTCCTTCCCCAGGAGTCTGAGGACAGCCACTTCTGGGAGTGGTGCAGAGCAAGGCTGGGCAGGAAGCTGCCTTAGTTCCGCTGCGCTGCCAGTGGTGGCGGCCGGGTACCCCCAACCAAGGCCCTTTTAAATCACCCAGGGGCAGCAGGCAGGGCCAGGAGAAGCTACGGGAGGCACATGGGGGTGACAAGCAGGGCTGGGAGACACCCGGCCCCGAACATTGGTGGAGCTGGGCCCTGAATATTCCTGGAGCCTGGGCACCATGGGCCCATACAACTGGTTGTCTCTACAGGGCATTGAAACCACAGATTATTTTAGGGTTAGATGCAGCTGATATGTTTCCACATTGCTGCTGCTGCTAGATAAAAATGGGAAAACGAAGAGTGAATGGTAGGTAGGCAGGCAAAAGAACCATCCACTCCCCTAAAGACTAAGCCAGTACCATTTATTGTTAGCAGTGGACTATTGGCCTGGTGAAGAAGCAAAATATGGCAGTAAGACGAGCAGGTCCCCTCCTAAGACTTCATCATGAAGAAGGAATAAAAGACCTCTGAGTTGATACCCAGAAGCTGAGAATAAAGGTAAAGGAAAGATGTCTTGGGGAGAGGGAAAGAGTTTTGTGAGGAGGGGATGAAGCCAGTGCTGGCTGAAATCATACGTAAGAACATGAGAACGGCCATACTGGGTCAGAACAAAGATCCATCTAGACCAGTTTCTTGTCTTCTGACAGTGGCGAATGCCAGGTGCCCCAGAGGGAATAAACAGAACAGGTAATCATCCAGTGATCCATGCTGTCTCCCATTCCCAGCTCCTGACAAACAGAGGCTAGGTACACCATCTTCAACCTTGCCAGCAATTGACTTCTTTGCTACCCTTTCTAGAGACTAAGAAAAAGAAGCCATGGTGGATCTGGGATCTGCACTCTCTTTTCATGGAGGGGGAGTCTTCATAGATGGAGAGGTGGGGGACCAGGCTGCTTACTGAAATGAAATGTGGGGGAAGAGACACCAGCAAACTGCAGAAAATAAACCCTGTTAGGCCTTAAATGTCTCTTCAGAATCCCGATAGCTGCAAATTTTGTGAACCGACCCCATCCTGAGAGAGAACCATCTGGAGATTGTCTACTCTAATTTTTCTTACTGGCAAAAACAAACATCATCATCCCACTATTCTAAATACTAGTATCATTTGGTATGTACCACCAGTAAAATCTCCAGTAATAAAACTGAATTATTTATCCCTTTAAAGGTGAATTGTGTATTTTAAAAAAATTCATAATTGTTCCCGTTGCATTTATATCAAGTAAGGACTTTTTCACTAATTTCCAGCTTGACCTATACAAGTAAATTGTAGTACAGGGATCGACTATCTTGGCATGCGGCACTGCAGGGTAAGCATCCTTAGTGGGCCCCGCCAGTTTGTTTACTTGCTGGTTCGCCCATTGCGGCTCCCACTGGCCGCTGCTCCGGTCCAGTGGGGGCTGTGGGAAGTGGCGGGGTCCTAGCAGATCAAGACTTTTAGAATACCTCTCAAGGCATACTTTGTACAAAACATATCCTAATTACATGACTCTGATGGTTTTAATCTGGAGAAGAGAAGACTGAGGGGGAGCATAAGTTTTCAAGTACATGATAGGTTGTTAAAAGGAGGAGGGAGAAAAATTGTTCTCCGTACCTTGTGTGGATAAGGCAAGAAGCAATGGATTTAAATTGCAGCAGGGATGGTTTAGATTGGACATGAGGAAAAACTTCCTAACTGTCAGGGTAGTTAAGCACTGGAATAAATTGTCTAAGGAAGTTGTGGAATCTGCATCACAGGAGGTTTTTAAGAACAGGTTAGGCAAAGATGTGTCAGGAATGATCTAGTTATTATATAGTCTGCCTTGAGTGCAGGGGACTGGAGTAGATGACCTTGAGGTGTGTTCCAGTTCTATACTTCTGTGATTCTATGATAATATGTACGAGGTCCAGGGTATTAAAAGGAGATAAGGGATTGGGGAGGAATGGATGGGTTGTGAAAGAGAATTAAGGTCTCTAGCCTCTTCTCCACTGTTTTATAATGTTTCATTCAGTCTGACCCGACCCAGTGCACACCAGTTGCCCAGTGTTGCAAAAATATATGTAATGTTCAAAATAAATTAGAGATTATCAAAATTCCATTTTTCATTCAAGAGTTTGGTTTCCAGTAATCTTAGTAGCTTTTTATTACCTTTTCATACACTTTCACAAGTTCTTAAAAAAGGAAAAGTAAAAATAAAATACTGTTGTAAAAGATCAGTAGCACTAACATATTTTCTGTGTGCAGTATTGCTGAAATGAAACAAATTTCAACAAACTGTCTATGTTTTTCTTTTCTCTCTAAGCTGTAGAAGAGTCTGTGTAACAGAATCTTGACATAAAATATGTTCCTTAGCTAGTTCTCCTAAAAGGTAATTCAGAAAACTGGAAGGATGAATTTCCAAACTCAGATGTCTGTGTGGGTAAGTGCAATCTCTGGACCTGATCCAAAGCCCTTTGAAGCCTGATGGAAAGACTTCCATTGACTTCAGTGGGTTTTGGATCAGGCCTTAATTAAGACAGCTGTATATAGGGAAGAAGTGATGGAGGAGAAGACACTATGTTGAATAGGTAGTGTATTACCAAAGCAGTGATTAAAATTTGATAATGTAGAATGTGAAGTACTCAGGGTGAAGTACACAAGAAATGAAAACCAGAAAATCCTGTAATAGGAGAAGTAAAGTTGGCTGTATAATATTTTTAACTAATAGTGAGGCACATGAGACTGAGAGTAATAGGGAAGTTAGGCATCACTGTTCATGAGCATTAGATTCACAGGACTCAGCGTTAGATTTCAAGACAGTTCATCTGAAAGAAAAATGTATATAACTAAATAATTCTTGTTTTACTGTGGATTGACCTCCCCCCCCGCCCCCGCCGAATTCTCCTTTCAAAAACCCTGTGGGAGAGTTTAAAAATGTTAAATATTTGCATATATTAAAAGTGATTTATATAATCAATATTAAGTTAATACGAGAAACAAAAAATATGCTAATTGTGTCAATTGCAAATACATCATTTGAAAAGTCACTTCTGTCTTCTGTTGATTCTCAGAATATTTACCTTTTGTTTGGTTTTATGTTACTAATTTTTGATGGCATAACTTAGTAGTGGGAATAAAATATTTTAGTAGTAAAGGCAATTGAGCAGATATTCCAGTCAGGCTGGAATACTCTCTTTCCCTATCCCACCACTTCCATTCACACTGAACCATATGGGAGGTGTGTAGAATGAGCAGCCATCACAGTAAGAACAGGAGTAATATGTCAGCATCTCCTTTTGCTGATATTTTAATCTGGTCACTATTTGTTTGAGAGAAAACAAAGTAAACAGATGTTCCCTGTGTAAGGTTAAGATATTGTTATGGTTTATTTTTACTAGAAGTCAGGGACAGGTCATGGGCAATAAATTAAAATTCAGGAAGCCTGTGAGCTGTCCCTGACTTTTACTAATAATAATTGTGACAAAATGGGGCTTATGTGTGGGAGGGGTTCTGAAGCATGAGTGGAGGGATGAGAACCTGAGTCCCACTGCAGAAGTTGAGGAGTCTGCCTCCCATGTTGATTGGGAGCTGCTAGGGCCCCCTGCTAGGTGACCAGCTCTGGCCTGCAACTCTGGGTCTGGAAAATGTCATGGAATCCAAGACCTCCAAGACATAATCTTATCCTTATCTATATGTAATTAATTAGCCATATGTATACAGAACGCAAAGTAGAAAAAAAACTTGCTTTTGTTCAGAGCCATGTTAAAAAATGAAAGACTTAAACAGTGATGACTAAAATCACTTCTTATATAATCAGGCACAATTCATTTGAAATCATTGTTAAAGTGTGCAGCTTTTTTTCTGTGTTGTGACATGACTATAAACCATATTTACTGATATGTACTCTCAGATAACAAATAGTTAATGTCCTGGGTGTTTGTACGGATCCAATAAAGGCTTCAGTGTGCACTTTCTCACAGTACCACAGAATTCACTGAAACTGTCTTGTGATCTCATTTTGCAGACCAGGCATATGGGGAATGGATATGTTCCATCTAGAAGAAGAACTTGATTTTTTCGTGTGAGATTACAACTTTTGTGAGAAAGTTAATAGTGCTGATGTAATATTGTTATACTTCTGTTTGATTAGTACTGCATGACTTTTTAATTAAAAATAGAGCATAATAAAATTAATATGGAGTCTCTAATCTGGTCCCACAGGGTTCAGTTCTTGGCCCTACCTTATTTAACATTTTTATTAATGATGTGAAGAAAACATAAAATCATCACTGATACTTTGCAGATGACAAAAAAATTAGGACAGTGGTAAATAATGAAGAGCACACTTCACTGATTTAGAGCATTCTGGATTGCTTGTAAACTGAGTGCAAGCGAATACTATGTGTTTTTAATATGGCTAAATGTGTACATCTAGGAACAAAGAATGTAGGCCGTACTTAGGATGGAAGACTGTATCCTGGGAAGCAGTGATGCTGAAAAAGATTGGGGGTAGTGTGGGATAATCAGCTAAAAATGAGCTTCCAGTATGATGCTGTGCCAAAAGAGCTAATGTGATCCTTGAATGCATAAATGAGGGTATCTTGAGTAGGAATAAAGAGGTTATTTTTAATTCTGTATTTATGCTTGGTACTACTACTGCTGGAATACAATGACCACAATTTGAGAAGGATGTTGAAAAATTGGACAGGGTTCAGAGAAGAGCCACAAGACTATTTAAAGAGGAGGTGAGAAAACCTGCCTTTATATAGTTGTAGACTCAAGGATCTCTACTGATTTAGCTTAACAAAGAGAAGTGTGAGGGGTGACTTGATTTAGTGTGTAAATACTTATATGGGGGACAAATATTTGATAATGGACTAGGAGAGAAAGGTATCACAGGGCCTGATGGCTGAAAGTTGAAGCTAAAAATATTCAGACTGGAAATCAGTTGTAAAATTTTACGTGTTGTGGCTGTGGGGAGGGTATTCAAAGATCCGAGGTTTAAAAAAAACAAACTGATACTGTAAATGATATGGGAGTGAGTTGCGGGAGGATGAGGTAACAAAAAAGACATCTTTTCCCTGCAAGCTCTCTTTGATTAAAGTGCAGCCAAAAAAAAAATGAAGGGGGAGAGAGAAATAAGTTAATGTTATCTGAGGGGCATTCACAAATGGACCAGGAAGAGTAGGACTGAGGGAAAATGTCTGTTTCATAAATGAGAAGAAAAATGAAATTAATGACTCAAAAATGGCAAGGAAACTGAATTCCTTTTAGAAAACCTTTTCTTCAACAAGAAAATCAATACAAAATACTTGCATTATCATATTAGAAAATAAATCATTTTAGAGAGTATAGAGATTTAAGCTACAAAAAAGAAAAACCTTGCTCTTTTGTTTTCAGTTTGCTTATATAATCACTCTTAGTAAAGTTCTTTAACTGTGGAATGAAATGCAGAAATACTATAAAAATCTATTAATATTGCAATAGACCAGAACAGAACAAGAAGTAAAATGCGGTATAAATAAATCCATCATTGTCTGGAAAACAAGTACACTATCAGAGTATTCAGGAAATCAAGGCAAACGTAGTCATTCCAGTCACATTACTGATTACCCATCTGTTTACTTAACTGTACCCGAAAAGATTGTTTTACTAATTGCAGTTGCTTTACTTTACTTTTGATTAATGTTGCCAGTGGAATCAGAATCAGATGTTCCTATTTGTTAACTTACCACACTTATGTGAGCACAAAAGGAAGATTTTTTTCACCACAATCTGTTTATATAAACACTAATGACATTTAGGCCTGTCTCCCTGAGAATTCCTGGGAACACAACCTTGCTCCTATACAACATTTTATGTTAAGATTGCCCAAACCACTGTATCATCTAATCTCTATTTGAAGAGAAAACAAAAATAATAAACTTCCCCTTAATGATCCTGATTCAGAGGAGTACCAGAGGACATGCTAAACTTTTAAGCACAGTGTTTCCACTGAAGTCAAAGGGACTCTTTGCATACTTTGTTAGGCTTGTGCTTTGGTGATTTTTGTGGTCCTTTGGAGGATGGTTGAGAACAGATGAGGTAAAAGTCCTTCAGGCCTACACACACTGCAGCTAGGGCCTGTTTCCTATGCCATTTACTGTTTTACTGTTTTGATCTCCTTTATGATATCACTGGACCGTCAAATCTGACCCGAAGAAGTGAGTAAAAAAAATGAGCTTGTGAAGATACAGATAAAAAAAGGCCTCTTAATAGAAGTATGCAAAAAAAAAGAAAAGAAAAGAAAAGCTTTTAATAAAGAAACAAAATTGCTCTAGGGACATCTGAACCAGTTTGGCAGCTGTGTAGTATGCAGACAGACACAGCGTGAGAAGATCAAAAGTGAAAGCCTGATGCAAAGAGGAACAAACTGTTTTGATCAAACCCTATCTTCCACTCCTCTCCCAGGTAGAAGGTTGTAAAGTTAGTAAGAAAGGAAAATTTACACAGCCTTCCCTACCCGGCCCTCCACACAGTTTTGCAACCCTGATGTGGCCCTTGGGCCAAAAGATTTGCCCACCCCTGATCTAGATCATCCCCATGTCTAATTTGCTATGAAAAATCTCCAGTGATGGAGATGCCACAACCTCCCTAGGCAATTTATTCCAGAGATTAGCCACCCTGACAGCAAGTTTTTCCTAATGTGCAACCTAAACACCTTTGCTGCAATTTAAGCCTGTTGCTTGTCCTATCCTCAGAGGTCTTCCTCCTCCTTGGAACAACCTATTATGTACTTGAAAAGTCTTATCATGTCTTCTCTGCTCCAGATTAAACCCAACTCAGTTTTAAAAATCTTCCCTCATAGGTCATGTTTTCTAGACCTTTACTCATTTTTGTTGCTCTTCTTTGGATTTTCTCCAGTTTGCCCACGTCTTTCCTGAAATGTGGTGCCCAGAACTGGACACAATACTCCAGTTAAGGCCTTATCAGCATGGGATAGAGCAAATGAATTACTTCTCATGTCTCGCTTACAACACTCCTGCAAATACATTCCTGAATGTTTGCTTTTTTGGCAACAGTTTGTACGTATGCTTTGGAAGATGTGGCTTCTCTAGGCTATTGTGAACACATTTACCATACCACTGAAAATTCATGGCTCACTGGAGGCATCTCCGAACAGCAGCACAGAAACAGCTAGTCTGCTTGCAGAGGGTTAAGAGGATCAGAGAAAAGGTGGGAGAGCTTCTCCTGCTGACATAGCTACCTCTATTTATTGGAGGGAGGGGGTTTAATTATATTGCTGACAGAGCTCTTTCATGTTAGCATAGAGCAGCCACATGAGACATCTTAGAGCGGCACAACTGAGTTGGTACAGCTGTGCCACTGTAAGCTCGCTAGTGTAGACATGGCCTAAATAAAGTATTGTAGGAAACAATCTTTCATTTGCAGGGAGATAAATTGGATGATTGAATAGGCTTTTTTTCTCATCTCTAACTACTATGAATGTGTGAAAAAAATGATTTCACCTTTTAATGATCACAAAATCTGTCTAGATTCCTGAAACTCCAGCTGCATTTGTTTGTTTTTAAAATAAAATGTATTGTCATTCTTAGAGGGAGTGGGAGGGACAAGGATGTTGGTTTTACTAACAGCTGTTGTCTGAGTTCTTGCCAGTTGTCTAAAGACCTCCAAACTGTTTAGAATTAGAAGCTTCAACTCATCTCTTAGAATAGCCACATTCTGGTGTTATTCAGAAGGATTTTGTTTGGAGTCCTTTGTGCCTGTTACTTTCCATCTGCTTTCTGGGTGAATTTTAAGTCTGTCTTGCTGTAGCAGCGTGGCAGCCTTTTTTCATGCAGTAACCGTTTTTTGTAGTTTGCAGTTATCCACTTTACTATAGGGACATGTTCTGAACTGAGTTGAAACAACACAGTACTAAAATAGTTCGAAAAGCATTGGGGAAAAAAAGTTACCTCTTGTTCATTTCTACAGAAATAACTGATGAATAATTAAGTTCTAATTTAAAACAAGTTGTGCAGGTGGTTCTACTACACATTTTAAAGATACATTATTAAAGGACCACTACAGCATTTTTTAAAAACAAACTACTCTAAAATAATCCATGTTTCTGAGAACAGAACATAAGAATGGCCGTACTGGCTAATCCTGGCTAATAGCCATTAATGGACTTAACCTCTGTCGGGAAGAAACAGACGGAGACAGCTTGCGGAAGGAGGCGACCTGGGAAAGTCCCAGCTTGCCGCTTTTATTAAGTACAAACGTGCTGTAAGGCGTATATGACAGTGATAAATAGGCTTGTTTACTTCATTGTGATAGGTGGTGAAAGAAGAGCTCTCCTCATGGCTACCTCGTGGACAGCTAGAGGGACAAGCGTGCCTGTGATTTTCCAGTGCTTCAGCTTACTACTAGACCTTGAGAGATAACAAGGGTTCAGAAGTTTATAGAGTGTGGTTTGCCAGCGCTCAAGGCCTTCAAACCTCCATGAATTTATCCAGTTCTCCTTTAAACCCTGTTATTGTCCTAACCTTCACAACCTCATCAGGCAAGGAGTTCAACAGATTGACTGCGCAATGTGAAGAAGAACTTCCTTTTTTGTTTTAAACCTGCTGCCCATTAATTTCATTTGGTGACCTGTAGTTCTTATATTATGGAAATAAGTAAATAACTTTTCCTTATTCACTTTCTCCACACCACTCACAATTTTATATACCTCTATCATATTACCCCTTAGTCTCCTCTTTAATCTCTTCTCAAATGGGATCTGTTCTGAACACCTAATCATTTTAGTTGACCTTCTCTGAACCTTTTCTAGTGCCAGTATATCTTTTTTGAGATGAAGAGGCCACATCTGTGCGCAGTATTCAAGATTTGGGTACACCATGGGATTATACAAGGGCAATAAGATATTCTCTGTCTTATTCTCTATCCCTTTTTTATGATTCCTAACATCCTGCTTGCTTTTTTGACTGTCACTGCACAGTGTGTGGATGTATTCAGAGAACTATCCACAATGACACCAAGATCTTTTTCCTGATTAGTTGTACTAAAATTAGCCCCCATCATATTGTATGTATGGTTGGGGTTATTTTTTCCAATGTGAGTACCATTTTAAATGGTATTCCCATAAAAGATTTTTTTTTCCCACTGTTTTTAAATTTCTCTGCTCTTCTGCTGGTATTATCACTATAGGGCACCAATATAAAATTTGCTCATAACCAACTTTTGAACTCCAAGGGCTCAATCCTGAAAGGTGCTAAGCATTTTGGCCTTAATCTAGCAGAGCATGTAAGCACAGTCTAAATATTAAGCATGTGAGTAGAACTGTTGACTTCAGTGGGATTAATCTTGTGCTTAAAGTTAAGACGAGCTTTTCTAGATCATGGCCAATAAGACGAGAAACTCGAAGAATTCCTCCTTTCTTTCTTTGCCTTTATTATAAGCCTTTGTGTCCTGCATCATCAGTAGTATCCAAATTCTAGAGCAGGGGTCTCAAACATGCGGCCCGTGAAGCCCTTCCCTGAAGCCTGCCAAGCTCCCTGGTGCCCCCCCGCCCCATAGCAGTTTCCGGGAGGGAGGGGCCGGAAGCAGAGGTTTCTCTGCTGCCTGGCTGGGTCGCTGCTGAGCCCCAGCTTCCAGGCACTGCTGCTGTGGCTTCAATGAATGAGCTGGGAGGCGCTTCCCAGGAGCCCTCTGCAGCTGCGGCCAGGAGCTGTAAGCTTCCCGCAGAGGGAGGCGGGAGGGCGGCGGGAGGCCTAGCTTACTGCTCCTGACCGCCGTTGTAGAGGGCTCCTGGGAAGCGCCTCCCCAGCTCATTCATTGAAGCCACAGCAGCAGCGACTGGAAGCCGGGGCTTGGCAGCGGCCCAGGCAGCAGAGAAGCCTCCCCACCCTTGGGTGGGTGCCACTGCCCTGCGAACAGCCACAGGTGAGCGCCATTCCATGGCTCTCTGGCCGGCTGTAGCTGCCTGGGCTTGCTGCGCCGCCCCCTACCCGCAATGCCCCACTACCGGTATCCCTTGCAGAGTGCGCTGGGCTCGGGCAAGAGATGGCGGGGAGGAGAGTCTGGGAAAGCTGAAAGGAGACGGAGAGAGGAGACGGGGGACAGGGAGGGGCAGCTTAGGGGTGGGAGGGTATTGAAGCTGGGGGTGTGGGGGGAGATTTGGGGAGCAGGGTTGGGGGGATTTGAGGACAGGGTGCTGGGTTACAAGGATGAGCGGGGGGACATTTGGAGATGGAGAACAGGGTTATGGGAGGTGAGTGGGGTGAGATTTAGGGATGGGGTACAGGGAGCTGAGTTACAGGGGTGAGTGGGTGGAGATTTGAGGATGGGGAGCAGGGTATTGAGGGTGAGAGAAGATTTGGGGGTGGAACACAGGGAGCTGGCTACAAGCATGAGTGGGGGGAGATTTGGAGAACAGGGAGCTGGGTAATAGGGGTGAGTGGGTGGAGATTTGGGGATGGGGCACAGGGAGCTGGGTTACAGGGGTAAGTGTGGATGGGGAACAGGGTTATGAGAATCAGTTTGGGAGAGGGAGACTTTATAAAATTATAATTGATATTAGGCTGAGATGGACTGAAATTTCTGTCAGATTTATCAGCGTATTATATTTGAAAAAAGCTTGAATCATCTGTGGCTGGTAAATTCTTGTTTGTTTGCTCGTGTTTCCAGCTCTGGACTTCCTATATTGCTCTTGCTTTGTTTGCCAAATAGCTGTTGGTGGTGCCTAGCGCTTTCCAGGAGGGAGTGGGGAGCTGCATGCTCAGAGGAGGAGGCGGAGCAGGGGCGGGACCTCGTGGAAGTGGTAAAGTGGGGCCAGGGCTGGAGGTAGCGAGGGGGGGCGTGTCAGTGATGCGGCGCTCGGGCCAGTGCGCTAGTTCTCATGTGGCCCTTGGGCCAGTGCACTAGTCCTCATGTGGCCTTCGTGGTCATTTGAGTTTGAGACCCCTGTTCTAGAGTATGTAGAATTAATGATATGTAAGTCAGTGGCTGGTATAACTGATGGTCATACTTAGGTAAACTGGTTAGTTACCTCAAAAAATTACAACTCAGTGCATTATTTGCGTTGTCCTATGTTCCTGCTTGTTTCTGAAAAATGTTAATATACTAAAAAAGTATTCTCCTTCCTTTTCTGCCCCAAAATGTTTGCTAAATATATTGTAATTAACAATGAAGCAATTTGCTTTGTGCTATGCCAGAATGCAGTATGCTTCATTCTGTACAACTTCACTTGTACTGGCAGAACAACTCTCTGGGGCCACAGAGTAACTTGTAACAACAGAAAGGGTAATGTAGAAGAAAAGTGAA
This sequence comes from Dermatemys mawii, assembly GCA_007922305.1. Taxonomy (NCBI): domain Eukaryota; kingdom Metazoa; phylum Chordata; order Testudines; family Dermatemydidae; genus Dermatemys; species Dermatemys mawii. The sequence goes on from ML677348.1 coordinate 9,029,554, forward strand.
GATAAAATATGGAAGTTCATAGATTTTTAAGGCCAGAAAGGACCATTTCTAATTGTCTTTTCTGGCCTCCTGCAAAGTAACTTCTTTTTAATAACTGCTTAAGAAGTTCTTTTTACCAAGTTCCTCTATAGGTTTTCAATTCTCTTGAAAATACAGTGTCTCATCGTCTCTAGTGTATCCTAACAAAGTATTCACTGTGGAATAATTACCATTAGCCTGGTTACATGGACTAATTTAATAAAATAGTAAAAATACCAGCAAACCTTAGTTTTCATACAAGTCTTGCAGCTTCTGGTCATACAATAGGATTGAGCTATAGAAAAGTGTCTTTTCTGTGAGCCTTTTGTCTTCTCTCAGGTGGTTCCATTTGAGGGTGAGCATGGTTGAGTGTATCATACTAAAAGCATATTTATGAAAGGACTTAGTATTTTCTACAGAATGTAATTTAGTCAAAAGATCACTTGAAACACTTTCTGTTTTGTGAAAACATCTGCCTGTTGGATATTTCTGTTACGGTATACAATTCTTTCCATGGAGGCCAAGCAAAAAAGCTGAATAATCCTATTAAATGCATAGCCCCTCTTGACCTCCCACTATTCTCTACCCACTTCCTTTCCTTCCAGTCTCTCTTCCTCTCCTCTGAATTTTGCTTCTGTTCTTTCAAACTTTAATCATTTTTCTTTAACTGGTTGGATTTTTATAAGCAAACTTTGTTTGCTTGTAAATTGTGTAATACAACTTGGTTTATATTTTAACCACTCATGTTATATATAATGTTTTAAGTATAGCGAAGGTTAGGTGGCAAATGGTTAATATATTATGAGAAATGTATGTATATGAGAGTTTATGTATTATGAGAAGGTTATGTATATTTTGTTTTGTGTGTATATATATTTTTTAAAAATAATAAGTTAATATAGAAAAAATCAGCATCTGGCAATGCTTTTTCTCAGTCTGAATTGTACCCTAGTAATGCAGAGACATATTTCATCTCATACTCCTACTTGCTGTTAACATCTATTGAAAGAGAATTTAGCCACGTTGCTGCCATGAACCCATAAGATTTTTCTAACTTGTTCACATGGCTTGGAAAGTGTGTGTGAGATGCAGAGTAATGATGAGAAAATGATAGAAGGATTATATATTCACAAAGAATTACATGTTACATTTGTTAAAACGTGTATGGTAGTGAATAAAACAGGGTGAAGAATAGATATATTTTTACTAGTGGTATACTAAAATTTGTAACACTAGAAAGTTCTACGATAATTAGTAAAGCAAGAGACACTTAATTTGAAAGATCCTTATGTTAATGAATCGATACTAGATCAAGTAGAAAATTGTTCCTTTAAAAAGTGCTGTCTTAATTTTTAATCAGAGCTGAATGAAGTGTGGTATTAAAATTTATGCTTATTTATGAATTGACTTTATAAAAGCCTGTAAATTTTAAAACCTGGTCTGTGTGCCTCCATCTTGTAGGTTTCGTATTTGATTGAATCAAATAGATGAAATATAATTTTCTGAGGAAATTATACATTCAAATGAGTACCTTTTTCTGATCTGTCTCTGCTTAAGAAATGTATCTTTAATGTAAGAGAACCCTATTGCGTAAATAAAATAGGCAAGTAGTTTTATATTCTTTTAATGTAGTGCATATTTTTAATGATTTTTGTTGAGCATACCTATTGGAATTTAACTTCCAATTGAAACACACTAAATAAATGTTAAATAAGCTACAAAGTAAATACACCCAAAAGCACAACTTGCAGCTAGAACTAGTGTCTTTTTTACTAAGCTGCAAAACATTTAAGAGAGCCCACTTGAGAGAAGAAAAGCTGTGCACAATTATATATAAAACTCAAATTCCACTATATTTATTGGGTTAAAAAAATAGTCTCACTTATCAAGTAGAGGAAGTTACTGTTAAATTGCAAAGCACAATGACTAATTCTAAGAAAATAAATTTTTGTGAAATGTTTATTAATCGTGTACTAGAATTTCAGAAACTTTGCTGGTATACTACATGGGGAATGCTTAAATCTTCACTAGTCTGTATGATGATGTTGCCTATGAATAGGTTGTAGGTAACTATATGATGTATTTTATGTACTGAACTAATTTTAAGGTTTGGAGTCTGCAGTTATACTAATGATGGCCAATTAATTTACTTCTTACTAGCTTCCGTTTGATCCCTTTCTTACATAGTTAAGTAATTCCTTATATGTAGTTTCATATGGTACACAGATAGTATGCTGAACCCTGTATAAAGTGTGCACATGGTTTAGCAGTTTTAAACTTCCAGAAGTCTTTTATTAGGCCAACATCATAAAAGTGAATAATCTAAGATGTTAAATAGTGCTTTAAAAACTAATAATCCAGTCCTCGAGGAGTACAAAAACATCAAACAGGAACCAGAAATCTTTATATGGGTCTTGTATTAAATAAAAAATGAGTTTCCTGTATCTGTTCTGAAATATCAGATTTAAAACAAAATATCACCAGACTGAACTAGATTTCAGACATGAAATATTTTTAAAAAAGTTCTGTCTCTGGAGGACTAAGATATTAAAATTCAAGTTTGTGTCTTTTAAATAATTTTTATTAAGATCCTCTTTTGAAAACCTCTTGAAATTAAATAATTAGTGTGTTAATATTCATTAAAAAGATAACTTTTTGTAAATACTCAATAGACTGCTCTAAAATATTTTTTCTTCTCAGATTGCCGTAAGTGAATTCTAAAGATTGATTTTAAAAACAGTGCTTGCTAAAAGTATTGTATAGTTTTGTCTCAAAAGCAGAAAGTCTTTATTTCTATTTTACCAATATGATTTCAATATACTCCTGGGGGAATTCTACTCAAAAATTCTGTGCCTAAAAATTAAAAATTCTGCAAAATTCTGCATATTTTGTGTCAAAATAACACAATATAATCACACCAGTTGCAAATATTTTTGTAATTTATTTCAAAATAACTGTGCATGAGTATGTCTGTAACGATAGAGATGATAAAAAAAAGATTCAGGAAATGTCATTTGGCTGAGGATTCCATTTGTCTGAGGCTCCCACTGTATGCACTGAGACAGGTTCTCTTACTGGATTCACTTCCATATGTCTGTCATTGGCTCAGGGGAGGTAGAGATGTGCTCCTGGACCTCATGAACTCTTTGCGCTGGAAGGAATGAGGTCTCTGCCTGCTAAGAGGGCCTCCCTCCCATGTCGGGTCTGCTGCCTTCTGGTCATGTTCCTATAATACACCCCATTTTGTCTGTACCTCCACTTGTACAGGACTCCAGTTTCTCTGAGTCAGAGGACTCTGATATGCATGGTCCATTCCATGCATCTCATAGGCCATTCCAGAAGTCTCTTAGACTATTTATTGCCATAGCAGACCAAATTCAGGGGCAGGCCAGCTCCTCCTAGAGAATCTCAAAGTAGTTTTCAGGGTGCATTATGCTCTATCAGTTGTCCCCACCAGATGAGATTCTGGCCCATTCCACAAGAGCACAAGCATCAACTACCACTGTGCTCCACAATATGTCCCTTATTGACGTATGTAAGGTGGTCATATGGATTTCATACACAACTTTTCTTCTCACTATGCCCTGGTGCAAGACTCTGTGATGGATGCCTCATTTGGTGCAGCCATCTCCATTCTATGGTGCAGTCATCTTCCTTGCATCCTTCTGTTATCCAGGTACTGCTTGTTAATCACCCTCAGTGGAATACAGTAGGGACCATCACTTAAAGAAGTTACTTACTGTAACTAGAGGCTCCTTGAGATGTGTGGTCTCTATTTGTATTCCAATCCCACCCTTCTTCCCCTCTGCTGAAGATGTGTTAAATTTGTGGTAGAGAAAGAACTGAAGGTGTGGTCAGTCCGTCCGGCCCTTTATCGCCCTGGGCAAAACCATGAGGCAGTACAAAGGTGCATGCGTGGACCGAAGGACATTACTACTTTGAAAAGTTCCAAGCACACAGTGCATGTGCAAAATCCTCAGTGAAATACAGCTATGGACCATCTCAAAAAAATCTCCAGTTACAGGTAAGTAATCTCCCCTTCTGCACAAATTCTGCATTGCGTGGTGGTGCAGAATTCTCTCAGGAGTAAATTAAAGGTGTAAGGTTATTACTTTATTACTGCTACAGTGCAGCAAAGAGGAAGACTTCAGTATTTGCCTCCAAATAAACTGTTTCCAAGGTAGATACCAGATTCCTGTACAAAAACATGCCCTCCTGGAATATATCTATGATCCTAGAAATCTAAACATTTGTTCTTGAATAGTGCATGTCTGTTGTCGTCATATTTTTTTTAAAGAAAATAAATGAGCTTCCCCAATCTCTGCAGTAAAATCATTGGTTCACGTTGCTGTTCATCGCCTTCCTTGACTACTGCAACTTCCTCCCCTCTCTAATCTTCTTTATACTAACTTTGCCTTATTCCTGTCTTGCCACGTATTTGCCTATCTCCATCCTCAACCCCTACAGGGACACCAGCCTTGATGTCCCTTTTGTTATCTCCAACAAATGTCTCAGCATGTTCCATATTGCCTTTTATGTTTGAAATAGTTTTCCAAAATCTGTTTGTCTGTGTCATTATCTCATTCAGATCATTCCTAAAAAGCATATATTTCTGCAACATCTAGGAACCTAGGAGAAACAAGTATATTTACAGTTACAAAATATCAAATCCCATATGCACAACCAACAACTGTACGACCAATAAGACCTTATTTGAGCAATCTTATTTCTGTAACCTGGGTCCTTTTCCCCAGCACATTACTGTTGGATGTTAGATCTTCATTTGTCTGTTAAGTCCACTTAGATTATAAACTTTTCAGGCCAGGAGCTTGTCATCCTTGTGTTTTCTGGGCAGTGCCCAGTACACTTGAGGGTGATCTAAAATAAGCAATAAAGGAAACACTTCTGTAAGGTACATTAGGGAAGTGTCCAGTGTACATTGTAACGTCCTATTTTGCTTGAACTATAACACTATTTTTTCTGTAAATTGCAGATTGTGAGCCATGCCTTTAGTAAAGAGGAACATTGAACCTAGACACCTCTGTCGAGGAGCTCTTCCTGAAGGAATAACTAGTGAACTGGAATGTGTAACCAACAGTACCCTTGCTGCTATTATACGGCAATTAAGCAGTCTGAGTAAGTCTCTATAGTTTTGTACTTTTGTTTATTAATGAAAAATGGAGTAGCACAAAGGCTTAAGTTTGTTTTAAATGGACAAATTAAAATTTAAGACTTTGCCATTTGCAAGGTGTATAATAGTAATAATACTTCCATTGTTATATATTGCTTTACATCTTCAGAAGTCTGTGCAAACACCACTTCGCTAAGGTAGCTAGAGTTGAGATGTGGAAATTGTGGCACAGAGAGACTAAGTGAACTTGCCCAGGCCTCATAAATCAGTGTAACAGCCAAGATTAGAGCATGCATCACAAATTCCTGGCTTCCAGTCCTTTGCTCAGTCCAGTAGACCACTCTGCTTCTTGGCATTAGGTGACCATAGGAAGTTGGTTCAGTTACGTTAAGGAACTTAATTTTTCTTGGAATTCTTTTCTTCCTTTCCATACACATGACCCATTAATACTAATAAGAAGTAAGCGCACACATCAGGAAGAGAATGGATCCCATTGTCCCCTTGTAAACAGAGTGATCAATGGTAACTGAGGAAAGATAGGGTAACTTAAGAGGCTATTAGAAAAAAAGTCTAGATTTGTTTAGATTTATTTAAAGAGGAAAGAGCTTCAATTTTTGTGTATTTTAGAAATTCAGATAATTACAATATTTACATTTGCTATAAATTAAATATGTTTGACTTTAGACTCTTTTCTGCCAGAAACAAATGGTTTCATGAAGTAATTTATGCAGGTAAAGCTCTTAATTAAAAAGTCTGTCATGTGATTTCTCTAGGTTTCCAACTCCATAAAATAATGGCACTAGATGATATTCTTTTGAGCTTGAATTTATTAGGAAAGTTTGAGTCAACTAAACTTGTTTAGAAAGCAGTGAGCTCTGACTAATCTACCCTGTACTAAACTGTGTCCAAGAAAAATATCATGTTTTAAATATCTGACTGCAGTTCTAAATGTTTAATGGGAGTGAATCTCATGGGGAATGTCCTCAAGATTCTATTTCTCTATATGTTACGGCAGAGCTGTTGTGATGATGCTGAAGTTAAGATTGTGTCCTGTTCTGTTTTGCACCGAAAGCAGAAGCTCTACATTGAGGGTCTCTATGCAGTCCCGCTTACAGGATTTGGCACCTGTGGTATCAAGCTATGGAACTGCATAAAAAACTTGTCTGTTGGGAGGGCTACAGGAGTGCTCTTGTGCTGGTGCTTGTCATTGGCTCCATCTGTACAAGAGAGTGCATGCCACTGCTGCTGAGAGCTAACAGAACTGCCTCTCTTATCCATGAGCTTCTTTTTCCTCCAGTGTTCTATTACAATTGGGAGCCATTTGGCCTCATGTTATCCCCAAGGCTGTCAGGTCCTGAACCCTGCGGGGGGTTCAAATATGTGCATCTTGCTCAGCTGTATTTCCCAAAATGGATGCCTCGTGAGTTTATTAGTATTAGGATCATGTCTGAATCCTTATGTGCCAGGGTTGGGTAGTAGAGAACATCAAAATGTTTATTCTCAAAAGAAAGCATAAAGCTTAATTTATGCAATAGTTTGATCATCATTATTTCTGACCACTTCAGGAAGTAGTACAAATACTGCCTTTTGTCCCGTACACCAAGATTGTATCCTCCATCCAAAAGAGGGCCCTGAGCCCAGTGAGGGGTGTGTGTTGGTGGCTCCTGCAATGGAAGAGGGTAAAAAGGACAAGATGACTCAGCTCTTGAGAGATTTCCGGCCTCCACGCGATTTCTAGGGTGGGCTTGAGGTCTCGTGAGATTTAGCTTGTGATTTGGAGCCATAAGGTCTCATAGGATTTGTCACAAGATTCGAAGTCATGACGAGAGCAATGTGCTCAGAGTCACTTCCTGTTTGGTGGTTACCAGCGGTGAATCCACCCTGCCTTCCTGCGCTAGGTTGCTGTGGGCTGTGGTAATTGATACTGTGGAGCTGAGAAGGAATTTTTCCCTGTACCACCAGATTGAAAAAATCTCAAGCAGTTTCCACCATCCTCCTCACAGTAAAACCTAGGGTTTTGGTTTTGGACAACCTGAGGCTGGATTTCCCCCTCTCCTAGAGGTAACAGTTTGGACTTACATCAGTCATGTAGTTGTTGCAACTTCTGACAAGTGCCCATTGCTGGACCTCACTGATATAAGCTGTTTTTCTAAAAGAGATGTTCTGTGATTTATTTTGGGGAAGTTTTGTGGCCTGTGTTCTACAGAAGGTCAAACTAGATTATCACAATGGTCCCCTGGGGCCTTGGAGTCTGTGTATCTGACAGACACTTGGAAAGGAAGGTATTGAACCAGGGAGAGTTTAGACACAGGCTGAGCCTGCTTCCCTTAAGACTCAAACTTTGGGTTCCCAAAAGGAATAAAAGATTGTAACTGTACTTGAGAATCATGTAGCTTGCAGACCTTAGCAATATTTGGAACTGAAAGTATAATGGGTGTAAAACTGTTAAAATAAAGATGATACCCCTTTAAGTATTGCTACATTGTCCATTTTCCTTCTCACTCCCCCACACTTGCTTAGTGTCTGTGATGGTGAGATCATCCTGGCCCAGTAGGCAATAATAAATTAGTAACAGTGGGGTCCTGTAGAAAAAACCAGTATGTGAGTAGGTAACAGTGTGATTATGTAATTAAAAACTGTTTCATAATATATATGCAGAAGGGGGCAGAATTAAAGTTTGACAGGCAACCATGCTGCATGGCCCCAATGCTTTTTAATCTATATAGCAGTGACAGAGTCGAGGAAATTCATGTATGCGGATGATATCTCCATAGCTGTTCAGCACACAAGCCTTCATACTATCAACTGCACCCTAACCCAAGATCTTAGCACAGTGACTGATTATTTCCAATGCGGGAAACTTAGGTCTAACCCGAAAAAAATGATGGTCACCACTTTCCATCTGAACAATAAAATGTCTAATACCAAACTTGATGTGCACTTCTACGGTAAGAACGTCAACCATGAGGTTAACCCAAAGTATCTCAGCATTGCACTGGACCGGAGTTTGACCCTCAACAACACTTTGAGAATACTTGTGATAAGGTCAGATCTTGTCTTATGCTTGTCAGAAAACTGTGCAGAACATCTTGAGGCTTCAGTCCACGAACCATAACAATTACCTTGGTATATTCTGTGTCTGAATGCTGTGCACCAGTGTCAAGGTCATCTCACAGCAGTCACACTAAGGGTATGGTTACACTTACAAGATTATAGCGCTATTGCTTATAGCGGTCCCCTTATACAGTCATATGTATAGTGCTATTGTATGTCCACACTCAGACGCGCCAGCGGTATAGCATGGCCACATTTGCGGCACTTAATGCGGCATTAAGAGCAGCGCATTAGGGCAGGTATCCCAGCATTCAGCTGGGTGCAACGTGCTTTTTAAACGAGGAGGGTGAGGGGGGACGCGTTGTGTGTATGTGGAGGGAGAGAGACAGTGGTTTTTCCATTCTTCTGAAAGCCTATCAGTGAGCCTCCGTTCACAGAAGGTTTTGTTTTCACACAGGCTCCCTCCTTAAACATTTGCATTGCTTATCTGCTGAGTTGAGAGAACCTCTAGAGAGGTACTTCCGCATTCCTCCAGCCGAGTAAAGGGAAGAGACGTCAATTGCCTTAAATGGCTCTAGGCATCTTAAGAGATCACTTGTAGCGCAGTGGGTGTCCACATTCTTGCTGTAGCGCTACAGCAGCTGCGCTACAGCCCTTATTCCCCATGCGGAGGTGGATTACCAGGAGCGCTATAACTCTGTGGTTATAGCGCTTTACGTGCCTTGCCAGTGTGGACGGGGAGTAGGTTATAGCGCTCGTGGGGGCTTTATAGCGCTATAAAGTTCCAGTGTAACCAACTCCTAAATTCCTTGATACACAACTCAAATACCATGCCCATAGTGTCAGGGATGCTCAAATTGATTCCACTGATTGGCTTATGGTCCTGTTGCATATACAGCCTCCACAGATTAGAAGAGATGCCGAGACATCTTGCTTTCTCAATTATCGATGCAAACATGAGGATCTGTTACATGATGACCTGCAGAACCCACCAAAGACACAGACCAGATGAAAATCCCACAATCCTCTTTGGAATTGCATGAAGATCCTTATACTCAACTTCGATGCTGAGGCTCAAGGAAAGAGCCACATGGAATATTTTGATCACTCAGAGCAAACAGCTCATCACTGACCCTGCTGAGGAACTACCAGGTTTTGATTTATGTTGGAAAGGCTGTTGCTGATTGAATCACATACAACATCTCGTCAGAGATGTGGACAAACAGTCTTTAAATGGAAAATTAGGCAAATACCTGAATGCAGCTGTGATCAATAGGCACAGACAATGGAGCACATATCTGAGGGTTCCTTTCATTCTCTCGCCAGGGACCTGAAGAACATTCACCAATTCACTGCTGCAGCAATGTGCTAGCTATCAAATCTAGGTATAAATTTGTAATCATTGCTAGCTACCCAATGATCCACCTGTGACATCTCTCTATATAAGAAGCAATGTCTTGCTAAAAGCCTTTCACTTTTCAGATGTGAAAGAACACTATTGCAAGTTCCCTAAAGAGGATCCTTAGTGACCATCACAAGTGCTCAGACAAAAGGGATATTCTTTTCCATATATTTAACCAGTAATAGATGTATTTGTCACCAACCTGAACAACAAATACAGCAGGTTTTGTTCCAGGGCAGGCCATAGCTCAGGTTCCATGACACGTGCCTTTCTTCCTTGGTCAAACTGGTTGTTCTATGCATTCTCTCCAGTTCCTCATTCTGAGAATATTCAAGAAGCTGAAAATGAACAAAGCAACCTTAATCCTCATGACTCCATGTTGGTCAATACTGTATTAGGTTTTGGACCTACATCAAGACTCCATTTCGTCACCCATAGCTTTACCCTTCATCACAGATCTTTCTCAGAACTTAAGAAGTCTCTACATCCCAACCTCAGATCTCTTCACCTCACTGCAATGGTGATCCCTGGTCGAATACTTATGAGACATTATGTTTCTGTGATGTCCAAGCCATCCTGGTAAATAGCAGAAAGGAGTCCATCAGAGCTATACAAGTAGGGAAGTGGAAAAGATTTTCAATCTGTGCAAAATCATATAAATTATTATCTAATCATAGAGTTTAGACCCATTCCGGACTGCCTGTGGCATTTGAAATCCTCTGTCTTTTCAGTTAGTTCAGTGAAAGTTCACTGGGCTTCTGTCTCGGCATCCACCATCAGAAGGCTTTTCTATCTTTTCTCACTGTCTGCTTTCCAGATTTCTAAAGGGCCAGTAAATGTCTGCCTTCTTGTGTCAGATATGCTGCTTCCATGGATTTAAATCTAGTCCTATCCAGATTAATGGGTTTCCCTTTTGAACCTGTGGCAACAACGTCTCTGCCACTACCGTCTATGAAGACAGTGTATTTAAGGAGAATTTCCAAGCTTCAGGCTCTCATGACAGACTCTCCTTTTACTGTCATCCATAAAAATACAGTTTTTCTCTTTTCTACCTAATTCAGATCATGTGTCTTCCATTTTTTCCCCCTAATTCCCTCTCTTCTAAAGCTGAAGAAAAATTGTATAATTTAAATGTTCACAGAGCTTTGGCATTCTCCCTGGTCTGCACATTCTTTCAGATGTTTTTAGCCTCTGCTAAGAGAATCAAAGTTAATAGCTGAGTATATTTCACACTAGATTTCTGACTGAATTAAGCTATGCTACAACCTTGCTAAATGCTGTCCTCCACAAAGGATAACTGCTCATTCCACCAGAGCTCAGTCCATCAGTCTTCTGAGCAAGATTGCTGTAGTGAATATCTGCAAAACAACATGGTCATCCCAGACATTCAGATATTATGTCATCACTGAAGCCTCATGAGACCATGCCAACTTTGGCCAGTCGATGTTATTCTCTTTTCAAATAATCTTAAGGGAACTTTGATGTCCTTTATAGTGGAATGAATATGTACACAATCACTTGAAGGGAAAACAGTTACCTGTGCAGTAACTGTTGTTGTTTTGGCATGTGTTGTTGATTTTGCATGTACACAAACTCCCAGTTTCTCCACTGTTTTGGAGTTTAGATAGCTGTGGGAAGGAACAGTGAGGGAGACAGTGAATATGCCCTGTTACATCCCAGCTCAGCACACAAGGAGGTTGGAAATGCCTATGCCACCTAGTGGTACTCTTGGGAAAAGTCTTCAACTCCCATTGAAGGTGCGCATTGGGTGCATGTACATCTGCCGTAGAATGTATACATGCACCATAAATCTTGATTATTGTTACTATACAGGTAAGTAATTTTTTTTCCTTCCAAATGGAGGCTGTCTTTCTGACTGAAGTCTTTCAACACCAACAACCCTTTGATTCTTCTGAATTCCAGCCCCAGCAAAAGGAAAAGCATCTTGACCTGCTAAATCTCTCCAAAGGCTTGACAATATTGAAAAAACTTCAGTATTGGCCATAAGTCTTCTGTTTCTAGTATGTCTGTCTTACAAGCTGCATCTTCACAGAAGAAATTTTGATGAAGCTCTCAAGATCTTGGAATGAATCCTTCCCCTTTCTGCATTCTTCTTCTCACCTGTTTGATAATTTATCTAATTTCTTAGAGATGGAAATTCATCACCTCAGATTAGTGGAGTTCAATGTGGTAGCAGGACTCCAGCCAGTAGGAAAGTCAAAGTCTCAGGCAGATGACTCTTTACTTATCCACTGGATCATACTGTTTTCCTTTAATAATACTGTTGTTACTTATACAATATAGTTGAGGACTCTTCTTTTAGTCCATAATCTCGCAGCCTCTCAGTAGTTTTGGGTATGCAAGAGGGGAACTTTCAGCTAAATTAATGTTCATAGCCCTTCTGTATAATGGGCAAATGCTTCTTTGAGGGAACAATTAGTTAGTGCTGAAAGATATCGCCAAGAGTAAGTGAGGTTCATTGGTTGATTATGAAAATTCTTTTCTTCCCATCTCTAGAACAGACCTGATAAGGAGTTAATATATTTTTTCTACTGCCAGACAAGAGTCGTCATGAGGAACAGATTCTTTTGTTCTCTGATTTTATCTATTTGTACACAAAGGAGAATAGTTACTGTCCACTGCTGATAATATCTGAAATGTAAATATAAAAAGTCCTTGATACCCTTTGTATTGGATATTTCGTAAGTTGAATTTAGTTTATAAATTCATTAATGTATTGAAAGTACTAAACTAAAAATTGCTAGTTCTTCTACATTCATTTTTTCTTTTAACATTTTTTTAAAACATTGTGTTCTCTTTTATATGTTTAGGTTCCTTTGCTGCCCTTCCCCCATTGCTTACCACCGATCTTTAGTAATAGGCTTTCACAGTTAGATAAATAGTTGTTCAGTTAATGCATTGAACCCCTCTTATTTTGAGGTCACCTTACATACTAGTAGCATATTAACAGCTTCAGGCACAAAAAAGAAATACTAGGTTTTTCAGTCTCGGATACTCTCATTAATAAGCTTAAAAGAAGAAACACTGATAGGTTTTTGCTCTTCAGGCTCATCTGCATCATTGATTTATTTCTTTTCTGTAACCAGCACTAATCATTTTCATTTCTTACAGAAGGTAACTTCGGAGACATCTTATTCAATATGTTAATACAAATTTTTGTAGGGAATTAATTGCAATTGATTTTTGCAGAGATTGCTACCAGAGATGAACTACAGATTCTGAAAACTTTGTAGACAAATGTCCCACAAATTATTTACTGCAGAAGTTGGAGAAATACCATGAGACACATTATTTGATGAAAAGTAGTAGTGATTTTTGCAAGCCATTTTGTCAAGAAGAATCTAATATGGAGTAGTGTGAGGATGATACTTGGAAGTACAGGGAGGAACTGCTTTTGGTGTCTGATATCACAGTAACTATAAGGAAACAGTAGAGTCTGAAAGTTCTTTTGGGGCGAAGAAGAGAGGACTTTCAGTTTACGTATCTACTTGGGGTGGCTGGGGAAGATCTTTTAAAATTAAGGATTAACAGATCACCTCTGCTTGTAAAAACACTAATCCAGAAATAGTACTGGATGATTGCAGTTTGACTTTTGGAATGTCTTATGCATAGATTTCCTGCTGCTGTTTGCAAGTGAAGTAACTTTTTTTTTTTTTTTTTGCAAATTAATATTTAGCTTTTCCATTTAAAAAGTAAATGGTTGGCTTTTACTAGCACAATCAGTTTTTTAATATGGAAGCTATGATCCTCCTAACTTTAGACAGTTTTTAAGTTCTCAGCTTTCCAATTTATCAACTACTTGTGTTTTTTAAAAAAACTAACTTAAAAAGTAATATTCTGAGCAACTAGAAAAACTAAGTGTTACTACGTGCCAAGAAATCTTTTGGACCATATTCATTTGAGTTATCTGTTACAATGTTGTTTTTCCAGACTGTTGTCAGCAGGAAGTTAGTGTTCCATTTACCATTCATTTTTAGAGCAGCAAGTATAGTTGAAAAAAATCCAATGTTAAAAAGAGAGAGTTATTCACAAGCAGATCGTTAATAATCTCTTCCTCCTCCTTTAGGGTAACTGACAAACTGATACTAATATATTGTTTTTCTTCTTTTAAAGCACTTTGTAAACTTTAGTTTTTGATTTAGCCACATCAGAGGGAATCTGTGAAAGACAGTAAAGGGCCTGGGGAAGGCTAGTGAAGCAGTTTCTTCCATACAGATAGCTTCTGCAAAACGCAGACTTTTAACCTATTTTTTTTCTTGTTCTTCTGGTTGTAAAAATAATCTTCTGAATGTGAAGAGGTGCAGTGTTGTCTTATTGAATCTACAGGTACTCTGAAACAATAACTCTGAGCTGCAAACAGGCCATTCATTTTAATGGAAAACTAATTCTGACGCCTGAAGATGAATATTTAAATAAAAGCATTGCTAAAAGTTTTTCCCTTTTTTTTTCTGGTCCTTATGACTGTTTGTCAGCTGTCCCCAGCTTTGGGTGTGTATGTGTGGAGGGCAGAGGGGTAACACAATGCCACGTCTACCTCCCCACTAGGTGCACTACGCAGAGCTTGGGTGTTCCTCAGGATCTAGCTCATCATGTTATCTACAGATTTTGACACCACACTTATGTGTTGGCTACACATACATTTTATAGCGCTCTAACTTACTGGCTTAGGGGTGTGAAAAATCACCCCCTTGAGTGCAGCAAGTGTGAGCGCTTTAAAGCGCTAATGTGGACAGGCTCAGAGTGCTGGGAGCCAGGCTCCCAGCACTCAGAGCTAATCCCATGGAGGTGGATTACCAGGAGCACTGAGAGAGCTCTCTCCTAGCTCTTGCACGCAACCACCTTTGCACTTCAAAGCGCTACTGAGGGAGCGTTCCTGGAACAGCGCTTTGAAGTTTCAAGTGTAGCCATGCCCTTAGTGGAGGTTCTTCTACTGGGAAACTCCCCCACTCAGAAAAGAGAGAAAATAAAATCAGAATATTATAAATTTTTCTTCATCCCTATTCTACGAGCATCACTTGTCACTGTTAAATTAATAGACAGCCTTTTCCAAATAAAGGATCCAGGAAAGGAGAGGCTCCTCCAGGGTTCTAGAATGTGAACATTTTTCACTCTCCAGCAATAGATTCCAAAACAGCCAAAAGGATTTCATTGACCAACCCAGCAGTCAATACACAGCTTTGAAGGGCATTTTTGCAATGTCCGTAATTAACCATGTGTATCATTAAGCCTGATTATAGGGCACAACTTAAAACTTTAACATAATTCTGCCACTTACTGCTCACTCTTATACAGACAATTACTAAATATACTAAATTACACCTGATTTATTGTGACTCACTACTATTCCCAGGATTGACTCTGGAATCTTTTAAAAGATAGAAATAACACATTGGCTACCATGAAATTTTCGGCACAGAAGTGGATTTTAATGATTACATGTTTTTGTTAGCAGCTCAGCTACTTAAGGAGATGGTTTAAGTTTGTTTTGATCTGTCTGACCATTTGCATTGCATCTAACTGTTCTGAATGTAATACTGCATTGCTAAGGTGCCTACTATGTCAGTATACTGTAATTCTATTGTGAGTGTTTAACTGTAATATCATGCTGTTGAAAAAGTGTTTCCTGTGTTTTAGAAGTCTTTAACAGATGACAATCTCTGTTTTTCTCTACAGGCAAGCATGCTGAAGACATATTTGGTGAGTTGTTTAATGAGGCCAACAACTTCTACATCAGAGCAAATTCTCTTCAAGACAGAATTGATCGCCTTGCTGTCAAAGTTACCCAGCTGGATTCAACAGTGGAAGAGGGTAGGTAATTGCATATAAAAGCACTGAACCAGAAGTGATGTTGACAAGGTCACAGTAATTAATTACACAACAATCACTGCTTTTCCTTTGGAATACTGCTGAGCTGATAGTTCATCATGTTTACTAGGGGGGCTTTCTGGAAAAAATCAGATTAGGTTAATTGGAGAAAAATATTTTGAACCTCTTAACTCTCTTCATATTTGATTTAAAATTTTAGTTTTTGAGGTCTTTGATATAATCCTTGCCTTTCGAGACAGGAGACATAACTCTTACGCTCATGATCTAGATCATCTTAATAAATCAGAAGTTATTTAATTTAGTCATCAGTGAAAATTTTCCTAATCATAAAACCATTAAAAGGTTTAGGGCATTTGGCCCTCTCATTTTAATAGTGGGGTGTTGCAAGTGACAGTTGACATTCATTAGCAATGTGTCTCTAGTATGACTGGCTCTAATCAATACTGTTGTAATCCTCTTTCCCTAAAGAAAAGGGAGATTGATGTATTTTCAGCTAGCTAATGTGATACAAAGTTTGAATCACCAGAGACTGCACGTTCTTGGATTAACACCAAAGTTACAGCATCACTTGTTTATCTGTATAATTACAAAATGAATGACCACATTAATAATGTGCGTTAAAAACTTGAGGAAGGCCCGTACTCTGTTTGAAAGCACAAATAGCATTAAATAATTTAAAAAAAATATTCCTACGCCCTACCTTAACCAAAAAAAAAAGGCTGAAATGTGCAAGCTTGCTTGCAAGTTCAATTTCCTAACATTGAAAAAGCTTGTTTTTTTTTAAATGATACAATTCAAAGGCTCTGTATAATTTTGATGCTGGATTTTTCTAGAAGCGTAATACAAACTGTGTAAATATAAAAATGGATCTCTTTAAAGAAGCTGCTGACTTCAATGATTAAAAAATAGGGCTATATATTAGGATATGTTTCACTTGTACACCAGGCATGGCATGGTACAAAGGATACTTTCAAGTTCAATTAAAGGAACTCACACACTGTGGATATGCAACTGTAATCACATGCTTGCTTTCATGAATTGTACTGTTCCTCATATCTTGCGACTGGATTTGCTGGAAGAATCTAATGTGAAATAGAAATCAGTCTTTCGCGAGTCTTCAGTGAGGGTATTACTGAAGCAGACCATGTCTGAGGCAGCCTAGTCAGGGCCAGTCTTAGGTGTTTTGCTTCCTAGCAGCCAAGCAAAACACAAGGATTTGGCCCCTCTCTTCTCAGATGTGTTAATATGGCACTCAAGGCAATCACCCTGATTGCTCATCTCTAATGCCAGAGCTGAATGTGGTCAACTGGAGCCCATCAAGCTGGCAGAACAAATTGCCAACTTCTCATTCAGGCCACAAAGCACATGAGAGTTTGAAGCAGCTGCTGAACATGCTCCCTTTACTGGAAGAGTATGGCAACGTAATATGGATGTTTGATCAATATCTCCCTGTAAATTAAGATTGCCTAAAGTTCTTATATGGGATGGCTGTTTTGCCTACTCTATGTAAAGAGTTGCTTATCTCAGTCCCGTTGCTAGTTAACGGATACCTGCTTTGCAAAATACCAGAATTAGCATTAACACTTTTTGGCCCTTTCAGGAAAGAGGAGAAGAACTAAGTGGTCTGAGAAACTGAGCTATCTTCAGGTGCGCCTGCATCTTAGGTTTGAGCACCAATCATTGCTGTGGCAAAATGTGAGGAAACTAGCACTACTCATGTCCATATTGAACCTATTCTTTGATAAATTGAAGGACCTTAATCTTCAGATCTTCTAATCTGGTACATTTCAGGAGCACTAAATTCACTTAACTAGTTTTACATTTTTTTAAAAAATCAGCCCATTTATTCCATTATGGATACTTTCTGGTTAGCCTATGAAGGTGTAAAGAGACACGCAGAGTAGCTTTTGTTTAGATGTTCATGATTCGCTAGATCTGAGGATCACAGGAACTTCACTCAGTACTTTCCGTAACCTAGTGCCGCTAATGACCTTTCAAATTAGGCACATGCAAGCTAGTTTAATGTTGTTTTAATCTCAGTAAGGAATTTCATTGACTCTTTGGCTCTGGGAATTGGAATTTTTGCAATAAAGATGCTTGGCAACAGAGGTTAATTTATATTTCTGACTGCCTAAAATTCACTTCAGTAAAATCAGTTATTAATAAGCCACAGTTTTGAAAGCACTATAATACTCCAGTTTAGTATCAGTAGAAAAATGTTTTTTAGGAGGATTTCATTCTAATGTCATTTTGGAAACACCATAGTGAATTGGATAGCTAATTGCTGAGGATAATATTTTCAAAATCTTCTAAATCCCATTGACTTTCAGTATGGATTAGACTCCTGAACCATCTGTATG
Organism: Dermatemys mawii; assembly: GCA_007922305.1. Classification (NCBI taxonomy): domain Eukaryota; kingdom Metazoa; phylum Chordata; order Testudines; family Dermatemydidae; genus Dermatemys; species Dermatemys mawii. The sequence goes on from ML677348.1 coordinate 9,047,366, forward strand.
TTTGGAAACTTTTACTCCTAAACTAGAATGCAACAATTCAGGACTGTAGGATTGAAAAAGCTGCCTGTATTTCTGATCATATCATTTCACATTCAAGTAAGTTAAATAAGAATTGAGTATCAAAAACAAAAGCTTGCGTACCCACATGTGCTGGCCAAGTGAAAGAGAGACTTGAAGTTTCAAGGTTTTGTTCCTAAATTCCCCATGTGCTTAGAGGCTATTAAAGAGACTAGACAGTCCTGAAGTGAGAGGCTAAATATTGCTCAAAAATGAAGTGGGAGATGGAGCCAAAGATTAGGATTAAGTGGTCAGTTCTGATCATGGCAAAGGGTTAGCAACAAGGTACCTCAACATTTTATATTAGTCTTCACATTATTTAATATATTGGTGATCTGGAAAAGAAGGGGAATGAACAGTGAGGTAACAAAACTTGCAAATGATGTAATTATGTAAATTAGGACCAGAGTGGACTGGGGGGAATTCAGAGTGATGTAAACAAGTTGGTGAATGGGCAACATGATAACAAATGAAATTAAATGTAAATAAATGCAACGCAGTACAGATTAGATTTTTTCCTCCAAACTCACACACTTACAGATTTCTAAATTAACTGTATCAACTCAAGAATTGGACCTGGGTAAGTCTACCTTTTGAACTGGAGGTGTGATTCTTAGCTCCAGGAGACATACTTGCACTAGCTTTCATCGAGCAAGTGTGCTAATACTAGAATGAAGCCATGACAGCATGAGTCGCCTTGAGTACGTACCCAGTTTCTCTGATGGGCATGCACTCAGGGTGGCTAGCCCTGCCTGCTGTTCATACTGCTGCAGCTCTGCTCTATTTTTAGTGTAGTAGCTCCATGAGAGCTAGTACGAGTAGAGAGATGCTTGCATGGCAATAAGTCTCAGTGCCTGAGTCAGCTGACTGGAGCTCTTGGGTCTCACACTACGGGGCTAAAAATCGCAGTATAGATGTTCGAGCTCTCTGAAGCCTGACAGGGAAGGTGGGTCTCAGAGCCTAGGAACCAGCCTGTGCCCAAATGTCTACACTGATGTTTTTAGCTCTGTAGCAGGAGCCTGAGTCAATTGACTTGAGCTCTCAGATTTGGTGCCACAGGTCTTTTTTGCAGCGTAAATGTACCCTACATCTCTTTGAGCTGGGAATCACACACTGCAACTTGAAGTGTAGACATACCCAGTGAATGAAAATCTCTGCTCATGGTTCAGCTATGGTCAGGTTGCATAAAGAATGGGTTGGTGAACAATATGAGGAATATTATAATGCCTTAATATAAATCAATAGTGTAGCCTCATCTAGGATCTTGGGTTTACTACTGGTCACCCAATCTAAAATTAGATATTGCAGCACTTATGGTGGTTCAGAGGAATGGTCAAGAGCAGGGAAAAATGCTCATATGGAGAAAAAATGAAAACTAGTAGAGATCAGAGTGAGATCAAATGTGAGGTTCTTACATCTTCTGGGGTATCTGGTGACACTATTGGAGATGGGATGTGTACTACATTGATCTTTGGTCTGATTCAGTATGGTAATTCCTATATTCTGACATGATACATTGACATGATTTACTATACAAATTAAATATATAAATATTACTTCAGTTTTGCTGCTACATGTGAGTACTGAAAAGCTTGTTGAAATATTTTCAAATAAAAAGCTGTGTAATGTTGTAAAATGAGATCTGATTTTCCATCTGTAGTAATGTATCCACAGTTAAATATATTCGTCTTTTCCTCTCTAATAGTATCATTACAGGATATCAACATGAAAAAAGCGTTCAAAAGTTCGATAACACAGGACCAGCAAGTTGTTTCGAAGAACAGCATTCCTAATCCAGTGGCTGACATCTACAATCAGAGTGACAAACCACCGCCATTGAATATTCTTACCCCGTATAGGTATGGATATAGTCAGTGCCTAAATTCTTGTACTGTGCTATTCATCTCATTTAATTCTAGATACATTCTGAGCAGTACAGAAGAGAATGGGTAGGTAATTATACAATACAGATGCATTTCTGAACACAGGGTTTCAGGTGTACCCTCAGGTTTTACGAGGTAATAGTTTGAATCACGCTTTGCACAGTGCAAGATGATATAATGTTAACAAACCGAATAAATATAAATAATGCAAAGCTCCGTCAGACTGAACAGTAACAATTTATTAATTTCTAGGTGTTCATATTTTTGGTGTTTGAAAAGTAAACTGTATTATTAGTTCATAGACTGGCTTTCTATGAATGTGAAAAATGACTCATTGGATATAACATAACATAATTTGGTTTTGCAGTGCTTTATATATGGAAGGAGCTATAGAAATTATTATATTAAAGATACACAGTCTGATCACAAGACTGTGAGCCAGACACACCTAATTTCTAAACCTCACTCTTACACTAATTTCCTCTATAGTTTTAGATAAGTCACTTAATCTGTACTTTAATTTATCCATGTGCGCAAAGGAATGTTGTAAATTATTGCCATGCCAGATGACTTTCAACCAGTGAATGTGGTGGCATAAATACCTAGCTAGACAGCAGCAGTCCCTCTTTGGTGCTGTGGAAAAGGGACACTGTCTGCATGCTTGTCAAGTGCAGATAATTTTTTGAGAGATGGAACTAACATCTGAAGGGGAACCTAAGAAGTGGAAATGGGTAATTTTTTAGTGGACATATAATATGTTAAGTTTTGTATATAGTACTGAATGGACAACTGGATTTTCAGACTGTCAGATAATTGTAAGCTATCGTATGATTGTGATGAATAATTGTACTCCATCCCTGCAGTCTGGTTGAAATCATCCCATTTCAAAATAATGTAAATCTGAACCTGATTGGTACCTCGAAATTGAGGTTGTCATTGAGTATATAAATACTATAAAGAAAAGGAAGAATATAGTAATTTTATTCTGTTTATCTTGAGTTTTGCATGATACTGCTGTTTGTTTTCATTACCTGACTTTTTCCTGGCAAATAGACAGGTCCAGTATGCAGTAGTAAGCAGGACTTCGTTCTCTGGTTTCCATTTGATTTATAATAGTCTGTTTAAAGAATCTCATTTTTAAGTATTTTTCTAGATACTCTGGGTACTACCTTATCATGTCTTCCTCTAAATTGTTTTGGGTATTAGATTGCTTAAATATGAGTGATTATTAAATATAACTAATGCTTATAACAGGATGCCTCGTGATTTCTGACTGTACAATATTTCTGCAAAAAGAAGACACTTGTGCTTCGGTAACTTATCTAAAAGAGCTATATATAAATAACATATAAATCATAGTGATTGAAGCATGTTTTTAGTATCATTACCTTGAAGGTATAATGGTAGATAATTTTAATTGCTGAATATTTAAAAATGAAATTAAAATTTTCTTAATCCAGTGCTCATAAATAGCTGAATAATGAATTATTTTGCGTATCTGTGTGTGCTGCATAATTATACCTTGGTGACAGTGTACTGTATAGCAGTGTAACTGAGAGATTTTGCTGTACTGTATTCATAGACCTTAAGGGCAGAAAGGCGGGCCACAGAACTTCATCCATCCACTTCTGTAATAAATCCATAACATTTATCTGAATTACTCAAGTCCTTAAATCGTGATTGAGAGACTTCTTCTAATTCTGTTTAGATATATTTTAGTGTAGTGCATTTACACAGATGACATTGCTCTGGAATTCTTTCATAGATGTTAAACTAAAATTATGTGCATTGTACTTTTTTTTTTTTTTTTTTTTGGCTTCTGCAGTTAAATGATAGAAAAGGGACTAAGCTTAAATCAACAAACCTCAAAGCTGAGCCTCTTGGATTTTAAATAATGTATTATTGACATTTGCTAAGCTTTTCTTCCATTATATTTACAGAGATGATAAGAAAGATGGTTTGAAGTTCTATACTGATCCCTCCTATTTTTTTGATCTTTGGAAAGAAAAAATGTTACAAGATACAGAAGACAAACGAAAAGAGAAGAGGAGACAAAAGGTAAATAGCAGTATAATAAATATATGTAGAATATATATACAGAATTTATACATGTGCACTTGTCCAGGCTAAGTTGTGCTTAGCTTATGTATATATCTTAAGTCTTTTGCTACTTAGATGTAACTGAAGTAGTAGGTTTTGCATTAGAATTTTGATTAAAGTTTTTATTCATTTTACTTTAAGAGGTTTGGAAATGGAATGAAACAGAGCTATAGTTTTCTTTAAATCCTTACTATTACCTTCTTTTTAGTGTACAGGAAATCAGCCATCTTTTGCTTCATTGGGAACAGTATATGCCTTGGTAGGAATAAAGTTTGAATTGTAATGTTTTATAATGTTTCTTTATCTTTATATTCATTATTAGAGGTTTTTTATCCAGCTACCCCACACCCACAGAAAAACACAAATCTCAAATAATTACCTTGTTGTTTCTTTATATTCTTTAAGTGTGACTCTTCACTCTTCTGCTTCTGTTGAAAGACTTGGCGAGCAAGATAGCACAGATATTTCATGGATCAGCAACTAGAGTGGATGTGTATTAGTAATGATACTCCTTGATGCCCCTCACAGACAAAAAAACAGTTATAAGTTCTTCATAGAGAAGAATCTTCCAAATTTTTATTAGTGAGATCAGGTATTTGACTAGCAGGGTTCAGAGGCATGTGCATCATCTATCATATGTATATTTTTTAAAGTGTTTGTTTTTAGTTCGCATGGGATGAAGAGTTTAGTGGATGCTTATTCATGCTGCTGCTTTGCTGCTGATTGGTTTGAGGAAGCTCTGGAAGGGCTGTAGGGTTCTTCATGCAGTCCCAAGAAAGGAGAGTGAGAAGAAATGGTAGACGAAACAGCAGTTGCCTGTCTTATCCAACACGATGCTCTCCTGGATACCAGGAAAGGGGCCTAATTGGTCTAAAGCAGCGGTTCTCAAACTTATGAGAACTGCGACCCCTTTCTGGTTCTTTGTTGGCTGCGATAGACCCTTGTATGTCTGCTGAAAAACCGCTGAATGCATTACTTCCTCATTCAGCGGCTTTTTGGCGGATATGCCGAGTGCTCCCAGCTGCAGCCAGACTGAGCGTTCGGCATGTCTGCTGAAAAGCCGCCGAATGCGGAAGTAATGCATTCGGTGGCTTTTCAGCAGCGCTGGGAGCTCGTGACACCCCTGGGAGCGCTCGGCGATCCCCAGGGGGGTTGTGACCCCTGGTTTGAGAACCACTGGTCTAAAGGATTCCAAAAGAAAAGAGCTCCAAGTAAGAACCATCAGACTGCTGACTTAGAGAGTTGCATGCTAAAACTTAGAATGCACATGTCACTTGCCTCTAAATCAAACTGAAGAGTCACCATAGTGAAACTTCACTCCTCCAGATTCATAAAGTGAAATTCACTCCTTCTGACCCCACTGGATTCTCAGCATCATAATTCACCTAGAACGTTCACCAGGCCTGTGAACACTAATGTAAAGTGGAACTGCTGGTCCAATTGCGCTCATTCACAGAGACTACGAGGAAACCCTGCCATCAGAAGGGAGGTGGGATGCATGCCTGCCAACAATAAGAATAGATTGATCTGGAAGGGTTGGTCAGTAGGCTCACTCACCTGAAAACTGTTAGCCACAAGGAATTGTCCCACTAGTCAGTAGAGAATTCTGCTATGCATTGGGAGAGAACACAGGTCTTCATTTAAACTGTCTGAGCCAGACAGCTCTGCGTGGAAGTTACTGTGCATTAAAAGTAGGGCTGTCAATCCCAGTAAACTCGTGAGATTAACTCAAAAAAATTAATCATGATTACAAAAATTTATCATGATTGATCACATTTTAATGACAGTGTTAAACAATAGAACACCAATTGAAATTTATTAAATATTTTTGGATGTTTTCTACTTTTTCAAATATACTGATTTCAAGTACAACACAGAATACAAATTGTACAATGCTCACTTATTATTCTTACAAATATTTGCACTGTAAAAATAAGAGAGATAGTATTTTTGAATTTACCTTATACAAGTACTATAGTGCAATCTCTTTATCATGAAAGTGCAGTTTACAAATGTAGATTTTTTTTGTCACAAAGCTGCAGTCAAAAACAAAACAATCTAAAACTTTAGAGCCAACATGTTCACTTAGTCCTACTTCTTGTTAAGCCAATCTCTAAGAGCAACAAGTTTGTTTACGTTTACGGGAAATATGCTGCCCGCTGCTTATTAACAATGTCACCTGAAAGTGAGAACAGGCATTCACGTGGCACTTTTGTAGACAGTGTTGCAAGGTATTTATATGCCAGATATGCTAAACATTTGTATGCTCCTTCATGCTTCAGCCACCATTCCAGAGGACATGCTTCCATGCTGATGAGACTTGTTAAAAACAAAACAAAACATTAAATAATTTGTGACTGAACTACTTGAGGAAGACTTGTATATCTCCTTCTCTGTTTTACCTGCATTCTGTCATATATTTCATGTTATAACAGTCTTGAACAATGACCCAACACGTTAAAATCAACACTTCCACTGGACATTTGACAAAACACAAAGAAGGTACCAATGTAAGATTTCTAAAGATAGCTATGGTACTCGATCCAAGGTTTAAGAATCTGATGTGCCTTACAAATCTGAGAGGAATGAGATGTGGAACATGCTTTCACAAGTCTTAAAAGCGCAACGCTCCGATGTGGAAATGATGGAACCCAAATCACCAAAAAATAAAATTAGCCTTCTGCTGATGGCTCTGACTCGGATAATGAAAATGAACATACATGAGGCAACACTGCTCTGGATCATTTTCGAGCAGAATTCATCATCAGCATGGATGCATGTCCCCTGGAATGGTGGTTGAGTCACCGAAGGGACATATGAATTGTTAGTGCATCTGGCATGTAAATATCTTGTGATGCCGACTACAGCAGTGCAATGCAAATGTCTGTTCTCACTTTCAGGTGGCATTGTAAACAAAAGTGTTCAACATTATCTCCTGTAAATACAGGCATGTCATGTCTTAGGCACCTTTAACATAGGCGATTTCCGCTTTACGTGGTCGACCAAAAAAAAGGGGGGGGGGAGGACTAAAAATATAAAAACTTTCTTTAGGGCAGGCGATTTTGCCCGCCACTGAAGTCAGTGGGGTTTCAGCTATACACGGTTTCTGCTTTACGTGGAAACTGCAGAATGGAACCCCCGCATAAGACGCGACATGCCTGTATAAACAAACTTGTTTGCATTAGTGATTGACTGAATAAGAAGTAGGACTGAATGAACTTAGTTTTGTTTTTGAAGGCAGTTATTTCTTTGTATATAATTCTGTATTTGTAAGTTCAACTTTTGCAATAAAGAGATTAACCTCATACAAGTACTGTGGTGCAATTGAAAAATACTATCTTTTGTTTTTTACAGTGTAAATATTTGTGATCAAAAATAAATATGAAGTGAACCCTGTACATTTTGTATTCTGTGTTGTAATTGAAATCAACATATTTGAAAATGTAGAAAACATCCAGATGTATTTAAATAACCGTGTTCTATTATTGTTTAACTGCACAATTAATTGCAATTAATTTTAATCACTTGACAGCCCTAATTAAAAGTGCCATAAGAAGGCTACAAGAATTTTTGGAAGGCCCAATTCATCTGAGGTAGAAAAGCACATTAAATATATGTACAAATATCATTACTGAAGATATTTCATTGAGTGTGTTGGAGGGCAGGAACATTTGCTGATAGAAAATGCTTGCAAAGTAGAGAATTAGAGCTTATTGAAAAGTGGAAAAGACTTTTGTGACAAACTTATAAATAAATTTCATTCTTCAGATTAGAAAATTTAATTTCATTCACATTTTTCATTAACTTTTTTATGGAAAATTATTTACTGCATCTTTTGATTTTGTTTGATTTTCTTTTTGTTTTGTTTTGTTTTTTTTACATTTTACTTTAGAAAAAGGGGAAGGACAGGAAAATCTATCAACTGAAAAAATCAAGTACATTTTTCATTTTTCCAGTTTTTTCAAAAATTAATTTAGAACAAATAGTTTTTTCTCAAATGCATCAATTTTTATAAAGGCCATCATTCTGTGAAAAAAGTTTCATTTGGAAAATTTTAACCCATTCTACAGAGACTCTTCTATGAACATGAGAATTCTCATAAACACACATTTCTGGGGCACATTTTGAGATATTTGAAATCATTCAATTTTATTTTTTGCCTGTGTATGCAGATTTTAACTATTTTCTTAGGAGAGCCACAATATCAAAGTTATGATTTAGTGTATTCCTGGTAAAGGTAATATAGTAAACTTCCAAAAATACAGTCTATATAACTTCACAATTTTACCTTATTAGGCACTTGAATTCAGTAAACTAAATTGAAAAAGCAAAAATATAAAGCTGCTATGAGGAATAGGACATTACCTCAGATGATTGACAGAAACATATTGAATAGCTCTCCTGATGCCAGTGTAAAGACATGCATTTTAAATCATCCTAGACCAGGGGTTCTCAAATTGGGGGTCATGGTCCTTCAGGGGGTCACAAGGTTATTACATGGTGGGGTCATGAACTGTCAGCCTCCACCCTCAAACCCCGCTTTGCCTTCAGCATTTATAATAGTGTTAAATCCAAAAAAAGTGTGTTTTAATGTATATGTTGCACTCATAGATTTGCTGTGTGAAAGGGGATCACCAATACAAAAGTTTGAGAAACACTAGACCCTTAGAATATTGGAAAGAAGATGACAAGATTTTGTTTCTATATGTATTTAAGACAAATTATTCATCCCTTTTGAATACCCATGCACTTTAAGAATGATGCTGTCGTCTTAACCTAATTTGTTGATAAAAATAGACCCTATGTAGACTAAGAAAAAAATTGTAATTCAGATTAGACTGAATGTTTTTTGTTTATCTTAAACCTTGTACGTTGAATAAAAACAAAGTTCAGGGTTATTGAGATCTCTGTTACAAATCTTATTAACATATCACTTGCAGTTTTTACAGACTACTTCACAGAATGACAACTTTTTAGATGTATTTGAGTGTATTTAATCAAGTGGCAATGACAACTATTTGTAATGGAGTTGACTTGATTCATTTACATTGTATAGCTGAAATTCCTTATAGAATTCAGTACATGAGAATTCTACAAATGACTTGTATCTTATCAGAGTAAGATCTCTACAAGTCTTCTAAATGAGAACCATGTATAGTCTGCTAAAAATCAGACATTCAGATAGAACGCTACTTTAGGTTCTTATCCTGTGAGGTTCTTTGCCTCAATTTCTGTTGCAATCAATGAGAGATAAAAGGTGATCATCACTCATCACACATCACTCATCTCATCACGTCATTCAGATTTTCCAAGTATCTGTGGGGAAGCTGCCTTAAATGGTTGAGGTATTGGCCATAGGAAGGTCTTGAGACCTATTATCCATCGCTGACCCTCTTTTTACAGGATTAGGAAACTCATGGAGGCATACATGAAAATTTAATATGATGGTTCTTTCAAATGACAGTATTCTGTCCGAACAAAGGGTAATTTTTTTAAAATCCTCCATGCGTTTAAAAACTGCTATAAGGTCTCCTGTTCTGCACTGTTACGCTTTGCACACAAAGTAGGGTAATGAGTTTAGTGTACTTGAATTTGTCAAAGTTTTTGCTTTTACTGTGTTTAAACCTAAAATCAAAAATGTGAGTCAAGTGAATTTTGATGAGCATTAATTAGTGGTCATTAACATATTTTTGAGGAAAAAATTATGCTTTCTTTTTTTTGCCTGCTTTCTTGTTTCTCCTCTGTATTCCCCATGAAGAATAACGTACCTCATTTTATCTAAAAATTTTAAGATTATAAGGTGTTTAAGTGATTTTCTACAGTTGTATTTAAGAAGTCAGTTAGTGATCTCTGATGTTATGCTGTCAACTGGTAAACTGAAGTTAATATATTAACTATTGGTGAACTTCTTTAATTTCTTCAAAGTACTGCAGATACAGGCTGAAGCTATTTCCTTATATAACCACTATCACTTAATTAAAGATGTGTTTTGTGCATAATTTTTGCTAACCCTTTTAATGCAAGTGTTATGCTGAAGTTAATTATTTTCGGCCTCTAACAATATGTTTGCCATGTTTGTTGAAGTACCCTTCTTCTGAAAGTCAGGCTATAAGGGAATTCCCTACCTTTAATCTATAGCACCTACTTGTTTACATGGCTTCTACTACATTTTTAAAGCTCTGCAAATCCATGGAAATCTGCTTTATATCCAGGGACCATTTTTGTGGATCAGTTGTGTATACAAATATTGTATCCACGCAGGGCTCTATATATTGTATTTAAAGAGAGAGAGAGAGAGACACCACTCTAATCACAGTTCTCTTTGAAAGTAATATCCTCTGGAGTTCTGCATTTGTCACTCCACATACCCATCATTAGAGCTGCAGGGGAATTATTTGCATGCTAATAAAAAAAAGTCAGTATTGATATTGGATAAAAATAAAACTACCCTATATGCAGGTGTAGTTCTGTTTTTGTAACAAATATTCCAGATCCTTTTGAATGAAATTAAATGTTTTGGAGAAGTCTCTCTTGATTTCTAGTTCACTTTAAATCTAAAGTTAGAGGTAAATGTTATCCAAGTCTAGATTCCAGTGCTCATTCAGTATAGACACAAATCTTAAATAATCTGGAACTATACAAGCTAAACTTGTTTTTTATATTCTAAGTTTTTTTTAATGTATTCATCATCTTGATTGGGCAGGATAGCTACCTTTGGAGTTATGGATGTTTGTAAAGCACTAAAATAGCACCTGAGAGAGAAGGAAGGAAGAATTCACTGAAAGTACTTGGAGATTTACACCAAATCTTAAGTGTATGAAACAGACTGATAGCTTCATGATAAAATAAATTCCTGAATTGAATACTGATGTGTTGCAAATCTGATTAATGTGACTCATTTCCTATAAGATAATGTGAAATAAGAGTGAAGAGACAGTGAGCAGAATTTTGTTCTTATTTGTTGTTCAGACATGAAAGGACAAATGAGTTACAAAAAAAAAAATCATGGCATGTAATAGCAGCTGGAAAGTTACCACTTTTCCATATTTCTTTCAAAACTCTAGGTGCTTTATAGGCATTCAAAACCATTGGTATTTGTATGCAATTCATTCTGATTATGTTTTACACATATATTTGTATTATTTGTAGGTCTAAGAAATGTTATCAGATGCGTTTCAGAATTGTCTGAATACATCATTACCCTGTATTGTGAGGAAGGGTTTAAAAAGATCTCTCTTAACAATGGCAATTATTCTGTGTTTACTGATGGGGGAGGGAATAGGTGAAGATTGTTACTTAGTTTCATAGAAAATTTTAATTTATGTTAAAGAAACAGTAATAGTACAGTGATGAATAATATTACCTTCTGTCAGGTCCATAGTATAAGAAGATATTTAACTCTTTCAATGTCATCATTACTGCAGAGGAATTTTTGCATTGCATTGTTGAGAGGGAAACCCCTATGTACTGAACCCAGCCCTTGCTGCTATCAACTCGGCCTGGCAAAAGGATTACATTTCTGTAGACTTGACTTTATCTGTAATTCTAGTCTTATTTCTATGCACGCTAATTGCATTTTAACCTGCTCTTTTCCTTTCCTTTTTTTCTCTCTTTTGCATGCTTGCTTTCTCTCCTTTGAACATTAGGAGCAAAAGCGTATAGATGGCGCAACCCGTGAGGTGAAAAAGGTTAGAAAAGCCAGGAACAGGCGCCAGGAGTGGAATATGATGGCATATGACAAAGAGCTTAGACCAGACAACAGGTTGTCTCAAAATGTGTACCATGGAGCATCTTCAGAGGGATCACTGTCCCCAGATACTAGGTCTGTTTACAACAAGCCCTTTGCTGTATCACAGTTATACGTTCAGAGTTTGAGTAGCCTTAGATTGAGAATTTAGCAATTAGTATAGAAAAGACACCATAAACCTTTTAAACTTGTTCTCAGAAATGCTTTTAAATTATGAAATTTTAAGAAATATGTACTAATTACTTTACATTTCTGTACATTGACTGTTTTTCTTGTCTGAACTTTAGTCGTGTTTCACTCGTGATGGTGTTTCCTTCATATTTTATTTCTGCATTTTAAACAGGTATAATTGAAGAAAGGTTTAGATCTGTAAATAATGGTTAGTTCCAGTGTGTCTTCCTTCATTTCGACCTTGATACATTTTTATTGCAACTGACAGTACTTGTTTTCCTGTGCAAGATGACAATCATTTCAGGATCTAGACATCTGTGAGATCTTCAAGTGTTTTTTCATTTAAGTGAGAAGTATTTTAAATACCTCGTGATGCATATAATTTGCCTTTAGTGGGATGCTATAATTGGGCAACAGTTCTTTATTCGCATTCAGCTTTTTTACAAAAGCAAGCACCAAAACCAGCTGTATAGTTGTTGCTTTAAAAAGTCACTTTGAACAAAAATCTCCTCTCAGATGCACACAGCAGAGCTCATCTTAAGTATTCTGCTCCCTCCATGTGTATGAAACTCTCTTTGAGCTCAGTGGGAGATCTGTATGCAAAGGGAGCCAGACATCTGAGGCAGTTCATCAAGTGGGTCTTGATAGAGAATTTTTCCCTAAACAGTTGTTCTGTGTGTTGTATTTAATTGATAGGCAGACAAAACATAGGAAATAATTGGAATCTAGTGAAAAGCCAAACAATTTCATAAGTCCAGTATGTATTTAGGTTGTTTATTTGCTGTGACCATTGGGCAACAGCCACTGAGCAGGAGTGGGATTGATGTTTTCACTTCACTGGATAGTTGTGATTAATGAAGGGGAATCTGCTCAGAACTTTGTTTCTTCAATGAAGAATATTTTTTGTGTGCTGTAGTCTTCTGCCAGATGACATTGACTCTTTGGAAACCAGCCAGTTTTTGTTTCTTCTCCTTCCATCAATGTTAAGTTTCAAGAGTTTGTGTTCAGACTTTTTCCCTTGTCTATATTTTTCTTTTTAACCAGGAGTTTATTTTGATTTACCATAATTTCTACAGCCAGAAATGTGTCCTGCTAATCACTTTAATTTTTCTTTTTATGCAAAGTTTTTCTAAGTTAGTATTTTTAAAAATGTTGATCTGAATCTTGCTTGAATTTAGGGCCAGATAAAAGAATTTTGGCGCATGCGCACTATGGCAATGGGGTATGGAGCTCCCACCTTCCTGGGTGGGAGGCCCCGGAACAGGGAGTGTATTCCACAGCAAGCTTGTCCTGCACACACTGCTCCTGTGCCCTGGGGATGATCTGTCTCCCAGCTTTGGCCTGTTGGCTTTCGCCACAGCCTGCAGACAGGGCCCTCACTCCACCCCACCCTCCTCCCGGCACTGGTGGTTTTGTGTTTGTGGGTGTCAGTGTGGCTTTTCACACCCCATAGTGTTTGTGGAGGGAGAAGCGGGGTCTGAGATGAGGACCCTGTGCAGTTTTATCAAGGGCACACTGGTTAATCCAGGCCCAATTGAACTGATGGGATAATATCAGTGCCCATTAGCGAACTGCAAGATGTAGATTTATTGCATCTCTGTTTTCTTCCTTCACACACCTACCACCTTGCTTCCAGGGACCTTGAGATTAAAGAGTCATATTTAATTTACCTTCCCTCCCCCTTTTCTTCCCCCTGTAATGTCGAAACGTGCTCATCACACTTTGTGTGCAGATTTTTATAACGTGAAGAAAGCAAGCTCTGGGAAATAGTTGCAATATGTAGCTTGCTCCAGTGAGGGATTGTAAAGACCCTCCACTAGGATTTGGGGTATTTTGGTGTGGGTGGAGGAAGGAGGATTATTTGGAATATCAGGTTGGTTATGACATTGTACTGTCCCTTTCTTATTACAGATTTTGAAATATTTATAGCAATGTGAACAATGAATTTTGCAAGAATCAATACCTACCTGTATTGCGAAGTCTAGAGAAACAAGATGGGTGAGGTAATATCTTTTATTAGACCAACTTCTGTTGGTGAGAGACAAGCTTTCGAGCTACACAGACCTCTTTTTCAGGTCTGGGAAAGGTACCAAGTGTGTCACAGAAAAACACAAGTTAGAATGTGTGCTGACTTCAGTAACTCCTCACTTAAAGGCGTCCCAGTTAATGTTGTTTCGATGTTATGTTGCTGATCAATTAGGGAACATGTTCATTTAAAGTTGTGCAATGCTCCCTTATGATGTCATTTGGCAGGAAGAGCAGCCCATTGGAGCTAGCTGGTGGGGGCTAGGAACCAGGATGGACTGGCAGCTGCCCATTAGCTCCCCTAAGTTCCCCGTGCAGTAGCCGCCCAGCAAGCTATCAATTAGTCGGCAGATCAGCTGTCTCTGCCTCCACTGCCATGTGCAGCTCCTGCCCTTTGCCTTGGAGCTACTCCCAGGAGCCTCCTGCTTGCTGTGCTGGGGCGGGAGAGAGAAGGGAGGGACTAATGTCAGTGTGTCCCCCTCCCCTGCATACTCCTCCATATAGAGCAGGGTGGGGACACATGGGGGGAGAGACAGAGAGAGCTTGGGCAAGCAGCTGCTGTCTCAACTTCCTGATCCACTTAAAAAGACAGTGTACTTACGAGTGGGGTCAGCTTACTTAAAAGCGCAATACGCATCTCTCTCATACAGACACACAGTGTGCGTCTCTGTCTTCCTTGTTGTCTCCTCTCCCTACATTGGTGCTGCCTTATAGAGTGTGAGGCTACGTTAACATGTTAAGCCTTGAGGGGTCAGCCAAAAGGTAGTTCATCATTTAGCAGTAAGGCATTCCCTGGGAAATATCCCACCTTTTCCATCCTCTAACTTCACTACCTCAACCAAGCTTCACAATCACAATCATCATCGCTGTGTACGGTATTAAATTGCGGCTCTCTCAATGCATCTAGATAGATTTATGAGTAGTGCTGGGAAGGAGCTTGTGGTCATGGTACATGTAGGTACCAATGACATAGGGAAAGGTAGAAGAGATGTCCTGGAGGCCAAATTTAGGCTACTAGGAAAGAGACTGAAATCCAGGACCTCTATGGTTGCGTTCTCAGAAATGCTTTCAGTTCCACGTGCAGTGCCAGTAGGCAAGCAGAACTTCAGAGTCTGAAGGCGTGGATGAGATGATAGTGTAGAGAGGAGGGGTTTAGATTTATTTGGAACTGGGGAAACTTTGGGGATGGGCTCGCCTATAGAGGAAGGATGGGCTCCACCTAAACCAAAGTGGAACCAGACTGCTGGCACTTAACATTAAAAAGGTTGCAGAGCAGTTTTTAAACTAAGAGATAGGGGAAAGCCGATTGCTGCAGATGAGCACATGGATTGGATAGAGACTTCTCTTAGGCCTGGTCTACACTACACTGTAAAGTTGAATTTATCCACGCTAAATCGATCCTTCCACTTTGCCATTCTCACTACGATGCCATTTAGGTCGATCTAAAAGGGTCTTTAAATTGATTTCCAAACTCCTGCCCGACAAGGGGAGTAGCGCTTAAATCAACGTTTCTGGGTCGAACTAGCATTAGTGAGGATGCAATTCGACATTGGAGCACTCTGGGATAGCTCCCAGAGGCTGGTAATGTGACCGCTCTGGACAGCACTCTGAATGTGGATGCACTGGGCAATTAGAGAGGAAGAGCCCCGGGAACTTCTGAATCTCACTTTCTCTTTGGCCAGTGTGGCGAGATCTCCTGCACAGCTCACCATGCAGAGCCCACCAGTAGAGGAGACCGAGCAGTCCGAGAATCGAAAAAGGGCCCCAGCATGGACCATAAGGGAGGTGCTGGATTTGATCACCGTGTGGAGAGACGAATCCGTGCTGGCAGAACTGCGATCCAAATAAAGAAATGCCAGTACATATGCCAAAGTCTCCAAGGGCCTGCTGGAGAGAGGCCACAACAGGGATGCACAACAGTGCTGTGTTAAAATTAAGGAGTTGAGGCAAGGCTATCAGAAAACCAAAGAAGCCAACGGACACTACGGGTCACAGCCCAAGACATGCCGCTTCTACACTGAGCTGCTGCATGCCATTCTATGGGGGTTTGCCACAACTACCCCACCCGTGTCTGTGGACTCCACCGATGGGATGATTGTCAGTATGGCAGAGGATATGCTGGACGAGGAAGATGAGGTGGAGGAGGACTATGATGGCGATGAGTCTACGGAACAGGCAAGCGGAGACACCTATCTCCCTGAAAGCCAGGAGCTGCTCATGACCCTGGAGCTGGTAACCTCCCAACTCTTCCAGGAAGGTATCCTGGACGGGGAAGGAATACAAGGCAGCCCTGGTGAGTGTCCCTTGGTCAATGGAGTGCCCGCTTGACAAGCTGTTTTTTTTAATGATTACTGTGCCCTGAGGACGTGGGGTGCAAGAGTGTCTCTATCTTAAAAGAAATCCTCCCAGCAGTTCCCCGAGCTTTGGCTTCATGAGGCAGGGCATTAATGGGTAGGCCAGGTCCCCAAGGATAACAATTTTTGTTTCAACATCCCCAACAGTAGTTTTTTGGTCTGGGAAGGAAGTCCCTTCCTGCAGCTTTTTAAAAAGGCTAGAGTTCTTAAAGACACGAGCGTCATGATCCCTGCCTGGCCAACCCACACTGATGTTGGTGAAACGTCCCCTGTGATCAACCAGCGCTTGCAGGACCATGGAAAAGTACGCCTTGCGGTTTATGTACTCGCAGCGCTGGTGGTCCGGTGCCAGGATAGGGATATGCGTTCCATCTATAGCCCCGCTACAGTTAGGGAACCCCATTGTTGCAAAGCCATCCACTACGGCCTGCACATTTCCCAGAGTCACTACCTTTGACAGCATCAATTCAATGGTTGTGTTGGCCACTTGCATCACTGCAGCCCCTGCTTGTAGATTTACCCACTCCGAACTGATTGCTGACTGACCAGTAGCTGTCTGGCGTGGCAAGCTTCCAGAGGGTTATTGCCACTCGCTTTTGAACTGTGAGAGCCGATTGCATCTTGGTAGCCTGGCGGTTCAGGACAGGGGAAAGCAAGTCCCGGAGTTCCTTAAAGGTGCCCTTACGCATGCGAAAGTTTCTGAGCCACTGGGAATCATCCCAGACCTGCAGCACTATGTGGTCCCACCAGTCCATGCTAGTTTCCCGGGCGCAGAATCCCCATTCCATTGCATGAGCCTGCCCTATTGCCACCAGGGTCCCTAAGCTGCTGGTGGCACTGTATTTGCGGAGGCCTGTGACCATGTCGTCCTCACTCTCATGACCACCCTGCCTTCCCGTTCTCGCATGGGTTTTCCCTTTCTGCATATGTTGCAGGATAATTCGCGAGCTGTTTACAATGCCTGTAACTGCTGTGATAAGCTGAGCGGGCTCCATGCCTGCACTACTATGGTGTCTGCACAGGCAGTTCAGAGAAAAGGGCAGAGCTGGCAGCAAAAGCATTCGACTAAGGAGAAAGAGAAGAGATGCCACTTGGCGGGAGATGCGGGAGATGCAGAAGCTGCCACGCTTAATGTACTTTTTACGAGTGCCTGGAGCACTGCAGAGTAGCAGCCGCAGAGCGATTGAATCTGATGCCACCGGAATAGATATTCCATCTGAACAACGGCAGGACCTTCGAGGTAGACTCCTCCAGGCAATCCATGGAAAAGGGCAGAGCTGGCAGTGGTAGCGTTCGACTAAAGAAGAAAGGAGAAAGACGAGAGAAGAGATGCCACTCGACAGGAGTTGCCGAAGCCACCAGACTGGATGTACTTTTTACGGGTGCTTGGAGCACAGAAAGATAGCAGGCAACTTGACGTAGTTTCAGGATTGCCAGGAGTATGGTTGCATAGCAGGCGACTTGAGAGCAGAGTTCTAGCAGGAGCAGTGGCTGGCTGACCACTGCTCTTGACTGCCGAAAGCAGTATGGCATCTGCAGGCCTGAAAGGCTCGAAACGGCTGTCTGCCGCGCCTTGCACGGAAGGAGGGGCGAGTGACTGGAAGCGCGAACGAAAAGCCCGCAAGACTTTTTACCCTCATCATGCAGTGCCGGCTTTACTCACTATTCCAAGGGGTCATGGGGACTGTGGGCACTATGGGATACCTACCCACAGTGAGCCGCTCTGAGAATCAACGCTAGCCACGGAACTATGAACGCGATCTGCCGAATTAGCCCGCTTACTGGGACACACACAATTGAATGTATACCATCGGCATTCTTAATTCGAACTCTAGAAAGTCAACGTTAGCTCATAGTGTAGACAAGGCCATAGAGGAGAGTCTATTGATAGAGATTCTCTAGGTTTTAGTGAGGAGGAGAGGACAGAAAGGGATAAAGTAGGAGCCAGATAAGATGAGAAACTTTCACATAAAGAATCTGACACATCAAAAAAAGGCAGACAAATAAACAGTGACAGGTTTTTAAAGTGCTTGTAAACAAATGCCACAAATCCTAAATAATAAGATGGGTGAACTAGAGTGCCTCATGTTAAAGGAGATATTGGCATAATAGGCATCACAGAAACCTGGTGGAGTGAGGACAATCAATGGGACACAATCATTCCGGGTAACAAAATATATCGGAAGGACAGAACAGGTCATGCCGAGGGGAAGTGGGTGGCAGTATATGTGAAAGAAAATGTGGAATCAAATGAAGTAAAAATCTTAAATCCACATGTTCCATAGAATCTCTATGGATAGTAATTCCATGCTATAAGAAGAATATAACAATAGGGATCTATTACCAATCACCTGACCAGGACAGTGATAGTGCTGATGAAATGCTAAGGGAGATTAGAGACACTATCAAAATAAAGAACTTAATAATAGTGGAAGTGACAAAGAGTCCTGTGGCACCTTAAAGACTAATGAAAGTATTGAAGCATAAGCTTTTGTGGGCTAATACCCACTTCGTCGGATGCATGACTTTTTCATAATTTTTTTAATCCATTAGAAACACAAGGCAAGGTTTAATGGGTGTCAAACAGACTACAAAGGCTGCAGGAAAAGAGATTTCATTTCCAAGGGGGTTACAAAGATCAGAGGATAGAAGAGTGAAGTTAAATGTAAAAAAAATAGTTGAGTTCATCTCTTTTAAAATGATTTGCAGTGTGAGTACCTCACGGGGTGAAAGCTTCTGGAGAGTTGGAAGGTCACTTTGCAGGATAGCAAGGATATATACTGTTCAGACTAGGATTCAACATGGGAGAATGGACAAGACGTTTCTGGCATGCAGGCTGCACCATTACGAAGGGAGGATCTGGGCTGCAACTAGAAGTGGGTATTAGCCCAGGATAACTTATGCTTCAATACTTTAGTTAGTCTTTAAGGTGCCACAGGACTCTTTGTCACTTATGCAATTCCAGACTAACACGGCTACCTCTCGTGGGGGATTTCAATTATCCCCATATTGACTGAGTACATGTCACATCAGGACAAAATGCAGAGACAAAATTTCTCGATACTTCAAATGTTTGTTTCTTGGAGCAGCTGGTACCGGAACCCACAAGGGGAAATGCAACTCCTGATTTAGTCCTCAGTGGAGCACAGGATCTAGTTCAAGAGGTAACTATAACAGGACCGCTTGGAAATAGTGACCATAATATAATAACATTTAACATTCCTGTGGTGGAAAGAACACCTCATGGTGGGAAGAACACCTCAACAGCCCAAAACTGTGGCATTTAATTTCAGAAAGGGGAACTGTGCAAAAATGAGGGGAGTTAGTTAAACAGAAATTGAAAGGTACGGTGACTAAAGTGAAATCCCTGCAAGCTGCATGGACTCTTTTCAAAGACACTATAATAGAGACCCAACTTAAATGTATACCCCAAATTAAAAAACACAGTCAAAGAACTAAAAAAGAGCCATCATGGATTAACAACCATGTAAAAGAAGCAGTGAGAGATAAAAGGCATCTTTTACAAAGTGGAAGTCAAATCCCAGTGAGGTAACTAGAAAGGAGCATAAACACTGCCAGATTAAGTGTAAAAATGTAATAAGAAAAGCCAGAATGGAGTTTGAAGAACAACTAGCCAAAAACTCAAAAGGTAATATTAAAATGTTTTTAAATACGTCAAAAGCAGGAAGCCTGCTAAACAACCAATGGAGCCCCTCGACAATAGAGATACAAAAGGAGCACTTAAAGATGAAAGTCATTGTGGAGAAACTAAATGAATTCTTTACTTCAGTCTTCATGGCTGAGGACATTAGGGAGATTCCCAAACCTGAGCCATCTTTTGTAAGTGACAAATCTGAGGAATTGTTGTCTCTAGAGGAGGTTTTGGAACTAATTGATAAACTTAACGGTAACAAGTCACTGGGACCAGATGGCATTCACCCAAGAGTTCTGAAAGAATTCAAATGTGAAATTGCGGAACTGTTAACTAGGGTTTGTAACCTGTCCCTTAAATCTGTACCCAGTGATAGTGAGATAGCTAATGTAACGCCGATATTTTAAAAGGGTTCTAGAGGTGATCCTGGCAATTACAGACCGGTAAGTCTAATGTCAGTACTGGGCAAATTAGTTGAAACAATAGTAAAGAATAAAATTGTCGGGCACATAGAAGAACATAAATTGTGGGGCAAAAGTCAACATGGTTTCTGTAAAGGGAAACCATGTGTTACTAATCTATTAGACTTCTTTTAAGGAGTCAACAAACATGTGAATA
The DNA here is from genome assembly GCA_007922305.1 of Dermatemys mawii. Taxonomy (NCBI): domain Eukaryota; kingdom Metazoa; phylum Chordata; order Testudines; family Dermatemydidae; genus Dermatemys; species Dermatemys mawii. Next base: position 9,067,973 of record ML677348.1, read on the forward strand.
AGGGAGATCCAGTGGACATGGTGTACTTAGATTTCCAGAAAGCCTATGACAAGGTCCCTCACCAAAGGCTCTTATATAAATTAAGTTGTCATGGGTAAGAGGGAAGATCCTTTCATGGATTGAGAACTGGTTTAAAGACAGGAAACAAAAGGTAGGAATAAATGGTAAATTTTCAGAATGAAGAAGGGTAAGTAGTGGTGTTCTCCAACGGTCAGTCCTAGGACCAATCCTATTCAATTTATTCATCAGTGATTCGGAGGAAGGGATAAACAGTGAGGTGGCAAAGTTTGCGGATGATACTAAACTGCTCGAGATAGTTAAGACCAACGCAGACTGTGAAGAACTTCCGAAAGATCTCACAAAACGAAGTGATTGGGCAACAAAATGGCAAATGAAATTTAATGTGGATAAATGTAGAGTAATGCACATTGGAAAAAGTAGTCCCAGCTATACATAAAATATGATGGGGGCTAATTTAGCTACAACTAATCAGGAAAAAAATCTTGGGGTCATCGTAGATAGTTCTCTAAAGACACCCACGCAGTGTGCAGTGGCAGTCAAAAAAGCAAACGGGATGTTAGGAATCATTAAAAAAGGAATAGAGAATAAGATGGAGAATATCTTATTGCCCTTATATAAATCCATGTTGTGCCCACATCTTGAATACTGTGTACAGATGTGATTTCCTCACCTCAAAAAGGATATACTGGCATTAGAAAAGGTTCAGAGAAGGGCAACTGAAATGATTAGGGGTTTGGGACAGATCCCATATGAGGAGAGATTAAAGAGGCTAGGACTTTTCAGCTTGGAAAAGAGGAGGATAAGGGGGGATATGATAGAGGTATATAAAATTGAGTGGTATGGAGAAAGTGAATAAGGAAAAGTTATTTACTTGTTCCCATAATATAAGAAGTAGGGGCCACCAAATGAAATTAATGGGTATCAGGTTTAAAACAAATAAAAGGAAGTTCTTCACACAGTGCACAGTCAACCTGTGGAATTCCTTGCCTGAGGAGGCTGTGAAGGCTAGGACTATAACAGGGTTTAAAAGAGAACTGGATAAATTCATGGAGGTTTAATCCATTAATGGCTATTAGCCAGGATTAGCCAGTACAGCCATTCTTATGTTCTGTTCTCACTTAGACCTTTGCTACACTTGGAAGTTAGAATGCGCTAAAGCTGCCCAGTGTGCTCTAACTCACTCCCCGTCCACACTTGCAAGACACGTAGAGCACTGTGATTCCGTGGCTAGAGCACTCCTGAATAACATCTGATGCGTATTGGCTGAGACGCCCCAGCGTCAGTGTGAACGAGTTGTTGCATTACTGCAGTCTGGTTGATCTCTGGAAACATCCCATAATCCCCTTAAGTCAAGTGGACACTCTTGTCATTGTTTTGAACTTGGCTGTAGGAATGGGGATATGCCCTTTCAAAGCTCCGTTTCTGCTAGCCGGCATGCTTATCTGCTCTAAGACAAAGCAGACATTACTGAGGAATGTTGCTTGCTTTGAGTGAGTGTGGGGTAGGGTCTGAATTTACAAGACAGCATGCTGACACACTATCAGCACCCCAAAAACCCACTCTTTCCTCCCACATACACACAGCACACTCCGTCACACCCCCTGCATTTGAAAAGCACGTTGCAGCCACTTGAATGCTGGGATAGCTGTCCATAATGCACCGCTCCCAATGCTGTTGCAGATGCTGCAAATGTGGCCATGCCAGGGCACTTGCAGCTGTCAGTGTGGACAGACTGTGGCGCTTTCTCTAGTGCACTCTCCGAAGGTTGGTTTAACACAAAGCGCTCTATATCTGCAAGTGCAGCCAAGCCCTTAGTACCATTCCCAGACCTGAAGAAGAGCTGTGTGGCGCTTGAAAGCTTGTGTCTCTCACCAGCAGAAATTGATCCAATAAAAGATATTACCTCACCCACCTTGTCTCTCTAATATCCTGGGACTGAACATGACTACAACAATGCTGCATTGCAGAAATCTGCACTTCAGCTGTGGGTTAGTTTTGGGACTGTGGCAGGGTGAAGATGAGATTTAGTAATTTGTATAATGCACCCTTTTAACCTTGATCTACCTTGCAAATGTTGTGGAAATGAAGCTATATAAGTAAATGTAGAAGTGAGTCCAGTTCTCACAAAAGTTGTCTTACTGCGGTGATGAGTGCAAATAGAAATGCCTGTAAGTAGAGTGCCTATATATAAACTAACTCATAAAATACAAATCATTTTAGCTTTGTTGTAAATATTTGACAAAATACAAAGATGCGCATGTATTCATAGTATCTTGTTGTATTTTAATACAGAGCTTAGGTGATTAAAAAGCCTTTGTTGTTATGCTGTCCCGATCAGATCCATAAAGTTTGAAATCCAAGTTTCCAGACTGTGCCTACTTACTACAATGCATTTATGTTACACCTGTTGTGCTTCAGAGAGAGAGACACAAGCTGAATCCAAATAGAAACCAGCAAATAAATGTGAGAAAAGTAAGAACAAGAAAAGAAGAGTGGGAAAGAAGGAAAATGGGCATTGAGTTCATGAGTGACGCAAAGACACTGGAGCAGGCAGGAAGCATGAAAAAGGACAAAATGCCCAAAGGGTGTGTCATTTTGTTTTACTCAAACCCTGGCTTTTTGATGCTTGCCTTGTTTCCAGTCTTAGAGATGACATGCATCATTGTACTGACTATCTGTTTTAACCAAGTGACAGGCTGCACGACTGTTACTAATGCAGTACAGCTCTGTGCAGTTATGGGATGAAGAGATCCTTTTGCTCCCTCTCTTGGGCTTATTTGACAAAGCATCATAGATTTTGCATCTTTATGAACTCTCTGCTCAACTAATAATATTTGCATTTTTCAATATCTCTCAGCCTTACCAACCAAACTACTTATGCAAAGAAAGCAGGAAAGCCTTTAAAGATAAACTTTTGAAATTAGTTCTCTCTGCTTTGGTAAAATTTGTTTTTCTGTATAACTGACTGCTTCCATTCTTGCTTTCTCTTTCTTCTTTCATTGTTAATACTTAGCTGTTTGCCCATAGTTATTAATTGTGTGCTGTCAAAAAAAAAAAATCAGTATTTCCTTGCAATTAGGAGAGGACTTAAAAAAAAAAAAAAAAAAAAAAAAAAGGCTGCTATTGGTTTTGCTTTTTCAATTTAATTTGATTTATTCTACTGTATTCTATCACAGAGTTAATATGTCAAAATATTGAAAAGATGCAAGCCCTTCAGATTAAGATTTAGTCTCTGTGTACTCTAGTTTGTCAGATTAATTCATTTTGAAGTTATATGAATCTGAACAGGGGCTGGCTGTTGCTTTAATAATTGTATTGCTGCTGCTGCTGTTTCCATGGTCTGACAAATGCTTGATAATGAAAATAGGAAAACCCATCACAAGAAAAGTTATTTTCAATGCAGTCATTAGCCTTGCTTCTTAGCAGTGGAGACAGTGTTCTGTTACACTCATGTATTCTGTTCTACCCCATCCCATTTACTTTAATTTTAGGTCCCATGCATCCGATGTTACCGATTATTCTTATCCTGCTACTCCGAATCATTCCCTCCACCAGCAGCCAGTAATGTCTTCATATGGAACAGGAGATGGACCACAGTATATGGGTGTAAACCAGGGCCTTGAGCATGAATATAGACCATCTTCTACCACAGTGCGGCATGCTACCTTGAACAGACCTCAGCAACCTCCTCCTCCTCCACCCCAGGCCTCAGACGGCCCACACAGCTCTGTACCTTTGGTACCAGCAGACTATGGGTAAAACTTCTGATTTACTGGTGTGGGTTCCTGGAAAGACCAATAGGATGTGCATTTTTCATCATCATAATACAGTATTAAGGACTTGTTTTACAGGTTCAAAACTCTGTACAAACTTAATTAATCCTGTACCTCAGTACAGTAGGTAGTAGGAAATCTGCTAATTTGCAAAGTATATTTAACAGTGTGAATTAAATGGAGGTGGGGAAATGTCAAAAACTGAAATACTGAACAGTGTATTTAATATTGATATGAGAGGTTAGACCCCGCATACCCCTTCTGGGATGCCACCTGATGTACTAGGATTTCACTGAGCCTGCCTGTTCCACTAGCCTGTGCTCCCGCTCCATTTTGCTGGATTAGACTCTCTGGCCTCTGGCAGCACACACACACAAGTAGGGATGCACCAGTTGTAGAATCACAGTCTGTAACAGCTCTCTATGAGAAGACTCAGCTAGGAAGTTGCTCATCACCCACTCATCACTCTGGAAAGTACACCCAAGACAATATTGTCTTGTGTAGAGAAATCTATACAATATAAACCCCAAAATTCACCCACTCCCTCAATGTGGAGGAAGATATGCACAACTTCTTGCTGCCTCCCCCCAGTTATAAATTGCACAAACTACGTTTAATAATAAAAAAACAAGTTTATTAACTATAAAAGGCAGATTTTAGGTGATTATAAGGGACAGCCGACAGAATAAAGCAGATTACCAAGCAAATAAACACACACACTTGGTAATACTAGAGACTGGCTTCAAGAAATAATTTCTCACCCTAAATATTGTTTTAGGCAAGTTGCGGAGTGTCTGTAGCTTAGCATTCCAGTTATCTCTTTACAGACTAGACCCCTGTGTGAGTCTGGACTCAGCCCTTGCCTTTCCCACAGCTCAGTTCCTTTGTCTCTTCAGGTACATTCAGCAGTGTTCCTTCTGGGGGAGGAAGGCAATGGAGAAGAGTCCTGTTTGCCTTAATCCCCAGCCTTAAGTAAGATTTACGTAAAGTGGATCTTTTGTTTCCCACTCTTGACCTCACCCTCCTTTTAGTGGAAAATTACTGAAGTCCAAGATGGTGTTTAGTACCATGTGACAGGACCACTTGATCTAGTAGTGTCACAGCTACATCCCTGGAAGCCTCACCAGAAGGAGAGAGAGTAGTATCTTCACAGTCTTATTGTTTCTTCCTAATGGCTCAACAAGGCTGATTACCTGTTATCTGGTGGGTGTTTCCTAAATAAACACACAGTTGTAATTGTTACATAGTCAATATCCCTGACTTTAGATACAGAAATGATACATGCATACAAATTGGATAACCATATTCAGTAAATTATAACCTTTCCAATGCTATCTTACATGACCATCTTGCATAAAATATATCTGTTATGCCATATCCCTATCATAAGCATATTTCCATAAAGAATGTGGGGTACGTCATCATAATTGAGATGGCTGTAAAATCTGAAAAGCTTTTAATGCATTGCCGAATCAAGGGATAATGGCAAGATTTTCTTGTACATGAGGAACAATAGCCACAGGGTAGTGCACTGAAAAATACTGAAAACTGCAAGAAAACAATAGAAATATATGCAGAAATATATGCACAAATTAATATTTCCTGCACTACATATGTGAGAGGTTAAAATGATTCTTTAGAAACAAATACATCTATTTATCTACCTCACAGGGATATTGAGAATTAAGGTAGATTCAGACAGTGTTTGTAAAACCTCTTTGAATATGAAAAGCCCTCTATGGTGCTTGCCCTTAAAAATTTCAACTGCCTTGGATAACAGTAGAATACTACCACTCAGTATTTGCAATATTCTATAGGAAAATCTAAGGAATTCGCTGGGGAAAGCTGCAGAGAGTGAGTTAATGGTACCTGAGGTAAAATGAATGACCACTGTGTGTAAGCGCTATGTGTTTAAATACTTCAGTCATTTCAGAAAAGCACTCTTCTTACCAACAAATATTTCAGTTCTTTAAAGTTATTTTTGTTCTTTTTTTATATAGGATGCTCCCAGCTCAGATGGTGGATTATTATAATCCTACTGGACCCCCCCTCACTCCTCTTCCCCCTATGATTCCTTCAGCACAAACTGCTTTTGTTAGTCCTCTTCAGCTTCCTGTGCCACCTTCCCATTCTGGACTAGTAACCAGATCTACCTATGCTGCTGCTCCTTCTCCTCCTCCTCCTCCTCCTCCTTCTGGGCTTGTTACAGCTTCCCCTCCCACTGGCCCACCTCCTCCCCCACCAGGTCCTCCTGCTGTAGGTTCATCTCTCACGTCCTCCCCGATGCATGCTTTTGCAGTTCCTGAGGCAAAACGACATGAATCCACACAGCCGCCGATCAGTGATGCTCGAAGTGATCTTCTTGCTGCTATTCGAATGGGTAAGTAGACTCAGAGTTTAACAACTATTCCTTTTACACAGTGAGACTACAGTGTCTCCTATGATTTGTGTTCGTGGCTGCTGTTAACCACAAGCCACAATTTCATCTTTATAATTTGCTGAGAGAAATACTTCACTACAACTGGCTCAGCCTAGATATCTTGACAGTCCCTCCTCTTTGGACATGTGTGTTTGGTATGCCTTGACAGAGGACTGTTCTCCACTACTGGGAGATGGATGCAGCTGCAATCAATGCAGTAGGGATCGATTTAGCAGGTCTAGTGAAGATGTGCTAAATCAATGGCAGATCGCCCTCCGGTCGACCCTGGTACTCCAGCTCTCTGAGAAGAGTAAGGGAAGTCAACCGGAGAGCGTCTCCTGTCGAGTCAGTGCAGTGAAGACACTGGAGTAAGTTGACCTAAGCTATGTCGACTCCAGCTACATTATTCATGTAGCTGGAGGAGTGTAACTTAGGTCGACTTACTCCAGTAGTGAAGACAAGCCCTCAGGGTGTTAACCTCCTTGCAATGCTGGGGGTTGGGTCTGTACACCAAGTCACACATTCCAAGGCTTACAACTGATTTAAGATGAATTCATGTATTTGAATGAAGTCAAATGAAAACTTTTACTCATCAGTATATGAAGTATCCTTTTAAAGTGTGCAGGTTCCATGAGGTCCCTTGCAACAGCTGTGAAATCCAAACATTGACTCTAGTGCATTTGATTTGGCTTTTTTTAACAGTTGAAAAATATTTTGTAATCAGGTGCTTCAGCCTTCATTCAGTTACGCTCGCTTTAAAAAGCGTAATCCTTTAAATTTTGAAACCACTCCTAGTGAAAGTGTCCTACAGTCTTTTAGAACTAAACTGTAGCAGGCTATTGTCTAGGTACACCGCAAGAAGAATAGGAGACTTGTTATAGGTTTTAATCAGGCCGCAATTTTATTATATAGCTGTCTGTGACTACCTCACAGATAAAGTGTGTAGTGCAGGCAAATCCATGCTTATTCAAATCAGTTCTCCGGGGCTTACACCAGTCCCCCTTTGTTTCCATCCTGGTCCCCCAGCCGATCCATGGCTTGGACCTTACCATCCACCAGCCTCATAAGAGGGTTAAGGAGGGCTATGAGAACAGAGGGGATTGGCTCCCTGCTGTACCAAGCATAGGAATCCCCGAACTCCTCCCCGTGTTTTGTTCCTTTATCTAGTACCTTCTTTTAAGTCCTTTACCAGGCCATTTGTCTGGTCACTGGCTGCCCTCCCTATGGAGTACTTGCACTGAACATCTGACACAAGGAGGCATCAGCCATTTGTTTGGCTGCCTCCCCCCAGTCCGGCCAGGTTCCCAAACATCTGAAAATGGCCTTTTGGCTAGCAGCCCTGCTGGGGAGAAAGAACCCATTGTCCCATGTGTGATCATCAAGGGGCACCTTAACCTGATATTGGAACAACTGCCCTTAATGGAGGGCCGCATAGGTGAGCCATTTTCTGGATCCTTGAATTGACAGGACTCCTTAAAACAAAATAAACAACTTGTAAGCTGGAGCCAATAATGTGCATTCCACCAACCACATGACATTCTGAGGTTCCAGAGAGCCCGTGGCTTATGTAATTTGGCAAGCTATGCCATTATCCATGCCTGGCATGTGCTTGGAAGAAGAAACAGATGTTGAAGGTTAAGCATTGGAGAACAAATGTCCTTACCAACTTTCCACTCCTTTGTGATCTGGAAGTTTGGCAATTTATAGCCTGTACCACTGCCATGTTTCGCACCAGAGGCATACCCTTATATTAGCCCCAAATTAATAACCATTTGTACCTGCACAATGGAACCCCATTAAGTTGAGTTAGAAAACTTATCCACACCCACATGTCTTACTACTGTGTAGTGACTCGTAAATAATTGTGTGGTCTGGCTATGCCAGCCATTGTTGCTGTCAGCTGGGCACAAAATGCCCGCCCCAGGGCAATAACCCTGCAAGCAAAGTTCAGCTCAAAGCCCAGGTAGATTAATGTTGTGGGAGGAGCCTTTTTTTTTTTTTTTTTGGGTAGGTGTGCACCTAACTATTTAGCCAGGGCCTGAAATGTGCCCACCAAGTGAAAACACTCATTGACCAGCTTGCCCTGCGAACAAAATTATGCAAATAATGCACTGTTTGGTTTAGTCCTGCTGACTGCATCACTGCCCAGTGCAGCATTGTACTGAATTTCTGAGAAGCTGCACAGGATACTGAACAGCCTCCGGGCATAGTGTTGTCAAAATAAAATTGCCGGCAGCAGGCATTTTGCAAACGTGCCTGTATTTACCGGGGTTGCAGAAACAACCACTGTTGTTAAATGCCCAGCAAATACTATTATGTGCCTGGGGCCCCTTTCGACCTTGTTGCAGTAGAACACATCCCTGGTGCCCTTGGTGTTATGGTCTTGAACCACAGTGTGTGATGCCACCTTATTCCAGTTTCTGTTTCTGCCCTTCACGGAAACTGCTTATGACGTACTCCCAAATGTATTGGGTTCCCGCCTAATGATATCCGTATACTTAACAAAGGCAGGGCTGCTGTCTGGGCAGGCCTGTACCGTAACACCCACATAGACGACGAGGGCAGCCTCTCAATTTTTTTTGTGTTCTAGGCACCCTTGGCATCTTGGGCAGTTCACTGTTCTGCTTGCCTTGTCCATATTTTCTGTCTGTGAACACCTTCCTGTGCCATAGGGATATTATATCCACAAATTTGCCTGTGAGGTTTTTATATTTAGCTGCACTGAGTAGGTGAACTCGCATCAGTAAGCTACCCTGGCATAACTCTACTGAGGACTGCATGGAGGGAGTTCTGGGGGACCTATGTGGGAGCAGGGCTCTGCTGGAGTGTCTGCTCTGTCCCATGTGGTTACATGCCCTGATGGATGATGAATTGCCATGTGCTCTTCCCCGTCCTGCTGCTGAAACTTGAGCCTGTCCTGGGCCCAGAGTATTTAATATCCCAATAGGCTGACTCCTGTTCCCCTAAGGTGAACTCTCTGAGGGACTGAGCATGGTCCCTGCACCTGACTGTGGCCCCTGCAACTGCCACCCTTTGCCAGGCTAGAAGGCCGAATACCACCTTTGCCATCCATCCCCCCAACTTCTGTGTGGTTTAGATTACACTCAGCCCCAGGATCAGCATCACCACCATCCCTTGTATAAGGTGGAAAACAACATCCTGGTTTTTAGGTGACCTTGTGCCCTGTGAAGCTCTGTAATGCTGTGGAGAAAACCTAAGAAACAATGTCACTGACCATTTGCTGCACAGCTTAGCCAAATACCCCATTAATGCACACAGTCTGCTCACCTGAATGCGTGGACTCTTTCCTTTGATCATTTGCCTCCCTCAGTCCATGAGCCTACCCTGGGTTGTGCTTGGGTTATTAAACACACTACCCTGGGCAGTAGCAGACCATGTACCTTGTGAGTCCCCTTACCCCTGCTGCAACACTGTCTGTCTTGGGTTCCCCTCTAGTCTGTGGGTTCCCCTGCCTGTGCCTGCCCCCTTTCCAGCAAAGGTAGAGGCACCTGAGCAGCCCCCAGCACACAGCCAGAAAGCAGCACGGCTGGTACATGACAGTTACATTTTCCTTGCCTTGCTCTGTTCCCCCCCATGCATGTTTTCAGACATTGACCCCCTTGCCTTGCTCCCTCCCGCTCCCAGGAGAGGCCTGGCCTGCTCCAAAGTAAATGAGGGGAGGAGCCAAGCCCATGTTGATGTTTATAACTCCTCATTCCTAGGTGGTAAGTCATCCACCTGCTGACTGCTTTTCCAGCAGCTTTACATCTCCAGCCAGAAAGCATTGGCCTGTTCTCCCGGCCAGCCAGACAAACCCCCCTCCTTCCCAAAGTGCAGGGTGGTGACTGAGCTTTCCTTGTTATGTTGTATGTGCATATTCTGCATCCCTGGCGATTCCCCTTCCCCGATTGCAGCTTGCAGCCTGCCTGCCAAAGAATTCCAGACTGATACATGCACTTGCAGTGCGGCTGGTACATGAAGCAATTAAATTTTCCTTGTCTTGCTCGCTTGCAAATTCACCCTCCTTGGTTGCAGCTTCCAACCTGCCTGGGGGTGAAAGTACCTGGGGCAGGGGATGCTAGTTCCCCTTCTTGCCACTGTCCCCTTTCTGTGTAATTTGCCTGCGCCTGCCCTTCCCTGTCTCTGGGGCTGGGGGGTGGGGTAACAGCCCCTCTGTTTTCCCAAGCTTACCGTTCTCTGTGCTCCTGGAATCATGCTGTTTGTTTGCTGCTTTCCTGGGGCATGCTGCTTTCACGTGGTCCTGCAACAAGCCTTAGAGCCCCAGCCTGTTCCTGCTGGCTTCCTCACTGTTTGGACATAAAGACTTGCTCCACTCAGGCTTCATATGTTTATGCACATTCCTGGAGCGGGGAAGGTGGGTCATTGCTACAAAACACCTTTTGCAGCTGTTTCTGACACTCCCTCCCACACCACTACCACCACAAAGCAGAGCTGCCTTTCTTTGGGTAAACCCAGACAAATTCTGCCCCACCTTTAGTTGTGATGGAGTTATTTTGAGAACGTTATGGGCACATGCTCTTGGAAAGACTGGTGTCAGTCCACTGTGTGTGTATCTGTCTTGATCAAAAAAGTTTTCATGACTTCAATCTTTTCTTCGTTCACCTGTTGGAAATGCCTCTCAGCTTTACTTAAAATATAAAACACAGCAACAATCTTAAATTTTAGGTGCAAAGAACTGTTTGTAAATAGAATTGTCTACCTGTCTATAGGAATTCAGCTGAAAAAGGTACAAGAGCAACGTGAACAAGAAGCAAAGCGAGAACCTGTTGGAAATGATGTGGCAACTATTCTTTCAAGGCGCATTGCTGTGGAGTACAGCGATTCTGATGATGATTCCGAATTTGATGAAAATGATTGGTCAGACTGAGACCTGGTCCAAGTGCAGGAGCAGAATTCATAAAATTCTTTGCTCCGATAATCAGACCATTAGCAGGAGAGAAGGCAGGGTGTTGAAATGTATTAAAACTAGCAATCTAAGTGCTGGTCTTCACTAGCGTGGGGGATCGACTGTAGATACGCAATTTCAACTACGTTAAAAACGTAGCTGAAATCGGCGTATCTACAGCCGACTTACCTGCCGTCCTCGCAGCGGCGGTGGTCGGCGGCACGCTCCTCCGTCGACTCCAGCTTGCGCCTTTTGGCGAGCTGGAGCTGCGGAGTTGACGGGGGCGCTGCTGGTAATGGATTTATCACGTCTTGACGAGACGCGATAAATTGATTGCCATAAGATCGATCTCTCCCGGCTCTAGTGAAGACAAGCCCTAAGTACTAACAGTGAATTGGTGATATTCAGAATGCTGTAGCTTAGCAACTCTTGTAATAATAATGTGATTATGCTGATGCAGATCCAAAAATTCAGTCTTATTTTCAATATTTACTGCATAATACATAAGTGCCACTAAATGTAGCAAATCGTGTGCTGCACGCAAAGTGTGCTGCAATTGTTGCACTGTTACAAAACCAGCATTTTGTTTTGCTTTCTTGATCATGAAGGTATAACTATATTTTTACTTTATAAAGAATAAGCTGTAATGTTGCAATCTAAATACTTGTAAAACTGTTTGGCTGTTAGTCATGTAGGTCTTTGAGAAGAGTCAATGATACATGACTGGACAAATGTCTTCAGGTCCTTAAATGTCATATTTTTAGCATTTTTCAGAAATTAATCATGTAATCTTAAAATATAACAGACAGCAACTAAATGTCTTATTACACTATTTTAAAGTAATTTCTTGATTTAGTTGCTTATATTATTTTAATCTCTTTAAACATTCTTGCCATTGAAAAATCACAAATGAAATGCAAGTTTGAAGAACAAATTCACAGGATTTACTAATTATTTTTGAGAGGACTGGAGGACTCAGTCAGTACCCGGAGCTTGCTGTCTGATGATTTGACAGTAAAATAACAGGATGGTCTCAGTTCAGTATGTAGTAGCCACATGTTCATATTAGGGAAACCACAATTGAAATTGACACATTTTTTTGGCAGTCTCTGGACATGGATTGACTATACTTGAAGTTTGAAATGCCCTGTTACACTCAGGAGTGGTTTTAAGGTACCTGAGTGGAGCCACTTTGTCCACACAGAGTGAGAAGCTTTCTCTGCTACTGGTAATACTATGTCTGTTATGTGGATGAATGGAACGACTTCAGTTCAGTGCTAGCAATTGGATACATTTCACAAGTACTAAACTTAGATTTTTATTCCTGTAGATAAAAATGTGTGTGGATAGACTTTTGCTTATGTGGAATGTGTGTAGTAATGTAATGTCATTTCAGTTTCTTAAAACTCACTCATTAAAGGCCCTTGATTGTTGAATGTATTTCTATCCCAGTATGTCCCATTTATATAACACTGAATTAAAATGGGTTAATTGGTGTTTAGTTACCATGCTGTATATATTTTCAGTTTCTTCTAGAAAAGAAGGCTACCATATAGTCTGATTTTGCTCTTTCTCTATTCCCTTTAAAAATAGTTTATATGTTGTTCAATACAATATTGAAATGTTCATATATTTTCTTTTGTACACTGCGACTCATACTGCTTCCTTGTCTCATAAGGCTTTTTTATGGTGTGTGTGAGTGGGAAGGGTTGGTCTTTTTTTTTTTTTTTTTTTTTTTCTCCTTACCAGATTACAGTTTTAATCTTTGTAACAGAAGAGATCTGTATAATTCCAGGTCAGATATTTGGTAAAGCTCTTTCTTTCTGCAAGGCCCTTCTATCCTTAAGAAGGAAGGGAAGAACATGCATCTCTAGCCTTTATCCTCATTCACTTTGAACTTCCCTTTCTGTTAATCCATGCCCACTGTCAGCAGTTTTTATTTTTGTCCAAAGAAAATAATATTCAGCCTGTCACAATATTCACATATTACATTATTGGCTACTTTAATACTGTTTAATCTGCATGCGAGTTTCTGATTTGACTTTGATTTATAGTAGTGTGGCAAAAATGCCTTTACCTCCCTGTTTGTGTTTTACTGCCCAGTAAGGGCCTTATCCTGTAAGGTGCTGAACGATGATTAGTCATTGGGAAAGGAGGGCACTCGGCCCCTTATAGGATTGTTTTTGCCTTAAATCACAGGGCTAAATTCTACTTCTGGTCTGATGGTTCCTCATTAACATGTGAGAGACATTGTTTGTGTTGGTCATAAGGATATAAGTATTGTACAGTAGTTTGCAAAATGCACCAAAAAAATGATGATTCTGTGGGTGAGCAAATAAAATGGATAAAAGTGCAGCTAATATTGCAGTGTTATCCAGTGTCACTGTATGGGGGTGAGAGGTATTTTCAATATTCTTTTGATATGTGTTGAGGTGAAATATTCTGACATCACAAATAATTCTTTCCATTGAAATGAAATTTGATATGACAAAAATATATTTTATGAGCACAGAGACTGAGTGTACCATGGAAATTTTGTAATATGCATCAGTTAGTTTTAAATGATAAATATAAAACAAATGATAATTTGTGATCAGTTAAAGATAACTGGAATTTTTCAGCCATAGTAGCCAATCTGTTTTTTCTGAACTTGGAGTATTTTGTCATCTCCATTCAGTATTTTATCAAAACAAATTTAAATTGAATTTAGTGATGTAAACTAACACTTAGATCATTTTTATCTGTTTGTATATCTTACTCTGGGTTATGTAAAAGTAACAGATATGAATAAAGTATCACTTTTGCGCCTTTGTGTTTATTTCCTTGGACTGCATTGCATGAGTTTTGCTGCTAATTTATTTTTACCTTGATTCATTTTTCAGTTTGCTACATAATAGCATCAGTGATAACCTGATACTTTTGAACTACTATGTAATAGTTATGCTCATATAATAGCTCTTTAATTTTTCCTCTTGCCTCACTTCCTTGTAAAGATGAACTAATTGGAATATTTGTTCATCACTTCTATAGAATTTTTGTTTCCAGCAACTTGTCCTACACAAATAGCTACTCAGTTATGTTTTCCAGTTGCCAAAAATATATAATTTAATTAATAGCAGATACTAAAGAATGCAACTGGCTTGGGGTATCTTTATTGCAGAGGAAAATTGCTTTCTAATTGAATGAATAATGAGCATAGTAAGGAACATGCCCTTTGACATTAGCTGGAAAGAAGACATTCAAAAAAGTGTGCATGCACATAATGAAGAGAGTCTGCTAAATCATTTTAACCTGTAATTTTAATCAATGGTCATATTGGGCAAGAGAAGCAATGGTTATATTGTACTGTTACAAGCTTCTTCCACAGCCCAGAAGACACCACTGTCAGGAGTTGGGTGTGCTGGTTGGGGGAAGAGTCTCTCTGTAATGGGCTGCCATTCCTCCTCCTGTGAAACCAGACTTGTTGGGACAGCTGCTTCTCCTAGCCTGCAGGGGGCATTCCTGGGCTGTTGTTTCTCCTGCCACTCTGATTCAAGCAGCAGAAGGAATTGAGTTGTCTGTTTACACACCAGCCAATGTCATCTTCCTTGGTGGCACTTCTGTCTCACTTCCCAGCTTGGCGGTGAAGGTTTGTGTTGCCTTCAGAGCAGAAGATGCTTCCATGTGGCCCATCAGCCCAAGCAGTGATTGTGGTTTGACCTGCCTTTCTGGAGCAGCCCAGGTCAGTTGAGATCAAAACAATGAGCAGACCAGCCACTTGAGAGATTATGGGACACTTCCAGAGGCCAACTGATTGCTTTCTGCGCTGTAATGTGTTTACACTGTCAATACAGCGCTGGAGCCTCTGTGCTTTAAGGGTTACAACTCTTGTCAAGGTGGTTTTTTGCAATGCAACTGTGGAGTTTCTGTGCTCTCAGTGGCTTGGCAGCGTACACCTCAGGAGTTACACTGCAAAACTGGCTTTACTGCCTGGTAACTTGCCAGCGTAGACAAGGCCTAAGAGTTAAACTGTTCAAAGTTCCTGGGTTTTTCAGAGTGTGGTTCAACCTAACAAACTTCCCATAGTTCAGGTTTTAAACTTAGAGCTTAGAATATAGATTCATACGTTTTGAGCATTATGATCACCTAGTTTGGCTTCCTCCATAACCACAGCCCCTAGAACTTCATCCAGTAACTTGTACATCAAGCCCATAATATCTGAGCTATAGTGTGTCTTTTTAGAAAGAGACCCAATCTTGTTTCGAAGACTTAAAGTGATGGAGAATCCACCGCATCCCAGGTTAACTTGTTCCAATGACCTCACCGCACACAGAGTGGTGAGGGCCATCTGGCTTATAGAAAAAGTTGTGTGGTCCCTTTAAGGACTAGAGAGCCAAAGTGACTTGGTGTGGCAGCTTCAGCGCAGGTCAGTCCGGACACTGACCCATCCTCCTGCATGTGACTGGAGGAGAAGGGGCTATTTAAGGCCAGGCTGGTGCAGGAAAAACCCACCGTTACCTGCACCTGGCCAGGCAATAACAGCAGCAGTACAGGAAGCTTTGCTCTCCCATGGCGCCAGTTGGTAGCAGACTAGTGTGAAAGAGTCTCCCTTGCCATTTCCATTCTGGCATTTGGTAGCAGAAGGGGAGGGAGTTTCATATTCTTGGGGGTGGGGCCGTAGCAGGCTGGTGAGAACAGGGTAGGGAAGGTTTCCCCTCCAGCTGCCAGCTTGCCATAGCAGTTGTGGGAGAGCAGACCTGAGTGAAAACTCCAAACCCAACTCAGGGTGGATGGAGGGCGGCTTGGTGGGCCATGGGAGATAAAGGGGTGGGATGCTGGACACATGGGTAAGGGGCTGGACCCAGGACTAGGATGGGCAGGTCCCAGGATGGTCTGCCTCTCTATCAAATGGATTCCCTCCCTACCAGGAAGTAGCATGGATGCTGAGGAAGCAAATGCTCCCAGTGGCGAATGAGCTGTGTTTTGGGAGAGAGGAGGGCTAACAGAGAATTGATTCAGGTAGCCTGGATAGGGTTGCCACCTCTTCAGGACTGTCCAGATTGCCATGTAATGAAGCCTCCAGGAATGAGTCCAAATACAACTGGTAACCCTGAGTCCAGGCAGTTACTTCCAAAATTGTGCCCATGACACTACAAGGCTTACAAGGTGTAGTGGGTTGCCCAGAGCCAAGACATTTGAGCAAACAGGTTGAAGAAGAGGAGAGCAACATGGCTGGCTGGAGTGAGTGTGACCAGTGCCAGATGGATGTTTGTGGGGCGCGGGATCCATGGTGGAGTTCAGGGAACTTGTTCTCTTTAGATCTTGGGGGACCTAAACGGGGGAGGGAAAGGTAGTCACTTACCTCTCCCCCAGCCCTGGTGCAATAGCAGAACTAGAAAGGCTATGGAGGGATCTGGTGTCCTAGGGGCTGCATCAGGGATGTCTGGGTTACCCATATCTAGAGAAGCTAATGGCATTACACAGCTGTTGCAAGCTAACCTTTAGTTGCTGCAGCAGCTGGAATCTTCCAGGAGTTTGGGGATCAAGAAATGGAAATAATGGAAACCCAGCATGTGGGTGGGAGCGATTTATGAGTATGTCGCAACTCAACAACTGATGGGTACAGTGAATTTCTGCCCTGGGAGCAGCTGTGGGGCAACAGGGCACTGTGGGTGCCCCAGTGGTCAGTCTCTCTCGGGTGGCTGACCTGATGAGAGTTCATCTGTTCAGTACTACTAAAGATCAGAGAATATCAGGATTGAAAGGACCTCAAGAAGTCATCTAGTCCATGCCCCTGCTGAAAGCAGGACCAATCCCCAACTAAATCATCCTAGCCAGGGCTTTGTCAAGCCGCACCTTTAAAACCTCTAAGGAACGAGTTTCCACCACTTCCTGAGGTAACCCATTCCAGTGCTTCACCACCCTCCTAGTGAATACGTTTTTCCTAATATCCAACCTAAACCTCCCCATCTGCAACTTGAGACCATTGCTCCTTGTTCTGTCATCTGCACCACTGAGAACAGTCCAGATCCATCCTCTTTGGAACCCCCTTTCAGGTAGTTCAAAGCAGCTATCAAATCCCCCCCTCATTCTTCTCTTCTGCAGACTAAACAATCCCAGTTCCCTCAACATCTCGTAAGTCATGTGCTCCAGCCTCCTAATCATTTTTGTTGCCCTCCGCTGGACTCTCTCCAATTTTTACACATCTTTCTTGTAGTGTGGGCCTCAAAACAGGACAAGTACTCCAGAAGTGGCCTCACCAATGCCGAATAGAGGGGAATGATCATGTCCCTCAATCTACTGGCAATACCCCTACTTATACAGCCCAAAATGCCATTGGCCTTCTTGGCAACAAGGGCACACTGTTGATTAATATCCAGCTTCTCATTTGCTGTAACCCTTAGGTCCTTTTCTGCAGAACAACTGCCTAGCCATTCGGTCCCCAGCCTGTAGCGGTACATTGGATTCTTCCATCCTAAGTGCAGGACTCTGCAGTTGTCCTTGTTGAACCTCATCAGATTTCTTCTGGCCCAATCCTCTAATTTGACAAGGTCCTCTGTATCCCATCCCTAGCCTCCAGCATATTTACCACTCCTCTCAGTTTAGTGTCCTCTGCAAACTTGTTGAGGGTGCAATCCATGCCATTCTCCAGATCATTAACGGAAATATTGAACAAAACTGGCCCCAGGACCGATCCTTGGGGCACTCCACTTGATACCGGCTGCTAACTAGACATGGAGCCATTGATCACTACCAGTTGAGCCTGACAATCTAGCCAGCTTTCGATCCACCTTATAGTCCATTCATCCAGCCCATACTTCTTTAATTTGCCAGCAAGAATACTGTTGGAGACCATAACAAAAGATATAATGTTGAGAGATAAATATATGGATGTTCTCATTGCTGCACAGAGGAGGTGCTGACAGAGAGTAAGCTGGGGCAGAGCCATCTGGAGAATGAAATGCCCAAGTGGCTATGGCTGGCTGGAACGTGAGAAAATTGGGAAGCCACTTTCCTGATCTAAGGTGTTATTGCATAGTCTTATCCAGAGAGAAGCCCAGCATGGCTCAGATGAATGGCTAGAATCAGGCAGGCATGTAATGCTACCTTTAGGAGGGGGGTCTTGCAGGTTTTTAGTTTGAGGTTTCTAGCTGGGTGATCTTGAAGCACAAGCCCTATGGAGGATGCATGTCATCCCATTGATGTTAATACACTTATGGATCTGGTGTGGATCCTAGAGACCGAATGTCGTTGTAACAAGGGTGACCTTGTTCAGGGCAGCATTTCTGGAAACATTTTTTGGAGCTTTTAGAATCAGCGGACTAATACCTGGGTCCTGTAGGGACTCTTCTGGATGGGCTTTGGAATTAAGGGATATATATTGGGAGGGGCAATTGGTGACATCAACCTCGAGGTCAAAACACATCAGAGGCCAGGGTGAATCCATTATTCTATTGGTGGGTGGCGAGCCCAGGAGCTGCCCTTGGAGGCATGCATGGCAATAAGGCCAGAGAGGGATGAGTCCCTCAGGATTCATGTTGATGGGGGTCCCCTCACAACTTACCAGTTTGTTACCATTTTAAGCCTGGGGCTTTCAGCAGGTGAATTTCATTCCCACTAATTCAAGATCTTGGGGGCAAAAGGTGTGGACCAGCTGGGTCTGGGGCCTAGCACAATTCAGGCAGTTGGATGTTGGCATTCTGGAGCACGCAGAACATACAGAAGAACCTTGCTGGGGAATCAGGGTTTGTGTTTGCATTCCAGATGCTGACAGACAGGCCTAGCAGAAGGTGGTATGGATCTGCAGGCACAATATTGTTTACTGGACACATAGGCAAGCTTCCAGTTTGGCCGGAGTTTCGCATCTGGGCCTGAGTCATGAAGAAGTCCTGAGCGGGCATGAAAGGATGGGATTATTATGGGACTAGTGGATCTCCTTCTGTACACTATGGTGGCCCATGAGAAGGCACCAGATATGATTATGGTTCACCTGGGGGAAATGATTTGGGAAAGTGTAAAGGGGAGGAATTAATCATCAGAGGTAAGAGGGACTTTGGTAGGGAGATGTGAAGTTCCCTTGGATTGACAATGGTGGGAGACACATGAATAGGGAGGTAGCAAAATTCATAGGTGGCATAGTGGGATTGGTAATTTCTCCTCTGGACATAGCATGTGAGGCAGCAGAATTATTCAGAGAGGATGGGGTTCACCTGTCAAACATGAGAACTTACACTTTTTTGGCCAATATTAAAGAGGGCATTAGTAGATGTCTGGGAATCTGGCTTGGTGTGGTGGGGGAGGAATATGGTGATCAGATAAAATGGATCGGTAAAGAATTTAAAGGAGGGATTCTCTAAAGGCATGATGTGTCCAGGGCTTCTCTGACTGGTACAGCAGGGAGTCAATCCACACTCACCCCGCAAGCCTCATTCAAGAGGGGTCTCCCAGCAGTGGGTTGGCTGGGGATAAAAATGGGTAAAGGGGGAGGACTGACCATACTCTCTCCCTCTGGATATATGTATATGATTATGGAATTACCTGCAATGTCCAATTTTATCTGCTGGGTTTTCTCCCCCCCCCCCCCCCGCATCCCTGCTCCGACATTTAGGAATAAAGCTGTGACCTAATTACAGCTCATCCAGTCTCCCCCCTCCTTATTCCGGCATACCCTCGCTGTTAAAACTTTGTTGTATTATTTAAAATCTGCCTTTTTCTAGCTGCAGCTTCCAGCCATTGTGTTTTATTTCTTTTTCTACTGATTAAAGATCAGTCAGAAGATTTCTACTATCTGAAATCTTCCCCAGGTAGGTACTTGCAGACTGTGATTGTCAGCTCATATCCTTCTGTTGGACAAACTAAATCAATGAGATACTTATGTCTCCTGCTATAAGTTCTTTTGAAACATTCTGGTAGCTCTTTGCAAAGCCCTTTCTAATCTTTCAGCCAAAGATTCCTTAATAGTCAAATGAATTAAACAAAAAAGTGGCTTTCTGCAGCCTACATTTATATAAAGGGGATGAAATTACTAGCTGCAAAAGCCTTTTCTCTAGGGAAGGGTGTGGTTATTAATGGCAGCCAGAAACAGCTTCCCAGAGCGTGAACCCTGCATGCCTTAGCAGAACTCATGTTTAAATAAACATGGTTGTAAAGCATGGTGCAGCTCCAAGCCGTAGGCTAAAACCTTCTTCCCTGATATGCTGATAGGCTGTTTGTTTTTCCTGGAAAGAAGAATGCATCTCATAAAACAGTTTGTGAACAGTGATTGTGGCCCAACTGTAATTAAGTGGGATTATTTATGTAGTGTAGACAAGGCCTTATAACATACAGGGAAAATGAATTCATCTCAGGTCTGTTCCCCTGACAATTCCTGCCCTTCTGGCACGCAGTTCTGGTTTTACTTTTATTCGGTTAACCCCCTCCAG
Organism: Dermatemys mawii; assembly: GCA_007922305.1. Lineage (NCBI taxonomy): Eukaryota > Metazoa > Chordata > Testudines > Dermatemydidae > Dermatemys > Dermatemys mawii. Next base: position 9,088,493 of record ML677348.1, read on the forward strand.
TCGTGATTTAAACTGAATTCAAATAATTTAGGACAAAGACACCTATTCTAAATGTAAACTTATGTAACAAACTATGCTTTTCTGGGTACTTAAAGGCTATTTTAATACAATCAGGCTGATGTCCTCTCACAACAACATAAGCATGTATTGTGAACCAGCTGTGGTTTGGCATTTGGACGGCTGATTAGTACAGATGCCCACGTCCACATGGCATGTTGTTTCTAACATTTTCAGTGTTAGCCTCTTGGTTTTTGAATATTTGGGAATCCAGTCCAATGTGACTATGCTGACATGTCTGTGTTTTAACGGGCATCAAACGACTTCAGCAGTTCTCATCTGAATTGGATGAACGAAGGGATGGAATCTGACTTTCTTAGGAGGAGTTGTGCGTTCAGTTTTAAAAACAATACGCCTTCAAAGTGAAATACATTTGCAACATGCAAATGAATTAAGGAAGACAGAAGCGACAGAGTCCTGTGGCACCTAAAGACTAACAAAAGTATTGAATCATAAGCTTTCAGCAAGTAGCAGAAAAACCTGCAAAGAACATAAGAATGGCCGTACTGGGTCAGACCAAAGGTCCATCCCATCCAGTATCCTGTCTACTAACAGTGGCCAATGCCAGGCACTCCAGAGTAAGTGAACCTAAAAGGTAATGATCAAGTGACCTCTTTCCTGTCATCCTTCACCACCTGCTGATAAACAGAGGCTAGGGACACCATTCATTACCCGCCCTGGCTAATAGCCATTAATGGACTTAACCTCCATGAATTTATCCAGTTCTCTTTTAAACCCTGTTATAGTTCTAGCCTTCACAACCTCCTCAGGCAAGGAGTTCCACAGGTTGGCTGTGTGAAGAAGAACTTTCTTTTATTTGTTTTAAACCTGCTGCCCATTAATTTCATTTAGTGGTCCCTAGTTCTTATATTATGGGAAATTTTCCTTATTTACTTTCCCCACACCACTCATGATTTTATATACCTCTATCATATCCCCCCCAGTCTCCTCTTTTCCAAACTGAAAAGACCTAGCCTCCTTAATCTCTCCTCATAACACACAACCATCCATCTTTCTTTTTTCCTCAACTAAAGCGTGCTAGAGAATTTGTGACCCTGATCATTATCATTCATACTAGTGATACTGTAATAGTGTGTAGAGACTCCAGTCAGGGACCAGGGCCCCATTCTACTATGCCCTGTACACAGGTAGGTACAACAGAGACAGTCGCTGCACCAGAGAGCTTACACTCTGAGCGTGTGATGAGTGTGTCTTACATCACTTCAGATTCCTCTGACAGAGCAGGAATGGAAACAGCTTTTTCTGGGATATTGGTTACAAACACCAAACAGTTTGACTCCTTGGATTTGTGCAAGACGTGGAATTTGTTTATTATTTGTTTAGCACTGATGATGTGCACAGTGACGTGCAGTACACAAAAATAGCGGCAGGCCCTGCCTGAAGGCCTTAGAAAAGCACAGAAGATGGGAGGTACTGGGAAATCAAAGATGGGATGATTTTAGAGGTTTGTTTAAGGATAACTCCACTCTTGTGGGCCTTGTGGAAGATGTGAGGTCTTTTGAAGGACTTGAATGAAGAGATAACGGTGGCTTGGAGATCTGAGATGAAGGGGTGTTCCGTGCGTGGGAAGCAGTGTGGGAAAATGTACTAAGGAGAAAGGAATGGGAGAATGGAATCCATGAGTGTCCATGATCTAAAAGATGTATTCTTTTAATAACCTTGCTTGGGTGGGAGGACCAGATTGCTGTTGTCTTTACTGAGGAAAACCCATGTGTTCTGTAACAATGAAAGAGTAGTGGAGAAATATGTGAGCCTGTCTATGGATAACACTTTTGATTATTGTACCCTCAAAGGAAGTAAGGCCGTTGAAGTCAATGGAACTATGTGACTGATATCAGCTGGAGACTGGACTCTTAGTTCCTTATATTTCTTCTGAGGGTATGTCTACACTGCAGTTACAAACTCACAGCTGGCCCATGCCAGCTGACTCAGGCACATCAGGCTTGGGCTAAGGGGCTGTTTAATTGCAGTGTAGATGTTTGGGCTCCACAGCTCGGTTCTAGGACTGTGCAAGATGGGAGGATCCCAGAGTTCAGGCTGCAGCCCAAACCCAAACATCTACACTGTAATGAAACAGCTCGTTAGCCCTACAAGCCTGAGGCAGCTGGCAGAGACCAGCGGTGAGTGTCTAATTGCAGTATAGACAGACTCTTAGCTCTCCAAGGGCCTCTGTTTACATTACCTGCCAAAGATTTTTCCTTTCTGTGAGCAGTACCTTAAAGGTTTTTCAATTTAATTTAGTTCTCTTGAATCAATTCTTATCCCTTGTCCATGGTGACACAGTGGGTCCCAGGTTTGTCCTGGCTGCAGAAATCTTCTATTCTCACCAGTATTTTTTCCACCTTTTTTTTAAGGTTATGCCAATTGTCTCATCTCTCTTCTAACTGGTTTGTGTAAGAAAAAGTCCTAGTAATGACTTTTTTTGTAATTCTTGTTGAGCCATAGTACTTCTGTTCTATCTCTATTCCCTTCAAAGACTCCTCTTTGAGTTTTATTCCAAACCAGCCCTTTACCATCTGGTCACTTTCCATTTTTCAGTTTATTTAAATAGTCTGATTTTGGCTTCCACCACAGCATGCTTTTTAAACAAAGGAAATGAGTGCCTGTGTGCTTTTAGTCACTCCATACTCTTTGCTACGCTACTGGAATTCATATTAATTATTCACACGACACCAGACATGTGCTTGGTGCCCTGCAGGAAAATAGGAGAATGCCCCTAGCCCAGGGGAGCTTCAGATCTGGGTACAATATAGAGAACTGTCAGGCATCTGGGAGGTATTGGAATGAACAGACCCAGGATATAAGGGAGTTTACTTAGAATTTTGCTTTTGTCTCACTTGGTGACTTTAGACAACTCATTTAGCAACTCAGTGCCTCATCCATAAGATTGGTACAATAATGCTTACCCAGCTTTGCTGAGCAACTTGATGAAAGGAACTATGTAGGTTTTAGTCAGTTTGATAAATAAGTGTGAGAGGGGAAAACACATTAAGCAGAGATTAAAGAACTGAGGCAGGGAATAAGGCATAAACCAGGCTTCATGCGATGCTAAGACTGCAAGGACATCAGAGTGAGCAGTGTATTTATACATTCTTGTTTTATTTCATGTATATTTTATTAATGCTGAAAAACTCTGCCCTTTGAGTGATAGCCTTAATTTGTTAAACCTTCTTTCATGAAGATCAGCTTCCCCTCTTTATTCTGTCTGCTTGATCTGTTTCCGTACTTAATGATTTTTTCCTCCCTGTTCACCCATCTGCCTCATTCAGCTGTTATTTCCCTCATCAATCAGCTGAAATGTATGAGAGGGCAAATAGCATTGACAGTAACTGCTGGCCTTGCTACCCCATTGGGACATGCAGTCTTAAAGATGACATTAAGAAGAAATACCTCATCGATTTTTTTAAAGTCATGAATTTTAAAGAGGAGAGTGTAGTAATTTGGCAGATTCTCTCATGGAAAACTGTCAGAATATGACCATCCAGGAATGTCTGTCATTTCAGCAACAGAGAGAAAATGCTTTTGAACTCATATTAAAGGAAAGCTATTTTCAAAGCTTCCAAAGCTGAGCTTTACTGCAATTGCTCTAGCTCCCAATCTTACATTGGGATTCTTCCCCCTCCCTTATTCTGAGACAACTGTTTATCTTTCTCCATCTATTATTTATTTGTCAAGTGCTGACAAATTCCCCAGTGTACAAGACACAAAATGAAGACATTCACTGCCTCAAAGAACTTATCATGTAATAGAGAAGATGGCATGTACTGGGAAGCTCTGAGGCAAGCTAACCCCAGAACTGATCTGTTTGGCAGGACAGCACTTAAGTTACTGCCAGCCACATGGATTAGTTAGTGCAGAGGCCAAAGAAAATAGTGCTGATTTTAGAAAGTCCTCTTGAAATGCTAGATATCCAGACACCTAGAAAGTCTGGATCTTCCTCCAAATTGTGGTTCTGCAGGACAAATTGCTAAACTCAGAATAAAGACTTCACTTCTTCTGATTTGGAACCATAGCAATGTTTAAAAAATGGAAGTCCTTTGTGTGACTGTTCCAGGTTCCGCCACTAACCCACTGGTTAATACTGGGCAAATTATTTCAGTGATCTGTGCCTCAGTTTCCCCATCTGTAAAACAGAGGTAATGATGCTTACTCTCCGATTCCAATTGATTTGAGAGCTTGAGATGAAAATGCTATTGTGGAGCTAAGCACAAGTTCTGTGCCAGTAATGGTGAGGTCTGGTGGTAATTTAAAATAATAATAGTTTGACCTTACTGTCCACGAGGCTTTGCTGAGTAACTTTATAATCTTATAGTTCCCTCTTCCCCATCTTTTATTTTGTCTCCCCTTTGTATCATTTAAACTGTAAGCTGTTTGGGGCAAGGACTGTCTCATTGCTATATGTTCTCAGCACACTTTTGGCACTCAGTGCGTAAACAGTAGTAATATTAAAATGTATTTCTAGAAGTGGAGCAGTGCAGAACTTCTGTTGTATGCAGGCTGTGTAGCCACCTAAGCAGGCAGCTTCTCAGCAGCTAATCCTAGAAAATGAGCCAAGCAGGATTAATTAGACTGAAGCTGGGAAGCATCAAGGATCTAGTAATTACATTATTTGATTGAAAATATTCATGAGGGTAAGTATTACAGGAAGCACAAAAAACATTTGTGAACATATGTTCACTGTGCCATGGACTCCTCTGCCATGCTCGATGTCACGTCTCAAGAGATGAGGAGCTGGCATGACTAGATCCTTGACATTTTTTTTTTAAAAAAAATAAAACTAGGAAAGCATGGGGTGGGAGATGGGGAAGTTTGCTTACTCTGGGACAGCTGGGGAATAGGACACATGTGGGGCCCAATTCTGCAGTTCTTACTCATGTGAGTGCTGAGTCCTACTGAATGATACTGCTCAGATGAGTCCAGGCTGCAAGTACAGGTCCTTAAACTGAAGGAGAGAGATTGCAGCTGGAATCCAGCCCACTGCCGTCCCTGAAGTGCAACAGAGACGTTCTCCAAAAACTGCATTCTGCTCTCCTCACTGCATTGAGGTTGCAGCCTTAGAAAGTTCCACTCCCAGAAAATCTGAGCACGGGCCTTGGGGAATGAAAGACTTGCCTGGCAAACACAACAGGTACAAGGAGCTGGATTTCGCTGGAAAGACACTGACCTCTGGTGGCCAGATGCAGCAGTTATAGGGGTTTATTCAGAATCAAAATATGGTTGTTTATTAGGCCCAGATAGAGCAGCAGCGAATGGCAGAGACGAGCCTTGGTCATACATGTGACCAACAGCTCGGGCACAACTAGTTTCCTCTTCCATGGCACGGACCATCTAGTTGGAAATATTTGTTCCTACACAATTTGATACGACTCCAATGTGCTTAAGCATTAAATGTGCTTGTGAAATAATATTTATATAGCATCTTTCATCTGGAAGGAATTCTCTCTGGAAACAAATTGCTCCAAATGCACACAAACAGCCCTGGAGTAGGAAACCTTCAACTATTAAAGTGTGATGGGGGGAAGGAGGGAATTCCTTAGCAGCTCCTCCAAGAGGACAAAAAGAGAAACAGGGAATTGTCAGCTAGAGAGACGGCGTGTGCTGCTCTGTCAGTAAGAGGAGAAGAAAGAGCAGGTAGCGATGGCAGAAACTCAGCATGCAGACCCTTGGCCTGAATTCCAGAGATTCAGAAAACCCATAACAATGGATAGGAGCAAAAAGTCACCGCTGGTGACAGGTAAGGGCCAGTCTACACCCGTCGTACTGCTTTAACTCTACTGGTGACATTCCCCCACCCCCACTGAGAATGGAGCTTGCACATGCCTATGCAAGCTGGGAATCATACCTCGGGCTCATAGCGCACATGCAGACATAGTGTTGGTTTTGCTAATTTGGGAGATTCTTTTCTAACCCTGACCAACACTCTCTTGGGAAACATTTGTAGATACCCAAATTCAGCCTGGCAGGAACAGTTTTCAAGGAGAAGGGAAGGGGCTTCAGGCTGCCTTGTAGCAGAAGGCCTGGTACGGGGGAAAGGGGCAGAGAGAGCGCTGGTAGGTCTAAGCTTTCCTCTCTGAACCAGGAATAGGTTTCAGTGGAGAGGCAACTGGGGCCAATCTCCCCAAGCTGGATAGGAATGACATTCAAAGGCAGGGGATTTCCCCTTCCCATCTGTCTATGTGTGACAGTAGGATGAACCAGGAGTGATACTTACATCTACCCTCCTCCTCCTCCTGCAAAAGTTTCCTCCTGAGCCAGTGTGGATCATGGGCATGATTAAATTTCCCTCCCAAAGTTCAAGAGGTAGTTGTTTGCTGTTTTCTTTCACCTGCCTCTTCCCACATCAGTGGAATGGAAAGCAAAACTTTCTAAGCAGCAGGCATATAGCAAACCCCTAGTTAATTACACATACTATTGTAGGCAATGGAAGAGCATTTAAGCAAATTTGGCAAGGTTGGAAATTTGCAATTTTATTTTGAAACCTTCCCTGCTTCCTACTCTGTGGGTCTATGGAAGTGCCTTTGATTGAATTCAGATGGAGAATTGGGAAGAAAAAGGCCAGAAAGGATCACCAGATTGTTTTGTCTCACCTCCTGCATATCACAGGCCACTGACCCCTCTCAGAACCCCCACATTAAACCCAGCAAACGACATGAGATGTAAGGATTACAGCGCACAGGAGACTAGACTATTGTGTGTCCCTGCTCTCTTCCAATGAACGCAGACAGCTTTAAAGGCTATTTTAAAAGTCTGTGTGCTTATTATATTAAAAAAATCTCAGGCCAGCATTCCTTTTTTGAAGGGGTGGGTTTGACCCCAGCATTTGTAGGATCTGATTGGCGATACCACAACCAGACCGAGCCACACCTTACAGTGCACCTTCCACTGTCCCGCAACTGAGAAGAGGAAAGGGAAGCTCAGTCTTAGTCCGGGGGACCGGGCACCTTTGGGCTGGGTGCTGTATGACCACAGACATCAAATTCATGGTTTTGCAGTGTCTATATTGAAGACATTCTTCATTTCGTTGGAGGAATCTATCCCACATTTCTCATAGCAAATATGCTGTCAGGGCCAGAGATGTTTTATTTGGGGGCATAAAGAGTCTTTATTTAGCTTAGTTCCATATAGATTTCATTGTGTGTTATTGCCTTTTAAAATGGAATTTGCCAGTAGGTCAGCCTGGCTTCATAACAATAGAACAACACTTGAATGATAACTAATCCATAGCTGGAATATAATAACCTTTCATTTAAGTAGCTATGAAGTCAGCTCTCTGAGAGAATGGAAATCAATATTGGCTTCTGTGGCATGCTCTGGACGAAATATTAAGTCCAGAGAGCCATAACAACTAAAGTTTATCTGGAGATTATAAACCAATAGTGCTAATATAAAAATGATCCATTATCCTCATCTAGTAAACTTGAGATGAATGCATATGATTCTCAGGCTGCTTTTGGAGAGTTTTTTTATTCACAGCAATGACACCTGGCGTGGGCACTGTTATTATTTCTTTCTATTGAGGCAATGCTTAGGAGTCCAGTCCTGCACCACAGCTCCTTTATGTGAGGTATTGTACAAACACAGAACTAAAAGGTCCCTGCCCCAGAGAGATTATGGTCTACTGCTCACACTTGTAGTAATGGCAGGCAGGCAAGATCCTCTACAGAAAGCCAGACCTTGAACCTGTAGGTGTGCTGTCAGCCAGCTCTCCACTAGATGGATTTGCCAGTCTAGCAATATTGGCTAAGGGCTTGGGACTTTTTTGCATCATTTCTATACCCATGAAAGCCCTGTCGATGCAGTTATACTTTTCCTAGTGCAGACCTGGCCATAGGGTGATTACAGCATCATTCTATTACTGTGTACTGGAAGCAGATTGACGTACCTCAACAGTGTGGCTGTTCTTTTAGCAGTTAATGTTCACTAGCCGTATAATAAGCTGCTTCAACTGTTGCTGATTTTTAGGCTCCTGGGTTCAACAGTCTGCTTGATCCCCAGTAGAGGCAGGGAATGTGCCACTGCAATACATTTCCATCATAATAAACCCTTTGTACAAGAACTTGTCACAACATGAAATAAAATTAACACTGCGTGAACACCCACGGTTGCTGCATACAATTTTATGCAATGAGGTTTATTGTGATTCATGCTAGTGGAAAAGATGAGGTTGTGTTTTTAGAACATTCAGACTCTGTTACTGAATAAATGTACATTTTGCAAGTCAACATTTTCTTGTCACTTTAAGATTCCACCTCAATCCCTGAATGCAATTATGGATCCCAGATTGGGCTGTGTCTGAGCAATGCAGCCTTTACTGCTTGCTCTAACTTGGGGCAGGCCTGCTCCCCAGTGTAAAGTGGAGCAGTGTCCAAGCCGCTGTGCTTTATATCAGCTGCTGAAAACCCCGCAAAGGCTGTCCCAGAGGTAGAGATCACAGAAACGCACCGGTCATTTTTTGCAGCCACTCCTCCTACTTTTGGGGCTGGAAGGTGGTGGAGTGGGAGTGTCATGGAGCACGTCACTCGCCTCTGGACTGGCACCTTCTTCAGGTTGCTCTGGGGATTAGCTCGAGGTCGACACCCCTGTCCTCAGTCTCCATACTGTCAGTCCTTCTCCACTGTCTGCCTGCAGCTCCTTGCACAGCCAGGGACTGCGGAGTCCTCTTCCCGACTCCGCCTTCTGGCTGGGTCACTATCTCTGTTTCCCCATCCAGGGGAGTTTAGTTACTAATTCAGCCACTTCCCTAGTGGCAACTGCAGTCAATAGTGCTGTTACTTCCTCAGTGGCAAGTGGAGGGGAGACCTGGGCCCACTCACTACTCTGGGTTCCAGTTAGGGTGACCAGACAGCAAGTGTGAAAAATGGGGACAGGGAGTGTGGTGGGGGAGGGGTGGCGGGGGAAGGGTTGCAAAAGGGGCCTATATAAGAAAAAGCCCCAAATATCAAGACTGTCCCTATAAAATCAGGACATCTGGTCACCCTAGTTCGAATCCAGGGACACTCCAAATCTCAGTTACTTATTGTATTCCTTTGCCTCTACTCTCACTGCATTTCCCTGAGCCACTTCCCACAATATACTCCTCAGTCTCAGCAGCCTGTCTGGAGTTCCCTCCCTTCTCCCTGGGTTCCTGTCTGCAGGGAGCTGTCCAAGGTGCTACAGGGTTGCAGCCTACTCCACAGTACTCCCTGTCCAGGCAGCTATGAACCCTGCTCTGCCCTGAGGCTCTTTTTATACGGGATAAGTTAGCTATATTATAAAGATCAGTTAGCATAAGTGAGTTAATAACAACCATGCTGAGCTTGTGTTTGTTTGCGTTATGCTGATGGTTTGAAAATGGTGCTGAATTTGGACAATAAGAGAGGTCAGTAGACATCACAAGATAACCATGGGTAGCTGGGACGAAATGTTGGAGACTTCCTTAAGGTAACCACATTACTATGGCGATAAGGCGACGTAAAAGTTAATGAGTTGAAAGGAGAACTATCCAACTGGCCTATCAAGTGACAAGCCTCTCAGTAATATTGGGGTAACATCCTCAAAGACGGACATGAGGGGGTTCAACCCTCATGCATATTAAATAAGCTTTAGTGGTCCTATGCATATCTTACTATACATGGGGCCTGGTTGATGGCTGGAGTAGTCACTTCCTGGGGGGTCATAGTTCCTGACCCTCAACAGGAGACAGGCACCTCCACTCTTCTTCAGGATTCTATCTGGCTATAGGCAGATGAAAGAATTAGAGAAACTGGTGCTGCACACTTTGTACCTTCAGACCATTACAATCTCCACAGCAGTTCTATTTACCAGGGGTTTTCTATGGAATAAGGCTTTTAATAAAGGTACATCTAATTAGATATGGTGGTTGTTTCTTGCATGCTCCTCGCGTCTCCAACCCAATCAGTGATAATGGTGATGTTAGCCAGGATGTTTTGAATACTGTTGTAGCCATGGAGATTGGACCTTTGTCTAATACTAGTGTTTAAATATTTCCTAGAAGTATATCTTTTAGAAAAACCATCCAATCATGATTTTAAAATTGCATTTTTAAAGAAGTGTCTCTTTTTGGAATTTGACATAGGTTCTAATTCTATCTTCTCTTCCCTGTATAAGGAAGAAGGATAAAAAAAATCGTATCTAAACTGTATTTATTGTTCCCACAACTAGTGGTTTAACCATATTCACTGCTGGAACAAACTTCCTATATGTGTTACCCAGGATTAAGTTAAAATGAAAACTATCCTCTTTTATGCTCCAAAATGAGCTGTTCTGTGCTTTAGGATCTGCAGGAAGGCCACAAAGCTTGCAGATCACTGCGGTTTCCAATGATTTTCTGGAAACTTTCATGTTAGCGATTGAATATCTCTCTTCTAATCAAGTGTAGAATGAGGTAGATGCATGAGCAGGTATTGCTCAGATACCATGGTGATGGTCATGCTCTAATCCTCTAGATTTTCAGTGAACTTTTGTTAAGTGTTCAATACTGTCTTTTTAAGAGTGTTTATGGCTCACATTGGTTGAAATTCTTGATTTTTTTTTTCAGGGCTTTCAGCCAAACTCTCCAATAAGACTATCAATTAGCAAAGCTCTTTATAAACAGGCACACACACTTAGAAGGTAATTTATAGAGTAGCCTTGTCTCCAGTTAATAAGCTGTTACCTTTTTTATTATTTTATTGGGAGAAGTCTCAATTTATATGGATATTTTGATGCACTGTCAAATTAATGAAAGGAACATCTATGAAATGCACAGGTGTAGTTCTTAATTCTACTGTTCTAATAGAATTATGTTGCACTGGATGTTAGAGACATGGACATGACTCCAAGAAAAAGCAATGTTAGTGAATGTATAGTACAATAAGAGACTGAGGACTGAAGAAAATGATTTGTTAATAAATGGATTCTTGATACTTGATTGTTAGTACTAGGACTGGCAGTTTCCTTTCTTCTCTGTGAATCCAGGGCTCCCAAACATGCCATTTTGACAGCCCTGGAGAGTGAAGTCCTCACTTTATCCATATTACATACTGGACTGGGTGAAATAGACAAAATAAATAACTTAAGATTTCTCCTTTCAGTCCTGCTGATACTGTGAATAAAGGGGCCAATGGTGAAGGAATTTTTGGGTTGGATCACTATGAACTAGAGTGAAACCACCAACTCATTTTACAGAGACCAAAGAACAGTGGGTAGATGGTAGCAGTTTCCAGTCATTTGTATTATTTATTTGTATTGACACAGTGCCTAGGATCTCTAGTCATGGATCTGGGACCACACTCTGCTAGGTGCTTACAAACACAGAACACAAGATAATCCTTGCCCCAAATAACTTAGTCTAAGTAATTAGTACCATGAGACATACTATTAATATTAAACTTTTCTTGTTAATTAAAGCAGTCATCATCATGGTGCATCTCTCTCACTGGTACAGTATATAAAACAGAGAGAACCAAGGAAAAACTGGATCTAATAATAATTTCAAGTAATTTGATTTCTGAAAGTCATACCCCACTAAGGAGTTCAGTGCAAGGCCCTGTTTAAAATTCAGTCCAGTTACAAACATAATAAAATTAACAGTACAAGAAAACTCACCAGGAAAATATTTTTAGAAACAGAAAAGGACAATTTTTTTTGAAGTGGTGAGGGGTCCTAAAAAAGTAGATGGTGAAGCCATTTGTTTGATTTTGTTTATGAAGGCATTTGGAGCTAATTTTTAATGAGAAGTGGTACAATATTTAACTTGGAGACTGCACAATTTGGGCTTTACTCTGCAGCTACTGTGGATCATGGTTTCATAAAGTTTATGGGCAGAAAGGACCTTTAGATCACCTTGTCTGATTTCCTGTATATCATAGGCCATTAAACTTCACGCAGTCAACCCTGAGTTGAGCCTAGTGACTTGTGGGTAGCTATGGCATGTCTTCCAGAGGGGCATCCAGTGTAGATCTGAAGACATTCAAAAATGGAAAACCCATCACTTCCCTTGGTAGTTTCTTCCAATGTTTAAACACTTTCACTGTTAAACATTTGTGCCTAATTTCTGAACTGAATTTGTCTGGCTTTTGCTTCCAGCCACTGATTCTTGCTATTTCTTTTTCCACTAGAGTAAAGAGCACTTCAGTCCCCAGTATTATCTCCCCTTGATTACACAGTGTAATCAAGTCATTTCTCAGTCTGTTTTTTTCCAGAAGCTAAACAGATCGAGCTCTTTCAGTCTGTCACTGTGCAGCATTTTCTCCAATCCTCAGAACATTTTGTGGCTCTCTTCAATTTTTCAACATAATTTTAAAATTGTGCATACAAGAACTGGACACAATATTCTAGTGTGAGTCTCACCGATGCTATATACAAAGGTGAAAGCACTTCTCTACTCCTACTCGCTGCTCTTCTACATATACCTCCAAGGATTGCATTAATCCTTTTCCCCAGAGCATCACACTGGGATCTCATGTTGCATTGTCTACTATAACCCCTCAGTCCACTTTCCAGTGTGCAGTCCCTGTAACGGGGTCGAGACTCACCACCACGGGGATTCCTGCTGGTTAGTCTGGGAATTAGCTCTGTCAGCTATGGAACATCCTCCGCGCCTGGTGTCTCACCCGTTGTCTGTTCTGCTAGTTCAAAGAGACCCACATTGCTTGGTGGCCCAACCACTCCAGGACAGTCCTCGTCTGCTTCAGGATACTGCCCACTACTCCAGTCTCACCCCCTTCCGGTGGGAGGGGGGGCAATAAAAGTCCTTTGCCTGTCACCTGCCTCGATGGCCAACCACAACCCCAAAGTCTAGCCTCTTACCTTAAGGGCCAGTTGCAGTCCCTTTCAGCCACTCCTCCACTGGCAGGTGAGGTACCAGGGGGAAGGAGGGACCCAGGCCTGCCCGCTACTCTGGGTCCCAACCCAGGGACCCTCTAGCAGCAGCCTCTCTGCCCTCCTTCTCTCCCATTGTTAGACTATGTTCCCTGGGCCACTTCCCTTTTGGCTCCTTGCACCTTCTCAGCCCTTCTAGTCAGGGCTGCAGCCTGGCAGGTAATGGGCTGGAGTTCATCTCTGCTCCCTCAGGCTTGCCCAGCACTATGCTGTCCAAGGTGCTACTCCCCTGCTTCAAGGGTCAGTCCTCCTCCCTTGCTAGTTAGGGAAAGACTGCCTGCTCCTCTGCTAGGCAGTCTTTATATAGGGCCTAGCCTGGCCCTGATTGGCTGCCTCTTTCTTGACCCTGATTGGCTCCTCACAGGCCCATGCCTCTGTGGCCTGTTCTAGCCCAACTTCTCATGAAGTGGAGCAGCCACCCCACTACACTCCCCCATTCTGTATATCTGGCCTGCATTCCTTGAGGCCAGATGTACGGGCTGCCACCATATTGTCAGTTTCAGAGTAACTGCACCTGTACTTCAGCCCTTGTACCCACCTCTGTCCCACTCCAGGAGTTCCCAGTCAGGTCTCGGGTCTACAGATTTCACCTGTCTCTGGGCAGGGACCCTTGTTCCATTTCCTTCTAACCATGGGATGGAGGTGGGGGCAGGGGTTAAGGCTGCATACCTCCCTGCCTTACACTTTGATAGCCTCAGCAAGTCAGCCTGCCTAAAGATCAGTGCTTATGCTTTGCTTTCTCTCCAAGGGCTATGAAGAGTATACTGCCAACAGTTGAAAATTACACATAGCTCTTTCCAAGCAAGCACAAAAGCATTATAGAGAAAACATAAAAAATACAATTCCTATACACATGCTGAAAGCTTAGCAATGGTCGCCATCAGTCTTATGGGGCCCTAGTAGGACAAAGTCTGTCTAACTCTTTATGGGTTGGGCGCCCCCCCCCCTTGGGCATATGTTCCTGTCTTTTTGCTGGATTGGAATGAAGGCTGTTAGACAGTTCAAATGCAGCTTTTCAAAGTCCCAAGCCCTTTGTTTTCCTATTCTTTCAAAACCCAGTTTGTACCAGCATATGTGAGCCTCCCTAGCAGATGATACTACTTTGGAGATGTTTACAAAGTAAGAGATTCACCCTAATCAGGCCCCACCCCAGACTTTTAGTTTCTGAAGAAGCTGTGGTGACTCTCCTCCATGAAGTACAACACAATCATACATACAATTCTGGCTTACTGTGATGCATACACTTCATACAGTATGTTTCCCTAAAGATACCATACACGTTTGCAACATCTGTCACAGTAGGCTGGGGAGAAATGGAGATGTATCACTTACCACAAGCCTCAAAGGCCTGCCTGTCTATTTAACTCTTTGGCGCTTGCATGCTTTATCCCATATGCTGTCCCCTGTGCATGGGAAAAGCGGCCTGTAAAAATTCATTAAGCTGCCCCCTTATCCTCTTTTACATCCTCCTTAAAACTCATCTCAGCACAACACCTACAAGTCACTCCCAGCTGGCATTGACCTCTAAGCTGAGACCCTTGCTTCTCTGATAAACTTTTTTTATTGTAACCAAATCCTTCCAAACCACCCTGCTCCATTTACCTATTTCATCCTACTGTTGCATCCTGTCCGGCCTGAGCTCTCTGGTGCAGGGACTGTCTTCTTCATTACTTGACTTGACAATGCCTAGCACAATGGGCTTGACTGGCACTAGCATCAACAATAATGAATACCCCAAAATGATGGTAATTAAAAAAAATCTGTTCTATCAGTACTATTTTTGTGGGGAGAGGGAGAAACAATCACAAAAATGTATTTTATAAAAAGTAAATAAGGTGTTTCATAATAAGTACAACTATCAATGGGCTTTAGTTTCATAGGTCATTTATTCACTAACTAAGGTACTAAATGTCCTGTTTTGGTTTGGACCCTTAGCTCCTCCCAACAACTCATGTGCCTAGAAAATAAACTGTATATTAAATAGAATAATTTATATTATGCAAAAATCAAGACACATGGTGGATGCACAATATCAGAATTTCATTTGAAAAGCTGGTTGTTCAGTCTTATGTTTTTATTGTCTCTATTAGTAAATTCAACATACGATTCAAATTTAGAGCCAAATCAAATCTGAATTTGGGGTTCCTGAAACTGACACTGCATAGAGATAATTACAGGATCATGGCCTAAATAAATTCAGAAGGAATCCAAGTTAATGTAACTAATAACTTCTTATGACTTCCCCCCCACCCCCTGCTGCATTTTGTGTGATACACCAACTCAAAGTCCTTTGTACTCTGTTGGGGAACAATTGATGATCAAAGTCATAAAACAAAAGCATCCCTCAAAATGCAAAATTACTGACAAGACCTTTTGAAAATTTACTAGTGTGATGCTAGAACTTTAAGTAAATGTCACCTGAAAACCCACGTTTGGAGAAGATAAGAAATACTGACTTCAGAAGTATAGGGTAGACCACAAAAGCTGTGTACATAGAAGTTTTCATATGTATTGTGTGGGTTATGTCAGACACAATGCTTAACAGTGTATGGAGGAGGGTTAATGAATATGAAATTTGAAAAGATATATAAGAAATTAAGTGAATAATGGCCCAAGTCAGAAATACCAGTCCGGAAACTGAAAGAATGAGACTGAAGAATCAGACCAGAAGGCATGAAATACATAAAAAAGCCTTCTGGTACACCACAACTTGGCAACTTGGACCCCTGCCTGTTCCACTTTATCTGTTTATTCTCTGTCATAAATATATTTTCAGAAACTGTACATGACACTCATTCTGTCTGAAGATTTACAAATAAAGGTAAAAACAGATTTTCTAAATTAGGTAGACTCATAACTCAATTTCCCATTTTATACAACCTTAAAACTCATTTATTAAGACTCTCATACACTTACCAAGATATAACTTATATCCCAGCACCTATTTACATCTTACATACCCTCTGAATTTGGCTCACTGTGTATGAGTGTAATTTGATGATACATACCCAGGTTTTAGAAGAGAGGTGGAGCAAGAAAAGCAGCTAAACTAGTAGAGCAAGAAAGTGCAAGTTTAAATTGCACCTTGACTTTACCTCCCTCTTGCTCACTGGTGTAAAATGACACTAACTTAGATTTTTGTACACAGGGTGTCAGTAGTACTACGGGTATCCAACTGAACTGTCTCCATTTTTTTTATTTGATCCTGAATTTGATCCCTAGAATTCTGGAAAAATACAAACACCTTTTGACAACCTTGTGTGACAATCTGCTGTGTATGTATTAACTCAATTTTTTTTAAAATGCAGCACTATTTTCCTGTGGGAAACAGAATGAAGACAGATAAAATCCATTCAGTATGAGGACATACACAACATTTTTACAAAGGAAAATTTATTTGTTACATATACCACATATAAAATTAACATTAACTGGAACAGACCTAATTGTTTCAATCATTTATGAATAAGCAGTTATACTGTAGACTACAAAACTGTACAATTTTAAATCTAGTAACTGATTTTTATAGCATAGTGCAATTGTAACATTTTATAACAAAGAATTGTGCCATTTTTATTTAAATAAAGTGCATTAAATCATTTTCATGTATACAACAAGGAGTGCTGTAGTTGCAGTCCAAAGCTTTAACCTTGGAGGAAACTCATAACATTTTAAAATTTGTAAATTTCTTTACACACTTGTAACCTATTAGGCAGTCCAAGATGTAACCACAGGTCTTTGTATACTAAGCCAATAATTGGGATTAATATAAAAAGCAATTCATGCAAAAATTCAAACTACTGGGATTAAAGCTGTTTGGCTCCTACTGATATGTGTATTTCAGAAAACATCTCCATGCAGCTGCTATTGCTAAAACATTTCACAATAAGGTATGTAATCATTATATTGAAGTCACCAATATTATGTATTTTGGTGAACTATAGTCAGTTTCTTAAGGAATGCTGTCCCTTGAATGTATGTAAGAGGACAAGCACTGTAAATTTACATAGTAATTTTTTACTGCACATGGTTGTGAAAAGAAATATTCCCCGGGATTTGGTTAGTGAACATGTATATAACTCTAGAAAACTGTAAAATGATTCTATCAGCCCAGGGGATTCTAAACTGATCAGCTGGAGTTAAATATAAACTTGATGTCATACACACAGTCTTAACAGTTATGTGCTGTGAAATTTCTGTTTCTAACCCCATTTACTATCATTTTCATAGTCCTTTTGCAAGTACAGTACAGCTGAGGGAAACAAAAGGAAGAACTACTGCAGGCTTTAACCCCAAACTGCTTCAGAAGGAAGGGGTATGGAATGAAAGGTGGACAGAGGTCTACTGTACATACTTCTAAAAGTAACAAGCAAAATAAAAGCCCCATTGACTTCAATGGGATTTGGATCAGGCCCAATATGCACAAGGCCAAATTCTGCCCCCCAATGCATGTGCAGGGCTTTCACAGGTTTTGTGTGAGCATTGGGGAATAGGCCCCACAGGCTTGTCACTGCACTTGGATTTTTACTATAGAGCTTAGTAAAATTATCTGGAATTGTATTCCTATCCTATATTTTGGCAAACACCATTCAATTATTTCTGCTTTCTCCTTGACCCATTTCCTATTCCTATCCTTAATAGCTTGTAGGAACACCCAGAATAAATGAAAGTAGATAACTGTATGTTTAAGGCGCTACCCACGTTGGAAGAGCTGTTGTGTAGAAAGCCACACATCTGAACATGTCTACTGATGTGCTGAGCACCATGGGTCTGATATAGCTCTCTGTCTGCAATGGAGGGAAGCACAAAATGGGGAAGGGGGAACAGAAGAAAGGAGCAGGAATTCATGGAAAGTCAAGTGAAGTATGATCTCCTATTCCCATCAGGTCTGCAGAAACATCGCTGCACTCATTCCATGTGATTTTACAGATAAATGCAGGCACTGCTATGCAGATCTGAAATGGGCAAACCATGCTGCCAGGACGGAGTCAGGGAGCAGCACAAAGGGGGCTGAGTCAACACACTGATTCCCCAGATTTCAATGCCAAAAAACTGTATGTTCCTGGAAGATCTTGTGGTATCTTCCTATTGAGAGGGCCAGGTCCCTGCCCCCTTCCTATAGCCACTTCTCTGAAAGGAGCATGGCTGAATTTTCTGTGGCTTTAATGGGCCCGATCCTAGGAGGTGCTGAGACTCTCCTAAGAGGAGACTTCAGTGGGAACTGAGGGCAACTGATGACTCACAGGAGTGGGCCCAAGCGGCAGAGATTTTAAGATTTACTCTCTTCTGTGGGATTTTCCCTGAAGACTATGTGTGTGTGTGTGTATATATATAAAAAAATGTTGTTACTTCTATTTTTAAATACATGGAATAGGCTCAGATGCTGTAGTGATGGGGGCTTTCTGAGTTCCTAGTGAGAGACAGAGATGTGGTGATGGAATACTGCATGCACAAACACAGACACTGCATACTGGTCCATCTACTCACATACTCTAGTTCCAACAGTGGGCAGTAGTAGATGTGTCTGAAACCTCATAACAGGCAGTTACTGGGAAAATTTCTTCCCGACCCCCTTGAAACAAGAGGGTTTATATCCCTTCCATACTTTTGGTGGTTTTTTTGTTTAGGTTTTAAACCCCTACCCCTGTAACTCTGGATGTTCTCATTAGTCATATACATTTCCAATCTTTTTTTGAATCCTATTAGACTGTTGGTCTCAATGTCCACTGATCATACTTCAGCTACCCATGACATGGAAGGAATATGTTTAAACTAGGGCTATCAAGTGATGAAAAAGTTAATTAAGATTATTCACTCAATTAAAAAATTATCAATCATTAATCACGTGATTAATTGCGCTGTTAAACAATAACAGAATACCCTTTATTTAAATATTTTTGGATATTTTCTACATTTTCAAGTATACTGATTTCAATTACAACAGACAATACAAAGTGTACATTGCTCACTTTATTATTTTTATTACATATATTTGCAATGTAAAAAACAAAAGAAATAAGTATTTTTCAATTCACCTAATACAGGTACTGTAGTGCAATCTCTTTACCATGAAAGTTGAACTTACAAATGTAGAATTATGTACAAAAACCCCCTGCATTCAATAATAAAACAATGTAAAACTTCAAAACCTACAAGTCCACTCAGTTCTACTTCTTGTTCAGCAAATCATTCAGACCAGCAAGTTTGTTTACATTTGCAGGAGATAATGCTGCCAACTTCTTGTTTACAATGTCACCTAAAAGTGACAACATGCATTTGCATGGCACTGTTGTATCCAGCATTGCAAGATACTTGCATGCCAGATGCGACAGTCATATGTCCCTTCATGCTTCAATCAACATTCCAGAGCAGATGCATCTATACTGATGACAGGTTCTGCTCGATAATGATCCAAAGCAGTCCGGATTGATGCATGTTCATTTTCATAATCTGAGCCAGATACCACCAGCAGAAGGTTGATTTTCTTTTTCGGTGGTTCAGGTTCTGTAGTTTCTGGGTCAGAGTGTTGTTCTTTTAAGACGTCTGAAAGCATGCTCCATACCTTGTCCCTCTCAGATTTTGGAAGGCACTTCAGATTCTTAAACCTTGGGTCGAGTGCTGTAGCTATCTTTAGAAATCTCACATTGGTACCTTCTTTGCATTTAGTCAAATTTGCAGTGAGTGTTCTTAAAATGAACAAAACGTGCTGGGTCATCATCTGAGACTGCTATAACATGTAATATACGGCAGAATGAGGGTAAAACAGAGCAGGAGACATACACTTCTCCCCCAAGGAGTTCAGTTACAAATTTAATTGATGCATTTTTTTTTTATAATGAGCGTCATCAGCATGGGAGCATGTCTTCTGGAATGGTGGCCGAAGCATGAAGGGATATACGAATGTTTAGTGTATCTAGCACGTAAATACCTTGAAATGCTGGCTACAAAAGTGCCATGTGAATGACTGTTCTCACTTTCAGGGGACATTGTAAATAAGAAGCAGGCAGCATTATCTCCCCTAAATGTAAACAAAATTGTTTCTCTTAGCGTTTAGTTGAACAAGAAGTAGGACTGAGTGCACTTTGTAGGCTCTACAATTTTACATTGTTTTGTTTTTGAGTGTAGTAATGTAACCAAAAAAATCTACATATGTAAGTTGTACTTTCATGATAAAGAGATTGCACTATAGTACTTATACGAGGTGAATTTAAAAATGCTATTTTTTTATCATTTTTACACTGCAAATATTTGTAATAAAAATAACAAAGTGAGCACTGTACACTTTGTATTGAGTTGTAATTGGAATCAATATATTTGAAAATGTAGAAAAACATCCAAAAACATATAATAAATTTCAATGGGTAGTCTATTATTTAGCAGTGCAATTAAAACTGTGATTAATCAACAGCTCTAGTTTAAACTGATGGGATACCAAAATGTGCTAGAACACAGTTTTTCTGTCCTTTCAAGAAAGCAGAAGATATATAATTGTTTTATTGCCTGAGCTCTTAAAATGATGAGTGGATTTATTATGTAAAAGAGATTTATAAAAACATTACTTTTTTGAATTTCTGAAAATATAATTAGTGTTGCGTTCCAATCCTGAAAAGTGTTGAGCATCTCCACTGTCAAGATGAGCAGCACTCTACATCTTACAGGGTGGAGTCCTTAGAACAGGGGTCTCCAAATTACGGCCCGGGGGCCGGATCCGGCCCGTGGCGTGGATTTGTCTGGCCCCCCAGCCCCAGCTGAGCAGGCATGTGGAGAAACCACTGCTGCCCCCCTGCACGAGCGGCTGCCAGTAGCCATGTGTGGAGGGGTGAGTGCCCCCGCAGTACAGCTGGAGAAGCAAAGGGGTGGGGGGGTCACAGCAGCAGCCCGCGAAGCCCCTTCAAAAATCTAATATGGCCCTCGTCTCAAAAAATTTGGAGACCCCTGCCTTAGAATTTTGTGTTTAATATACAATTGAGTAAGGACTCCAAGATCAGGCCCTTACTGAGACATCCTTGCAGTTTTAAATCATTGTAGGATACTTTGCAGTTCAGGATTAAATAGGATGAGAACATACTACCAATGTAAATATAAACAATGTAGCAGCAATTCACTTGAACTTTTCCCTGCAAATAAAACAGATATCTCTTGCAAGAAAAACATCCACTGATACAGATTTTTTTTTCATTGTAAATTTGCTACAGCCATACAGGAAAGTGTTATATCAAACTGCAGAAGCAATAGCCAATCAGAAATATACAGGCAATTATCTAATGTGATCCATTTGTTTTTGGGAAATTTGAAAATGAGTGAATTCATTTTTAAAGCATTTTATTTTGTTTTTTTTTTATTAAAGGTTTCTGGGTATACATATACAAGTACTAAATTTGGCCTCTAAATGTAAAAATGTAGATCCCTTACTTATGTAGGATTATGATACTTCTGAATTACAAAATGGCAGATCCTTGGAGCTAAAGATATAGGAGGCCAGATTTTGATCTCTCACTGCTATAACTAAAAAGCCACTCCATTACAGTCATTAGAATTGCAGCACACCAAGAAAAGGAGGATGTAATTGAGGGGACACTCAGACCCATAATATGTAGCTGTCATCACATTTTATATTTCATTTTTGTTTATACTATGAATTATTTTGTTTAGAAATTACATTAAACAAGACTAAACAACTGCAGATATTGTCTTAGTTGGCTTTTTTCAATCTGAGTTCTATTGAAAATGAACTTTAAAATCAGTTAAAATGATTTGATATTGATAGACATAATATTATGTTTGATTAAATATGCACTGATACTATTTCTATTCTTAATATTTACATACAAACTAGTTAGTTAACAAAATAGGCAATTTGGGGGGAGAATTTCAAAAGTATCTAAGGAATTGAGGATCGCAAATTCCATTAATTTTCAATGAGACTTGTGCTCCTCAGGACCCTATAAACTTCTGAATATTGCCCCACAAATTACACTGAAAAACTTCAATAACATTGTGAAACAAACCTTTTCATAAGTATTAGAATATTTATTTATAACAAGATTTTTTTTGTGGGGGGGGGGGGATCAGTTACCTTCTCTTCTGAGTCTCATCAAGCTGTACAAAATTTCTAATTTGCTATGTTCACGTTTTTTCCTCCCTTGTTACTGAAGGTTTTGTACTATATATATTTACTTCATCTCATTTAGAAGGCTAGGCTAATTTAGCCTACAAGATCAGCAAGAATTGAAATAATAAACTTCAGCACAGGCATTTCTTATGTAACATGTTTGGTAGCATATTTAAAATCACTTTCAAGGAAACAACTACAATAAAGTTAAGGGCTCATCTCTTCTTCAGAAGAAATAGGAATGTATCATGATGTACCCTAAAAAATAATCCACTGTTGTGCCTGTTCTTAAATTGGCAGAAAGCTCCTACTGACTTTAACTGAAGTTATGCATGCCAGGATTGCAGGATAAAGGCCATTCATAATTAAAATACAAGCCAGCATGTCAAATTTACAGAAAAGTGGCAGTTCATTTGCAATTAAATTTGTGCATTTTTTTCAGCTATACATTTGTGCAGATATGATGGTCATCATTAAAAGACATATTCACCAATAGGTACTACACTGACTTATATAAGAACAAAGTAACACGGAAATTGCTGTACTACACCAAACCAGTAGTTCATCTGGTTCAGTACCCTGTTTCCAACAGTTCCATAGGACAGCTGCAGAATAACTTGCAAATGGGAAATACTTTTACCCTAATTTCAGTCAGTTAGTAGTTGCATAATTCTCTGACCTATAAAAACTTACCTCCTTTGACCTTTTTTATTTCATCTTATGTAAATGTGAAGGTCCTCATCCATACAATTGCAAATCCTTTTTAAAATAATGATAAACTTTTGGCCTAAGTGATATACTGTGGCAGTCAGTTCCACAGGTTACTATTACCTTTTACCTACTTTTACTTTGGACAAGTATTTCCAAATGTATTGCCTTTTAATTTAATTGGAACTCCCCTTGTTCTTGTATTATGAGAAAGAGAAAATAATAAGGCCTGATTTATCATCCCTATAGCACTCATCATTTAGTATGCCTTTATTATGTCCCTGTTAGTTTCCGCTCTATAATAAATAGCCCTAATCTTGTCAATTTCTAATGATTTTCATTGAACATCCCTGAACTGCTAGTGACCAAAATTGAACACAGCATTCCAAGTTTTCACTGTTGGAGCATTAAACCAACATTTTTACTGAGCTGTTGACAAAAATTCCCCCATCCCAATCTTTTTTTTTTTTTTTTGGAGGGGTTGCAAGTCATTTAGAACCCAGGAATGACTGTGAGTAGTTCAAATGATTCCTTCTAATGTATCATTCCGTCCTACCAGTAACTTGTATCTATCAACACTGAATTTTCATTTGCCATCATGTTGCCCAATTGTCTAGCTTTGTTGATGTTAATGATACTGTCTGCTCATACACAGTGCATTGCATGACAGGGGCCTAATTTTGTGCCACCTGCAAATTTTGCCACATTGTTCATCCGCCTTTCTAGTTCATAAATCAATGTATTAAATAGTAACGTCTTACCAGGACTCCTTGGGGCACCATAATGTTTAGAGATGCTGCACCTTGGGAATTACATTTGACTAGAAATATTTTATTTATTTTGATTTCTAATATGCAGAAGAGCACTTGTTCACATGCTCGGTGCTTTGCCATCAATTCAACGCTAGTCTTCCAGTAGTCCCTAACAAAATATAGCCTCAACAGTGCTTCCCAGACCCACCCAAAAAGGGCCACATTAAGAACAACCTTCCTCAAAAGCCTGGGTGAACGTCAACAAACACACTTGAAATAGCCTGGATCTGCTCCACTGTTGTTGAAAGAAACCCTTAAGATCACTATAGCTGAAAAAGATTAATGATTCTTTTAACTTGGCTCTAAATTTTCAATCTGTTTACTTTGTGCATTTGATTGTATTTTGTGTAATCAGTCCCACTCCTTTGTGGATGGTCACTTTCTGGCCCTGTTTCATGTACTGGCCTAATGAAACCAGCCTCATATATTGCTCTGGAGAGACCTTGTATACTCTTTTCTTTTAGGGTGTTTAAAACTGACACGAGCAGTAAAGCTGAAACTGAAGAGGAAGTAAGTGGAGATGTACACACAGATGACCAAGAAAGGAAAACAGGAGGAGTTTAGACACTGTGGTTAATTTATATATTAGCTCAATTTTAGTTACCGCTTGTATTTCCTGTATAGTGCTCAGAACTATTTCAAGAATAGCCTATGTGTTCTAGAACTGGCTGTTCTAACAAGATTATCAATTAAGTGGTCAAGAAACTGATTCTCTACAGCAGAGGTTCTCAACCTTTCTCTTTCTGAGGCCACCTCAGTCATGGTATAAAAACTCCACAGCCTACCTGTGCCACAATAACTGATTTTCTGCATTTAAAATCCAGGGCCAGCTTTAAGGAATAGCAAGCTGAGCAACTGCATCGGGCCCCATGCTGCAGGGGGCACTGTAAAACTAAGTTGCAAAGGCTTCTGCTTCAGCCCCATGTGGCGAGGCTCAGGGCCCCACACTTCACCCCCATGCAGTGGGACTCCAGCTTTCTGCCCTGGGCCCCATCAAATCTAACACTGGTCCTGTTTGGCAGACCCCCTGAAACCTGCTCGTGGCCCCAAATCCCTGTTTGAGAACCATTGCTCTACACTCTTTCCAGTGTGACATCTAACCAGTCTATATGAGGACACGTGAGGTCACCCATTACTACTCTTTTGTTATATTTAATTGCATCTTTGATTCTGCTCAAAAGTGTGCTCGTGATATCTTTCTCCTGATCAGGAGGCAGTGGTACCCTAACAGTGTACTTTTATTCTCATACTTAAGATTTGCATCTAGTAAGATACTCTGTATGGTCAGAAATGTGATTTCATGAGATGCTGCTCAGTCTTTCTGGCATAGTGATAGTTCTCTGCCTCTGTTACTTAATCTGCCCATTCTATATAGTATCCACTTTTATCATTCCTTTCTCCATTCCACTTAAATGCCTATAATGTCAAAATCTCTTTCCATTACCAGACATGCTAGTTCTCCTATTTTTGCTTTCAAGCGTTTCACATTGTTATGTACGCAATTAATTTTTTTTATTTTTGGATGGTACCTGAGATATCAGCATTACCATCTATTTTAAACACAGGGAAATGATTGATGTCTTGGATATCACTATGTGGTAACAGTTTATTTTTAAATTGTGACCATTCTACCCAGTATTTTCACTCAAAAGCAGGAGCATATGCCCTTCTTGTGGATGAAAGTGGGTTCCCACATTTTGAAAATATTGTCCTTTGATTCTAGAACAAATTTACAGAAGTGAGGAAACCAACAATTATTCATGAATGGCCTGATTATCAGTGGCGCTGAGCAGTCCCAGCTCCCCTTGACGCAGTGGGGAGCTGCTGGTGCTCAGCAGCACTGAAAATCAAACCAAAAATGTCCATACTTAGTAACTATATTAGGGAGGAAAAGGAGGTAATGAGAAAAGAATGAGCAGTGGGTGAAATTCAACCTGAGCCTGATCCAAAACCCAACGAAGACAATGGGAGACTTTCCACTGACTTCAGTAAGTCTTAGATTAGGCCCCCACGTGACAAGGGATGGGACAAGGCCCTTTATACCACTAATTTCTATTACAGAGATATGGGAAGCAGGCAATGATGGGGTGCCAGCATCCCCTGCACACTGCAAAGTCGAGTTTTCTGCTTGCTTTAAACAGGCTTGGGCATGGGGGAGGTGGTAGATGTGTTCTTCAATTATACCAAAATTATGTTCCTTTCATACTCCAAAACTGGGGTTCAGCAGACAATGAGCATGGATAATCTGATCTCTAGGTTCCTCTGGCCCCTCCACTATTTTCAACACTGCAAACATTGTAAATTTGGGGTACTTTCAGAGTAAGTCTTGTGAAAACCTACAATTTTTTATTTAGATTAACTTAAAACTGGAAACTCTGCGTATAATTAAAATTATACTAACATTGTTCTATAAATAAATTTTAAATTATATAAAAGAATACATTTCATAGTATTATCTATTACATTAACATAAGTGTGTCTTGGAAATAATATGAATTCAGAATATGAAAATTGAGATAAACAGTTATCCACAAAAATTTCAACATAATAACTCCAATCATCATAATGCAACCAGCCTGAAACAATGTCCCATACAAATACTCTAATAAGTCCCTAACAGTAAAGAATGAATTCTGCTTACATAAAGTCCTTGCACAGGTCAAATTTGCTTATTGAAATACAATATTTTATCTAATGATTTTATTGCTTCCTTGCTATTGCTTTGACTCTATAGCTTATATAAACTGTATCTTATTGGGACTTTATTGCTCTTATAAAAAAAGCATTTTCTGCATTATTGCTAAAATGTTACATGTTAGGAAAAATAAAAAAAACTAGCAAAAGCTTTTAGGTTGGGTACACAAACCACTAGCTGCAACAGGTTTCACCATTTAAAAAACAATATATTACAAACAATAGATCTAGCATGTTAATAATTTAAAACAAAGTCAATGTTCTTGTAATTAAATTATGCATGTGCATTTTAAAAACACTTGAATTGATGACTGAGCTGTTACGAAACCCAGTATTGCTAAGAATGGTCAATTTAATACCTTAGGCACTAGGATTGTTCAATATTACAGTATAAGGACATGTTCCTTCAAGCTATTCAATGGGGGCAGGTCCCTGTGTCTGTGTGGAGTTCCATTAACTTCAGGGGGACTCCATGTGATGCTAGGCTCTGCCCACATGGAACAATTTGCAGAACTGTGGCCTAAGGCAGAACTGTCTAGATACAGAAACTTGACTAGAATGTTGGACAGAACCGTCTATTTCTGTGGGGTCAGTTGGCTTTTAAGAAGCATTTCTTCTTGTTGAACTATTAGACCTGGTGAGGCAAGTGTTTAATATGCAGCTCTGAACACAACGTCATTCAGATGATGTATATTATGCAGTATTTACCTCAGGACTATTAGTTTTACAATTACAGCATTTTGGGCTCAACCCTGTAGTCCTACATAGGCCAAGCTTACTGACTTTGAGCAGAGTTTTGGCCTGTGTCAGGGCAATTACTGCAGAGCCTTTTGAGTTTAAGGACATCTTTACAAAAGAGAGTCCAGATCATTCAAGTGATTAAAGTTACTATAGTAATATCAAGGGCAAGGTAATGGCTCTGAAGTCACAATTTGATTGCTGGTCTGTTTCTGAAGCAGTGCACCTACAGGCACTGCTCCCTCACTTGGGGCAAATAGTGTTTCTACAATCTAGCTCTATGTGAACATTACTCTGTAATTTTAATCCTTGTCTATCCTAAATTTAACCCAGATGGTGTCCTGAGATCTGCTTGTGAAGAGAGCCCTCTAGGTACAAATCTCTCTGATCCTACATGGAAGAAGAGTGTAGTTTCTTCCCTGGCTGATCTACAGGTCTAAGTTCCACACTGAGTGAGGAGTTGAACACCAGGTAAGTCAGGAGTGGAACAGAGGGTAAGATTATGGTGGGGACACACATTATCCCCCTCTGGCATCCTTGGATATTTTCTGCTGAACCCCCCTTCCAGACCAGAGCCAGTGCAGAAGCATATAGCCTCCATGACAGCTGTGGCCTCTGGAGATCTTCCAGGTTTGTTGGTAAGCACAATGGCCTACTTGGGTAAGGGGGTAGGAATCTCTCTGATGGAACAACCACTAAAATCACAGATTTCTTCGCCAGAGCCCCCAGTACTATGGGTTTTTCCACTGGAGGGTGTGATCCAGACTGAAAGAGAAGGGGAGGGAGAGAATAGAAGGAGGATGGTCTAATGGTTAGGGAACTAGACTAATACTCAGGAGACTGAGGTTCAATTCTATGCTTTGCTGTAGATTTTCTGTGTGAGCTTGGGCAAGTCAGGGGGTGTCTCTGTTCTGTAGCATTAGTCTCTCCCTACCTCACAGGGCTGTTGTGAGGATAAAGACATCAAAATAATTGTGAGGTGCTCAGATACTCTGGTAATAGAGAGGCATATTGGTACCTAGAGAGAAGTGGGGCAAAACTCAGTTCTTCTTGGGATAGAATTTCAGTTAGAACTGTAGGTGTTTGTCCTGATCAGTTTTTGGCACTTTGATGCAACTGACTAAACTCATGGAAGGGACAGAGGAAGAGAGGGCCAGGTTTTCTTTGTATAGTTTTAACAAGCCTTATTTGTGTCTGTTAACAAGCAAGTAGCATTTGTGACCCTTATGCATAACTCATTTAAAAATTGTAACAAATGATCCTAGGAATAATTTCCAGTATTTGATACTTTATATATATATAAAAATCAGGTATATATACATCATGGGTATTTATGAAGTGATGATTTCTTATAAACAATAGAAAATTGGAAATGACTAGTACTTCATTAATATTCAGAGATAGATAAAGAACACAAATATCCTATATAGTTTGAGGGGAGATTTCATTGGGTGCTGAGCACCTACAAGTCCCAGTGAAGCCAACGGGAGTTGCAAGCGCACAGTCCTGTCAAGATAAGACTTCCAACATACTATATGAAATTTGATTAGATTAATGCAGAGTAATAGTCAGATATCATGAAGGTTGAACCAAGTAAATAATGGAATTTCAATCTGGTACAGAAACCAAAATAAATTATTGCTAATATACAAGTGACTCACATTTGAAATTTAGTTCTGAGTATAGCATATGGATTATTAATGTCACAGAAGTTTGCCACAAAAGCTACGGTGTTCCAAAAGTTTAAACAAAAGGAAAGACACCATTTGAAAAGACTGAGTGGCAGCAGTATAGTAGTGTATACTCTCCATACTGTACAGATATATTTTTCATCAACATTTGATTTTTTTAAACTATAATGGAAGACACTGAAGCAACAATATAGTATATTTACTTTGATATTCAGGGGAATACACCCCCATATTGGCGCCTAGGTATTTATACATGTAACTTCCATTAGCACTAATGGAAGTTTTACTATAAATTCCCATTCACTGATATGAGAATATACGTCAAGTTTAACAAAGAAATCCAAAATCAGGTTGTTGTTTTTTCTGGTAAGCTTTTTCTTCTGTCAATACAACCTTCTTATTAGAAAAAAACATTTTTGTTCTAATTATCCTAATGTGGCTTCAGGAAAAAGATCAGAAGCAGCTTAAATTGAACCATTCATGAAAAGAATCTTTCCCTTTTACACAAGGAGTACTATCTTAGAATGAAGTGAAATGATATGCATACAATTCTGAGCATCATAATATGTGATGGACTCAAACATTAAATTGTTAGAATAGCAGAAAATATGTTCCATAGGTATTTTGGCTACATACAGTTATGAACCTGACATGCTCAGATAATTTTCAAACTTCAGAATCTGAAACCATAGCAAAATAATGAGAACATGAAATAACACTTGTGTATCAATAGCAAACTTTAGGGAACCATTTACTGTAAATACTAAAGATATACTATTTTAAGCAAGTATTTTATTAAGTATTTCCTTATACACTTCTGAAAATATTAATCTGTGAAAGAAACTTAAAATGCTGCACTTATTACAATGCATAATTCCTAGAGGCCATATTGTGCCATAGATTTCTGAGCAGAAACCCCATCAATTTAAATGAGGAATTCTGCTTAAAAATCAACGTTACAATAGGCCCTGATGTCCTATATTTTAAAAAATGTATAGTTGAAAAGAAAGAAAGCAGTAGTAAAGAGAAACCATATATTCTATTCTAGACTCTATCCAGAACTCATGAAAAAATAGGTAACATTTTAAAATAATGATCAATTTATACTGAGATATAAAACAGTAAACCTGCACAAGTACTTCTTCATTTTAGCAAATTAATGGTCCAGAAAGTATTACAATGAATACCAAATAAATCAATAGTAATTGGGTCATTACTTCAAATTGATGATATACATTTTAGTTTATGTTAACAGAACCAAGGACATAGTCTTCTTTACTGTTTCACTAAGGCTAAGAGAGAGAGAATTTCTGACAACAGAAAAATCATGCAGTATAACTGAGCTCAAGCACATAAACTATTTTAAAAAGGCTACAACTCTTCAATCTACCTTTTTTTAACTAATAAAGTTAACTTAGAATCATAGTGAATGTGAATGACTGGTTTAGTCTATTCCTAGAACCTGAGCAACAATATAATTTGAAAGAACACTAATCATTTTGATTTTGGAAATCTTCCTTAAACCACTGAGTTCATTTCGGTTAACGGGGTTTCTCTTTACAAAAAGGTCAGTGCATCCTGTGGCTTGAACATGAATTAGATATGTACAATCTAAGGAATGTATCTAGCCAAAGTCTGGTGCAGGAATTTCTGAAAAACAAAATGCTAAATAAAGTCCTCATAGCTGTTAATCAAACATCACTAGGTGATCTTGCTCTTTGAGACAGGCTAGAGGGGATACAACCACAGCAGATGAGCCAAAATGCTTTTTGTATTTCTTGGTTTCTAAAAGCATATATTACAGGATTGATGATGGAATTGTAGGTGGCTGGCAGGAGAGTGGCATAGGTATATATTGAAGGATAAGTGTAATCTGCTATTAAAGAATAGAGTGTGAAAGGCATCCAGCAAGCAGCAAAGGTCCCCAAAATAATTGCCAAAGTAGACACTCCTTTTCGGGTGGTCACGTAATGGGATGTGGCCAGGAAATGGTGTTGCAAGGCAATCTGATGGGCATGGTGCATCACGATTTTACAAATTTGAATGTAGAGCTGCAGCATGAGAGCAAACATGAGCAAGAAAGAGACTGAAAGGATAGCTGCATTATTTTTAGTGAGAGGTCTGATAACACTGCAGGTGGATTCATCTTTGAGGCAGTTCCAGCCCATTATAGGCAGCAGTCCAATACAGATAGATGCTCCCCAGAGCAAAATAAGCATGATATAGGTAAAAGTGACAGTCCTTTCTGAATTATAAGTCAAAGCATAATACAATGAGAGGTAACGATCAACAGTAATAGCCAGCAAGCTGCAGACAGATGCAGAGAAAGAGGCAACAATCAGTCCAATAGTGACCAGTTTTGTAGCTTCTGATTGTAGAAGATAGGCAAAAATAAAATTGACGATCAATCCAATTCCTGCTAAGAGGTCTGCAAGTGCCAGGCTGCCTATCAGAAGGAACATGGGGGCACGAAGATTAGGGTTTTGAAAAATGATAAGGACCACAATGGCATTTTCACAGGAGATAAGGGTTCCTGAAGTACACAAAACAATGTCCCAGGGGTTTACTATGAGCTCTGGTTCTGGGTCTACGACAGGAATCAGGGAGGAGATGGAAGTTGAGACATTCTCTGGAGAGCTGGCTTCTAAATGATCTTGAGGCAGCCAGCTTAAATTAACCTTCAGATCTTCATTCATTTTAACCCCTGTCTTCTTCAATGAAAAGACATTTTTTAATGTTCAGATACAGTACTAGTGAATTCAAGAACATGCAATACCTTAGATATTTCTATGAATCTCATATGCAGGCAGGCACATGTTACATAAACGTGACAGTACAAATGATGAAGAAAAATACTTAATTTAAAATGGCCTAAAATTATTTAAAGAAAACAAAAGAACAGGACATGAAGTAATTAGATTTTCTTCCTTAAACGGAAGAGGGAAACAAGTGAAATGTGGTATGGACACAGTACTGAACTAAAGAAATAAAAACCCGTTAACATAACTAGAACTGTTTGAAAGGTTTTTTGGACTAACAAGATAAACAAAACCCAAAGCACATAAGTACAAATATGGAAAAAGAGCAGTTGTTATGCGATGAATGAAATAAAATCACAAGTCACCAGCTGGGTTTGCAATTAAACCTCAGGGGTTTTAACCATTTTGTTAAGTATGCTCATGATTCCAACCTGGAGCAGACAATGCAGCATAATTCTTTCAACCCCAGGAGCCACCATCCTATCTACCTCCGTTGGAAATTCGGGCTGGGGGCTATTTACCCTGCAGAGCATCCTTGGTCCTGAATTAACAGAAATGGAGGTGATGAGGTGGTGGGGAGCGGGGGGGACAGAGCAATGTCATGCAAGCATCTGTGCGAGGGTAACACGATCTCGTAGAGACAGATGGAAACAGACAGTGACAGACAGACAGCGGGACTAGCCCTCTATGGTGGTCACCTTGGCTTCTCCCCTGCCGGAGGAGGAGGGTCTCCAGGTCCTCTCTATGCAGCAGGGCAGGCTGCTCCTGGCAGGCGCATTGTTTGCACTGCACAGACACGGGGAGGGGGCGGCTGTGCCGGCTCCTGGCTGTGCAGTGGGGAGCGCAGGTGCAATCCCCTCCGCGCTGGCCCCTGGACGCGGTGGATGGTGCATGGGGCTGAGGCAGAGAGAGGCGCAGGCACGCGCGCACCACAGAGGGACAGAGGCGGGGGCGCGCGCCGTGCGGCGCTGCCAGTCCGCGGGAAGAGACGGTGAGGGCACGTGGGCAGCAGAGGAAAAGGGGTCGCGTGAACGGCGCGCGCACGGACCCAAGAGGGAGGGGAGGAGCTGAGGCACGCGCTGACAGGGAGACCGGCAGCACTCTGATGCGCAGGCGCAGAGGTACCCGTCCGTGGCCCGAGACGAACTTCTCGCGGGGAGGGGGCTATAATGAGGGGATGTCTGCGCGCCCCGCCCCCCTGAGCGTCCCCCCGCTACAGCCCCCCGCCCCCTGAGCGTCCCCCCGCTACAGCCCCCTGCTTCCCCGAGAATCCCCCGGCTACATTCCCCCTCCTGTCTGAGCAACCCTCAGATACACCTCCCACTGCCACTCTGAACCCCTTGTCTTGCTAAGCATCCCCCAGCTACAGCCCCTCACTGCCCTGAGCCTCCCCCCACCTCTGAGAACCCTCCTAGCTTCAGCCCCCCATATCTGGGAGCCCTCCCTGCTACAGGCTCCCTGAGCTCCCTAACCCTGCAGCCACCCTGAGCCTCATTGAGAATTCCCCTGCTGCTCCCTCCAACCACCCACTGCCCCAGTCCTCGTCCCAGGGATGCCAAGAGGCTCCTGTGTCTAGGCACTGGAACTTGGCAACCTTAGGGGCACCCGATCTGAAAGCAAGCACCTACTTGTCTAGGCAGGCCATGCCCCGTTTTCCCCACATGGGGGCATAGTCCAGCTGGTCGAACTGTCGTGAGAATGACTGTGTGGGTAGCATGGCCAAGACATAGAATGCACTTTTGAGGAAGTATGAATCCTGGTACTTAGCAGACTGGCCGGCCATATCTCTCTTCTTTGTCTGCCCCAAACCTGTAAGACGTGGCAACATGCGAGTGCTTTTCTTCTCTTATTGGGAATGTTAGTGCTCAGTTTAAAACACCCAGGTACCACAGTGGCAGGCAGCTTATAAATGTGTGCAGTAATAACGAAATCTTCCTTGACTTATAATTAATCCCTTTAGCACGTCTTCTACAGCCCCCCATCTCCCTGAGCATTCCCTTATACTGAACACTAAAGGTCAAATTCAGTCCAGGAATAAGTAGAAGCAACTCTGTTATTATTTACTCCTTTTGTTGTTCTTCAGTGCTGACAGTATCTTTGGAGGTGTGCTAGGCACAAACGTAAAGATAAACCCTGCCCTAAAAGGGATTGCAACCTCAACGTCATTTAAATCCATTTCTAAAGCAGGCTGCTTTCGACTATATGACTCTGCCTTTACTGCTGCTGGCAAATATTGAGCCTCAGCTAGGGCTGGATTTAGAGCCAGGTGCCCACCGCCTGGGGTGCCAGGCTTGGAGGGCACCAAGCTCAGAGTGCTGGTTTTGTTGTTAGCGACAAAACGGAAAATAGGCTGTTTGAAGTCACATTTCGGGTATTCTGTATTCTGTACATAGTCTTTTCAAGACGTTTCAGTTGTGTTCCAATGACCTATGGCATCTTATCTCATAACATGGATTCAAAATGGATATCACAGTAGAACTGATGCTTGGCCTCTTAATTTATCCACCAGCTTCTCATGTGATAGTGTAAAGAATGCTTTATTGCGATCGAGATTGAATATGTCTGGTGCTTTTCATCATTTGTTAGCTTGGTTACCATTTTAATGATTGCTTAATTGGAATGGAAATTTGTAACTGATCTATCATTTGGTACTGGCCATTAGGACAGGTGGCTAGTGGCACAGATTTTGCTCTGCTGAAATACATCACAACTATCTTTTGGACCGGCATCTAGTGTAATGGCTCCTTCCCAGATATCCCCAGCATAGTCATGCTGCTGGAATTCGTGCAGCTGTCATGGTTACAGAACTAGCTGCACCTTTGTCTCCTCCCTGGTCTCTCCGAGTGCACCCCCACACATGTCAGGCCTCATGCTTTGCCTATCCCAGGGTGGAATTCTTCAGTTCTCCCACTCTGAGACTGGGCCCTGAGCTACTGTGCCCTGTGTGTCAACTGTTATTACCCAGCAGGTCCAACTCTGTTCAAGCACCTGCAGTTCTGCCCTTTGGGAATCTGTGATCAGTGGTATACGGTAATCAGACAGTCTTTTAAAAATCAAAGGAACATTTATTTTAGTAGTAGGAACAAAGCTTTTAGAGAAAAAAAGGATTTTAAAACAACACTCTACCTGCATGTCTCTCTTACCTAACATCTTGCCATCTTTTGATGCTGATTTAGCCAGACCTAGTGTCTCCAGACATCCAGAGAGGTCCTATGTCTCAATCTTGTTCCCATGGACCGCTAACACCTTCTCTTGAGAGAGGGTCCCTTTTAAACCTTGTGCTAGTCCTTCTGTGTCCTGGGCTGTGCCTGCAATCCTTCAGTCCTGTAGGGTTATCAGGGGAGAGTACTTAGAGCCAGTGGTTCTGGTGTTGTTCCTTAGTACTCTCAAGTGTTTGCTGAGTGGTGGCTTACCTTGAACCA
Source organism: Dermatemys mawii (assembly GCA_007922305.1). Classification (NCBI taxonomy): domain Eukaryota; kingdom Metazoa; phylum Chordata; order Testudines; family Dermatemydidae; genus Dermatemys; species Dermatemys mawii. The sequence goes on from ML677348.1 coordinate 9,123,368, forward strand.
TCTTTTCTTTTCTGACTGTTTTTTCACTATTGAGTTAAAGCAGTAAATTCATACAGTAAACATTTCAATAACCAAGCTTATTAATAAATTAGTACAGGGCAGCTTCAAATCTGTCACAGCAAACCACGTGTACCTTTTTGAATTGACTCTTGCAATCTTTGCCAATTGACTCTTCTCTACAGATTGAAGTATCTGAAATAGTTTTAAGTATATGTTTATAGTTCCAGAAAAGTATCGAAAAACGTTAATAAAAGGTGAACCTCAGAGATGTAAAATGTTTTGAACCACAAGTTAAGTAAGGCAGTAAAATAGCATCTAGTCAACATATACAGGTATTCGAATACCTCAGGAATGGAGGTTGTTTGTAACTCTGAAATGTTCGTAACTCTGAACAAAATGTTATGGTTGTTCTTTCAAAAGTTTACAATAGAACAGTGACTTAATACAACTTTGAAACTTTACTATGCAGAAGAAAAATGTTGCTTTTCTTTTTTTTTAGTAGTTTACATTTAACACAGTACTGTACTGTAGTTGCTTTATTTTTGAGTCTCTGCTGCTGCCTGATTGTGTACTTCCAGGGCTGTTTGACTGGTCAGTTCATAACTCTGGTGTTTGTAACTCTGAAGTTCTACTGTATATATAATATGCAAGATATTATTAATGCACATGTACCTATGCAGTATTACTCTAAATCTTTGTAGCTTAAGACCTTGCAGGTAAAGGTATTTGTAGCTTTGTTAAAATCACTTAGCTTGTGTGGTTAGGAAAAAGTAGAATGGTAGTAGGGTATAAGACTGACAGGAAAATTAGCCTACTATAGGGAGAAGATAGATAAGGTATAGGTATGAATTAAGGCTGTAATGCAAGACCTGTAGGCTTCATGGCTATGAGATATAATAAGGCTTCCAGCCTAGAAACAGGTTGACTTGAGGAGTTGATTGATGAATAACCTGAACCATAAAATGTTCTGTTACAATAAATACATGTGTTAAGTGCTGATGTTTGTGAAAATTGCATTGCAACGTACCAAAAAGCACAAGAGACCGATTAAAGCCAGTTGTAACATTTAAAAAACATATTTTTTTTGTATGAATAGGGTATCAGTCAGCACTGTGTTAACTGCAAGTTGCTAGGGTGATTAGTTGACATAAGTGTTAATGAGTATAAGAGGAATTAATAATTTAGCCTATGAAAAATAGGACACCCCAGAAGTAATAGGGTGTGAAAGTACAAACAAGGGAAAGAGGGGGAAACCTTCAAGTATATGTATGAGCTTCTGTGGGCATTAGCGTAATTCATGATAAAAGGTGTCACTTGATCCATATGCTGTGAGGGACGCATCAGAAGATGCCCAGTTGATGGCCATCTGATGATTATCCATACTCTGGGATTCCCCACATGGAGGCATGAGTACTGCAAGTATTAATGCTGGGCATTCTGTATTATCTCACTTTCTTTTGTTATGGTTCCATGTTTGTAGCATTGTTTAACTGCTTCGTGAAATTATTAAGAAACGGAGGTGATTACTTGTGAGTGTTTCTCGTGTGTTTCTAGGGTCTCTCTATTTTATTTCTGTTGGTGATACTCATTTTGTTGCTTTTTATACTGTAGCCGATTGAGAGACTGAACTTGTATCAACCATCAGCACAATATAAGGGATAAGCCACCATTAGGATAAACCCTATCAATTAGCCTATCAAAGGTTACAGCTCCATATTTGCTGCTATTGCTCATTATATAGAATTCCAGATGGCAGCGAACATACATTCATTGAATATACTTATCTTCAAACATATGGGTAAGCTGTCTTCTAAAAAAATTGCATTCATCTTTCCAAATGTGCTCCATCAGGCTTGGGCTGTCCTCTTAAATACTTCAAGGCTGCCCTCCTGCAAAGTGAGAAGGTTTCATAAGTGTTTTCAGCAGCTCTTTGAAATTCCTTTCTCTTTGCCAAGATTCTTCATCTGGAGCGTGAGAGCTTCACCTCAGTTTAATTTTCAATGTTATACAAGTGTTAGTTGGGTGATCACTAAATACAAAATACAATAGGCCAAAATACAAGTGGCTTATAGATCTGGTAGTATAACTCTTGCTTACAGTATAAGAGATTTCAGGTTCAAGTCCTGGACAAGCCCAGGCATGATCCTGTACCTTTAAACTTTCTTGTGTTATTCAGATAGATTAGACGTTCACAGTCTTTAGAATTTATGCAAAACTCTGTCCTTGAACAGGTATATACATATTCTATTGACTTTCCAGAATCTTCACAACAGAATTTGCTTGGATACTATATACCCCATCTTCCTGCAGTTCAGTCTCATTTTTGCCATCTTTATGAAAACTTTCTTCTTAACACTGAGCCAAATGTGAAGTTCTAACTCAGGTTTTCTCAGCTATCACTCAGGCTGAAGACAGCAGGAGTTTGGCTAAGTACTGGCTTCACTGTGAAGATTTGGGTTTATTCTCTGACCTTAATCAGTCCATTATCTTTATTGCATAAAAATTATAATTAATACCAGACAACATGGTTTTATGAAAAATTGGTCCTGTCAAATAAACTTGATTTCATTCTTTGATGAGATTACAAATTTAATAGATAAAAGTAACTGTGTAGATGTAATATACTTAGAGTTAGTACTATGTGGCATGTTTATTAAAAAAATTATACTTTTCAATGTCATGTTAAAAAGTGGTTGTCAATCATCATCAAATGGGGGTATTTCCAGTGGGGTTCCATAGAAAACAGTACTAGACCTAATGCTATGCAACGTTTTTATCAACAATCGAGAAGTAAATATAAAATCATTGCTCATAAAATTTACAGATGACAGAAAGACTGGTGCGGTTGTAAATAATGACCAGGATAGTGCAGTCATACAGAGCTTTCTAGATTGCTTGGTAACCTTAGCCCGTTCACATGAAATGTATTTAAATACAGCCAACTGCAACATTGTATGCCTAGGAAGAAAGAATACAGGCCAGAAAAGAACCACAAAATTGTGCTGAGGGCTGGAGGAAATGCCTTACACTGAACAGTTTGAAGAGCTCAGTCTGTTTAACTTATCAGAAAGAAGATTCAGAGGTGACTTGACTTCATGGGGAGAAAATATCAGGTACCACAAGGGCTCTGTAATTTAGTAGAGAAAGGCATAACAGCAACAAATTTATCAAGATCATTTGGAATTCTAATCCTGTCCTCTAAAGGGCTCACATTACCGCTGAACTCAGTGTCATCTGCAAATTTTATAAGCATGCTCTCCACTTCATCATCAGTTTAAAATTAGAGATAATTTGAATGCCAGTGCTTCCAAGGAAGAGAAAAGTTCCCAAGAAAATGCAATAAGGGGACAAGTGAACCAAGTTACCCAAATATAGAAAAGGAATTTTTATAAGGATATCTAATTTGAAGTAATTGATTTTACAATGTCTATTATTCCATCAAGGCCACAAAACTATTCAAAATCTTGATGGTCTTATAACTCCAAATGTAACAGAATGCAAGATCAAGACATTCAAACAGTGTTTCTTTCCCGTTTCAATTGTAATGGATTAATTATTCAGCTTCATCTATTGCAAGCAGCTATCAGTTTACAGAATGATCATGGTTGTCAGTTCAGAAATATCTGAGTTTGCTCAGTGTGACAATATATGAAATTGGGGGGACACTTGAAGATATTATGAATATCAATATTGTAACATTTCAATGAGTTATGCCAGATATGCCATGTAAAGTATCTGCAAAAATGTTATAATTTGCCAAATATGATAATCTTGATTATATGTTTGTATTACCTTTGCATTATAAGTTATAGATAAGGATGTATCTCTGAATTTCAAACTTGTGACACCTCTAGACCGTTTGGCATTAGCACTGCCTAGCCAGCTTGACAGCCCATCAAAAGCCATCAGCTATACAACTGACTCATGAAAGAAGGCAAGGAATACACCTTATGACTCAGCAAGGTACACAGGGGCATGCCTATGGGCAGAACCCAGGCCATGTACTGGGCAGCTTGTGTTTGGAACAAAGGAAGCACAAACCACATGGTAAAAGACTATAAAAAGCAGCTACATAGTCTCCATTTTGTCTTCAGTCCTGCTTCTTGTCTTCAGTCCTGCTTCTTACCTCTGGAATAACCTTTCTACACACAAAGCTCTGAACTAAGGACTGAATGACCCATCCAAGCTGTGGATGTGTTCCAGAGGGACTTTCAAGCCAGCAAGCTCACCAATACTGCTAGGAACCTCATAGACTTTGAATCTTTGTATGTATATGGCTGCTTTATTATTTAACATATCTCTTCTTTTTTCTTTATAATAAACCTTTAGTTTTAGATACAAAAGGATTGTCTGGCAGTGTGGCATTTTGGGTAAGATCCAAACCCATACTGACCTGGTAATGTGGCTGATCCTTTGGGGTCAGAAGCATATTTTATATATGTGAGCAGAGTTTTTTTAAAAATAACTAAAGTTCTCACTGTACTGGACCTAGTTCTCTGGGCCTAGTCCAGTTCTCTGGCTCCCAGTGCTGACTGGGAGCCAGAGAACTGGAATGCAACAAAGGGGGCTGTGTGATTTCTTTTTGCTTTGTGATAACTAGTGTGGGGGATCAGAAGCACAGTCTGTGAGTGGTTGGAGAGTTTAACTTCAGTGTTACCCACCAATCTTGGGAGTATCTGCTCTCCCTTTCCAGCCTGTCCTGATCTTGGAATTGCCATGTTTTTCTGTTGTGATGAAGCTGAAAAAAAAGATTTTGATAGTACCAACAACCGATGCTGTAAGTGTAGTTTAAGAGCTCAATGTTGTATTAAAAGATGGATTCGATTCACAATGGGCCAATCATGTCTCAACTGGTGTATGATTTTACATGTACACAAGGACAAAACTGATGTCTTACAGATGTTGCAGAGGAACACATTTCAAGAAACCCAGGGCAAAGATTGTTGTTTGGAACTGTTCCATATTTGTAACCTGGATTTTTCACTCCTATTTTAAAAAGCAATGCTTTAATTAGTAATTTTGTACCAGAACTAAATTGGTCTCCTTTTAATAAAGTGAGATAAACAAGATGCTGTTCCAAAATCAATGCTGTTTCCTTTATTTATTAATGCAATCCCTAAACTGAAGCAGGGAAGGGAGTGCTAAAGTTTCCAATTGTGTTATACTTTAGTTAAATACAGCTTACTGGGCTCAGTACAGTTGGACCTGGGTGAAATTTGATGGCCTGTATAAATACAAGGTCATAGTATATGATCAAATGGTGTCTTCTGGCCTTAAACTCAATGAATCTATGCATTTTCTTATTTTCTTTTGATATTTGTGCCAAAGTGCTGCTTTTTTGCACAACTGCTTTTAAGGAGTGGAGTGCACTTATTCTTTTCCTTGCAATGCTTCCAAAAGCTTTCTTGTTTTCTGTAAGCCAAAGATATTCTGTTAAGACAGGGTAAGTGATTCAGTGTACTCACAGTGCTCTTTCTGTAGGAATGTGAACTCCAGTGAAACAGCCTCTTCCGAATCCTGTTTGCTTCTCTAGACCAGCATTTCTCAAAATGAGGCCTATTGCTCTTGGATGCACTGTCTTGGTGTTGGTTGCTGGGGTGCCAGCAGGGGTTGGGCCCTGCCCGCCTCTGGAGACAGCTGGGGGAGCAGGCAACCAGTGAGTTCCTCACCTTCCCAGGATGGCAGAACTCTGGCTTTGGGCTTCAGCGCTGGGGTGGTGGGGCAGCAGGCTCTGTCTGCATGGCTTTGAACCTAGATGTGGTGTTTTTCCAAACTAATGCAGAATTAATTCCCTTCTTGTATTAAAAGCTTTTGCTACACTCAGACTCTGTGCTTGCGAGAGGGGAAGTATTGCCTCTTTGAGGTGCTCAGGGGGTGGTGTGTAATTTTCCCAGGTCATTGGGTGAGGGCTCAAGCCGGTTTTGTGTTGTATTGTTGAAAAGGAACCCCTAGATACTGAACCTGGCCCTTGTTGCTGCTGGCTCCACCTGGCAGAAGGGTTACATCTATAGCTGGAGCGGTCTCTCAATTAAGGTAAACTAAAACGTTCTCTCCAGCTTCAAAAAACTTTTACAAATCCTTCTATTTGATTAAACATCCCTGTTACAATAGCAACAGGACCTTCTACATTTGCCTAGATGTTGCCTGTCTTTTTTGTTTATATTCCATCATAGCCATTTGTGCCCTAAACTTTTCATTATAGAAATACTGTTCTCTCTTAGTCTTACTGTGTTTATTGTAAAGCACCTTGTGCATCTACTTTGATATGTTAATAATACATTACAATGAAGGAATAAATGGAAATTTCAGATGGGCCCTGTAAGGTTTAAATATTTGGGAAATGTAAGTGAAATCGGTGGGAGTTTTCAATATGTAATTATTATCCTTAGTGTTAATATTAATAATGTGGTAATTAGTATTTTTAGCTATGTAAGTTATTAATGATGCTAGTATTTTCCTTCAGTGCTCGTAAATATTCTTAATTATTGAATCTAAATGGTGATATGGTGCTGATATTCAAGGGCATTCCCATAACTCTCTGTGGGGTTTGGGAAGGAAATATTTTGTTTTTCTTATAAATTCCCCATCTAACAATGGAGTGGATACCAATATTAAATTGATTTAGATACATGTTGCATATATTAGAATGAAATATAATCATGTTTTACTTGTCCAGTTATATGTTATCAAAACCATTTTTCATCAGTGTTTATGTTTCCAATGTAGCATATATGTTGAATTTTAATTGACATTAGAAAATTATTGTATAGATTATTAGCCATACCTTTATTAATTTATGCCAGTGTTTTTGTACAAACACTATTTATGACAATTGTGGACAGCAAAAGCATTTGATGATAGTCGTATGATCAAATAATACATAATATTTTGCATACATGCATAAATTACTCATACAGTTGGTGTCAAAAATGTTTTTCATCATAACTGTTTTCTCTTACACCTTTGTATAGATGAATGTTGTATGTCCAAGCAACTTAATGTATCTGAAGGATAGTGCATTATTTGCCCAGACAGTCACAGGCATTTTTGTATGCAAAATGTTCTCAGATTCAAAATGGTGGGACAGGTGACAGGCATTAATATTACAGGGTATTTACCATTTGTTGAAAGAAACAAAAAATTGAATTCAAAGGTGAGTCTAGATGGAGTTTAGTTTGTATAACTACCTCTTGCTATGGTTCCCCAATGTAGGTAGAAACCTGAAACGGAAGCCAGACCAGAGCAAGGCATTTGGGGTGACATGCAAGTGGGACACCAGCAACCAGGCAGTTTCACCCAATTTGCTGACTGGAGGTTCATCCACAGGGCCTGGCTCAACTGCGTCCCACTGAACGAAGCCATCCGCCACGGGAATCGGGACAAGCAATGTAGGAAGTGCGGCTATGCCAACCAAACGCTACCCCATGTCCTATGTAGCTGCAAGCCTCATTCAAGAGCTTGGCAGTCGTGACACAATACCATCCAAGATTGTCTGGCCGGAGCCATCCCAACACCCAGGGAGAAAGTTGCCGTGAACTCTGCCATCCCCAGAACTGACAGCCAACTGCGACCGGACATAGTCATCACCAACGAGGACCAGAAGATCATCATGGTGGACGTCACAGTGCCTTTGAGAACAGGACCCTGGCCTTCCATGATGCCTGAGCTCGAAAGGTAGAGAAATATGCCCTTCTGGCTAAAATCTTGAGAAGTAAGGGTTACCAGGTCCAGACACAAGCACTGATCGTCGGAGCCTTAGGCTCTTGGGACCCCAGTAATGATGAGCGAGTGCTGAGAGAATGTGGAATCAGTCAATGCTATGCTCGGCTGATGTGGCAACTCATGGTGTCAGATGCCATCAGGTGGTCTAGGGACATCTATGTAGAACCCATCACTGGACATCGGCAATACCAGGCGGGATGAGCTGGAGTGCATATGAGAAGCACAATCAGGAAAGTAACAAATACTTTCCTCATGGATTGTATTTTCTAAATGGACAACCAACCTAATTATCAATTACTGAGGGACAATCTCCACTCATCGATATATTGTGCTTTCCACAACTAAATCTCTATACAACTTTTCATGAGTGATGTACCCGAGTGTTCAGATTCTAATATCTAAACTGTATTCACATAATATTCTAAATCTATTCACCTAAATTTGGGTTATTGCTGATTTTATACTCTATGTATCATATGACTTTTAAAAAACAAACTTTGTATTTGTGGATAATCTAAGCACTATACCCAGAGGTACAGACACTCTTTTCTCAACCTATATTTATATCATATTTTTAGTTTTTTGTTTAATAAAATTTTTAACTTTGATTTACCCCTCACAGGCCAGACTATGGGGTTGTGAACTGAAGAGTGCTCTTATGTGTTGTGCTCTAATGGTCCCATACAGACCCTACTGGTGCAAACTAAAAGATACCAACTTCATAATGATGTAGTCTTAGGACTATGTTAATACAACATAGGTGCCTTTTAGTTCATGCAGCCAGGGTTTATATGGGACAATTAGAGCGCAACACAGAGTGCTCTACAATGCATAAACTACCCATATTTTGGACTGTGGCTTTGGGTAGACAACCCCTTAGACTTGTTTAACTAGACTTATATTTAACTTCCATCCCTAAGTGAAGTAGACCTTACATCTGTATTTGGCTCACTGACTATTAGTATAAGGTAGTCTAAATTGTTGCAACTACCATGCCAAGGAGTCAGAAGAGAAGAGCATAGCAAGAAAACAAAGTAGCAGAGGGATGTAAGGTCATTGACACACATATTACATCATCTTAGAATTCCTTACACTGAGTTATATTCAATTAGAGGTGTCAGGTGTGTGTAACTTAAAAATTTATTAACTAGATTTTCTGCAGGTGTAAATCAGCATAGCTCTGTTAAAGTCAATGGAGCTATGCTAATTTACATCAGCTGTTAAGTCTAGTCCTATGAGAGGCTAAGAGTCGAAGGGAGAATAAGAAAATGTCACATTTTTATATATTATTCTTATTACAGCAGTGCCTCCAGGCCCCAGCCAAGGGTCTGTCTGACCCAAAGTCCATTGAAGTCATTTAGAATCTTTCCGTTGATTTCAATGAGCTTTGGATCAGGTCCAAAGATCAGGGTCCCATTATGTTCAGCACTGTGCAAAAGTGAACCTCCGCCACCCCGACTTAGTCTAAATAGACAAGACAGACAAACAGTAAGAGAACAAGCAGAGGTACAGAGAGCTGAAGGGTTTCGCTCCAGATCATACAGTAGGTCAGGGGCACAGGCTGGGACAGCATCTGGATTTCCTTAGTTCCAGTCTAATGCCCTATCACTGGACCAAGGTGCTTTTCTTACATGTCAAACATCAATAGATGTAAGTTACAGGATGTAGGAATCTAACTTACACCACATTCCACCTCCCTTTTGGGTTTGTCCCATAGCTTTTAAACTCTAGATGAGAACATTTACTTTAATAAAAGTATCTCCCCTCACATAGCGCCTGGTCAGGTAAGGGGCTGAATGCTTTCAGCTCACATGGACTCATAGGAGTATCCCAGGATCGGGCCCAATGTTGTATAAGTTTACTGTGCCCACTTCTGACCCACCAGTACTCATCTATGATTCACTTTCTATTTCTTATTCCTAAAACACTGATTTTTGTTTACATGCCGATACCTCCTTCTCTCCCTCCCCCATCCATTCATTTTTCGGCCTGATCCTCCATTCTCTGCCCAATCAAAATTTGCATTGAGTTCAGTAGGTGTTTTGGGTTCAAAAGGGTCAAAGATTTTAGTATAACTTGTTTTATTCATTTGAAACTTAGTAGTTAAGATATGCTGAATTTCCAAGTAATTACATCAATAATGTACTTTCAAAAGCTGTCATTTTCTATATTTAATTTAGTGATGTCCATCTTGAATTCTTAACAAATTATTGTTCAAAGATTTTCTAATTCGTGCAAAAATTTTAATCAAATAATTAAACTAAGCATTTTCACTCTACACTCAATCTCTAAAGTAATTTCAGTTTTAGGAGCGGAAGGCAAATAACCTTAATATCTGTAGTGCTAACTAAAATTCTGTGATGAATTATAAACCAGGTCATAGACTTCTAATATTTTAACATTCAGACATTGACCTAGAGCAATCTTCTTCTGTGGTCGTAAAAGTGATTCATTTACTTGGCTCACTCATCCATGGAAATGTTTTCAGCTGAGATGTCCAGCTGCTGTGCTATGTGAATGATTCTGAGTTATAGATTTTTGGGAAGTTCACAGAGAGCATACCCATACACAGAGATTAATTTTTTGTGACCTGTCTGTTTGTATGCAGGAATCTCCATATCCACATGCTAGTGTCTATTCACTCTATAGATTTTTGTTTAGGCAGAGTGTTAATAAAAGTTTACGTTGTCTCAATCTCAAAACTACCAAAATTTAATTTTTAAATGTTTTAAACTGATGATTTTAAAATTATATGTTTTAAAATGGGTATAACTTAAATTTATGCTTGATAATTACATGGTTAATAGTTTATAATATCTTAAATGCATATTATCTTAAATGCATAAATATCTATTATCACAGCACTATGCAGTTATGAAGGTGTTGGTCTTTCTCCAACTGTAAAATGTTCTATAAACCTGAAGTTTAGAAATTTTGAAGGAAGGAAGAATGCTAAAAAGATGACAGTTGAGTCGATAATTGAGAAAATTCTTACTAAGTCACATCTACAGGGTTGCTGCTGCTGTCATTGATACAATCTGTATAGAGAGTCCTACCAAAGTAACAGCCCATTTTGGTCAATTTCGCAGTCACAGGATTTTAAAAATCGTAAATTTCATGATTTCAGCTATTTAAATCTGAAACGTCACGGTGTTGTAATTGTAGGAGTCCTGACCCAAAAAGGAGTTGTGGGGGTGTCGCAAGGTTATTGGAGTGGGGGTTGTGGTATTGCTACCCTTACTTCTGCGCTGCTGCTGGCGGCGGTGCTGCCTTCGGAGCTGGGCAGCTGGAAAGAGGCGGCTGCTGGTGGTGAGCCCAGCTCTGAAGGCAGAGCTGCTGCCAGCAGTAGCAGTGCAGAAAGAAGGGTGGCATGGTTTGGTGTTGCCACCCTTACTTCTGTGCTGCTGCTGGGGCTCTGCCTTCAGAGCTGGTCCCCAGCCAACAGCCGCCGCTCTCCAGCCACCCAGCTCTGAAGGCAGCACAGAAGTAAGGGTGGTAATACCATGACCCCCCTAAAATAATCTTGTGACCCCCATTTGCAACTCCCCTTTGGGTCAGGATCCCCAATTTGAGAAATGCTGGTTTGCTCTCACTCCTGCCAATGAAATCTGTATAGTATAGGGTAAAAGCACACAAAAGACCAGATTTCATGTGGGGAGACCAGATTTCACGGTCTATGATGGATTTTTCCATGGTCATGAATTTGTGTGTTATTAAGCCCCTGATCCTGCAAAGTGTTATGTGAGGTATCGTTATTCACATGAGTCAAGTGAGCAAGAAACAATCATGTAAGTAAGGCTTCCAGGATCAGATGGAATGGGTGGTGAGTAGAGTCAGAGGGCCATCATAATCTCATTTACACCATTTTAAATCCATAGTAACTCCATTTACTGTAATGAAGATACTCTGGCATAAGTGAGATTAGAGTCTGACCCAAGTATTTATTTAGCCACAAATTCTGATGGTAGCACTTGCAGTAAATGTATTTATTATAATAAGCTCCACATAGAGTGTTTCAGCATAGTGGTTAAACTGCATTTAGAACACTTCAGAGATACTTATCTCTTGTCTTTAAGAGAAATACTCAAGGATTTCCTGAGATTAAATAGTAATGAGATCGATGCTTGATGATACTGGAGGCTGTAGACCTCACTTTCCTGTGCTGTTGTATAATTTCATCTGCTTGTTCTGTTAAAAATAGCCAACATGGGAAATCACAACCACCAGAGAAAGAGTGCTTGGGGATTTGAAGCATGGTAAAAAGGATATTTTTCTTCAGACTGGTTTTCTTTGGCAAGAGTTGAGATAGAGTGCTCCCACTCCAGGGTGCAGTGGGACCAGAGCAATCAAAACTGGCACCCTTGGGAGGTTTTCCCAGGTAAAACATGGCTCTGCATCCAATAAAACCAATGAAAATTATGTGGTTCCAATTCCTTTGGGTAAAATCAATGCACTCTGTGCCTGGCAGTGTTTAATCATGTGTTACAAACTGTTATTCACAATGCTGAATGTGTTCTGTCCTTCCTGTTCATTTGTTCTTTATATTGCCTCCTTGGGTGTGAGAGTGATGGAATATCCCCCTGTGTTTATACCCTATGCACTTCTGTAATAATGTTTGTACAAGTGTAATTGTATGTAAAGTTATGAACATAAGCTGAAATCATGGCTGAAGCATGTTTCTTAGATAAGTCTGGGGAGTGGCTAAACCAGTTCCTCTGAGACAAAGGCCAAGCTGACACCTCAGCCAGAGGCTGAGGGATCATTCCCTGCTAAGTGGCCACCTTTGGCAAGGAAGTGGGTAGGGACAAATATCTACATCTTAGCAAAGAAACAGCATGGAGTTTCCTTTCTTTACCAGGGTTCATGTTGCCTTGCTCAGAGCTGGAAATGCTCCTTAAACAAGGGACATGACTATAATAAGAAGGGGAAGTTATCCCCAAGAGACACTTCTCTCTGTCCATGTCTGTTTCTGGCATCACACCTAAGAAGGCAAAGGAAAACAGCCATTGGACTATGACGTAGGGAAATGGGGGGACCTGAGCATTTGGTCACTAATCTGCTGGAGCATGTGGTGAGAAACTTTGTTTGAATGTACTTTAGTTTGTTAAGTTAGGCACTAGTAAACATTTTATCTTTATTTTTCTTGTAACCGTTTCTGACATTTATGTCTCATTACTTATCAGTCAAAATGTCTGGTATCAAATCAAATACTTTACAGAAGTTTAAGTATATTACATCAACACTATTACCTCTATCAACCAAACTTGTAATCTTATACAATAATGTCAAGTTAGTTTGACAGGATCTATTTTCCATAAAATGGTTTGATATTCGTTAATCAGATAACCCTCCTTTAATTCTTTATTCATTGAGTCCTGTATCAGCTGCTCCATTATCTTGCTCAGGATCGATGTCAGGCTAACAGGCCTATATTTACCCGGATCAACCTGTTTACCCTGTTAAAAGAATATTAGCTTTCTTCTACGCTTCTGGAACTTGCCCAGTGCTCTGCAATGTATTGAAAAGCAATGTTAATGGTCCAGTGGGCACCTCAGACAGCTCTTTTCAAACTCTTGGGTGCAAATTATCTGGACTTGCTGATTTAAAATTGTCTAACTTTAATAGTAGTTAAACTTCCGTTTAACATCCTCCAGAGATACTACTCGAATGGAAAAAGTGTCATCATCACCATATGATGAGACTATATTGTCTGATTTTTCTCCAAATACAGAACAGAAATATTTATTGAAAGCTTCTGCCTGTTCTGCATTATTATTGATAATTCTACCATTTCCATCTTGTAACGGACCAGTATCATTGTGAGGAGTAGTTTTGTTCATAATATATTTGAACAGTATGAATTCTAATGCAGTACTGTGTTAACATGCACTAGGGCACTTTTTAGTACATACCAGCATGGTCTAAATGGGCCAGTTAATGCACTACACATTGGTGCACATTAGAATTCTCAGTCCTGTGGTGCACATTGTTGCATTTGCAGAAAAGCCCCAATTGTTCATACTTTATATTTGTGTCCCGTTTTCTGGAGTGGCTTATGACTGAGAGTGCCAACCTCAGGGCAGACTGTCAAAAAGCAGGGCAGACACCCCAAACTAGGTGTATGTTTTATAATTAGATTTCACCAACCTAGTAACAAATGTGAACTCCCAAAGTACTACAAGGGTCTTATAATGTAGTCATAGACAGTGCCCTGGGACACTCGAGTCTATCTTGCAACCCAGGCAAGCTGGACTATGTGATAAATTGTCACTTACACTGAAGATGACAAAATATTCAGGTTGCGCCTAGTCCCAAGAGACCAGTCACTTGCCCCAGGTCCATTTGTACCTCAGAACTCACACCAAATAAAATGCTTGTACCCAATCCTGTAATAAACTAGTGAAATGGGAAGAAGAAATAAGAGTTATTTACAGTAAGAGTTATTGTTATTTAGAAACAAGCAAGCATATATATACAAATGAGTTTTAGTCTGTGATTCAAAAGATGACAGAGTTGGTAATAATTTATCAAATCAAAATGCCTTTCAGGGTTATTCACATAGCTGGAGTTGCACAGCATAGGTTGACCTAGACATAGCCCGAGTATTACACTCATGTCTTCTGGAAAAATGATTGTGGGAAAATTACAACATAACCAGCCAAGCTAATGGAAAATTTACAGGATGATTGTAATGTAATTAAAAACAATCTCTCTCTTCAGGCTGCTGGCTCATTTTCTCCTGTCTCTCTGGATGCTGATTTGTTCTCTTCCTGAACTTGTCATGATGGTATTTGAGAACTGCCAAATTTCACTCAGAAGCAGCAGGGGAGATTTGTCGCAGTCTGGCAGAGGAATATTTTAAGGATCAGAGAAAGTAGTAAAATGATATTAAAAAAATTGGCCAGATGGTAACTTAAATATGATATATTACAGATGCAGGCATTTTAGTTCAAATATACAAGCTGTTTACTTCATTTCCAAGCAGATTCAAATGAAAAGAAGTCAGGTGATCAAAATAGGATGGAATTCTCACATGCAAGTATATAATGGCATCCTCTATGCATTTTTTAAAAGTATTTGCAGGAAAGTAGCTATTAAAATTAAGAACATAAGAACATATGAATGGCCATACTGAGTCAGACCAAAGATCAATCCAGCCCAGTACCCTGTCTTCTGATGGTGGCTAATGCCAGGTGCCCCAGAGTGAGTGAGTAATGATCAAATGATCTCTCTCCTGCCATCCATCACCACGCTCTAACAATCAGAAGCTAGGGATACCATTCCTTACCCATCCTGGCTGTTAATGAACTTAACTTCCATGAATTTATCCAGTTGTCTTTTAAGCCCTGTTATATTCCTAGCCTTCACAACCTCCTCAGGCAAGGAGTTCCACAGGTTGACTGTGCGCTGTGTGAAGAAGAACTTCCTTTTATTTGTTTTAAACCTGCTGCCCATTAATTTCATTTAGTGGCCCCTCATTCTTGTATTATGGGAACAAGTAAATAACTTTTCCTTATTTGCTTTCCCCAGACCACTCCTGATTTTATATACTTCTATCATAGTCTCCTCTTTTCCAAGCTGAAAAGTCCTAGTCTCTTTAATCTCTCCTCATATTGGACCTGTCCCAAACCCCTAATCATTTTAGTTGCCCTTCTCTGAACCTTTTCTAATGCCAGTTTTGAGATGAGGAGATCACACCTGTAAGCATTATTCAAGATGTGGGCACACCATGAATTTATATAAGGGCAATAAGATATTCTTTGTCTTATTCTCTGTTCCTTTTTTAATGATTCCTAACATCCTGTTTGCTTTTTTGACTGCTGCTGCAAACTGCATGGATGTCTTTAGCGAACTATCTATGATGACTCCAAGATCTTTTTCCTGATTACTTGTAGCTAAATTAGCCCCCATTATACTGTATAGTTGTGGTTTTTTTCCAATGTGCATTACTTTACATTTATCCACATTAAGTTTCATTTGCCATTTTGTACTCAGTCACTTAGTTTTGTGAGATCTTTTTGAAATTCTTCACAGTCTGCTTTGGTCTTAACTATCTTGAGCAGTTTAGTATCATCTGCAGACTTTGCCATCTCACTGTTTATCCCTTCCTCCAAATCACTTATGAATAAGTTGAATAGGATTGGTCCTAGGAATAACCCTTGAGTAACACCACTAGTTACCCCTCTCTATTCTGAAAATTTACCATTTATTCCTACCCTTTGTTCCCCGTCTTTTAAGAAGTTCTCAATCCATGAAAGGATCTTCCCTCTTATCCCATGACAACTTAATTTATGTAAGAGCTTTTGGTGAGGGACCTTGTCAAAGGCTTTCTGGAAATTAGTTGTCATCAGTGTTACTGTGCTGATATTGAACTGATTTTCTGATACTTTACAGTACTTACCAATCACTTCCAAATCAGGCAAATGGTTCTGAAGCTGTAATAAATGATGGTATCATAGAATTAGTGTAGAAAAGACCTGTGAGATGACTTTTAGGTTACATCTCACCCCCGTTTTTTCCCTTTTGTATGTCTTTTATTGTTTTGTCCAGCCTTGTTTTAAATATTTTAAGAAGAAGGATGGTCCAGTAGTTAGGATGATAGCTGGAGACCTGGGTTCAATTCCTGACTTTGCTACAGACTTCCTGAAGTGACCTTGGGTACAACACTTGATCTCTCTTTGCCTTAGTTCCCTCATCTATAAAATGGGGATAATAGCATTTTCTTACCTCATAGGGATGTTGTGAGGGTAAGTATATTAAAGATTGTGAAATACTCACCTACTATAGTGAAAGGGGGCATATAAATATCTAAGATAGACTGGGGCTTCAAACACTTCCCTTGTGTTACATTATTACAGCCTAAGATAGGAGCATATGTTTTCCATGACGTTCTGAACAGAAATTTGTACAAATTAATGTAAAGAATAGTTTCATATAGGGTGATCAGATAGCAAGTGTGAAAAAATGGGGAGGGGGTGGGTTGGGGAGTAATAGGCGCCTATATAAGACAAAGCCCAGAATATAGGGATTGTTCCTCAAAATCGGGACATCCGGTCACCGTAATTCATAGTTTATATGACACTGAGCATTTTAAGAATAGAACTTACCCCTGAATTCCATTGTAGTAGCCCATAAAGTACAAATTTAAAAAATCCTGTTTAATGTCATCCCTGATACTCAGTATGAGGAGTCACAACATAATGGATTCTGAGGCCTGTTAAATGTTTTGTATGAAATTGGTTCCTGACCCTGTAATTACAGGTACATCCCTGTTGTGAAATCACAGTGGTGTGTAAATGTGGTGAAGAGAAAATAGGCAGTTTGATTTCAGTTGTGTTCATGAAGAGTTTGGCTGTTTCCTACAAGATTGCTACTTCTATATGTCACCTTGTGATAAATTTAGGGTACCCTATCCTCACAAAACTGAAGATCACAAAACGTGTTCAGTTGCTGTGAGCTCCTCAGAGAATCTTTCCAGGCCTGTTCTAAAGTTATTTTTGTTATAGACTGCATGGAACCTGAATAGATACATCTTGTTGTGAATCATCATAGCTAAAGAAACTAAGGGCACAACGACAAAACTGATGATAACCTAGAAGTGCTTTCTAATGTGCTGAACAGTTATTCCATGTTATCTACTTTCTTTCTCTCCCCTTCATGTGGGAGTATATATGTAGATCTCTGCTATCCGAATGAGTCTCCCTCAGTTGTTTCTTCCATATGTTCCTTTGAGTGAATATTAGGGGTAGCATTGGAGTAGGTGAGTTTTTATATAGCATCCATAATAGGTAAGTGCACTCCTGCATATGGTGTGGTGTGCTCTGTATTATGTTATAAATCATTATGTCAGTTGGTGCTCTTTTTGTCCTACTACAGCTGAAAGACTAATATATTTATGATTAACAGCCTCAGAAACAACCCTGACATTATAATCAAAGAGGCTGATAAAGGAGGTGCTATTGTCATCATGGACAGGTCGGACTACCAAAAGAAGGCTACCAGACAACTCTCCAATATGAATTTCTACAGGCCCCTTCCCTCAAATCCCACTGAAGAATATACCAAGAAACTGCACCATCTACTCAGGACATTCCCTACACTAACACAGGAACAAATTAACATACCCTTAGAGCCCCGACCGGGGTTATAATATCTACTACCCAAAATCCATAAACCTGGAAATCCTGGATGCCCCATCCTCTCGGGCATTGGCACTCTCACTGAAGGACTGTCTGGGTATGTGGACTCGCTACTCAGATCCTACGCCACCAGCACTCCCAGCTATCTCCGTGACACCACTGACTTCCTGAGAAAACGACAGTGCATTGGTGACCTTCTAGAAAACACCATCCTAGCCACCATGGATGTGGAAGCTCTCTACACAAACATCCCACACAGAGATGGAATACAAGCTGTCAGGAACAGTGTCCCAGATGATGCCACAGCACAAGTGGTTGCTGAGCTCTGTGACTTTATACTCACACACAATTATTTCAAATTTGATGACAATATATACCTCCAGACCAGTGGCACTGCTATGAGCACCCGCATGGCCCCACAGTATGCCAACATTTTTATGGCTGACCTGGAACAACGCTTCCTCAGTTCTCGCCCACTCACGCCCCTTCTCTACCTACGCTACATTGATGGCATCTTCATCATCTGGACCCATGGGAAGGAAACTCTGGAAGAATTCCACCACGATTTCAACAGCTTCCACCCCACCATCCACCTCAGCCTGGACCAGTCTACATGGGAAGTCCACTTCCTAGACACCACGGTGCAAATTAATGATGGCCACATTACCACCCTATACCAAAAACCTACCAACAGCTATGCCTACTTTCATGCCTCTAGCTTCCATCTCGGACACACCACATGATCCATTGTCTACAGCCAAGCACTGAGGTACAATTTGCTCCAACCCCTCAGACAGAGACCAACACCTACAAGATCTTCACTGAGCATTCTCAAAACTACAATACCCGCACAAGGAAATAAGGAAACAGATCAACAGAGCCAGACATGTACCAGAAGCCTCCTGCTGCAAGACAAGCCCAAGAAAGAAAACAGAACACCACTTGCCATCACCTACAGTCCTCAGTTAAAACCTCTCCAACGCATCATCAGTGATTTACAACCCATCCTGGACAACGATCGCTCACTTTCACAGGCCTTGGGAGGCAGGCCAGTCCTCGCCCATAGACAACCCGCCAACCTCAAGCATATTCTCACCAACAGCAGCACACCATGCCACAATAACTCTAACTCAGGAACCAATCCATGCAACAAACCTCGATGCCAACTCTGCCCACGTATCTACACCAGCAACACCGTCACAGGACCCAACCAGGTCAGCCACACCATCACTGGTTCATTCACTTGCACATCTACCAACGTAATATATGCCTTATGTGTCAGCACTGTCCCTCTGCTATGTACATCGGCCAAACTGGACAGTCCCTACGAAAAAGGATAAATGGACACAAAACAGATATCAGGAATGGCAATATACAAAAACCTGTAGGAGAACACTTCAACCTCCCTGCACACAAAATTACAGATCTAAGGGTCACCATCTTGCAGCAAAAAAACTTCAAGACCAGACTGCAAAGAGAAACTGCAGAGCTGCAATTCATTTGCAAATCTGATACCATCAATCCAGGATTGAACAAAGATTACGAGTGGCTAGCTAACTACAAAAGCAGCTTCTCTTCTCTAGGGGTTCACACCTCCAGACCAGCTGCTAGAGGAGGACCTCATTCTCCCTGATTAGAGATAACAAGCTGCTTCAGCCTGATTGGACTAACCTTGTTATCTCCAACCTGGCTCTTGCCTCTTATTTATCCCTGCCCCTGGATACTTCCACTGCTTGCATCTGACGAAGTGGGTATTAGCCCACAAAAGCTTATGCTCTAATATCTTAGTTAGTCTTTAAGGTGCCACAGGACTCTTTGTCACTTATGATTAAGAGGAGGCTTTGGCTTTCAACAAAGAAGACATCTAAGGACAATATTTCAGTATCAAAATCTCACATGCATAAATTAACATCAGTGCATTGTTACTGAGAAAGGGATTTGCAGCTGGTTTTCCCATTAGTGGGCCGGCCTTGTTTTCTGAAATGTTGGTATTGCTATAGCTCGATAATTAATGTGATGTACTGAAAAGAAATTGCAAGGGACCAAATCATTCCTGTTGTAACTTCAGTGAAGTCAGTGGTGGAAGCCAGTCACGGATGGCTTTGGTCCAAGGTATGTGTTTCTTTGGGGTACCGATACAGAGTAGTAGTTAGCATCTGTGGAGACAGTGGTTCCTATGATAAGTTATTTCACTTTTGTCTCCTAATAATTGTTTTATGCGTCCCTGGGCACCCCAATACGCATTTAGCTATTTTTTCTTCGAAC
Source organism: Dermatemys mawii (assembly GCA_007922305.1). Taxonomy (NCBI): domain Eukaryota; kingdom Metazoa; phylum Chordata; order Testudines; family Dermatemydidae; genus Dermatemys; species Dermatemys mawii. The sequence continues at coordinate 9,143,494 of ML677348.1, forward strand.
AAATCGTCTTTGTGGTTTAGGGAAACTAGAGCTGTGTGTGTGTGTGTGACATTATGCCCCATATTCTTCATAGACATATTGTTATGATATGAATATGGCATAACTAAGATATGTTTTATGCAATATGAGTCATGTGAGATATCCTTGGAAAGATTATGATTTACCAAATGTGGTTATTCTATTTGTATGTGCATATCATTTCTGTATCTGAAGTTAGGAATATGGACTATGTGTCTATTACAAAAGTGCTTGCAGCTGGGGAATGCTCACCAGACAGTAGGCAATCAGCCTGGATGGGCCATTAGGAAGCACAATAGGACTTTGAAGATACTAATCTCCCTCCCTGAGAAGGATGCTGCTTTAACACTGCAGTTCAGGTGATCATGTCACCTGGTACTGGACATCACTTTGGACTTCTGATATTTTTCCACTGCAAGGGGGTGTGGGTGAAACTGGGAAATGAAGGATTCCCGCCATATGCAAATCCTATTTAAGGCTGGGGAATGAGTTAATCTGGAATCTTCTCCACTGCCTCCCTACCCAAGAAGGAAGAGTGCTGAAAACACCTGAAGAAACAAAGGAACTAAGCTGGGGGGAGGGGCTGAGCCCAGGCAAGAAAGGTCTAGTCTGTAAAAGGAACCCCTGGAGATTTCAGTTGCAAGCAGTGCAGTTTACCTTCACGAAACTCTGCAACCTCTGAAACAACATTTAGAGTGAGAAATTATTATTTGTAGCTGGTATTTCTCAGTGTATTAAGCTTAGTTTGTATGTCTTGTTTTATTTGCTCATTAAATTCTGCTTTGATCTGTTTGCCATCTCTTATAATCACTTAAAATTTACCTTTTGTAGCTAATAAACTTATTTTTTGTTTATTCCAAAACCCAGTTTGTGCAATTCAGGGCTGGGGGGGCAAAAAGTTGTGCATATCTTCCTCCACATTGAGGGAGGGGATGAATTTTATGAGTTTATGTTGTATAGATCTCTATACGGTCAATATAATTTTGGGTTTGCAGTGCAGAGGGTGTTTGCATCAGAGTACTGGGCAATTCCCCGAGCTGAGTCTTCCCACACAGAGCTGATTGCAGACTGTGATTCTACAGGAGCATGTGTGTCTGTCTATCTGTCTACCTAGGAAAGGACAGGCTCAGTGGGACCACCACACATCAGGAGGCACCCTGGAAGGGGGCGGGTGTTCAACCCATCACAGTCTCTATTTGTGTGTGTTATGTTAAAGGACAATGTGCTTTTCTGTCTTTTTGTTGAGAATTAAGAAAGTTCAGGAAAAGCCCCATGCAAATGTTTATTGGACAGAGATCCTCACTAAGGCATTTAAAACTGCTGGACAATAACATATAATGATAGAAGAGGAAACCATAAAAATGTTGTGTGTCCCCGGCACTCCCTGTAAACTTCTGTAAAGCTACCTCATTACTGACTTTCAAATTCCTCCTCAAAACTCTCCTTTGCTGTGATGCTTACAAAAAACTTGAGAATGGTTAGGCCGCTGCTTTGCTGGATTAGGAGCAGGGCAGGAGTAAGAGCAAGGCTGGAGCAGGCTAAGGCTTAGGGAGTCTGTTGCCACTGTCAGGCAAAAGTGAGTTCCAACCCCTGGAGTGATATTGAACAGATTGAGTTGCTCATCCTCTTGTGAGGCTTATATACCTGGTCCGGGAGTCACAAGACCAGTTCCTGGTCTGTGGATTGGCTGAAGCCTAGCACAGTAGTGATTACAGAAATGGGTTGAGAATCCTGTGCAGTCTGTCTGTGTGTTGGTTGCTTTGCACTGTCACATGGTCCTGCAGTGCTAAGCTGTAAACTCAGAGCACCCACATGTGGGTGTGTTTATGCTTTGGTAGAGTCTGAGTGGTCAGCACTGGTCCCAGGAGCTGGACTATTGGTCTTCAGGATGTCAGCCCTCAGAAGGGGAGCTAGACAGAGGATCTGACCCCATGAGTGTGCCCAGAGACCTCAGCCAGGAGCAGTGTCTGGACTCTGCTCAGACTCAGGAGGCTTAGAGCACATGGGGCCCAAGGAGGTGGCCCCCAAACACAGGAGCCAGATGAGTGTCCAGCCAGGGAGGAGGTTACCAATGTGACACACTCATTGTGAAAAATATTAAGAAATATCTGTTGATTATTGCAGTATACTGAAAAATCACAGTTTCTTGGTCGACTCTAAAAAAATGAAATTAGGGCCATTTTCAAGAAGACAGCACTTATTAGATTAATACAGCAAAAATTTATTGCCAAGTAAAATTCAGTGTTTTACCACTGTGAAAAAATTCCTTAAAGGCACAATTGCTTTTTTACACTTACTTTACTCTGTAGAACAGAAATGTAGTTAATTTTTCTATGCAGATATGCCATGCCTTAAACACCCTAATGTATACAAAACTAGGGTCAGATTTGATACTCTTACAATTATCCAATTGACTCAAACAGAAATCTGTTGAACCTGACTCGTATTATTACTTTATTGTTAATTTATTAATTACCACAGTGCTTTGAGGCCCCATTCAGTGATCAACAGAGGCACGGTACAGACATGTAGTAAAGAGCTTACAAAGTAGGTCAATGACAAGACACAACAGAGGGATGGAGGAAAACATTGGGGAGGAGGACAACACTAGCAGCAAGTTTTCATGTAACCTAGGTGTGCACACACTGTAGCTCCTCAGCTGACGAGATGTTCTCAGCTATGCGTGATAGCAGAGGTGACTTTTAAGGAAGAAAAAGAAGAAGGTAGGAATGGACTTTATGAACGCTACATGGAGTTTTGTGCCGCTTGTGAAGGTCAGCATCACAGAAGACGCTTAAAACCAAATCATAATGTTAAACATGCTGCAAACTCTAAGGCTGCATTGTTTATATTTATTGCAAAGTCTCACTCTGCAAGTCAGGCCTGATTCAGTGAGGATCCTGCAAAGAGTGAGACTTGCTGACACCTTACAGAAAGTTTCTGAGCTTTTGAGATCTTATTAGGGTGATTTCTTGTGAGCTTGGCAGTGAAGCAAGCCATTCACTGCAACTTTACTACTTTCTGCCTTAGCCTTTGTGTTAGGTTACTGGATTTGAAGGAAAGGAAGGTGCAGATGTGAGATTTATGTCCACACCTCATAATGATCCAACCTCCCATAGCAACTATGTTGACCTGGATCCTTTCGGACCTCATCAACACATTGAGCTGGCTACAGGATATACTAAATAACAATGTGAGGCATTCCAGGGCTGATCCAAAGCTCACTGAAGTCTTTCTTCTTCAGGACTTAGCTTGCGGTCTTTGCTGCTCTTCTTGTCTTTTTTTCTTGTTGTAGGTTTTGTTGATGAATTTCTTCTTCTTTTCTGCTTCCTCCTTGGTCCTGTTTTTGTCCATATACAGCAACTTCCTATCCAAGCAATTTCGCTGATATCACTTGTCAAGAAGTGGTGAGCAAATTCTAATGTCCTACTGTGTAGCTTTAGTAAAGTTTCTATGGCTTCTACGATGTATCCTAGGTGATTATATTTCAATAGTGAGTGAAACAAAGTGATCCTTTTATCTATCTAAGTGAACATTTTCAAACGAAAATAAGGCACCTACATCAATATTTAGGCCACTTGTCATAGAGTGATTGGCCCTTTAAGAGAAGCGGGACTCAGCCCCAACTTAACACAATTAGCTCGCCTCCCCAGGTGGTGAGAAGCAGTAGGGTCATGCTGCTTGCAGGTCTTTTGACTTAACTGGGCATTGTAGGGAAATATCAGGGGGCCCAGAGAGAGGCAGAGATCCTTTTGGTCCTCTCCCAGGGAGAGTGAGGAGAAGGAAGTCCCCAGGAAAGAAGCCCTGGGAGTGACTGCTCAGCATTTCATCTTTTATCTCCAAATGATGTGGACTGCTATTATTTTGACGTCTTCTTGACGTAACTTAGTTTCTTTTGATGTGCATTGACATCATTGTCATCCTGAAAGCATAAAGTGTTTGCCACAGATTTCAATTCATGTTGCTTTGCTAATGTGTTGACATTATGACACAGTCTTCATAAATGTCTTACTCAAATGTCAAGCATTAGCAATGACTCTGCAAACCACAGCATTAGATAACCCTTTTGCACTATATAAATTGGTACTTATGATAAAAAACTATGTGAGTCTCATAACTCTCAGGAGATGGGCTAATGCCTCAATTAACAGGATGCTGAGTAAATGAAATTGCTGGATTCATATTTCATTTTTCATCATCTGGTTTTGTGAGGGGGAAAACAGTCATTTTGGCACCTGCTTATTCAGGATGGCAGTAAATATTCAGGCATTCCCTGGCTTTATCTGATTTCATTAAAATTAATGTGGTAGGCTGATGTGCATTTGTAAATGTCCCTCACCATCCTTCCTTTATTTTAAAATATCTGGCTGCTCTAAGCAGATTCTTAAAACCAAATACTAGAATGGTTGCGGTAAACAATGGAGCCTGCAATGGTGTAGGCTACTGAAATTATCGCTGAGTTTTTACCATTGCAGCAAATTACTTAGTTTATCAATGTTCCAATGCTACCCTCCTATAATATTTCATTATCATCGCTTTTCATTTTTGAATATTCCATGTAGTTGCATTTATTACAGGAGGAATTTGGTTAAAAAGATTTGCATGAAATTAAAAAATGATTTTGTTTACTGCCAGCTTGGATATTACATTAGCATTAAGTATTCTCTGCTAATTCCTTCTTGTTCATTGTAATGAAAAGAGAACAATGCACAAGTTGTGCAATAAGAACAGGGCTTGCTACCGAATGAATGATTTAGGGCAAGAGTCTCCCTCCCTTACTCAGAGTTGGTAGTATCCATTCATGGATTATAGATTAGAGTACAGTTTTTAGGCCAGAAGGAGCCATTACAGTCATCTAGTCAGATCTCCTTTGTAACTCAGAGACCATAGAATTTCATCCAGTGACGCCTGCAAGGAATTTGTCTTTCCTATTAAATGAGTGAATAGTATCACGCTCAGTAAATGATGTCCGAAATTTGTGGAGTAATGTACATGTAATGCTACCTGGAGTGACTCGAGAGCATGAGTGCCAAACTTGGGGAAGACTGCTAGGAACCAGGGCAGAAACCCCAAACTGGTTGTGAGCTCTATAGTTAAATTTCACCAAGTGGAAACTCCTCAGGCGCTAAAACAACCTTAACATGGAGTCACAGACAGCCCCCTTGGGTATTCTGGTTTGTCCTGTCACCCAGGTAACCTTTCCTTTGTGATAGATGGTCCCTCACACTAAGAATCACCACAATCATCAGCTTACTCGCAGTCCCCAAGAACCAGTCAATTGTACTTTAGATCTCACACCAAAGACAATGCTTCTAGTGAATCCTATATTAAACTATCCAAAGATGTATTAGATAGAAAAAGGAAACAAGAATTATTTACAAGGTTAAAGCAGGTAAACATTGTGACAAAGCTCCAAGTTTGTACTTGTGGGTCCTGCACTTCCTGGTAGATTTAGGGGCCTCAGAAACTCATCTAGGCCCCAGAGTGACCTCCCTTTCTCAGTATAATTGGCAAGAGTCACCGCCTAGTGAGTTACCTTCATCACAGACCAGTATGGAAGGTGTAAAAAGGGGGGAGCCTGGGCTCACCCTCTGCTCCATGCTCCAGCCCAGGGACCCTAATAGTATCAGCTAAGATGGCTGACCTTTTATTCACAAAACACAATACAATTCCCTGGGCTACTTCCCCACAGCAGTCCCCGCTTCTTCAAACTCCACTTCACCCTTACCTCAGGGCCTCCTTCCTTCTGGGAAGTGGGACAGCTTGCTCAGGAAGGAAAAAGGCAGAGCATAGCTGAAGCAAATGCAACTATGGGTAAGGTAGGAGGATTAGAGATTACATCAGTGTTTCTATGACTGTACCATGGAAAGCTATATGAATTGTTTGCAGTATTGACTAATGGGATTCCCTTTCTCTCCTTACTAAGTGCAGGTAATATTGAAAAGTTTGGCTGTTTAATAGTCCCATTGCATTCCTGATATGGTTGGTAAGTGGAGAAATCCATCTTTGAATTCAATGTGTTCTCTACTTATGTCTTCTTCCTCCTCTCTTTATGAATGTGCAGTTTCCACTGCTGTCAATGAGTATTAGGAGTGTGTAGGTGAAGGAGATTAGCCCCTAGAACTACATACACAATAGAATGTACAACAGTGAGCACTCACAAAAATGTCAGTGGCTGACAAATACTTTCCTCTTCTACTGAGGTTCTAAAAATACATTGCCAAAGCTGTCTTTTCTCTGTCATACATTGTCTTTTCTCTCAGTGATTAGGTGACCCATCCCTACGAAACTAAACATAGGAAAGGCTATATCACCTGGGTGTTTAGATTAAAAGATAGCTATAGGTGGCATTTGTGTGGGTTGTGATCTTCAGTATTGTGTTTGTGTATTTTCTTGTGCTGTGATTCTTCTACTGGGAAGTAATTGGCCTGTGTCCCAGAAAAAGCTATCAAAAACATAATTGCCAGGAGAGCAGGCTATCACTAAAGCAACAGGGTCCTACAGAACCTTTCCTTTTATGTGGGTTAGTTCCAGCATAATAACAACGCTGTGTGTTTCAGTTATATAGAGAAGGTTAATGAGTTTTCCCCTTGTCAAGAGAGCAGTTCAAGGTTAAAGAATGGTGTGCTTCAGAAACCGGAGAGGGGGAAAAACTCTGTTTTAAAAATATGCAACCTGCTAAAATGAAATCGTGTTTTAAAATGCAAAGTATTATAGGATTTCCTTTGTTATGGAAACAAGGTAGAGCGTTACCAGAAGCAAGATAATGTACTAATTATGATTGCAATGCTACAGCTAGAAAATCTTTAATACATTATTATATTATCAATGAAAATATTTTAATGAACTCCACTAGGATTTCTAAAAGCTGAAAATGTTCTCAGAGTAGCTGAGCTGATCTGTCACTCTAAAAATATATTTGTACTAGTTTTGTATGAACTGGCATGTGGTGATTTGTCAGTTTCACAGGTCAATGTCTGGCGTGATTGCAATATTTCAAAATAGGTCTTGCCAAACAAATATGATTTTATTTTTTGATGAGATTATAAATTTGTTTGATAATGCTAATTGCATATATGCAATATGTTTAGGCTTTTGTAAAGCATTGGAATTAGTACTGCATTCCCTTCTGGCTAAAAAATTAGCACTATATAATACTAATAAAGCATTTGTTGAATGGATTAAGAACTGGCTAACTGACTGTGTCAGAAAGTAGTCATCCATGGGAAACTCTCATTGAACAGGGGTGTTTCTAGTGTTCCAGAGGATCCGGGCCTGATTCTATCAAATATTTCTTTCAGTGATCTGGAAGTAAATATAAAATCACTACTGATAAAATTTGCAGATGACGCAAAGATTGGCAGAGTGGTAAATAATGATGAGGACGTGGCAGTCTTACAGAGTGATCTGGATAACTTGGTAAGGGGGGCCTCCTTAAAATATGTTTTAGATACATGCCCTCACATCTGTGGCTGCATTACGAACAGAGGATGTAAGTCAAATCTATCGAATGGACAGGACTATCCTGGGAAGAAGTAACTCTGAAAGGGATTTATGGTCATAGTGGACAAGCCACTCAATGTATGCTTGCTGTGCTGTGGCAAAAAGGGCCGATGTAATTATTGGATGCAGAAACACCAGAGTAGTGGGTAGGAATAGGGAGGTGATTTTATCACTGTCTACAGCATTGGTGAGACCAATACTAGAATACTGTGTCCAGTTCTGCTGTCAACATTTTAAAAAGGATGCTGAAAAATTGGAGAGGGTGTAGAAAAAAGCTACGAAATTTTTTTGAGGGCCTTAAAAAGCTGAACGTGTTTAGCTTATCAGGAAGAAGATTAAGAGGTGACTTGATTATAGCATATAAGTATCTCCAAGCAAAAAATATACTAGGTACTGAAGAGGTGGATATAATCCATTAAATGGAGGGGCAGATATCACTTCTGACATCTCCTCCAGTTGTTTCTCCTTTATCTACTATCATCATCTCTGTATTATCCATACCCAGCTTCAGACATCTAGCTGTCACCCAAACTCAATCTGTCAGACACTGGAAAACCACAGGTTAAGTCATTGCTATCTCCCCATATTGGCATAATGCACACATTAAGCAGGAGGGGTAACAATTAATTATTGTATTACTGTAGTGCCTAGGAACCCTAGCCAGGCCCCAGGACCCATTGTGCTAAGTGCTGAACAAAAAGATTATTCCTGCCTCCAATTTAAGTATAGGACAAAAGATAACGATGGATACAGCCTGACGGGGGAAACAATGAGACAATATGGGTCAACATGATAGGCAGTGGTCTCAACACACCAGCAACCTAGCTTTTACTTTTTTGTAGGCATCATGGCAAAGGAGGGTTTTAAGGAGAGATTGGAAGGTCAGAAACAAGGAATCTTTGTGAATGTTTACTGGAGGCAGGAGGAGAATCAGGAGAGGACAGTGTCATGGAAGCAGAGAGGACAAGATTTCAAGAAGAGGAGCATGGTCAACTGTGTCAGAAGCAGCTGACAGGTCAAGGAGGATGAGGAAGGACTACTGGTTCTGAGGTTGGCCAGGAAGAGGCCATTAGAGACTTTGAGAGTGGTTTCAGTGGAGTGCAAGGGGCAGAAGGTGGACTGGAAAGGGTCTAGGATGGAATTGGAGGAGGGGAACTCCAGACAGAGACTTTGAACTGTGTGTTCAATGAGCTGAATGTGTTCACAAGATGAAAGGGAGAAAGGGTGGTAGTTGCAGAGGCTAGTGGGCTCAAGTGTGGGTTTTTAGGGTAGGATAGACTCATAAGACAAGCATGCTTTAGAAGAAGGAACCAAGATTAAGAAGAAGAGGGAAGGAAAGATGAGAGTTGATGTGACGAAGATCAGGAGATGGAATGGGGTCATTGGGACAAGTGGAAGAGTTAAGAGGAGGAGAGCAGCTGAGAAACTTGTGTTTGTGACCAGGGATGAGGTGGAGGAAGGGAAGGCAAGCCAAGGGGAGGAGAAAAGTCATATAATATTTTGTCAATTTTCTTGTGGAAGAAATTGGTGAGCTCCTGTGCAGAGAGAAGTAGATGCAAGAGGAGGAGAGGGTTTGAGGAGTGAGTCAAGGTGGCAAAAAGGCAGTTAGGATTGTTGGCATGTGATTCAATTAAACTGGAACAGTAGAGTTGTTTAGCTGGAAAACTGGCAGAAGTGAAGGAGGATTGAATGAATCTGTACTGGAGGAAATCATGCTGGTCACAGGATTTTCCCCAAGACACTAATCAATGTGAGAGAAGGAACATAGGAAGGGATTGGAGGTGAACCAGGGCTGCAGATTGGAAGGGTGAACCTTGTGGAGGAAGAGAAGAACAAAAGAGTCAAAAGTGGAAGGGAGTGAAGCATGAAGAGACTCAATAATGGTATCAATAGAAGAAAGGGAAAAGTGACGGTAAGAAAGAGAGCAGATGAGGAGTCATCAGCACTGATGAACTGGAAGTCACAGAAAGGCCAAGTGACGGGGATTAAGGGTGGGATAATGGACAATGCTAAGAGAGACCAGGTGATACAGAGGAGAACTCAGCAACACAGAGCGAGCCTTGCTTGGTGAAGATGAAGTGAAGTGAACATTCTGTTTGGTGATGGGAGAGTTAAACCATGTTGCAGGTCAAATGAAGACATAAGTGTGAGGAAATGGGCAGCAAAGGAGTTGGACAGGTCATCAACACGGAGGCTGAAGCCACCAAGGCTGCATGTGGGCGATTGTGAGGAGAAGCAAAGAGCAAGCTAGGAGTCAAAATCAGAGAGGAAGGCTGATGAGGAGGAGTTAGCTGGACAGTAGATGATATAATCTGGAGGGGAAAAGAAGGGAGAGTTGGATACAGTGCTGTTTAAAAGGGGAGAAAGAGTGTGAAGTGGGTGGAGAGTTGGAAACAGCAGGAAGAAGAGAGGAAAAAGCCAACACTTCCTCCTAAGTCTGATCCAGAATAAATGTGAGAGAAGGAGAGACCTCCTGTAAGACAGGGCAGCTGCAGAGATAGCATCAGAGGATTCAGCTTTCTGTGACAGGAAGGAGCTGGAGGAGTGAGATATGAAGAGGTCATGAAAGGCTGATCTGTTTAGGGATGGAGTGGATGTCCCAGTGACAGAAAGAGAAGGGGATGGAGTGTGAGGTTACAATGGTGGCACAAGAATGGCCGAGGTGGTGGCGGGAGGGCCAGAGTTGGTATAAGTGTCACCAGAGGCGAGGAGGAGGATGTGGATGTTGGACCTAGAATTGTACTGGTGAAAGGCAGGGAACGGTCATGATGGAAAGGGGAGGAAAGGTGATGGTTATGGTAACCAGGAAGGAGAGGTGACGCTAGAGGGGGGAAGGGAGGAGGATGGATGTTACAATGTAGAAAAGGGCTTGGTGAGAGCCATAGGTGAATGGCAGATAGACACAATTGAGAAAAACATACCCCAAACACGAAGGGCCTGAAGGTATGCTCCCAGCCTGGCACTGGGGCCTGGTTGTCTTGGAAAGGTCCCCTATCACAGTCCCTGTTGCTGATGAGGGAACAAGTCCAGGCTGTGAGGTAGCAGTGCTGGCAGCTCCCAGCCCAGCTATGAGTCCCTGCTGTCCAGGAAGGTTCCTGTGTTATAGACAGAACCCTCCAATCACAGCCCTGATGGTGTTAAGGGGTGGGGCCAGACTCTAATGTAGTGGCGGCGGTGGCAAACTACAGTATCTGACACAAGTGTCTTTAGATCAGAATCTCTGGGGAAGAGCAGTCACTCATACACAGCTTCTTCTGTCCTTGCCTGTCTGGCAGGCTCTCTTCCATTCCTTCTCTTCAGCCTTATTGCTCTTAGTTGGCTTTCCCACATTACTTCTGTCTGTCCTTGCTCATAATCTGGTCTTCAGCAGGTCTTTAGACTATCAACCTACGTTTAGATCAAATACCAACTTTTAGCTTGATTATGGGGTGAATTTGATGTAAGCAGATATTTCCACTGACGTCAATGAAGTTTCACAAACTTACACTTGAGATGTGTTAGGCCTTATAAGTCTTCATGGTGAGATGATCAGATCATAAACAGAAAATTAACTGGGAAAATCTGCTTGTTGCAATATCTTGATTGCTTATTACAGTACCTTGATTTCATTCGTTTTTATTATTGTACTCCACTTTTGTGTCTGAGTCAGTATTTTATGATGGTGCTTAATGATCTAGTTATCAGTGGCTATTGGGCTATAAATTTTGGAATAAAGATCACATGGTATTGCATCCTTTAATTTTTGATGGTGCTCTAGATTAATCATTTAATAAAGCCAGTATCCCATTGGTCTTTTGCAATAAATCTTTGCAGCTCAGAGCATATTTAGACTAACTCATGTACTCCATTGTCATCAATCTTTTGCAACTGGGTCCCTGTATTTACCAAATAATTATGCACAAAGACATGATCATTAATGTCCACCTTTTAGACTTAGAAGTCAAGTGAGCTGTCAGAGGAATAGAGTTAAATGAGGTATGATCTGTTACAGATGCAGTAATTTCTCCTGTTTTAGGCATATTGCCCATGTCTAGTGAAGAGCTATAATAATTCATTCATCCTTCTAGTGTAGAGTCCAGAAATAGATTAGATATAGTGTATCCAATGGGCAGCATTTGGACTAATGGGGTTCCAGAGGGCTTCTTTCTGGGTTTTCAGATTATTCATTAGACAGTCATGTCCAATAAACCTGCATCATTTACCAAGTGTCAATAGGGCAAGAAAAAAGTAGAGGCATCAGAATGATTGCTGGATTATATAAGCATTTAAAATAAATACTTTTTTGGAACTGTAGTGAGGCGGTGTGGTCTGTCCAACCCAGAATGGGAGGCACCACCCCCTGTGCCTAGGTAGGCAAAGCCAGACCAGACTTGTCCCTTCTGCTGGAAGTAGGAAGGTGGTACAAGAAGTATAAAAGACAGAGCCTCCAGCTCATCTGGGGCTGAGACAGTGAGAAAAACAGATGCATCCTGCTTGCTGCAGGCTTCTGACTTTGCTGCCGAGCCAAGGGGTGCCTTACCCCTGGAGGAGCCTGTGTCTGCAGGAGAGCTGTTGGAACATCTGAAGAGGCTCTTCGAAGGAAGACATTATGGATAGTGAGTGATCAGCTGTTGTGACCTGCACAGGATGTGCCATGTTTGTCTTTCTCCCAGAGGATAGAAGCGACTTCGTCTGTACCCAGTGCAAGCTGATCTTTATATTGGAAGAGAAGGTTAAAGGACTAGAGACCCAAGTATTGACTCTGCATTACATCAGAGAAAAAGAGGATTATCTGGATAGAAGTCAGGGTTTGGTACTGCAGGCACAGAATGCTGAAGAATCAGAGAGGGCAGTGCAGAATGAGGAAGAAAATTGGCAGCATGTGACCTCTAGAAGAAGAATGAGGAGAATCCATGTATCCCCAGTGCAGAGAGAGGTAAGAAACATTTTTCAGGCTCTCTGCACAGGTACTATGGTGGAGAATGGTTTGGAAGAGTCATCTCAGGGGAGGAATCAGAAGACCCCATTGACAGGAAGGCATGGGATGCATTGTCTTAGGGAAGGGGTTTCCATGACCACCACTCCCAAAAGGAGGAGATGGGTGGTGGTGGTCGGGGACTCCTTCCTAAGGGGCACAGAGTTGTCCATCTGCCGTTCAGACCAGGAAACTCGAGAAGTGTGCTGCTTGCGTGAAGCTAGAATTCAGGATGTGACAGAGTGTATGTTGAGATTGATCAAGCCCTCTGACTGCTACCCCTTCCTGCTTCTCCATGTGGCACCAATGATACTGCCAAGAATAACCTTGAGCGGGTCACTGCAGACTACGTGGCTCTGGGAAGAAGGATAAAGGGTTTGAGATGCAAGTTGTGTTCTCGCTGTCCTCCCTGTTGAAGGAAAAGGCCCAAGCAGGCACCATGGAATTGTAGAGGTAACTGCATGGTTATGCAGATGGCGTCAGAGAGAAGGCTTTGGATTCTTTGACCATGGGGTGTTGTTCCAGGAAGAAGGATTGCTAGGAAGAGATGGAATCCACCTAACAAACAGACAGAAGAGCATTTTCGCAGGTAGGCTTGCTAACTTAATGAGGAGGGTTTTAAACTAGGTTCACTGGGGGATGGCGACCTAAGCCCAGAGATAAGTGGGGAAGTGGGATACCGAGAGGAAACACAAGGAGGAGGGGCAATGGGGGAGGCCTCCTGATTCATACTGCAAAAGTAGAGCAATCAGCTAGTTATCGTAGGTGCCTGTACATGAATGCAAGAATCCTAGGAAAAGAGCAGAAAGAATTGGAAGTCCTGACACAGTCAAGGAGCTCTGATGTGACTGGAATAACGGAGACTTGTTGGGGTAACTCATATGACTGGAGCACTGTCATGGATGGGTATAAACTATTCAGGAAGGATAGGCGGGGGAGAAAAGGTAGAGGAGTTGTACTGTATGTAAGGGAGCAGTATGGTTGCTTGACGCTCCGGTATGCAACTGGAGAAAAGCCTGTTGAGAGTCTTTGGGTTAAGTTTAGAAGTGAGAGAAACAAGGGTAATGTCATGGTGGGTGTCTGCTACAGACCAGGAGGATGAAATAGATGAGGCTTTCTTTGGACAACTAACAGAAGATACTAGATCATAGGCCCTGGTTTTCCTGGGGTACTTCAGATACCCTGACACCTGATGGAAGAGCAATACATCAGTGCGCAGACAATCCAGGAGACTTTTAAGAATGTTGGGGACAACTTCCTGGTGCAAGTGCTGAAGGAACCAAATAGGGGGCATGCTACTTTTGGCCCACTGCTCACAAACAGGGAAGAATTGGTAGGGGAAGTAGAAGTGGGTGGCAACCTGGGCAACAGTGACCATGAGATGGTTGAGTTGAGGATCCTGACAAAAGGAAGAAAGGAGAGCAGCAGAATATGGACTCTGGACTTCAGAAAAGCAGACTTTGAGTTCCTCAGCGATCTGATGGGCAGGATCTCCTGAGAGGCTAATATGAGGGGGAAAGGAATCCAGGAGACCTGGCTGTAATTTTAAAGAAGCCCTACTGAGGGCGCAGGAACAAACTATCTTGATGTGCAGAAAGAATAGCAGATATGGCAGGCGACCAGTTTGACTTAACAGAGAAATCTTTGGTGAGCTTAAAACACACAAGGAAGCTTACAAGAAGTGGAAACTTGGACAGGTGACTAGGGAGGAGTATAAAAATATTGCTTAAGCATGCAGGAGTGTAATCAGGAAGGCGAAAGCACAATTGGAGTTGCAGATAGCAAGGATTGTGAAGAGTAACAAGAAGGGTTTCTACAGGTATGTTAGCAACAAGAAGGAGATCAGGGAAAGTGTGCAACCCTTACTGAATAGGGGAAGTAACCTAGTGACAGATGATGTGGAAAAGCTGAAGTACTCAATGCTTTTTTTGCCTCAGTCTTCCCAGACAATGTCAGCTCCCAGATTGCTGCACTGGGCATCACAGCATGGGGAGGAGGTGAGCAGCCCTCAGTGGTGAAAGAACAGGTTAAGGACTATTTAGGAAAGTTAGACACGCACAAGTCCATGGGGCCAGATCTAATGCATCTGAGCGTGCTGAGGCAGTTGGCTGATGTGATTACAGAGCCACCGGACATTATCTTTGAAAACTCATGGTGACTGGGGGAAGGTCCTGGATGATTTGAAAAAGGGAAGAAGGAGAATCTGGGGAATTACAGACCAGTCAGCCTCATCTCAGTCCCTGGAAAAACTGTGGAGCAGGTCCTCAAATCCATTTTGAAGCACTTGGAGGAGAGGAAGGAGATCAGGAACAGTCAACATGGATTCACTAAGGGCAAGTCATGCCTGAGCAACCTGATTGCCTTTTATGATGGAATAATAGAGTCTGTGGATATGGGGAAAGTGGTGGACATGATATATCTTGACTTAAGCAAAGTTTTTGATACGGTCTCCCACAATATCTTGCCAGCAAGTTAAAAAAGTATGGATTGGATAAATGGACTATAAGGTGGATAGAAAGCTGTCGAGATTGCTGAGCTCAGTGGGTAGTGAACAATGGCTCAATGTCTAGTTGAGAGCCAGTATCAAGCGGAGTGCCCCAGGGTTGGTCCTGTGGCTGGTTTTGTTCAACATCTTCATTAACAATCTGGGTGATGGGATGGACTGCACCATCAGCAATTTTACGGATGAAACTAAACTGAGGGCAGAGGTAGATATGTTGGAGGGTAGGGATAGGGTCCAGAGTGACCTAGACAAATTGGAGGATTGGGCCAAAAAAATCTGATGAGGTTCAACAAGAATAAGTGCAGAGTCCTGCATTTAGGATGGACGAATCCTATGCACTGCTAAAGGCTGGGAACTGACTGGCTAAGTGGCAGTTTTGCAGAAAAGGACATGAGGATTACAGCGGACGAGAAGCTGGATATGAATCAGTGTGCCCTTGTTGCTAAGAAGGCTAATGGCATATTGGGCTGCATTAGTAGGAGCATTGCCAGCAGATTGAGGAAAGTGATTATTCCTTTCTATTCAACCCTGGTGAGGCCACATCTGGTGTGTTGCGTCCAGTTTTGGGCCCTCCACTACAGAAAGGATGTGGACAAATTGGAGAGAGTCCAGTGGAGGTCAACAAAAATGATTAGGGGGCTGGGGCACAGGACTTATGAGGAGAGGCTGAGGGACCTGGAGTTAGTTAGATTGTAGAAGAGAAGACTGAGTGGGGTTTTGATATCAACCTTCAACTACCTGAATAGGATGGAGCTAGGCTGTTCTCAGTGGTGGCAGATGACAGAATAAGGAGCAATTGTCTCAAGTTGCAGTGTGGGAGGTCTAGGTTGGATATTAGGAAACACTATTTCACTAGGAGGGTGGTAAAGCACTGGAATGGGTTACCTAAGGATGTGGTGGAATCTCCATCCTTAGAGGTTTTTAAGGCCCGGATTGACAAAGCCCTGGCTGAGATAATTTAGCTGGTGTGGGTTCTGCTTTGAGCAAGGGATTGGACTAGATGACCTCCTGAGGTCTCTTCAAACCCTAATCTTCTATGATTGTATGACTGCCACTGCCTACCTACCAAGGATACCCAGGACACCTACAAAGCCGAGGTACTGAATGCAGGGGTAGTAGGAAGTAGCTCAGACTCCTCTGAATCTAGTCTAGCTGTGTTGCTGCCCCTGAATCCACATCAGCATGTTGTGGCTGGATTCCCCACTGACCCAGTGGTGGAACACTCCACCACTATTAGGGCCTGAGATTGGGGCCCAGTTGAGTCTGGTGGGTCTGGGTCCCCCTACCCTCCTACTGCCAACCCCACCCCTGGAGTGGCAGCCTCCACACCATAAGCAAACAGCCTGAGATGTCCGCCATTTGCCAGAGCTATGACAACAATCTGTGTGGTGTTCTGCCCTGCCTGAGGGGCAGAGCACTATAGACCAGTGACTCTCAACCTTTCTAGACTGCTGTACCCTTCCAGGAGTCTGACTGTCTTGCCTACCCCCAAGTTTCACCTCTTTAAAACAACTTGCTTACAAAAGCAGACATAAAAATACAAAAATTGTCACAGCACACTATTATTGAAAAATTGCTTGCTTTCTTATTTTTACCATATAATTATAAAATAAATCAATTGGAATATAAATATTGTACTTACATTTCTGTGTATAGTATAAAGACTAGTATAAACAAGTCATCTGTATGAAATTTAGTTTATACTGACTTCAGTAGTGCTTTTTATGTAGCCTGTTGTAAAACTAGGTAATATCTAAATGCACTGATGTATCCCCTGGAAGAACCACCGCAAAAGACTGTTTGCGGCTCCACCCTGTTAGGATGGTTGCAACACTAACACCTGCTCCACTAATTTCCCCTGATACTAGACAGTGATCCCAACAATGTATTGAGGCGGTGTGCTCTCCCTTCAATCCAGAGCGGGAGGGACATTTGCAACACCACAATAGGGAGACATGACAGAGGAGATTAAAACCCAGGAAAATTACTAATTCTTAAAAGTGAATTCCAAAACTATTTAATAGCAATGCTTTTATAGAACTGAGCAATAAGTGTCTTCAAACTTTGGCAGGTAATGAATTCATTTAAATATCCTGATGAAGACCAGTGAAAATCTGCATCAGAGCCTGTTCACATTTTGTGTGACTATGTGGTACATCTTACATCACAGAGATGTTAGATGTTAGCGTAATCTAGAAAATGGTTTCCTATTTAGATTCTTTAGGAGATGAAAAATATCCAAAGGTTTGCTAAGTTTCCCCAAGTACTAGGACAAAACTTAAGCTAAAGCAAGGCTAAGTACTGGACACAAATATTCAGATTCCACAACTTCTTAGGCCAGGTCTACAGGGAGCACAGGGGGGTTGACCTAAGATATGCAACTTCAGCTAAATGAAGAGCATAGCTGGAGTCGATGTATCTGAGGTCGACTTACCTCCACATCCTCATGGCAGCGAGTTGACCGCTGCCACTCCCCTGTCAACTCTGCTTCTGCATCTTGCAGTGGTGGAGTTCCAGAGTCGATGGGGAGAGTGCTTGGGGTTTGATTTATTGCATCTATACTAGATAAATCAATCCCCAATACATCCCCAATACTTCGATTCTTACCTGCTGATCTGGTGGATAGTGTATACATGGCCTTAGATTTGACCTCTAAATTGTCTTAGGTCCTGGCTCACATGGACTTCAGTAGGAGAAGGATTTCATAGAATCATAGAGTATCAGAGTTGGAAGGGACCTCAGAAGGTCATCTAGTCCAACGCCCTGCTCAAAGCAGGACCAACCTCAACTAAATCATCCCAGCCAGGGCTTTGTTAAGCCTGACCTTAAAAACCTCTTAGGAAGGATATTCCACCACCTCCCTAGGTAACCCATTCCAGTGCTTCACCACCCTCCTAGTGAAAAAGTTTTTCCTAATATCCAACTTAAACCTCTCCCACTGCAACTTGAGACTCCTTGTTCTGCTGGCCTGTTCTCTGTGCAGATTTTGCAATATCCAATTTGAGATGAAGTAAAAATGTTGCAGTTTTTCTATTGCCTTGTCTTGTTTGGCACATCTCACCCTCCACCACAGCACTATCCATGTCACTGGCAGGTCTGCAGCCAGATACTACTCCCACTGGAGTCAGTGGGAGATTGGCACTGATTTCAAAGGGAGAAGGATGAGGCCCATGTAGTGAAGACAGAGTGATGAACAATTACAAGAGAAGTAGGCTTCAATACATTTACACACTGAGTGCTATGCTTTTTAAAGGTACAATAGTTTGTTTATTGATCTGTTTCTAAATCTATTTTATATGGCACTTTGTAGGATTTAGACTGATGGGGAGTGGGTTGAAGAGCAATTTGCTTGCCATTTGTAGTGAAGGGTTTTTTCCCCCGGTTTGGATTTATGGGGGAGGGAGATAAACAGTGTTAATTGTTTCTAAAACATATATATCCTGTGGTGACTTGTAATTTTTTGTGCCATACACTTCAGATATGTAAACTGGGGGAACAATTCAGATCTGCTCAATGTCCTCACACCACAAGCATAGCTCATGTAGTTTGCACTAAAAACTGAAAGCTAAAGCATGGGATATAAAACAATGCCTGCATCTTATGACATTTTATTTTTACTGTAGTTTCCTTATTCTTGTTACTTTCACCATGACTTCTCCATGACTTCCCAACATTTCTTTCACAAGGATGTAGTTATGAGACTTGTTTTCATATGTGGAAAGCAGGAAGTTCTTGACTACATGATCTGTCTGAAGAGTGGATTAAACAGAGCAGCGTCAGATGTTTGCAGTGAAACCTGGGGGTTCTCAGATGAGATTTATGAACATTTCAAACAAACTTGGTCTAGTTAAAGATTGATGTGGAACCCATGTGAAATTCGCACTGAGAAATCCATCTATGTCAAAGGTTTCACTTTGTTACAGTCTCTGATTCAAAATCTTGTGGAGGACAGCAGGGAGAGGGTCACCTTACCTTACCTTTCCATCCAGAATGCTAAAATTCAGGACCCAATCTCCTCTGCCCCTTGTCAGTCTTGGCAGATATCTTGTTCTCTACTTATATCAATTCAAAAGGCTGCTGCAAAGATAACTTCCTGACATGTCACTTGAACTACATCATCCCGCTCTTTACATCCATCCAGTGGCTCCATCTGCTCCACCACATTCAAAATGAAAGCAAGAAGTGTGAGTTTAAGGCCTTTCATGTCTTATCCCCTCCCATTCCACCTAACATCTGTTATATGGTTTTGAGGCACCGGGTCTTAGCTCTGTTCCACAAATGAGGACAATCTTGAAGACCTACTAATAACGTTTTCCAGCAAGCAGCTTTGCACATGAAAGGAGCTTCCTGTAAAGGTTGGCAAAGGCACCTCATTGTCCTCTTTCAAGCTCTTTCTCAACCATAATACCTACCCCCCCCCAAAAGAAAAAACCAAAAAACCCCTCAGCAATGATTATGCAGCTTGCACGCTATGCTTGGTGCTAATGCGGGTTGGTATAATCTCGTTGTTTTCTTGCACTCCCCTCTCTGTTGTACCCTCCTCTAGTCTTTCATTTTAAACTTGCATTGTAATCTCGGGGTGGGGGGGGCTGTGGCTGTTCCTCCACTTAGGAGCAGGAGAAACATGTCACCACTTCTGGGGAGCCATGTGGAGCCAGGTAGGGAGCCTGGCAACCCTCTTGAAGGTTTGTATTGGGAGATCTCAGAAGTGCCAGTTTCTAGAACTTTCCGGTTGGTGAAGTGCCAGATAACACAGCTTTTACTGTAATATACCAATGAAGGAGATGAATCCTGCAGAAGCACCTCCTACCGGTCAGATGTGGTCCTGGAGACATCTTCCCATCCTTCCAGAGCCATTTCAACATGTACTCCTCCACCCAAGATTATGCTAGGAGAGGTCCCCTTGCAAGGGTTATTGAGTAACTCAAAAAAAAATAAAAACACCATAATTCCTTTTCCTTTTATCAGGAAAACCCAGTTCTTTCTCAGCTTTACCCCGCTGCAGCTAATCAGGCTTTCCTTCCCCAATGTCTCTGTGTAGCCCTTCTGTGGAGCACTGAGCTAATAAACTAAAAGTCTGGCCAGTTTTACCCCTAAGTTCAAACACACAGTTCAAGTCTCTTGTTCTAAAGAGCCAGACCAGTTCAAGCTTGGCAGTCTGCCTTCTCCTTCTAACAAGACTTTCACCCTCCCGCGGCTCTCTATCCACGTTTCCCCCCACAGGAGCTTTTCCTTGTCATTGTCTGTATGAAATTTTAGTTGTGTACTGACTTCACTAATACTTTTTATGTAGCCTGTTGTAAATCTAGGCAAATATCTAGATAAATTGATGTATCTTCTTCAGTGGGGAGCCAGTGCAAAAAGAGGCTATTATGATGATAATGGTCCACAGGTCTGGTCTACTGCTACTTTAGCTAGTGGATTAGTGAAGAGGCTTTGCTTCAGTCCAAAAGTGCTGGTGGTTTTGCATGTTTACTTATAGTATGCCCACTACTGGATCAATGCCTATTTATGGGAAAACTATTGGAATTAATGGTGATTTAGCCAGATCTGACATTGACAGTATGTAGTGATGGCATAATCATGGAGGGTTGGTATAATAGTGCAAAGTTAGAGAATTGCAGTGGCAGTTTCTGAGTACCCTAACTTCGAACACCTTCACTGTGTCCTTATGCTACCCCTTCGTTCTGTACAATATGAGAACCGGATTAGCAATGCCAGCACATCAGAACTTATCTGAGAATGACGATGAATGAGTCAAGAAGATTTTGAGCACTGTCAATCCTCCATGTTTAGTTAATGTCTCCCCAAAAATGTTCCTGGTGAATCCTGAGACTGTTTGTGCAGCACAAAGAGTCAGGTGGCATATCCTACAGTATAGAAGAATGCCAAATTAGGTGAATAAAACTCTATTACCTTGTACAGAAGAGACACGGAGAAACTTCTTGGACCACAGTCTTGCTTCTGACTATGAATAGTGGCAGATGAATTTGTATTACAGTAGTCTTATTTATCATTCCTTGATATGATTATTGTTCTTTATTGTTTGAATTATTATAGCACCTATGAGCTTTAATCATGGACCAGAACCCCCTTGTGCTAGGCACTGTAGAAAAACAGAACCTCTATAGTATCCCTCTGTTGTTCAAAAATACTGCTGGGGTGAACAAAGCATTAACTGGTTTGCAGACCTAAACAGAGAAGATGATATGTCAGTTTGTGAGAGGTAGATGGGAGGATTTATGAGTTGCACATCTGCTCTTTCTTGCAGTTTTCACATCTGCCAAAAAACTAAATTTCTAATACAGCTCAACTCATCTATTTTCCATTCTGCCTAACCAAGCCTGATCTCTCTGACAGACATAGTTGCCTTTTACAGTCAGTAATGTCACCAGGAGGAGTTTAATTGCCAAATGATAAAGTTAGGAATATTGAAATGGACTAGCCAGATGACTAGCTGAGGTCGATACAGTAAAGAATATAAAACAGCAATGCCATAAACAGAGATAGTGCCTTGAGTAATGAAGATCTACTTTCAATCAGAGGCTGTGTACTGGACAATCTTTCCTCTTAATTTCATTCGTGCAACCCTGTTTACCTCAAAATGATTGCACTGATGTAACTGTTGAACATGTGGACTTCTTTTCTTCCCCTCTCAGGGGCAGTATATAATGAAAACCACTACTTGCATAATAGAGAGATTCTAGCCTATAAAATACTATTTATTAGAAAATGATCACTTTATATAGTCACACATACAGTTGTCATGTTTAATGTATATACATGTGCATACCTAACTATGTACTTATTTAGTCCTCATCACTGTCCTCTTTGGACATCTTGCAATCTTCTGTGGACTTGATCTGTACAGCAACTTTGTGAAGTACAGAAGTTTGATTTCCCTTTTATAGCTGGGTAACCTAGGTAGAGTGGAGGTTAAGTATGTGCCCAAAATCACACAGAGAGAGGCAGAATTGAATTTAGCCACTGATCTGTGGCAGGAATGCATGTAAAGGCAGAATTTGGCTTTTAGGATCACATGGCTATGGGCATCTTGAAAGTCTGAATGTTGTCTAAGCTAAATTCCACACTCAGTTATACCCTGTGAAACCATGGGGAAAACAAGGAGGGGCTGCCCAATGCATTTGCCCTCTTTGCTGATATATATGGTCATGTAAATTTAACTCTACTCCTTATGATACAGTCTTTAAATACATGACCCCACACTACTTTTCAAATAATTCTTACATTTTAGCTGTGACAAACATTTGAGTAAAATAAGCTTTGATCTGAAACCAACAGGACACGCATCTGTTGTGGGAGGAGGGTAAAAAACTCGAACATTTCCACATAGCATCCATTTAAGTTGCTTCTGCCTTTTAACTTACTGGCGTCAGCTGAGATGACAATATCATCCTTCTGCGTCAACAGGTGGCAGAAATTGATGGGGCTGATGGTGAAAGGGGGGCAGCTCCATTAGCAAAGGAGGGAGGCACTTGCCCAGGGACAATAGGTAACACCCGTTGGCCACCTGGAAGAGAGGGATGCTGATTGGCCAGCATTTCCCAGCTTCCAGGATTTAGCTCAGTGCCTCTTTCAGCTCTGTTCCAGCAGCTCACTCTATACACCCGAACTAGGAATGGGAGCCCTGTCTGACAGATGTTGCAGGTCTAGCTGATTGCCTGTTTAGGGGGGTCAGGAAGGAATTTTTTCTCCCATAGGTCAATTGGCAGAGGGCCAGGGGTTTTTTTGCCTTCCTTGCAGCACCTTCAAGCCACAGTAGGTTAAGCAGGATGTGCTTAGTAGCTACGTGAGGTACTGGGCTGCTGGTATTTATTCATTGCAAGTTGTGGCTGGTTTCCAGTGTGGTTAAGGAATAAAATGAACAGCACCCAGAGGTAAAAGACCTGGGATTTTGGTGATGGGCCTTGGGCTCATGTGATAGGTTCAAACCTCATGACCTGCACAGACTGAGTTCCCCACTCTGCTGCACCCTCTGTCCACCTTGTAGACCCATTTCAGACCCAAGCTAACAGTTCTCTGTAGCTGAAAATGAAACACTGATACCAGGTCAACCACAGCATCAAAAATAGGTTTGTAACAAACTTAAATAGAGCTTCATTCTCCAATCCAAACTCAAATGAGTACTCCCTGTTCCTTCAAGTAGTCTCATTGCCAGGAGTAATGGTTTGAAGGATAAGAATATTATATATAGGGTATATTGAGGACTGCACTTGAATTCCAAGCTATCATTTTAAAAGTGGGGGTGTTTCCTTGTCCTGCTTATAGGACAAGGGTTCTGTATCGAAGCACGAAATCAGAGTCACACTGAAAAAAGCCAGCTTCCAACAAGGTGGTTCGAGTTGTATCTTGCTGTCAAAACAACGAGAAGTCCTTGTGGCACCTTAGGGTATGGCTACACTTGCAGATGTAGAACACTTTGGGTTAACCCAACCATTCCGAGAGTGCAATAGGGAAAGCGCTCCACACTCTGTCCACACTCACAGTTGCAAGGGCACTGGAGTGGCCACATTTGTGGCACTTGACGTGGCATTGGGAGTGATGTATTATGGGCAGCTATCCCACAGAGCACCTCTTTCCATTCTGCCACTGTGGCTTGTGGGTAGGAGGCGTGGGGTGCAGGGCATTCTGGATCCTGTCCCAACACCCCGTGATGCATTGCTTTTCATCTCAGCAATCTCTGTGTTTCCGTCCACATTTGGCGCCATCGTTCAACAGTTTCTGTGCAGTGCGCTGTGTCTTCCCTTTCTGTCTGTGGGAATGGAGCCTGAACTGCTGAGGAACATGCTGACGAGTCTCACCAGCACGTCACATTTGGCAGTCGAGCTATTCCTTAAAATCCAAAGGGGCAGTGAAGAGTCTGATGATAATATCGAGTCGCGTAACGCATACAACACAAGATTGCTTGTGGTATTCATGGACATGCTCACCACCGTGGAATGCTGCTTTTGGGTTCAGGGAAACAAGCACTGAATGGTGGGATCACATAGTCATGCAGGTCTTGGATGACGAGCAGTGGCTGCAGAACTTTCAGATGAGAAAAGCTACTGTGATGGGACTGTGTGCTGAACTCGTCCCCACCCTGTGGTGCAAGGACACAACATTGAGAGCTGCCCTGACAGTGGAGAAGTGGGTGACTTTTGAAATCTGGAAGCTGGCAACTCCAGACAGCTACCGATCAGTGGCTAGCCAGTTTGGAGTGGGAAAGTCGATCACTGGAATCATGTTGATGCAAGTTTGCAGGGCCATTAATTGCATCCTGCTCAGTAGAACTGTGATTCCTGGTAATGTGCATGACACTGTGGCTGGCTTTGCACCAATGGGTTTCCCTAACTGCGGATGGGTGATACATGGGATGCATATTCCTATTCTGGCAGCAGGCCACCTAGCCTCTGAGTATGTTAACCAAAAGGGATATTTCTCCATGGTTCTCCTGTTGCTTATGGATCACCGTGGGCGTTTCATTGACATTAACGCAGGCTGGCCCAGAAAGGTGCATTACACACGTGTCTTTCAGAACACTGGCCTGTTCAAGGAGCTGTAAGCCAGGACTTTTTTCCCAGACCAGAGGATCACCTGGGTAGGGGAAGTCGAAATGCCTATTGTGATCCTTGAAGATTCTGCTTACCCTTTAATGCCATGGCTCATGAAACCATACACAGGGAGCCTGGACAGCAGGAAGGAATGGTTCAACTACAGGCTGAGCCGGTGCCGAATGACTGTAGAGTGTGCTTTTTGGCTGTTTGAAGGGGCGTTGGCGCTCTTTGCATGGCAAGCTGGACTTGGCTGAAGACAGAATCCCCATGGTAATATCTGCGTGCTGTACTCTCCATAATATTTGTGAAGGGAAGGTGAAAGCTTCACTAAGGCATGGGCCTCAGAGTTTCAACACCTGGAGGCTGAATTTGCACAGCCAGAGAGCAGAGCTATTAGATCGGCCTAGCATGGGGCTGCAAGGATTAGGGATGCCTTGAGGGAGCAATTTGTGGCTGAAAGCCAGCAGTAATGTCTAGTGCTCTGCCCAGTAGTGAATTGCAGTGGCTGTGTTTGTTACACTGACTTGCAGTGCTTGTTGCTTTCCTGGGCTAAGGTATCTTTTGCTTTATGCGCTAATAAAGTATGTTTCCAAAGCCAAAAAATCCATTTATTGAAAAGAAAATTCATCTATTGAAAAAAACACCACAGAAACACAGAAATACCAAAAGGGCAGGGGGTGGGGCAGGGACTGGTTCACTCACAGTCTTGAGTATGGCCTGCCATCATACTCTGGAATCCCGTCTGGAGTGCTGTGCACTGAGTGTTGTGCACTGAGTGCTGCACTTCAGGATGGCTATAAGGCATAGTGATGGGGGTTGAATGCAGTGGATGAGAGTCATAGTTTTCATGGCTGGGTGGTGAAGCTATAGCAGATGGGGGTGGTAAGAACCAGGATATTGGGAAAAGTGGGTTGTGGGGGACATGGGGGCACAAGGGAAAGAGTTTTGGGACAAGGGCTGCAGGGAGGGGCGAGCGCAGTAGTGCTCCGCCTGCATGGCAACGAGCGCCTGGATAGAGTCCGCTTATGCTAATCAGCTGATCAGTGCTTTGCTGCTGGTGCACCACATTTTCCTGGCAGATCCTCCTTTCGCTCTCCCGCCACTCCTGTGCCTTTTGATTCTCATTCACAGACTGCTGCATCACTTCGTGCAGCAGGTCGTCTTTGCTTTTACATGACTTCTTCCTGAGTCTTCGCAGTCTTTCGGCTGGTGATAAGATGGACAGCTGAGATCTCAAGGTTGCACCTGTAAAGGCAAAATGCAACTCTTAACCAAGGCAGCATTGTACACACCAGACAGAACAATGATTCCCCTGCACTTAAGGAGGGCAAGCACAGTCCACACAATACCATAATTTGCCTGCCCCAAAGCGAGCGCACATAACCCACGGAAGCCCTAGAATGATGAGTAAGCATAGAGTCCCGAGGGACTGATTGTTTCATGGCTATACTGTCCTCTGGGTTTCTGTGCCTGGGGAAGAGTCAACAGCTGCAACAGGCACCTACACTGAACACTGTCCCAACATTTTCCAGGGGATTTTGTCCTGGAAGAGATCTCGCTGCAGAGGGTGACCATGGAAGCAAGGGAGGGTCTTCTACAAGAATGCGGCTTCTGCCCTGGCCCATACGCATCTTGCCTGTGTGCAGCAATGGTTCCCACACCCCTTGTGGCACAGTGGCGCGGACACATTAGCCTGACTGGGACAGGGGCCACGGTGGCTCTCTCAATAACCTGCGCAGGCGCATTGCCCACGTTCTGGATGAGACTTTTGAAGAGATTACTGAGGCCGATTACCATGATGTGATAGAGCACATCAATGCCCTATTCTGCATCTAGGCATGCATGCAGCCCAAACCCTCCTTGCCCCAAGAACCCGCACTGAAAAACTTCCTTCCGGAAATAAAAGCTGCTTACCGGGAACCTTCTCTGGTGTTTGTTCTTCCCCAAGTACTGGCTGCTGTGACTGGCTGCCTTCCTGCTGGCTTGAGAAGAGCTCCTAGCTGCATGCCTCAGGGGATTCCAGGGTGTGGAGGAGGGGTCACCCCCAAGTATCACGTCCAGCTCTTTGTAGAATTTGCAGGTTGCAGGGGCAGCACCGGAGCGGCTGTTTGCCTCACAGGCTTTGCAGTGTAGGCATTCCGCAGCTCCTTTACTTAACCTGACACTGCAGTGCGTCCCAGTCATGGCCCCTTTCCCTCATGTTCTTTGATATCTGCCCATAGGTATTGTAATTCTTATGGCTGGAGCGCAGCTGGGACTGCACAGCTTCCTCCCTGCAAACACTGATGAGGTCCAGCACCTCTCCATTGCTCCACACTGGGGATTGCCTGGCACGTGGAGGCATGGTCACCTGGAAAGATGCACTGAGAGCACTCCACGCCTGGCTGAGCAAACAGGAAGGAGATTTTCAAAATTCCCAGGGAATTTAAAGAGGTGGGGGCTGACAGTTGGTCACCTGAGAGCAGGGCAATAGAGTTCGAACTGATGCTCATAGTGACTAGAACAGGCATTGTGGGATACTTCTGGAGGCCAGTCAGAGCGCATTAGGTGTCCACACTGGTGCCGCGGCGCTGCAGTGAGAGCGCATCAAATGTTATTCTTCTCGTGGAGGTGGAGAACCAGGAACGCTCCAGCCTCAGAGTCAGAGCACTCTACATGCCTTGCCAGTGTGGATGGGTAGTGAGGTAGAGTGCTCCTATGGCTTTATTGTGCAATAACTTGCAAGTGTATTTGGGCATAAGCTTTCGTGGGCTAGAATCCAATTCATCAGGAGCAGCCTGTTTTCTTTTTCCCTGTTTTAAGGTTCTTAAGTATTATTATTCTGAATTCTAAGAAATAAAGTAGTATTGCTGGACAGTTGTAGTGTAAGAGTATTTGTTTCTATCGAATGTAACGTATACAAAGAGAGGGACGTGTGTGTGTGTGTGTGTGTGTGTGTGTGTGTGTGTAAAAGATCTAACATATTACAGTATTGACAAAGAGTCCTGTGCCACCTTAAATATTACAGTATGATAACCCTAAGAAGATGCAGTTTCTTTGTGTTTATAGAATGATCTGTGATGCTAACCATTTATGTTTTCTCTGAACGTGGGCACACCAGACCTTTATTATCTTGGGCTTCCACATCTTGAGTGGTGATATTTGAATGACCTATACTCCTAGCAATATTCCTACACTGCTGAATGTGATATTAAAATGTAACGTGTCTCAGCTACAGAGAGGAACATCAGATTTATATTGATTGGAAACTTTGTGGCTGCCTTCCAAGGTGCATATTTCTCTTTTATTTGTTGTGGACAGGCAATTACTCTATTCGCTTTAATGTAAATTAGAATTTAAATAGCTGCAATGGTCCTTTGCCCTGGAAATTACATTTAATTACATACTTCCAAAATATATAATTTGCCCAGATACTTTAGATTTATTATTTCACAGACAACTTTCATGGCAGTCTATTACAAATGCAATGTAGATGATAAAGGCAAAGCGCATAACATAATCCAAAGCACTTAACTCCAGTACATGAAATTAATTTCTTAAAAGATTAAAATAGTTATGGCTTTTATAATTACACTTTTATAGGGTAGGGTGCTTGAAAGTTAAAGAGCATTTTTAAATGAATAATTTTAAATACGAGAGGCCAAATTCTCTGTGGCACAACTCCACCGAAGTCAATGAAGCTGTGCCAGTTTACGCTAGTAGTGTATTTGGGGCTTCGTCTTTGTTTCATTGCTTGTTTCCCACAAAGGACCCCTCTTCAAGGTTGCAATCCAACTCTCCTAGTAGTGGGATCTACTCAGCTTAGCAGCAGAGGTTACTGATCTTATAACTCTTCCAGAGGGTCCAGGCCCTGGAGGGAAGTCAACAGAAGTCAAGGACAGCTGGCTTGGCTGGCACCCTACCTTGCATCATGACTTTTCCGGGGCTTTTGATTGGTGGGCATGAACCCACACATCTCAGTGATTAGCTGGAGGAAGCCTTTTAAGGGTGAGGAGGGATTTCATGGTTTGCCTTCCCATCAGTGGCTCAGCTCATACTCCCATTCTAAAGTTTGCTTGTGAAGCCTGTGGTCAGGTATGTACTATAATGAGGACTAATTCCAGAGAGGTGATCTGAGCTCAGTTGTATTGGCTTTAACTGATCTCCTTTTTGGAATCTGAAAGGATTTTAGCTAGGGAGTAGATTGGTCCAGATCCTGGAATGTGTTGCCTTCCCTTGGAGTTTCTTGTGAGGTTCGTAGACATAGGGTTAGTCAGAAGAAAGACTGTATGATAGAGGGGTAGATAGAAGTTTCTTTCCCTCCAGCAAGCATAATCTATATAGAAGCTAGGTGATGGGGTTTTGCTTGCAGCGATGATAGGGGTGGAGTCCTTGCAGTCCAAGATTATCCAGGTTGACCTATTAAGCCAAAGCTCAGGCTGGGCATGGAAAATGGAGTATGCCATAGCAGCAGATGGTGGTTAGACTCACAGGTACTGCCTTATTGTGATGTGTGGAGAGAAGGCACCTGCATACAAATTCTCATTCACTGCTAAGAGGAGGGCCAGGTCCTGGAACTCCAAATATGCCTTCAGGACTTACAACGAGGTAACTGTTGCTTAGGGGGTTAACTGCTTGTTCTGGCTGGGGTTTAGGAAATCTTCAGCCAGAAACCTTTACATCCTAATTACTGTGCTGAGAGTTTTAATGGTGCCACAGGTGGTACAGTCAACTGAGTTTCAGGGGAAAAAACCTCTTTAGTTCTACATTGAGGGAACAGTAATATTTTTTCAGTTTCTTGTTTTTTATAGTATATTCTAACTGAGAAGATTCCAATTTCTGCATTACGTGGAGCAAAGTCCACTGTGCTGTGAAACAGAAGTAATTCAATTCACTTTGGTGGAGTAACTCATAACTTACACTGGTGTGAGCATGGAATCTGGTTCACCGTTACTAGCATTTATCATATGAATGTTCACTTTCGATCACTTTACTTTCATGGCTGAATCTGTTTTAGCTCTAAACTAAAATACTAGTTAATATGGATTATACTAGCAAAAGCAAACTAAAAGAGCACTGGGCCTCAGGCGCATATGGATGTCCTAGTGCACCTGTCACTTCCCTTTGCCCATTTGCAGCTGGGAGCTATAGTTGCAGGTCACGTGCCTGCTCCTAGTCATGTGTCCTACAGGAAATGACATAGAAGGCTTCCTGCCTTTTAAATAAGAGAGCGATCAGGAGAGACCCAGGGTCAGGGAAGGACCTGCATAGGGGCTTTCTGCACCTGACAGGCAGAGGGCCTGAAAAGGAGATGGGGTGGGGTTGGGTGGGGAAGGCTCTGAAGCCCTGGAGTCAAGGGTAAAGACAAGACCCAGAGGGGCGGGGCAGTGAAATTCTTCAGGTTGGGGTTGAGTCACTTTGAATCTTTGTATTTTAAGTAAATAAAGGAAACTCATGAGCAAAGAACCTGGAGCTGTGCATTATTGGGGGTGTGATTTCACCAGCCAGCTCATGGATCAGCCACCAGCAGACAACCCCTGCCTGCTGATGGGGCGGGGGTACAACCCCGGAACAGCTTAAGTTATGCCCCCTGTCCCCCAGCAGCTTCTCCCCTCCTGGAAAGCAGCAGCTCCTCCGTGCAGCTCCCACCTGTTCGTCTGCCTCTCCTGGCAGAACTTACGTAACAGCCCCTCCTGCCTCTCCGTGCCTGGTGAAGCTTGCTGGCTCAGCTGCTCTGCAGGAAGGGAGCCCAGTCACACCATGTGACTGAGCACTAGGGGTGGGGGGGCATATGACCCTGCATTGCCCCCCCTCAGTATTGCCTCTAGCCACCAGTTTACAACACAACTTGTAATTTATGGTTTCATAAGCATATATTACATAAGACATTCTTACCATTTATTTTATTACTGTAAAATTAAAGTTTGCATTACACTAAATAAAAATATACACCTGCTGTCCAGGCATATGTTTGGACTCCAACCTGCACACACAAGCTCTATGTTGGTCTCTGTACTTCATTCATACATATATCCAGAGTATATTTAACTGTTACCTCTAGGTCCCAGTCCTGCACTGCCTTCCACAGCACAGAAGGCCACATGAATATCAAGATGGGCCATGTGCATATCATGGTCTTACCTACAGCCCTGCCTTGGGGGTGGGGAAGATCTGAATCATTGCAGCAGGAGTACTAGGCAACTTGGGTGCCTCCTGGATCTCCCAGACAGGCAGAAGTAGAGCAGAGTTGCAGTCTGTGCTTCCCTATATGGCTGGCTGGCTCCACTGTGGAGCATGGCTTGTTGCTCTACTTTTGATGTAGCTAGAACTAAAGAGCACTAGCATGGAGCACCCAGGAAAGCAAGGGGCTGTGCCTTGCAGAGTGAGACACTGTGGGGAAGATTCTTTTGTTCTTCCTCTGCACTGGAACCAGCCATGGCCTAGTCCGGAGACATTGTCTGTGCTGTCCACTCAGTTTGTGTACCTCTGTGGACATCTCTATGCCCTTAATCCTGTGCCCCTCCCACAGAAATGGGGGAAAGATGTGCACAGAGTGGCTTGGGACATTAACTTGTGTCCTACTCTGACTCCCCGACTCAACTGTGTGGGGCTCAGTTGCAGAGAAACTTGCTGTATAGCGGAAATACTTGCAGGTAATCAGCTGGCAACCATAGGATGCAGATTAGCATTGCTCAGGTAGGCTACTGTTTCTGTGACCCAGGGCTGTTCCCCATGACTTAATTCAGAATGAGAGAAATGCTAAGACTCAAGCAGTTAGATACTGGGGCTAGGGCTTAGCCCCAGCACATGTTAAGCACCGCTCTTCTGTTTCCTACCCTGGGGGGGAGGAGCGGGGGGAAGCAGAAAGAGGAAGAGGTGAGGATTGAGTGAATCCTTTCAGTTGCAGTGACAGTTATCCAAAGTGCCGAGACACCCATGTGGCCCACATCAGCCATCTAAAAAGGTGTTGCATGAAAACAGCAGGGTTTGGAAGAAATGCTCAAATGCCTTTCTAGTCCAAAATATATTTCTATCATTAAAGATTGCAAGCAGGCTCTGAGTGGCTAATTTGCATAATTAGCACATGCACTCTTTTAACGAGAGCTAGCATTTTGAACCCATCCAGCTCTTTCTCTTGCACGCTCCTTATTTGCGTGTGCAGATTTATCTCACACTTACTATAATCTCACTTCTAACATAATGTGTAAAGACAGGTCGACTTGCAAAGGCATTGCATACTGAGCATCTGCAGATTGTCACAACTGTAGATACCACATGCAGCGTGATGGCCCAAAGCGATCTTCTTTGGTGGGGAGGGGGCATATGTGATCTGCTTGTTTAAATCATGTTTTTTAGAAGCTAGTCATTTTAGCAATAAGCTAGCATAGCCTGACCTTTCCATTATGAGAGTGCTGAATCGGAACTCAGCGAATGAGTCTCTACCTTCTTAAGACATATATCAAAGACTCAAGAGTAAGAAGGAACGGCATTAACTTTTCTGGCCACTGAGGCCCCTGTGTCTGTTAGTTGTTGATATTCAGCAGTCTACCAAGTCCAGTCTCTTAACACGTTGCCTCTAATGGGCAGCACAAAGTGGGAAGGGGGAAGTGAATTGTGAGCTTCATTTTTTACATAGCCTTTTTTTTCTTTGATGCCTCTTGTGTACGGCCTGATCCAGAGATCAGTGTGGCTATGTGCCTGTCTTCACATGGGCACCTTCTTGAATTGAATTTCCTCTTATGAAAATAAAATTGGAAATGAAAAATAGAAAGCAGGTGGCATTCAATTCCCTTCCCTGTCTCAGATGACTGAAATATGCAGCCCTGCAGAGGGGAAGATCTCTAAAGCCATGTGTCATTTCAGACATGAATCTCCTCTTTTACAAGTCAAATTAGAGTCAAATCTATTCAATTCCACTTCCTCACTCACGTGACTGAAATATACAGCTCCATATAAAGAAATTGCTAAGTCTCCCACGTATGATGCTACTGCAGTCTTCTGCAGACAAAGCAGGTATAATGAGTGCATTTTTATTACTATTATTCCATTAAATGTGGGTGTTGTTTTGAGGTTTTGGTTGATAACTGAGGTACCAGCCCAACTGAAATCCAATAAAAATCTATTGTTTCGTTTAACAACCCCTGCGGAAACGTAAGTGGAAACCTCATTTAGCTGAGTTTTACCGGTGTTATGTATGACGCACAAATGCAGATGTGTACCACACTGAGGAATGAGGGGAAGTTGAAGTGAGATTCTGATATATATAAATTTCTGTACATAGTAAAAACTATCCAATGCAATGCACACACAAACTGTGCGCTCACCAGGTCAGCAATAAAACACTGTACAATTAGTATTAGGGCCTGTAACTTATACCTATATCTTACATTATTAAATCAAAGCACAGTGGCCAATTCAGTAAAAGGAACAGTCAATATCTGCATTGCTCAAGCTGATTTTCTAGGCCTTATGTCATAATCAGATACATTTCTCTTGTCCTGGGCCTTCAATAATGTGGGAAACAGTTCCTGAAACCCTGACTGAACAATCCACCCTATTCAGCAAAGCACATTCCTAAAGTTAAGCATGTGCTTCAGTTTTTTTGCTGAATAGGGACATACCTATACACATGCTTAGCTACTTTGCTGAACTGAAGCACAGAGGGGCAATCCTACAAAGACTCTCTCTCTCTCTGTCCATCCAGATCCTCTGAGGTTGTAAATTGGCACAGCCTTGTTAACTATAATGAAATTGCACCAGTTTATACCTATAGACAATTTGACCCAACTTTTTTTTTTGTTAAAATGATATAGGATTGCATTTATTAACATTATGGCGGGACTTTTATGTATGCATCATCAAGTTAAACAGATTTTTACACTTATTTTCTGTGCTATTTAATACTACTACTACTAATCATGGGAAACTCTGAATGTTACGTTCTGTTCCAGGAAAGGAGAACAGAATGAATCAATAGAACAAGTACTTTCTTGGTTTTGTTTTCCCCCCACATATGCTGGGGAAAATATACATGACATCAAATATAAGCACATATCTAATCAGGACACAAAATTAAATTCACTGTTAAATATAGTTCCTTGTAATAATGAAGCTTCAGGTATTGACTTTTCATTTGCATTTGACTTTCCTTTACATGTAATCAGAAATTGGTAGTAGAAAGTCTTTCCTTTTTTATAATTCCATTTGAGGCTTCATAAAATAAACTAGAAGTAAAATTACCCTGTAAAATTTGTAAGAAAGTTAAAGAATGGCAATACTTACGTCAAACAACAGCATTGCTGCAGACCACAGGGAATCACTGAGAGCCTCACTTACTCTTCATTTTCACTTGCTTTGTATTAGCTGGAGCTGCCCTTGAATTTTATTTTAAAGATTCAAACCTCCCGAATATTGATGTTTTTTCTTTGCAACGATAATTGATTTACAAGCCTGGATATAGATGATTTCACAGATACAATCGATTTTATCACCTTGCAGAATAATGATGCACTTGGTTAATTGTTTTTAATTCTCTTGGTAATTTGAATCTAGCATCTTTCCTAAGAATAGACATGTGGGAGATCAGTAAATTATTATAATTTTTGTTCTTGTACATGAAGATTTGAGTTTCGTGTATTTTGGCCTGTGACTGAGTGGGCTGTCCCTATAAGGGAGCTGGACCCAGCCCCGCTTGTGTCTAATTATGTCTCCCAAGTGATAGTGGTTGGAATAAAGTGACCAAGCATCACGTTAACTGTAGATTCGAGGCAGTGTTCCCTTTAAGATGGGAATTGCTCAATCCCTCAGGAGGAGGGAGAGCCCTGCAGGGAGCAGGAATGCTCTCTTTTACCACGCCAGATGGGTGGTGGCAGCCTCTCTACAGCAAACTAAGGAGAAGGCCTAGGAGACAGGTTGTAATAGGGTGCTTACCCCATACAGGCAATGAAAAGACTAACATGAGCCTGAGAAACCAATTATGTAAAACTGTTACAAAAAAAGCAAACAATTCTGGGATGTATTAGCAGAAGTCTCTCACATTTATGCATGTGTAAGCAAGACAGGAGAAGTAACTATCACTCTACTCTGCACTGATTAGGCCTCAGCTAAAATATTGTATCCAATTCTTGGCGCCATATTTCAGGAAAGATTAGGACAAATTGGAGAAAGTCCAAAGGAGAGCAACAAAAATGATTAAACATGTAGAAAACATGACCTATGAGAGAAAATTGAGGGAGGACATGACTAGAATATGACAATATACCCTTCTGGGTTTATAATCTAGGAACTCTGTGTGATGGGTTGGATCACAGTTGGGCCTGCCAACTAATGTGCCAAGACTACTTCTGCCCCTGCTTTCCTGCCTTGGCAGCTTGGGACTTCAGTGCCATGCCTGGTTTGAGCCAAACTCGCTAGCCTGCTACAAACCCAGACCCAAGTCTGAACCACGTCCCGTAAGAGCTGTAGGCTTAATTGAAAGCAGCTTAAGAAATGTTTCTGTCTTTAACACTCAGATGCCCAACTCCCGCTGAGGTCAAACCCCAAATAAATCAATTTTACCCCATATAAAGCTTATACAGGATATACTCATAAATTGTTCACCCTCTATAATACTTCTAGAGAGATATGCACAGCTGTTCCCCTCCCCTCAGGTACTTATGCATACTCCAGGTTAATTAATAAGTTAAAAAGAGATTTTTATTAAATACAGAAAATAGGATTTAAGTGGTTCCAAGTAATAACAGACAGAACAAAGTGAATTACCAAGCAAAATAACACAAAACACACAAGTCTATGCCTAAAACAGTAAGAAAATGGATACAGATAAAACCTCACCCTCAGAGGTGTTCCATTAAGCTTCCTTTTACAGAATAGTTTCCTTCTAGTCTGAGTCCAGCAATCACTCTCTCCCCTGTGATAACTGTCCTTTGTTCCAGTTTCTTTCAGGTATCCTTGGGGGTGGAGAAGCTATCTCTTCAGCCAGCTGAAGACAAAATGGAGGGATCTTCTAGAGGTTTAAATAGACTTTTTCTTGTGGATGGAGACCCCTTCCTCTCTCCTATGCAAAGTTCAGCTCCAGGATGGAATTCTGGAGTCACATGGGCAAGTCACATGTCCATGCATGACTCAGAACTTACAGGTAGCAGCCATGGTTCACATGCTGTCTTGAATGTCCTCAGGTAGACTTCTTATGTGGATTGGAGCCTTCCAAGATCAATTGTCCATTAAGTGATTGGGCACTTAACTTGCACATTCTCAAGAAGCTGACCAAATGCTTTACTAAGGCTACTTAGAAATCAAGCAACTACACAGCCAATATTTATAAATCCGAATACAAAAATGATACTTGCATACAAATAGGAGGAATAGATTCAGTAGATCATAAACTTTACAGAGACATATTACATGGCATATGTAGCATAAAGCATATTTCATTTATGTCATATATACATTTATAAGCATATTTTCATAAAGCCTTATGGTGTGCAATGTCATATGTATTGTATGTTCCCTGTGGCTTGTTCCACTCAGGAGGCAGGCTGGTGGGTGTTGAATAAGATGGCTTTTGTGGTTGGCCTGGTTTAATTGCTATGGCAGAGAGAACAACAATAGTCCAGTTTAGAAGTGACAGATACCTGTGTCATAGTTGCAAGATCCTATAATAATACTTTGCATTTATTTAAAAAGGCAGTGTGGTCACATTTAGAGGGCAATGGGCTGTGAATCAGAAGGCCTGCATTCAATTTCTAGCTCTGCCACTGACTTGCTGTGTGTTGGGCAAGTCACCTCATTTCTGTGCCTCTGTTTCCCTTACCACACTCTGTCTTTTTATTTAGGCTGTGATCTTCAAAAGAGTTAGGTACCCATATCCCACTGAAATTTACCTAATTGGTCCTTTGAAAATCCCAGAGATTTTCAAAGACCCCTTTGAAGTCCCAGGGCTCTCTGGACTTGGGACTGTCTCTCCCTAATAGGTTAATAGACAGCATAACTACCTCCTCCACAGCAGCTAATTGTCAGACCATCAATAGCTGCAATAAAAACTTAATTGAGCTGTCTGGGAATACGAGGGGAGAAGTCTGCATGAGCCAAAAACTGCAAAGAAGCTGGAACCTGCAGGGAGAAAGCATGGGAAGGAATTCCTCTTTGAAGGAGTCTGGAGGTAGATGAAAGTAGGAAGTGGCCCAGGGAAGCAGCAATGAGTCTGAGGAAACAGATCTTAACTTCTTAATACAAGGGTTTCTGGGCTGGAACCCAGAGGTTAATGAGGTTTGGGTTCCTCTCTACCAGAAAAGTGAAAACCCTCCTGATGCAAGTGGGCAAAGACAGTTGAGTCCAGGGTAGAGCTGAAGACCTGGCATGAACTTATTAGATTTCTTTTGTTTTGTTGTATTCTCTACTCTAAGTAACCTGGTCAGAGAGCTGACTCATGAGAAGGGGCAATCCACTGCAGGCTTGGAGGGGCTGTTGATAAGGGAGCCAGAATCAAATACTGACCTATGCCTGGCTTTATGGACTCTGGCTGGTGAGTGGGCCCTCTGTGTCAACTCATGCTATTTTTATTGAGTCCTGTGATAGTTGGTGTTTTCCATGGAACCCCATCTTCTGGAGTCCCTTGACTATCTGAGAAACTTCTTTTTGTTTTGTTTTCAAATGGAAGTCAAGACATTTTCTAGCTTTCAGGGTTACAGAAAAAAAGCTTGAAAATGTGAATCATAAAGACTGAAAAACAAGAAGGCAAATAGGAATGCAAATTTCATTTATTTAAATCTCCGGGATTTTTTTGGGGGGTGTAGGGGTGTATGACATGATTTTGAATGCTTGTGGTTGGCAATATTGGAGCCCTGATCTCAGCTGGAGCTGTAGGTGTTACTATAATGGTCATAACTCCTATTAGGCCATATTAGGATCTCTCTCCATCATGCATTTGTTTGTGCAATGATATGTGATGTGTATTGTTTTTCAAATACATAAAGGAAGGCAGGTGCCTGGGAAAGCTGTAGATAAAAGCTCTCCAGTGAAGCAAAGGGAGGTTGGTATTAGAACAGTTTCCTTTATTCTAATAACAATTCTTCTTCAAAGTTATTTTCTTCTAATGTTGATTCTATCTCCATTGCAACATGGACATTAAAGTCAGCTCAATTCCCAAGGAAGTAAATATTGGAGATTTTTGGCATAGTTTTGGCTTTTCTGTACTATGGGTTGATCAGGTAGGTGGAAGCAGCAGTTTGTGTTATTGGCTGGGGAAATCTGCAGCTGAATGAGACTGAAATATATGTAATTGACAGGTCTGAAACAAAGGAAACCTGGCTTGTTTAATTATCTCTTGATGTTGCTTTGCTGTCTTGTTCCCAGTTGCTGACAATGAGAAGGAAAAGGGGGTTGATTTTCTTCAGCAGGTGATGTGTGAAATTCAAGACCGTTTGATTTCTTTTCCATAAAGAAAATAAGAACTGCACTGGGATTGAAAAATGTGTGCTTCTGAGCACTGGGGTAGGTTTTTTCATGCTATAGCTGAGTTCTCTACTTTGCTTATAAAGATGCTGATGAGATGAAACCGAACTGAGGATGGGTTTCATTGTTAAACTGAGCTAAATTGAGATCCTGATTACATGTAACCTTTGATTCTAGTTTGGATTAAACCAAAATATTTTATTTGCATTAGGGAACTCCACTCGTCTTCAATGGCTTTCATGTAATGTTGGATGACATACATGGAAAATTACAATCTGTTAATGCATAGGGAGTCGAACCTGCCTGTGTCAAAGCAGAGGCTGCCCAGCTCATGGAAACCATTGACAACAACAGGCTGCTCATATGCTTGAAGTTAAACGTTCTCAAGAGCTTTGCTGGAGGAGCATCAGAATGCTCAGCGCCTTGTGGGATCAAGCCCTACATGATTAGATCTGTGCTATGGCCTGAATGAAAACTGCAGCCTGATATGGCTGAAGGTGTAATTCTCCCAATGAGTTCCCAGCATGCTGCAGAGCCACTGACTTCTCCAACTGCATTGCTACATCACAGTGAAAAATCAGTTCCATCCCTCACAATGTATTTTTTAACTAATATATAAGGGGCTCTCCCCTTTCCTCCTTAATCCCCAGAGGACACCCTGTTCAGTTTGTAAGAAAAGTTTTGGGTAGAATCATTTAAAGATTAGCAATGTTTGTTAAAAAGGTTTGGTTTGGAGTTGGTAGAGTGGGGAAACCCCATAATAAAAATAAAGGCTAAATTCAACTTGTATATCATGTTGAATTTGGCCCCATACACAGAGTAAAACGTGTGTCTTTTGTCAGCCAATATACCCACATGATGGATTTGCTAAAGCATTCAGCTGTGCCTTGTGCCTCCGTTCACTTACGGGGTTCTGTTAATTCCCTAGTTTCCTCCAGCAGTTCTTAAGCTGCAGGCAATGGTTGCAGAAAATCTATTCAGGGATGGAAGGAGATGGAAACAGTGCAGGTGCAGTTCTTGAAATGGATGTGGCCAGCTGAACTGGGAAGGTGGCCAGAGGGCTCAAGAGAAGGTAAAGCACTGATTAAAGATATGCTCCCCACCCCCACCCCAGACAGCTTCTGCTAGTGAGGTCCCTGTGCTGCTTTAGCCAGGACTTAAATCTACTTTTCCTGGTAGATCTCTTGGAGGAGGGCAATAATTAATCTCCTATAGAATACAGCTAGTGGAGAGGGAAGCAGTTTGCACCAGCTGAGAGGTGCCATCATGCCCATGGGGTGAATGCACTGGCTTAGCATGTGGAAAGATCTTGTGGTGGTCCTTGCTTATTGGATAGTGGATAGTGGTAGAGGATCATCTAAAATGCCAAAATCATCTGCTCTCACTCAGCTGCAGAACTCCTTACTTTAATGGGAACAAAGCCCACCACTTAACTCGTAGTCTGATTTTGTTCTATGCTGGAAAAAGAAATTAATCTTTAGGACAGTTTAATGAGATGAAACAAGTAGATAGAAAAGGGGGGAAATGGCTTTGCACCATTGGTCTCAGGCATTGTCCAGTCCTTCTCTAATTCTGATCATGTGATGTGGCTGGAGAGTGAGTGAGAGGGTGTGGGGGGGGTGGGGAGGAAGGTACCTGGCCAGGGAAAAGATCTGAAGTAAGAAGCTTCCTAGGATTGGAGCTTGGACTCCAAGGTCTGGTGCATAAAATGTGTCTAAAAATAAATTAATTGGTGTTTCATGATGCTAATTCTGATACCTAATTGGGTTGAATTAAAAACATGTTTTGTGGTGGCTGATTTGAATGCCTAAGGGGAACTATATTTAATCTCTCCTAGAGACCTAGATTTCTTAACAAGCTACTTGAGAAGCGCCATCTCTCAACAATCTCTTCAGTGAACTGCTTCTAGATTGATGGCTGATGTAGTGTTCATTAGCATTCATAGGAAGTTCATTTTCTAAGTTGAGGGATGGAGTTCTCTACACCTCTCACTCCAGTTTCCAGTCTCTCTCTCCCGCTCTACCCCCCATCTGAGTCCTAGCCTGGGGAAGGAACAAGACTGCATGCACACATCCTGGGCTGGTCCACAGGATCTGTGTGCATTCTTTTTTCCACGCTGTTAAAGAGAATTGTATGGTTTATTTGTTCTCCTGAGGTCCCATCCCACCCTCTTGCTTTCAGGAAGTCTAAGGTCATAAGGCCTGCTCACTCCCTGCCATATCTGATAGGCCTGTTCAGGTTTACCTCAAAATTGGAGTCACCCTTGTAGATTAAGTGC
Organism: Dermatemys mawii; assembly: GCA_007922305.1. Taxonomy (NCBI): domain Eukaryota; kingdom Metazoa; phylum Chordata; order Testudines; family Dermatemydidae; genus Dermatemys; species Dermatemys mawii. The sequence continues at coordinate 9,183,738 of ML677348.1, forward strand.
AGGTGGAATGTTGTCACTTATTGGGATTACAGACAGTATTGTTTGAACCCAAGTGCCTCCCCTTTGTTTTGTGGGGTTTTTTTAACTTCAAACTATATAATACATAATAAAATTTTCAACAGATTCAGGCATTGAAGCTCTGGGGCAAGTCAAGCTGATCTTATTCTGACTTTTAAGGAGGCTGAAGAGAAAATGCCTTCCACATAAAAGAAACTAGAGAGGTCGGAAATAGTCAAAATATTGGGGGGGGGGGGTTGTTTTGTTTTGTGACATTTACTGCTCCAAACTTGAAAGTAATAAGAATAAATGCAGAAAAGACTTCTTTAAATAAATTCTTACAGCTTCAAACAAGTACATTAAAGGAACTCTGGAAATTGGCTTGATTCATATTGGTACTTGTAGTGACAACTGACATCTCATTTGTATACCCAGTAATGGCACCTGACTTCCAGTTTGATTAGCTTGACCTCTGAACAGGAAGTTGTTTCCTGACTGATTAGATACTTTCTTTTGTATCAAATGGCACAATTAGTCATAGTAGTCATCTTATGGCACAGCCAGCTGAATGACTTGTAATTTTAGTTGGGGTAGACAATTATATATTCCTAGTCTTTTCATCTTAATGGGAGCCTCTTCATCCATGCTCACTCAGACAGAATCAGATAATAACAGCAAATAAGCAATTCAAATATCATTTGTACTTTCCTAGAATTCATACATTTTATTTGTGCAAGCCAATTCTAAATATCAAGTTTTATGGCAAGCTAAAAAGTCGATACGTGATCGGGGTTGAGCTAAAATAAGAACCAAATCAAAATATGGGGCAAAATTTTCCTTTCCAGGGTAAGTCTGATTAGCTTTTCCTCTTCCATCTGCTCTTATGTCTGTATTGAGATGCAAAGAGAGACTATTCTCTCAGAATTTTGATTTAACCAGAATCAGCATATATTAAAAACATCCTCAAAACCCACTTTCACAAGATATGCAGTCTGGTTTCCAGACTGAAGTGAAGTTCTGTTTGTCCTAACAAACATCCAAAGTATATTGTGCTCATCTAAACTGAAATGAAGCTTAGAGTTACCCACCACTAATACTTCTGAAAATGTAGTGCTACAAAGTTGCTGCCAATCATCCTTAGAACAAGTCTGAATTCCATAGGCCAAATTCTACTCCTGGTTACACCCCTGAAGTTCCACTGCCTTCAAGGAGATTGCATGAGGCATAACTCAAATTGAAGTGTGGCCCATTGTTGACAAATGCATTGACCTATGTGCCACTTTACTATAGTTCTAATGGAGGTTAGCCCAAAGACACTGCATCAGACTAGGGCAACATTCTTCACTGCTTTACTCCCTGTGTGATCCCACTGAAATCAATAGGATTATATGGCTGCATCTATGACTTCAAGACTGGACCCAAGGCTGTGGGATGAAGGAAATGTAATTTGGATGCTTATGGTGATTCATATCTTTGTTTTGATGTCAGAGGTGAATTCACACAAAACTTGTACTTGGATAGAAATCCCAAAGAGCAGCCCAGTCACTCAAAGCTGATAGCTTAGTTAGACTGCAATAAACATGTCTTGACTTATTACCAAATGAACACTATTTTCTGCATAGACGAAGTCCTGGTCTACACTACGAGATTGGGTCAAATTTAGCTATGTAAGGTCAATTTTTTACTCAGTGTATCCACACAACTAACCCCGTTTTGTCAACTTAAAGGGCTCTTAAAATCAACTTCTGTACTCCTCCCCAGCAAGGTGATTATCACTAAAACTGACCTCACTGGATCAAATTTGGGATAGCCTAGATGCAATTTGATGGTATTGGCCTCCAGGAGCTATCCCAGAGTGCTCCATTTTGACCTTTCTGGACAACACTTTCAACTCAGATGCACTAGCCAGGTTCACAGGAAAAGCCCTGGAAACTTTTGAATTTTATTTCCTATTTGGTCAGTGTAGTACACTCAGCAGCATAGGTGACCGTGCAGTCCCAGAATAGCAATTGAGCGCCAGCACGGATTGAACAGGAGACACTGGATCTGATCGCTGCATGGGGAGTAGAATCTGTGCAGGCAGAACTCCAGTCAAAAAGAAGAAATACTAATATATATGCCAAAATCACCCAGGGAATGTTGGACAGAGGCTACAACAGGGACACACAGCAGTGCCACGTGAAAATTAAGGTGCTCAGGCAAGCCTACCAAAAAATAAGGAGACAAACGCTCACTCTGGGTCAGAGCCCCATATATGTTGCTACTATGATCAGCTGCATAGCATTCTAGAGGGATGCCCTATCACTACCTCACCACTGTCTGTGGATATCTGCAACGGGAGAGTCTCACGCAATATGAAGGAGGATTTTGTGGATGAGGAAGAGGAGGAGGAGAATGCACAGCAGGCAAGTGGTGAATCCGTCCTCCCCGGCAGCCAGGAACTTCTCATCACCCTGGAGCCAATACCCTCCCAAGGCGAGTTCCTGGACCCTGAAGCCGGAGAAGGCACCTCTTGTGAGTGCACCTTTGTAAATACGCTATAGAGTTTAAAAGCAATTGTGTTTAATGTTTCATTTGCCCTGAAGACTTGGGATGCATTCATGGCCAGTACAGCTACTGGAAAAGTCTGTTAACGTGTCTGGGGATGAAGCAGGAATTCTCCAAGGACATCTGCATGAAGCTCTCCTGGAGCTACTCTGAAAGCCTTTGCAGTAGGTTTCTGGGGAAGGCTGCCTTATTCCGTCCTCCATGGTAGGACACTTTACCCCCTCAAGCCTGTAGCAAATAGTCTGGAATCATTGCAGCACAAAGCATGGCAGCAGATGGTCTCATTCAAGCAACATTAGGTCTTTATCTCTCTGTGTTAGCCTCAGGAGAAGACTTGGGGATACATGGAAAGAGGTCAAGCTGAGAAGAGACATTGAAACCTTAATGAGAACTGTCTACACGGTGTTCTGTTGGTTATTCATGAGAAAATGCAAATTTCAGGAAATAGTGGATGCTTCTGAATGCGAGTCAGTGGCTTTCAGGCCACTCAATGAAGTGCGTTGGTAATCTAGGCACTTTGCACTTTGAACAATTATTTGCAATTATAATCCTCTTCTGGAATATTTTGAGCAAGACAAAGATACTGATCCAGTTTCTAAATAATGCTACACAAAGCTGAATACCATGGAATACGGAATAACATTAGAAGTTTTTAATGATGTTTTGTCGGAGCTGGCTTCACTATCCATTGTGCTCCAGAAATGGAGCCTTACACCTCTTGCAGCATTTCACCTTGCTTGAGGTAAACTGAATAAGGTCAGAAGACAGTACCTTGGAGATTCAGTCTTATGGAGTGACAAAGTTAAGTCTCTCTTAGATATGAGCTCTCAAGAAAACAATGAAATTGATACCAGTTCCATAATAACTTTCATAAACATCTTGTGTGTACATTTTGCAGATAGGTTTCCAGAGGATGAAGTCCCAGAGTGGTCCGCTTTTGATTGTGCAGCAATAGTTAAAGTGTAACTTAAATTCCAAAATTGATCAGGTCAAATCCCTATGTTCATAATACAAAGACTTTCTTGCTGAAGAGATTATTATAATCAGTCAGTACAATGACTTCAAGTTTGCAGTAGCTGAAAGAATCAAAAGCCAATTGGTTTTAAGTTTCCCGGATATGATAACATCTGCTCACCAGAATGAACAGTTTCAGGATCTTGCAAAGTTGATGGCTATTGCAAAAACATTCCTAGCATCAAGTACAAACTGTGAGCGTGGCTTTAGCTTAATGAACACTCTAAAAAACAAACTACGGAATCGTTTACAGGTAGATTATTTGGACATACTGATGTATATTAAGAATTACCAGCTGGAAGGAGAACTGATAGATCTGGACAGAGTTTATACTGAATGGACAAATGAAAAAGATTGCAAGGAAAAACAGTAAGGTTAGTTTAGCAGTCTTTGACATTTCGACCAATAAGGAAATTAAAATGCATTTGTAATTACATATCTCATTCTTGTCTGATGATCATTTTATTGTTTTGGGTTTTTTTAAGGAAAATTTTAAACAAATCCTTGTTTTTCTTTTTCTTATAATGTTTCTATCTGAAAACCAATATAAATTGACATGATGGCATACTTATTAAATCCTCTTTATTATGTTTATCAAAATCTTTTCAGACGTGTATAGAATGAAAGGTGAAAGTGAACACCAATGTGCAGAAGCCTATGGACTGATAATGATCATGATTAGTATGTGCTTGATATATACTTGTGATTGTCTATAAAAAAATATCATAAAGTGTAATGCTTGAAATTAATTCTGCTTCATGAAGAATAGTCAAATTTCCTTTTCCTAAATATTTAAAAATGACATTTATAAAATAACATGGTGTAAAACTATCACAAATTGCAAATTAAAACTTTTTAAATGTAATAAGCATTTTGCTCAATTGGGCGCATTTGCCTCATGGCACACAAATTTGAACTCTGCTTCAAAAATTTGCACAGAAAATATTTTTTGCACACACGGCCTGTCAAAAATTAGAGAGAACACTGCTTGTAACAATCGGTCCTAGCTATTATCTCATGGGACTTCCAGTTCTACCAGCTGTCATGGGGCTTAAAAATTCCAATGGCTGTGCCATTCGAGATTTAGTGTTACAAATCTTTATCTCTGTCATGGGACATAAAGTGTAATTCACTTACATGTGTATAGGACTTCTAGGCTCCATCAGCTGCACAAGAATCATTGGAGTGCCAAGGAATTTATATCTCCAGCAGACACATCCATGTTGTTTATAACTTTTACAAGATTTTTCATGGGTGGGATTTATAATATTAACTGGGTCCTTCACAGAGCCCAGAGTAATTCAAACCTTTGCTTTTAGAAACTCAAATTTTCCAGATCATTGTAATAAAAATAATCCTATGCACTAGTTTTCAGTGAAGACTAATGTGTACATTGAAGTTTTTAGGCCAATACACTTTTTAGATAACCATTTAAATGGCTCCATAAAATGGTCTGTTTTGAACAAGTGTTTAATTTCTTATAGAAAGCCTACCAAGCTCTCTGTCATATTTTGAGTCTGTGCCTTACATTTGGTTTTGGCAGATTGAGGTTGCTGAGACATCTGTGCCTCTAGCACGTAGGAAATAAAATTTGAGTTCAATTTCTCCATATGCCTCCTTCAGCTTTCTATTATTAGAAAACAAACATCTTGTATGGGTTGCCAGTTGTCCCCATTACATATTGTAGGTTGCACCTAATTTAAGACTTCCTTTTAGTGCTTTTATAATCTGACTGATGAAGTCTCATATTAATGATTCATTAAGTTCAATAAACACCTTGTTTATACTTTTTCCTATAAAATTATTAAAGCAACTGTATTAGTTTTAGAATGAGTTTTATGTCTTTTTTTTAAAAAAAAAATAAAGGAAAGAAAACTCATGTTTTCATTACTCTAGGTTTTTTTCCTCACTCACTTTCAAAATGTTAGTTTAAAGCTTCCGATCTTGAGACAAGCATATTTCAGAAGTACTACTTGTCCTACATGTACTGTGTATAACTTGTTCTAGGTTTCTTAAATTCACTCTCTTACCAAGCAGTTACTTTTTAGGCTATAATAGAAATATGACATTTTGGTAATGTGCAGTACATTGCAAGCAGGTTAGAAGAGACCTGTGCAATTTTAATGTTTTCCATTTCCCTCTGTCAAATTTCAGTTTAGTTTTAGAGTTTTGTTCACAGAATAACAGGGCATGGCTATTTGAATCCCACAGAAAAGAACAAACAAAGTCCTGTAGGAAGGAATGATATATTTCAAGTACTGTAGAACCTCTTGCACTCCTCAGGAATGTTGGACAATGGGCCAGGTAGCTACCAATTCCCCAGAAAGACAAATAACTTTGATAGTGCACCATATTGAGGGGCTAAGAAAGTAACCTTGGTGTCTCCTTAGCCCCACATCAGACTGACAGAAAGGAACAGCTTTGACAGCACAGAGGATTGTCTCTGTTACCTGTTAAGTCACTCCCCACTTGAGACTGCATGCAGCTGGTAGGTTATTAGGTAGGTGTCTGCTGTCATCCCACCCGCCTCCATTCAGGGCAAGTCTGAGAACACCTGCCACGCTCCTGACATCTGAAAAACTGACTCCTTCTTGTGTTCAGGTAAATGTTGTTGTTCTAAAGCCAGGCTAAGCCTCCACCCCAGATAATGTTTTGCTTCCAACCTGACACCTCTCCTCCTCCTGAGGCTGATATGCTCTCTGGGGCTCTGGTGGAGGGAAGTGGGATGTTACAGGAGAAAATGAGTTTCACCATGTAGGGTCTGAAAAGGCTCTTATTGCCAATTCACATGCAGGTCCAGACCAGTCCCCTCCCTTCCTCTGAAGGAAACTGAAGAAGCAATACTGCTAGTACAACTGCTAAATAAACCCCCAGTGGAACAAAATAATTCAGGGTTTTTCTTCCCCCAAACTGAATGTAATGGAGATATATTGTAGTTGTGACTTTAAGGCTCTGTCTATGCGACTGAACCCTAGTAGACAAAAGTATACTAAACTGTTTAACTTTGAGCCCTGGTTCTTCCACCTGCTACTGACAAATTATCCTCTTCTGCAGGCATTGCCTGAGTCCAACACTAGTAGAAAAGCATGGTAGACCCTGCTGCGATGAGATGAGATGCCTGCTGGTTTGGACATGAACAGAGTTCAACACTCATTTGCCTACCCTTGGAAACTTTTTTCTCAATACTGACAAAAGGTGTCTGTAATGGGTGCTGCTGAACCAGTGTCAAAATGGTGTAGCTGCAAGTATAGATGAAACCAACCCATGTTCAGTAGCACCTCAGAAACCATGGCTGGATCATCTGAGAGAGTTTCGCTGGTGTGGACAGGACATGGGTGTTGAAATCATTTGACAAGAGTTTTCACCTCTGCCTTGGAATGTTGTGGATATTAAACCCCTGATATGTCCGCAGTAAGGATGTTTTTGAAAAATTACCCACTGATATACACTGCTGGGAGCCCTCACATAGACCGTTACTGGATGCCAATCCTATTTTCAGCAGCATGTTGCCTAGATTTGCTTCCAACACAATTCTTTCTATATCTGCAGCCACAGCCTGAACAGACTTTGAAACCCACCCTTTTGCTATTGCCATAATTACACAATTAACCAGCTAGTCACACTGCAACTGCAAGGAAGGGCCTTGGGGCAGCAGAAAACCTGCTGTCTGTGTTGGAATCTGTGCCAATTATTGAAAACACATTTTAATGTTTGTAACTTGTAATATCTGAGGCTGATCCATTGAATATGTGATTTTGGGATGAGAATATGCAGCTAGAAAGACAAGGTAATAGTCCAATACAAATAATAGGCCATCTACAAATTGATGTAAGCAAATGTTCTTCTGTGTATAACTGTCCACTTTCTCTTGGTGGCAGCAAACATTTTTGTCAGTCTTAATTGATGATGTAAATCCCAAAATAAATGTTACTTTTACTGGATGTGGAAACAGTAGAGGAAGGTCTGGGTCATTGTGACCTAGAAATAAAACAGTGCCTTCTGTCTGCCAGTTCAGAGACAGCAACAGCATAACACAAACACTCAGGAGACTCAGTCTCCCTCTAATTAGAAACCTAGAAATATAATTTCATGTTGTGATTGCTTGCAACTAGTTACAGATTAAAGTGATTGCATCCGCATTCCAGTGCCCTGCCTGGAGTACATGAAAAATGCATTTTAAAAGGGTTACAATGAATAGATTATAAATTTAGCAAGTATAAAGAGATTTGTCACGTAAGAGTCCCTCCTGTCGCAAACTTCACCAGGGATATCAACTGATAAAGGCACTTTATTTTATTGGATTTCTCCAGATGGTTTGTTTTTTGTTAGTCTAGAATTTTAATACATACTCACACAATCCTAAATATAATCTGCATAAAAGTGTTTTTATAAATATGTGAATATATGGCATGTGTGCTGTGATGGTGAACCCCATAAGGCTTTAGGGAATTACGCTTATGAATATATGATATAACTGGAATATGTCTGTAAAGGTTATGATCTACTGACTCTATTCCTCCTATTTGTATGCATGTATCATTTTTGTAGCTGAAGTTTTGAACATTAGCTGTGTACTTGCTTGATTCAGAAGTAGCCTTAGTAAAAGCATTTGGTCAGCTTCCTGAGAAAAGACTATTCTCAATAAGTGCCCAATCAAGAACCACTTAAGCCAACAATGAACATGGAGATGCCAATCCCCAGCTGAGCTTTCCCAAGAATGTGGCTTGACTGGTAAGGAATTCAGTCATGCATGGACATATGACTCCAAAACTCCATCTTGGAGCTGGATTTTACACATGGGGGGAGGGAGGGATGCCCATCCACAAGACAGTCTATTTAAACCCCAGGGAGACCCCCTCAATTTTTAATTCATCTGGCTCAAGAGAGAGCCTCTCCACCCCCAAGGATACCTGAAAGAAACTGGAACAAAAGACAGTAACTACAGGGGTGTGAGTGATTGCTGGACCCAGACTAGAGGGAGATTAGTCTGTAAAAGGAAGTTTACTGGAACACCAAGGGTGAGGTTTTACCTGTATTCAGTTATCTTAGTGTATTAGGGTATGTCTTCACTACCCGCCGAATTGGCAGGCAGTGATCGAGCGGAGACTGATTTATCGTATCTTCTGTAGACATGATAAATCAATCTCCAAGCATGCTCCCCGTCGACTCTGGAACTCCACCTCCACAAGAGGCGGAAATGGAGTCGACAGTAGAGCGGCAGTGGTTGACTCACCGCCTTGTTGGTGGCCAGGTAAGTCGCCCTAAGATACACAGACTTCAGCTACGCTATTTTCATAGCTGAAGTTATATTTTATGTTGACCCCTCCCACCCCACCCAGTGTAGCTCAGGCCTTAGAGATAGATTTGCATGTTTTGTTTTATTTTACTTAGTAATTCGCTTTGTTCTGTCTGTTACTACTTGGAACCACTTAAATCCTACTTTCTGTATTTAATAAAATCACTTTTTACTTATTTATTTATTAACCTGGAGTATGTATTAGTACTTGGTCGGAGGGGAGGGCGTGCAGACAGTGGTGGATATTGCTCTATCAGTGTTATAGAGGGAGAACAATCTAAGTTTACTTTGTATAAGCTTTATACAGGGTAATATGGACCCCACTGGGAGTTGAGCATCTGAGTGTTAAGGTCAGGAACACTTAACCTGTTTTCAATTGAACCTACAGCTGTTAGGGGACGTGGTCAGATTTGGGTCTGGGTTTGCAGCAGGCTAGTGGGTCTGGCTCAAACCAGGCAGGGCTCTGGAGTCCCAAGCTGGCAGGGCAGGAAAACAGGGGCAGTAGTAATCTTGGCACATCAGTTGGCAACCCTAAGGGGATTTCTGTGATCGAATCCATCACATGCACCTCTCACACATATAGTCAAACATACATCTACTTAGAAACCTCTTGTTTATCTCTCACATTCAATGAGAGCTTCTTTTGAGTAAGGACTGAAATATTCACCCAAATGAAACTGCTATAAGAGACCCCTGAATTATAAGGTATCCTTATGCAAGGATCCAGGAATTACTGTTAGATCTGCTTTTAATCTCTAAATCAGTGAATATGTTTTCTGCATTTATTTGTTTTACAAAAGACTTCAATTCCATTTAAATATATTAGAGAAGGGTTTTTTAGAAATTGTGCAGTATAAGAAAGCTGTTTGACTAAATTAAAAACCAGATGAATATGAGGAAATTTGGCAGCCATTTGGACATCTGTCTGTACAACCAGACTGAGCTGTATTCACAATTCTCTGTACAGAGGAAGGCGTTGATGTCTTTGGTTATAATCAGTCATTCCAAAGAAAAATATCCACTTAAAAAGTTACCAGAGTAGGTACAGGATTTCTAATGTGATGTTGGCATTGACCTTCAATGGAAAATAGAGAATGAACTTCTAATTCCTTCAAATATAGTGTGTACCTTTCTGTTTTTGTCCCTTTGGATTATTTGCTTATAGCAATGTGCCTCTGTCATTCCTCTCAATTGTAGTGAACCTTGTCACAGAACTTTTTTGTTTCAAGTCATTAAGAGAGAAACTCATTCCAGTGAAGATGAATCATGCGTAGGACCTGCTGTAAGTGAAGTTCCATCTTAAAAGCCAATCCTAAGGTCCTCTCTGTCAAGCTGCCATTAACTGTAATGAGAGTTTGCCAAGGAGGGCCTAATCTAAGCATTTAAGACTAACTCCTGAAGTGTAGTTTGTGTGGGACTTTTGCATGAAAGTGTATTTCAACCTCACTAAATTGGTGGGTCATCATACACTGTAATTAGTGACCTAAAACAAAATGTAATGCCTCATTTTCATAGAGCCAAATTCTGGTAGTGCCCACAGTAGTACTTGGTGTGTCCTTTTGTGTTGATTTATTCTCATCTTACACTTCGGTACATTTTCAATCTACTCACCTACTTTCCATAATTATCTTACTATTGTAATGGGCAGCGGTATAAGACTGTCTGAGATCAATGTCTTCCATATAAAACTAGTAGCTTAGGTCATAGTGGACTTCATGGAGACTTTGGCACGTCTCTCTTTTTGGAACCAGAACTCTGTTTGTGGTGTCCTTTTTTCTGTTTTGTTGCTGTCTTTTTTTTGGGGGGGTGGGGGGCAAGGGGGTGGAAAAGGCTTTGGGACTAGAAGGTGTGCTTGAGTGTCAAGTATTATTCATGATGGAAAGGCTTTCCTAAGATGAAGGCTTTGCAATGTTTCCTAAAGACAGTCCGACACAAGATTTGCCTGATCTGTTCTGGAAGCTTGTTTCATAGGGATCCAGCTATGACAGAGAATGCTTTGTCCCCAGTTCTCGCATGCGTAACCCTTCTGCCAGGTGGAGTCAGCAACAACAAGGGCTGAGTTCAATATGTAGGGGTTCCTCTTAACAAAATAGAACCAGTGTGAGCCCCTTCCCCCAGTAATCTGGGGAAACTAAACACCACCCTGGGTGCTTCTGACAGGCAATACTTGCCCTCTCACAAGCATGGAATCTGTGTGTAACAAATGCTTTTATTAAAAGGGAGCCCAGCATTAATTTGGGAAAATACCACAACCACAATTCAGAAGCCTGCTGTGCTCATGGGGGCTGGAGCCATGGAGAAGGCGGGCAGCTGCATTCTGTACCACCTGGAGACTATGTATCATTTCTGCATCTGAAGCTGAATGTGATCAGTTACAGGAATTCATCTTGGCAGTGATATATGCATGGATCACTGTGGCCAAGTCCAATCCAAGAGGAAGGGATGAAGCTTCCTAGCAAGCAGGAGGTGAAAGGAGGCACTTTTGGCAACTGATAGTACTTTGTCAGCCAAGCTTAGCAAGGAGTCCCAGGATCCTAAGGTGTTACACCATAGTGTTCCCGCCCCTTCCCCCAGTGGTCGCATGGAGATACTGAAGAAAAACAGGGATAATATTCATCCTTGAAGAACTGTTACCCATCACCACTCTGTGTTCTTTAGTGGCTCTCATCATTCTTCACCAAATAGTGCTGGGCCATTTACTCTGATAATAAGGAAACTAATAGTGTACTTCCCCATCAAGAAAAAATTACCCTATTTCATGCATGGGGCAAGTGAACTTTTGCCAGACTGGATTAAGTACCTCAAAATTCATAAAAACAACCCTTTTAACTAGTATTTTATATTTCACTTCTCAATCGGTACTCTACTTTCCTTCTAAAATTCTTACTTCTAACTCTGTCTGCTGTTAGATGCTGTACTCCCAACTACTTTGAATTACATAGCAATCCTCTCTTTCATTATTCCAAAACTCTCTGAATGTGTTCAAAGTGCTTCTTTTTCAATCATGAAGTTATAATTAAAGTAGAATTCAGCTCTTATTATGCACAAGTCCAAATTACCATGCCTGTTATCAGAAAACTGCTCCCAATACCAGTTTTTCATGACTGATCCACATACACAGTAATCATGATCATGGAGTGATCAACCCAATTTTAATAAAGGTTTCCTGTTAAGGATGTTCTTTTCCAAGGGGATCCATCTATGCTCTATGTATGTCAAAAGGGGTCACCCTTTTGTGACCAGAAATTTCTAGCATGTGAAATCTCGGAAGCAATAATAACCAACACTAGTAATTACAGAAAAGTTCTTCATTAATCAGAGCCTCCATCTGGCTGAAGGAGATAATAGAGCTCGGCATGTTCAAGGAGCCCCAGGGGAATGCAAAAGGAAGACTCTGAAACAGGGCATTTGTCTGAAATACCCATTGTCTGTAGCTATTTCCACAGCAGTGTTTATATGAATCATCTGGGTTATACTAAATACTTTTACAGGTGATGATATTCAAGTGTGAGAGTCAGCCACATTACCACTTTCATACCTCACTGTCTGACAGTCAGGCAAAGAATTAACAAGTTATTTGCAAATGTATCAATGGATTAGATTATTTGACTAATGCTATTCTGTCATCTCTGCATTAAAAGCAGCCTCAAAGCACATTGTTGTCTCCTCATTTTATCCACTTTCCACACAAAGCTTGCCTGCCTTGAACACCTATACAACCAGACTTTTCCACTCCCAGGGGAAATACTTTTAAAGTGCTTTCTTGTTTATATTCAAACCTTTAAGGTCAGAAGGGACCATTATCATCATCTAATCTCACTTCCTGCACAACACAATCCCACCCATAGATTTCTGCCCCAGATCCCTAAATGGCTCCCTCAAGGATTGAGCTCACAACCTGGGTTCAGCAGACCACTGCTCAAACCACTAAGCTATCCCTCCATCCTCTGACACTCTACACCTTGATGGTAGGAAGAGGGAGCTTTTTAAAGAGTTTGTGCTAGCTGGGAAGGAGGTTTGTTAGTACCCAGCTATGACAACCATGGATTGTCAGTGAAGAGAAATAAATGTTACTATTGCCAGTCCCTTAACAATTTGCTCTCCCCTTTCTGGAGACCATGTTGCTTCTGAGATGTGAAATTGGGTAAGGGGAAAGGAATACAACCCTGGTATAGTGGAACCATCAAGATATGCTGTACTAAGTAGCCATCAGATCTTATTATGGTCATTCTTGTGCACACGCTCTCTCCTCTTCCTTGTTCTGTATGACCCTCATGTGTTGTGTTCTGTTATACAGAGATTGTGAGCTCTTCAGGGAAAGAGACTTGTTTTAACATCTTTTGGGATGCTTTACATAAAATACAGTTTTATTATATTGTGTGACATGGTTTCTTGTACTGATATCACTTTATCCATTATCTCAATACCTTAACGTCTGTTGACTTGATTGAATTGACTTAAAATTTGCAAAGATTATTTGACCAGTGTAGTATCAGTTCAATATCTGATGTATCTTCTATCTGAGGATTAACTCTTATATCTAGAGTCGGTAGACTAGATGACCTCAATGACTCCATGTCTAACTTCTGTGACTGATTGTATCAGAATGTCTCCAAAAGCTTTCTTGTCATCCTAACTTAACATATAAAATGATCTCTATAGAATTGCATGTAGATCATTCTCTCATTTAACCTTGATAGTATAATGTCTCCAAATATTTAAAGTGACAGTGAGGCTGTTGGGAGAGCATTCACTCCTATTAAGGTGAACTAGTATAGTGAAAAGAAATAACTGCGTATTCTCTGCAGCTACTTTCCCAGTATGTGAATCATTTATAGTTTTAAATCTCTCCACTTTCAAGATACTAATAGCCAAAAATCCATGGTAAAGCATAACATCAAAATAGGCCACTTTAAATTAATTGGACTATCTGCACCTATACATGAAAGATCAGGCACCCATTATCTGGTCTATTTAATCAAAATGACATGATCTGTTCTATATCGCCCTGAGCACCTTCCAGAAGTGTGTTAAGCAACATGACTCCTCATTTGTCACATTCTTCTCCCTCTGGGGAGGGAATTAGAATCAGCAAGTGCTGTGGGGAGTTTTATTTTGGTAGTCTAGTCTAATTATGTATTTTATAAATGTACTGTGACACTCTGTACCTGAAAGTAGTACCCTGGAACTCCCATATTCACCACTGTCATATAATTGTTTTGTACAAAGTATGCCTTGTGAGGTATAATTTTAAAAGTCTTGATTTGCTGAACATTCATATCCTGTTGGATTGTATGTACTGTCACTGGATGTGAAGTTATGAAGTACTGCTATATGTGCTATTTAAATAGCTATATCTTTCTGTAGCTAATAAATCTGTTTTTATATCTTACCTAAAACAGTGGGTTTTTTCTAGTCAAAGTGCTTGGGAAATCTCACATTACGAAGGCTAGTGTACATCTACTCTACACATAGGAAGTGGCAAACTACTTACTGAATTTGCACTGCCCAAGGGAGCCTTGAGCTGTGTAATATGGTACAGTTCTGGGGTGCAAGGCTGAGAACTAGGGGGGAATTTTCTGAAGCCTCTCTATTGATGGTTCATGAGTGGCTGGGAGATCATTCATGTAACTCAATTGGGATCTGTCCCTGCCTGTAGCTGGCTCTGTAAGTACAATGCCTGTAAGGTGCTTGCAGCTCGACTTTAGCATCCCCATGCGAGGGACAGCCCAAGCTGGTGGGCTTATATTAGAGGAGGCAAGGTCAAAGAAACATGGCTCGCACTTGGAGCAGTAAGTGGTGAGGTTTCCGATTGTCCTTAGCTATTGGGAAGGCTCATTCAACAGTCTTGGGCTGCCCTCTAAGAAAATTCAGTCTCCCGCACAGCTGAGCTTCTCTCTCCTTGATGAGAGTTCCATTGTGTCAGAGAAGTGGTACTGTTGACCACAGTCTCTTCAGATATCCTGGGCCCAGGCCATGGAGCACTTTGAAGATCAGGACCAAGATGTTGAGCGTGATTTGAAATTCTGTGGGAAGCCAGTGTAGACAGCAGAGGACAGGTGTGATGTGCTCACAACAGCCTATGTTGCTGAGGAGTTGTGCTGCATCATTATGTATGAATTAGAGTTTCCTAAATGCTCAGTTTCATGCCCAGAGATATAATATTGCTGTAGTCCAGCCAACCAGTCACAAAGACATGAATGACTGAGACCAGGGTTTGACCTCCCAGGGTGGAATGGAGTCTTCTAGCCAGCTGGATCAGCATCAGTAAGGAATCCAAGCATACTCTTAAACAGCAGACTGAACTGGCCTACAAAAGATTTGAACTTTAGATCAATGGAGATTGTACTATGCCTGTAAACTCTTCAGAATACTCTGCCCACCAGTATCACCACCGTTTTGCTCACAGTTGGCTGAAGCTGAATGATTCATCAATCAGCTGATCTCATCCAAACACTGGGTGATCTTGATGGCAGTGGTGTGGATGATATGTGGTGAAGGATAGGCTGTGTACAATTTACCTATTACTGGCACTCGTGTCAATGTCACCTTCCTGATTTTACCTCATTGTTGCATGTAGATGTCTAGAAGGTCTGGAAAGAGGATTGACGTTTGTGGGACACCCCAAATGAGGGGTCTAGAGGTGCAACGAGTTTCCCGTCACATGGGTATGTCCCTCTAGGAAGGACTCAAACCATTTTAGTGCATTAATTTGGACCCCCACCACCTGTCACGGGTAATATGGCAGTAGGTCATTGTTAACAACGTTGAATGCTACAGAGAAAATGAAGAAAATGAGAATGGACATCTATCTGGTCACTATCCCTTGACAGGAGATCATCAGTCTTTACCACTAAAGCTGTTTTGGTTCTGTATCCTGGCCCGAATACTGACTGGGCTGGGTCTAGAATGTTACTTCAGACAGATTGGTATATAACTGAGCCATATAGGCCCATGTGCCAGAAGGGTATGGGCCAATGTGGCATTCAGCTGGACAGAATGTAGATGTCCTTATATTATTGTCAATGTAGATGCTGGAGGGAGACTTTAGGATTCTTCTATAATCAAACTGCAGAAGATAATTCTCCCTTGTAATTATTGGATGCCCCAATTTAGCGCTTAAAGCCTTCAGGTTACATTTGACTGGTGATATCCTAAACAGATTTATGTAGTCTCTCACTTGCAGCTTGAGAGAATAGTCTGGCAATATACAAATCCCCTGCCTCTTGACAGTCTCCTTCAGACAGCAGATACTAGAATTCTGTTTTAGAAAGACTAAGGGTTTGTAGGAGTAGGATTTTGTAATCTTACCCAATCACGTTGCAGAGAGTTTGCATAGGCGATGTTAATAAGAATGCTGTATTTTGTAACTAAGTTCACAACTTTTACAATCTGTTAGAATGCCTATCACTATAGGCGCGCACACACACGTTCTTGAATATGAACACACAAAGTAATTATGATCATTACAATATGATCTGAAAGTCTTTTAGATTTTTCATCATCACCATAAAACTATGTGTAAACTATTTCCTAGCCCTGCCACTAGATAAGTATATGATGTGATATAAAGGTGTTAAGAGTAATGTTGCAATCCCAGACTTGTGTCCATAAGTGGCAAAGTGAGTGCCAGTTGTTGAAAATGAATGTTGACACAACTTTATACCACACAGTCATGTATCTTCTTTATGCCATGTATTTTCCAGGAGAAACTAGCTTAAAAAGCTGAAGAAGCTTATTGGTACTATATTTCATGTTGTCAGGTGGCCTTTGTTCCAGTCCAACTGCACAGCCCTTTGAGACATTTCTAAAATGTCTTACATCACTTAACTTTTCTATTTGTAGGTTTGTCATGACTTTAGAGTTGAGTGGAGAAAGGTGATTTAGTTTCATGGAGGATTTTGATACTTTGAAATTTTGGTTTTGTTCCAATTTGGCATGTTTCTGTGCATTGAGTGGCTTGGCAGTGTGCACACCTCAGGAGATACAGCATAGAAAGCTGCTCTACTGCATAGAAACTTGCCAGTGTAGACTGGGCCTAAGACTCACTGCTATAATTGCAATCACTTGCCGCTCATATTAGCAGCACACTCCACAGCACATTATCAGCAACGCTCATATCCTATTACACATTCTCACAATGACTCCCTTATGAATTAGAGTTTAACAATCAGATGTTGCCAATACATTAGCAACCTGCAAAGATTGCCTCAGTCCTCACATTTCAGGTTGATTTGTTTGCTTACGTTAATATATTTATAATATCGCTCATAGCATTATGTAGCTAGTAATGTAAACCATGATGTCCCATTTGACTAGAAAAAACACAGCTTAAAATAAGGCTTCCAGTTCCATTTGTGCTTTTGAGCCTTTCAATATTTCATCTTTTTTAAAAAATATCTGCAAAGTGGAATCCTAGCTTTTAAATAAAATTTCACACTTCTCATCCTTTCCCCAAAAGGATCTAAAAGCACCTTCCATGCGCGAAGGAATATAGCCTGATAATACCCGTAGGAGAGGAGAAAGTATTACAGATGAGGAAACTGAAGCAGAGAGGATAAGGGATATTCCCAAGGCTATACAGGAAATCTGTTAGAGACCAGAATAGAAACCATGTGTCTTGACTCCAGCATTCTGCCTTAACTGGAAGACCACTCTTGCAGTGCACATTTAGGTTAATTTCCAAGGCCCTCGGTGATACGAAGACGTGTTCTCTTAGTTGCTAACAGGATGGGTGCTGGAGAGGCATATTCCAAACTTGGACATTTTAATCGTATTGATTCAATCCACAGCAAGCCTGGTTATTTGGTCTTCATACTGCATGATCAAAAGAAGTTTAACAGCATACAGCTGCCTGTCCCTTTTCAATCAATACTATAGCACTGCACAGCCAGCCTATGCTGTACTTCTGGTGTTCAAAAGGCTCTGCTGAGGGAGGGTTAACTAGCATGTCCTTAAACCTGGATAGTGGGAAAACCAGGACATCTCTTTCTAAGGACTCCATGAAATACTTGCCCAGAGCTGGAGGGCTACATTTACATAGTGATAAATGGAGGAGATTGCAGCTATGCTAACCTTGTAGTCTCTACAGATCACACAGGTACTTTCATGTGAGAGTGACCCGTCCCTGGGCTGTATTGTACAGCTCCATGAGCTGTGTTTAACCAGTGGTCTGAAACTTGGCTATCCCAAAGTTCCTTCAGTGAAAACCATAGAGGAAGAGCTGAATTGTCAGCTGTGATCAGCTAAAACTGGCAAGGTGACTGCACCCATGCCATAGTTATGACACCATAGCCATGACGTGGTAGCACCATAGTGCAGACAATTCCTAAATCTGTCACTATGGTTGCCAGTCCTCCTGGAGTCTCTGGGAAGTAAAGATTCATCTCTAATGTCATGTGAGGAAACCTCCGGGAATACATCCAACCAAAATTCACAACCCTATATGTCACTGTGAGAACTCCACCACCCTGATCAACGGTAGCTACATTGATGGAAGAATCTTGTGTCTACCTCGGGTTAGCATAGCTACGGTGACTGGGGCTGGGTTTTTTTCACATCCATGAGTGCCATAGCTACGACAATCTAACTTTTAAGTGTAGACCAGGCCTACGCCACCTTTTAACTTCCCCAGTCCTAAAATCTTACAGACTGCTCTAAGCTATGCTGATAGCAGGAGTCCCATAGGGCATCAATTGGATCACCATGCGCTCCTATCTCAGTTGCTTCCTGCTTGTGCAGACTTTCATCACACTTCCTGAATGGGATGTGCAGGCGGGGGTGGAAGGGGGGGAGTGGGTGACATAGATTGGCAATGCTCTACTTATGCGACCTGAAAGTCATCTTTACACCAGCTTTTGATCTGCTTTGCACTGTCTGAGCACCTGTGAGTGGGTGGAACAAGGGCAAATGATCTGTCTCCTGATGCTAGTGTAGGACATGCCTTGGTGATGACTGCAAGACAGGCTTGTTTTGCCAGTAGTGACAGATTCCATGGTTTCTTCTCTGCGTGGATAGCAAACTCCTTTGAAAGTATTGACAACTGTGAAAACGATAAGCAGAAAACGTCTAGTTATATTTAGACACTTGTAACTCCCATTAGATGCCAGTGTAATGTCACAACATATTTTTGAAGGGCAGGTTATTTTGGGCTCACTTGTAAGGCTTGAAGCTGCTGCTCTCTCAATGGCACTTATGCTTTTTTGATGCGCAGCCTTCTGTCGATATAGCTACTTTCCATCTCGACAGCCATCTGTTTTCTAATAATTATTCTCTGCCTGGGATAATCTCTTTCAGGGTGTGTCATGATGGAAAAACCATCATGAGAGTGTGGACTTCTCAGATTTTCCTGGCCACTGTAGGGACTCATCTGGTAGCCATTTCAATCATGTCAGGACTACCTGACAACCAGAAGAGCCTGGGAGAGCAGGGTTAAAAGCCATGACTGCTGCAGGGAAGCATTTTTTGTTTCCAGAGGGGAAGAAAGGGGCTTTATTTTTTTTGTTCCCTTTCATAGGGCTAGATCTTTGTTTTCTGCACTGTGGTTCACAGAATACAGTAGAATCTCAAAGTTACAAACACCACAGGAATGGAGGTTGTTCAGAACTCTGGACAAATTGTGATGATTCTTCCAAAAATTTACAACTGAACACTGATTTAATACAGGGTTGAAACTTTACTATGCAGAAGAAAAATGCTACTTTCCCTTTATTTTATTTTTTTTAGTAGTTTCTTTAATGCAGGACTGTATGGCATTTGTCTTTTTTTGTTGCTGCTGCTGCCTGATTGTGTACTTCTGGTTCCAAATGAGATGTGGTGTTGACTAGTCAGTTTGTAAGGCTGATGTTCATAACTCTGAGGTTCTACTGTTCTCCTAAGTTAAGGGAGAAGTTTGGAGTGTGTGTGGTATTTGTTCTAATTTTCTTTCAAGGTGGCCTTTTTGTTCTACACACAGTTGATCACCTACTAAAGAAGAGGTAGAAAGAAGAAGAGGGAATGTGGTTTGGGTCTTTTTTTTAATTTACTTCTCGCCATTGATCTTATCACAGCCCAACTCGTATTAACATGGGGCGTAGATAAGTGTTTTCCTCTGTCTCTTCAGTGATCCCCCTTTAGCAGTATCTGCTATAGAAGCAGTTAAAAACTCCGTGTAAAGGTTCTCATAAGAAACGAGGTCCGGTCTATGCTACAGGCCTATGTCAATATAATGACATTGCTCAGGGGAGTAAAAAATCCACGCCCCTGGGAGATGTAGTTATACCAACCTTAACCTCCCGTGCAGACAGCGCTATGTCAATGGAGAGCTTCTCTCACCCACAAAACTATTGCCTGTCGGGGGGATGGATGGAATGACATTGATGGGAGACCTCTCTCCTGAGCACCTTCACTTAAATGCTACCATGGCGCAGCTGCTCCAATGCAGTTTTAAGTGTAGACCTGCCCTGAGTAGCACTTTACTCTAAAAGTAAGTTCCATTGAAATCAGTGGAGCTACTCACGGAGTAAGGTGCTATTTGATATAAATAAGGAAAACTTAGAAGAGCAGCCATACGGGTCAGACCAAAGGTCTATCCAGCCCAGTAACCTGTCTTCCGATAATGGCCAGTGCTAGGGGCCCCAAAGGGTATGAACAGAACAGGTAATCAAGTGATCCCTCTCCTGTCCTCCATTCCCAGATTCTGGCAAACAGAGGCTAGGGACAGTGGAATCTGGCCTTAAACTAGCAAAATAGAAATGATTCTAGTTCACCCATTCCATTTCTCACCGGGGATGATTTTGCTTTGCAATAAAAATCTTTCCAAACTGAATCTTGCAAATTTGAGCTTGCTAGTCTTGGTTTCAAATTAAACCAATGTTTAGAAAAACCTACTATAGATGCAGAGGATGAAAAATGCATGACTTGTACAAGTACTTAGTATTCCTGAGTCTACTGATACTGAAGATTTATACCTGTGGGGTTTTTTGCTTTTTGTTTTGTTTTTAGTTTCTCTGACTGCCACTGATCTTCCTTGAGACATATGGAAAGCGTATCATGTACTTTTTAAAAAATAGTCATTAATTAAACAAAGCTTACTGGGAAATGTCATCTTTTTGGTGATATTGATTTTTTTTTATTGTCTCCCTCTTAATACAACAAATCTCCTTCTTGGTGAGGATTCAGATGTTGAAATCTCTGTACCTTTGCCTCATAAATTACATTAATATCTTGTGATGCTTTATTTTCTAGGTTCATTTTCTATTGCACCAGAATCTTTAAATCACACTCTTTTTTGAAAAATTCTAGCTAACATAGACCCACTTTCTTTTCTACAGTTAACTGCCTTGGTGCTTTTTTTAATGAATGTTCATTGCAGGCTTTGGGGGCACCTTAAATATTGTAAACAAATATTTTGACTTATTAAATAAATACCTTGCTCTTATAGCCCTTCTCAGCAGTAGATCTCTCAGTGCTTTCGAAAGGAGGACAGTGCATTGTCCCCACTTTACAGATAAGGAAACTGAGGCACAGAGGTGAAGTGACTTGGCCAAGATCACACAACAGGCCAGTGATAGAACCAGGAATAGAACTCAGGCATAGTTTGACTTCTTTACTGGGGGGGAGCTCAGCTCCAATCAGGCCAATGGGGCCGCATGTAGGGGCTCAAATTCCATGCTTGCCCAAGGCTTGCAGTTTGGGGGGGTGGAGGGAGATATACCTCCAGCAATTTCAATGAGATTTGAATAGAGGCCATGCCTACACTACAGAGTTAAGTTGACATAAGTTGTGTCGACGGTCATGAACTGCTCTAATTACATTGCTCATGCATGTTTCTTACTAGAGCTCTCTTGTGCTCTAGCACCAAGATAGAGCAGTGCACCATGGGTAACTATCCCACTGTGCAAATTGCCACCTTCTCCAACTAAGAGTTTTAAGAATGGATTCACAGTGCATCATGGGGGCAGGATCACCGCCCCCTGGTGCGGTTTTCTCTGTTCAACAATGCCAAGGGCTTCTGAGTTTCATGCAGTTTTTCAACTGCTCCTGTAAATTTTGTGCCTACCATTTGTGCCTCAAAGCATGGATCTTGTACTGCTTACCAGTCTTGTGATAAGCATTAGGAACACAACGCAGCTGATCCTGCAGTATTTCATGAGCTGTGAATCTGAGCAGGAATCTGTGCTGCTTACCTTGCTGTGCGTCTTGGAAAGAAACAATTCAAGATTGATGTTGGCATTCATGGAGCAGCTTCACACGGTGGACCATCACCACTAGGCTCGGGAAAGAAATCCTGAGTGGTGGGATTGGATTGTGATGCAGGTATGGGATAATGAGCAGTGGCTACAGAACTTCCCTATGTGCAAAGCCACCTTCCTGGAACTCTGCAGTGCTCTCCCCAGCCTTGTGGCACAAGGGAAACCAAATGAGAGTTGCCCTAATGGTGGAAAAGTGTGTGGCAATCGCTGGGTGAACGCTGGCAACTCCAGATTGATACCAGTCAGTCACGAATCAGTTTGATGTCAGGAAGTCCATTGCTGGGGCTGTGTTAACGTAAGTGTGCAGGGCCATTAATCGCCTCCTGCTACAAAGAACTGAGACTCTGGGCAATGTGCAGGAAATAGAGGATGGCTTTGCAGCAGTGGGATCCCCTAACTGACTGAGTGATAGATGACATGCACATCCCAGTTTTGACTCCACGCCATCTTGTGGTGCAGTACATCAACAGAAAGGAGTACTTCTCCATGGCATTGCAGGGTATCTGACGGAGAGTGCTCATTGCTATCGAAGTTCTTATGGCTGGATTGTTGCTGTGACTGCACAGCCTTCTCGCCCCACAAATCCAGCAGCTCTGGTTTACTCCACGCAGGAGCCCGTTTGCTGCATTTTTTAAAGTGAGGAATATTTTGAATGTGATGTTCCATACTTTCCTGTGTATGTGGCTTTTAAAACTTCTCTCTGGAGAGAGTATTTGTGCACAAAAATGTTACCTGTTATGAGTGCAATGTGACTTCTAGTTCTCCAGACTATTTTGACTCTTTATCTAGAGTCAGTTTTAGTGTATCTATTGGATTTTCAGTCTACTTTTTCAGGTTTCTGTCTGTAAAGTGGAAATCAGCAGAGTATGCCAGATTTTTAAGAGAACTTTTGCTACTTCTAGTGGTACAGATGTGAAGTGTGACCTGGATACCTCAAAAGAAGTCAAGAAGAGGCAAATATTGTTAGAATGAAGTCTAATGGAGTTTGCATTATATTTACTTGTATTTTTAACTGCAAAACACCAGCATAAATGCCTGCTCCTTCCTTTGAAATATCTAGGATGGGCCGCTGTCTGAGACAGGCTATTGAACTAGGTGGACCTCAGATCTGATCCAACCTGATAATTCCCATGTTACTATTTATTGTTAAACATGCAGGAATGGGAGACTGGAGGAGGTAGGGGGGAATCCAGCAAGCATTATCCTCTCAAATACAGTTCCAGTCCTGCATGTCAGAAAGCAGTGGTGAGTGCTCTCCAGTGGTGGAACATGGTAATAGCATCCATTTTTATTCACTATAGAAAGATCCTCTCATAAGCTTTGTCCAGCTCTCTCTTTTCCCTGAGCCACTCCCCTCAAAAGATGGACTTAACTTACTACTTTATCCCAAAGCAGCTTTTTCAACAAGAAAAAAAATATCAGAAGGAGTCTGAAAGCTTGTCCTCTGTCTCCTTGCCATTCTAAAACTACATTTTGAAGTATGAGTTTGGAAAACTTGATCTAGCTCGAGATAGAACCACATTCTGATCTTTTAGTTTCACCTGTCAACGGAATAGTGGTATTGTGATGTCATTGGTGACTCAGACAGCCATGGCTCATTCTCCCTCTAGTTCATTTGCATACTTCAGTCCCATTGGTTGAAAAGCATCAGCAAATGAAACTTCAGGTCTGGCCGTAGGTGCTTTCACAAAGTTGTGGTTGTGGGGGATTAAGATTGGAAAAGGGGACTGCTTCAGATCATGAGTTGTATTGGCTGAGGAGGAGTGAGGGTGGAAATTGTGCCTCCCTCCACATCATGCCTGGTTCAATCAAGATAATTTATCTTTGTCTGGTCAAAAACTGTTTTAGTTAATGTACAATAAACTACAGGAAGATTCACCTGCAGTACCTTTAAACCAACTTTATTCAGCTATCAGTAAAATTCCTTATAGTGTGCTGCTCAGTGCAAAAGTCTGGGAACTGACCTTGTTCGTGAAAACAGAAGCAAAAAAGCACTAAGTACATTAGCTTTTTCTACATCCTCTTGCAATACCTCAAGAAACAATTGGTTATAATCTGGCCTTTGATTATTTCTTTTGACTAATTTTGGAACAAAATTACTGTTGTACTTACCAGTGTGACTCCTGTGTAAAATACACCTTTCATGCCCATGGGGAACCCACTAGACTGTTTCTGGACTCCCAGAATGCAATTGCTTTCATCTTTGGCCAAGTGATTGTGTCTGATACTCTCTGATGCAGACCTCATCACAGTTGATGCTGCCTTTGTTACCTCAAGTCTAGATAGCTACGGCATTGTAGCCACAATGGTGCAATACCACAGAAATCAGCAGGGCGTGGTGCCTCCTAATGATGGTGGGGGGATAGAAGATCTGTACAAAGATCCAGAAAACATGAAATATGCAAAAAATGGATAAAGGCTTGGATGAATCTTGGCAACATCTGTCTCTTCTCTACAAGCATAGAACCACACTGGAGAACTGGGCCCTAAATACAGAGCTCTGTATAAACCATGTGACCTGGAGCCCTAGAAATTTGGGAATTTGCTATTGACACCTGTTGGTGAACAAGGAGAATGGCATCCCAGAGTCAGATGGCCAGAAGCTGCTCAGGGAAGGGAGCTCTCTGCCTGCATGTGTTGGTGAGCAAGGGCAAAATGACTGACTGAGCCAGGTCTTTCCATTTCTGTTTGTGACAATTTGGATCATTTTGGTTGACGTTTTGGGGATCATGAAACTTTATTATCCTTGCTGGGAAATGAAGGATCCGTGAATGGCACTAAATGTGCCTGGAGTGAGCAGTCACCCTGACCGAACTCACAGCCTAACACAGCTGGGTAAGGGAAGCTGGATATGGCTAAAGGGAGGAGAACAGGAAGGGGAATCCTGCAGGGGTTGCCTTCTTGGTGACAAAGAACCTGGTAAGGGTCTTATTCCCTTTAGCCCTCTCTGAAGACTCCGAGCAGAGCAGAGGTGATTTTCAAGGTGACAGAGAGCAGGAAGAGCAGCAGCCTAGCAGAGGGACGTTGCTGTTGGCCTTTCTACCCAGCATCAAAGCTGGGTTAGGTGGTAGAGCCCCTGGAGCAGCCCAGGCAGCCCTTCTTTTAGGGGCTGGAGACTGACCTGCCTGAATTGTGGACACCCACGCTCCTGGACAACTAATGGGGAGTGGGAGAGGAGGAAAGTGAGTAATGCCAGAACACATTGCCTCATTAGACACTCTCAACCATGAAAGGAGGATTGATCTTAAGACCATTGACAAGACAGCCTGTGGGGTGGGTGTGCTATCCAATAGATACTAATTGCTGACATTCCCAAGTCTATTCTGTTGCACCCAATCCTTCCCCACAATAAAGTCCTTTAAATAAATTAATACATTTTGTAATCCAGAGTCCAGAATAAAAATGTAGCAGTGAACTTTGTGTAATGATTAAGGGCTTGTCTACTTGGGTGTGGGGAGGAAGCCTGCAGAAGCTGTTGCACACTCGTTAGTGCTCACTAGTTAGTTCAAACTGACTCCTTGTTTGGACATACCTCCTGCACCCTTACAGTATGTCTACACTATGCTGCTACAGCATTAGAGCTGCAGGTAGCTGTAGTGCTGCCATCTAGATGCTTCCCATGTCGATGATGGAAAAACCCCTTCCAATGTAGTTAATCCAGCTCTCTGAGAGAATCCTTCCATTGCCCTAGCTACATTTGCATAGGAAGTTAGGTCAACCTAATGGCCCTTGGTGATATAGCTACATTGATTTAAGTGTAGACCTGGCCTAAGAGTGCCGCTGTGTGTATTAGCCTGCCCGTGTATTAAGATAAACCACCTGAGGACACTCTTAATGCCTAGTAAGAGAGTTCAGACAGGGAATTAGTGCCAAGTAGCTAATACCCTTTAAATTCACACCCTATCTTACCACTCACTAACTTTGCTGTGTAGATAAGCCCTAAATAAAGGATTTAGCGTGTGTGTGTGTGTGTGAGAGAGAGAGAGAGAGAGAGAGAGAGAGAGAGAGAAAGAGAGCATGCATGATGTGATGCTGGCATACCAGATGCCACTCCATGCAAAGACCCCGTGCCTCAGCTGAATACTGACAAATACATAACTGGAACCAGTTTGGCTCACCTATGTGTTAGTATTCCTATAATAAGTACCAGAATGATGATGTGTTTGGGCTGTATTGAATGCTTGTGAGTTGTTGCATGCACTAATCTCACTTACAACATTTGTATCCCATATTGTAAAATAATATCTGAGCATTGGCAGTGTAAACCTGTGCACCTATGTTAATCACCAGGAGAGAATCCCTGACTAGAGTGAAGTGCTTCTCTCCAGCAGAGGGTGTTGTATCCTGCCCAACATGGAAGGCCCATTGTCATCAGACAGATTAGAATGAAACATTAAAATGGACAAAAGACCTTTACACTCCTCCTGCCCCACGCATGGAGATGGTTCTTTGCAAGTGAATTCCTCCCATCAATTGAATCTGCGGCTTCAAAGGAGAAGTGGAGAAGGACATAAAAATCCCTAACAAGGAGGAACTGTGTCTCCTTGCTGCTTGGACTCTGGGGCAAGGTTACTAGGCATAAGTAAGGGATTCCCAGCTCTTAGTCTGGGTTGGCCCTAAAGACATACGGAGCTTGCTTGTTATAGAAGCTTCTATTAACTTTTGAAAGTTAAGATCGTAACTCATTTGTGGGGATTTATTTGCTTTAATCTTGTAAATAACTCCCATTGCCTTTTCCTACATAATAATTTAGATAGTTGATTATAGGATTAGCTACAAGCATTGTCTTTGGTGTGAGATCTAAAGTGCAATTGACCTGGGGCTAGTGACTGGTCCTTTAGGACTTGGAGTAACCTGAATATTACTGAAGTGACAAAGAGTCCTGTGGCACCTTAAAGACTAACTAAAATTTTTTCAGAGCATAAGCTTTCGTGGGCTAATACCCACTTCGTCGGATGCATGCAGTGGAAGTATCCAGGGGCAGGTATAAATAGGTAGGCAAGAACCAGGTGGGAGATAACAAGGTTAGTCCAATCAGGCTGAACCAGCTTGTTATCTCTAATCAGGGAGGGTGAGGTGTTCCTCTAGCAGCTCAACTGAAGGTGTGAATAGCGAGAGAAGAGAAGCTGCTTTTGTAGTTAGCTAGCCATTCAAAATCTCTATTCAGTCCCAAATTGATTGTGTCAGATTTGCAAATGAATTGCAGCTATGCAGTCTCTCTTTGCAGTCTGGACTTGAAGTTTTTTTGCTGCAAAATGCTGACCTTTAAATCTTCTATGGTGTGTCCGGTGAGGTTGAAGTGCTCTCCTACAGGTTTTTGAATATTGCCATTCCTGATATCTGATTTGTGTCCATTTATCCTTTTTCGTAGGGACTGTCCAGTTTGGCCGATGTACATAGCAGAGGGACATTGCTGGCACATAATGGCGTATATTACATTGGTAGATGTGCAGGTGAATGAACCAGTGATGGTGTGGCTGATCTGGTTTGGTCCTGTGATGGTGTTGCTGGTGTAGATGTGTGGGCAGAGTTGGCATCGAGGTTTATTGCATGGATTGGTTCCTGAGTTAGAGTTATTATGGCGCGGTGTGCTGTTGCTGGTGAGAATATGCTTGAGGTTGGCAGGTTGTCTGTAGGCCAGGACTGGCCTGCCTCCCAAGGCCTGTGAAAGTGAGGGATTGTTGTCCAGGATGGGTTGTAGATCACTGATGATGCGTTGGAGAGGCTTTAACTGAGGACTGTAGGTGATGGCCAGTGGTGTTCTGTTGTTTTCTTTCTTGGGCTTCTCTTGCAGCAGCAGGCTTCTGGGTACACGTCTGGCTCTGTTGATCTGTGTCCTTATTTCCTTGTGCGGATATTGTAGTTTTGAGAAAGCTTGGTGGAGATCTTGTAGGTGTTGGTCTCTGTCTGAGGGGTTGGAGCAAATACGATTGTACCTCAGTGCTTGGCTGTAGACAATGGATCGTGTGGTGTGCCCGGGGTGGAAGCTGGTGGCATGAAGGTAGACATAGCTGTCAGTAGGTTTTCGGTATAGGGTGGTGTTGATGTGGCCGTCATTAATTTGCACCGTGGTGTCCAGGAAGTGGACCTCCTGTGTAGACTGGTCCAGGCTGAGGCGGATGGTGGGGTGGAAGCTGTTGAAATCATGGTGGAATTCTTCCAGAGTTTCTTTCCCATGGGTCCAGATGATGAAGATGTCATCAATGTAGCGTAGATAGAGGAGGGGCGTGAGTGAACGAGATTTGAGGAAGCGTTGTTCCAGGTCAGCCATAAAGATGTTGGCATACTGTGGGGCCATGCGGGTGCCCATAGCGGTGCCACTGGTCTGGAGGTATATATTGTCACCAAATTTGAAATAATTGTGTGTGAGGATAAAGTGACAGAGCTCAGCAACCACTTGTGCTGTGGCATCATCACGGATACTATTCCTGACAGCATGTGTTCCATCTTTGTGTGGGATGTTTGTGTAGAGAGCCTCTACATCCATGGTGGCTAGGATGGTGTTTTCTGGAAGGTCACCAATGCATTGTAGTTTTCTCAGGAAGTCGGTGGTGTCACGGAGATAGCTGGGAGTGCTGGTGGCGTAGGGTCTGAGTACAGTGTCCACATATCCAGACAGCCCTTCAGTGAGAGTGCCAACACCCGAGATGATGGGGCGTCCAGGATTTCCAGGTTTGTGGATCTTGGGTAAAAGATAGAATAGCCCCGGTCGGGGTTCTAAGGGTGTGTTAATTTGTTCCTGTGTTAGTGTAGGGAGTGTCCTGAGTAGACGGTGCAGTTTCTTAGTATATTCTTCAGTGGGATCTGAGGGAAGTGGCCTGTAGAAATTGGTGTTGGAGAGTTGTCTGGTAGCCTCCTTTTGGTAGTCAGACCTGTCCATGATGACAACAGCACCTCCTTTATCAGCCTCTTTGATTATGATGTCAGGGTTGTTTCTGAGGCTGTGGATAGCATTGCGTTCTGCTCGACTTAGGTTGTGAGGCAGGCGATGTTGTTTTTCCACAATTTCTGCCTGTGCACGTCGGCGGAAGCATTCTATGTATAAGTCCAGACTGTCATTTCGACCCTCAGGGGAAGTCCATGTGGAGTTCTTCTTCTTGTGCTGCTGGTGGGATGGTGTCTGTGTATCAGTGCGCTGTTCTATGTAGTCTTGAAAGTATTCTTTGAGTCGGAGACGGCGAAAGTAGGCTTCCAGATCACCGCAGAATTGTATCATGTTTGTGGGGGTGCTGGGGCAGAATGAGAGTCCTCGAGATAAGACAGACTCTTCTGCCGGGCTGAGTATGTAGTATGTAGTATGTTGGAAGGAAACCTGCTAAGCCTAATAAAATACAACCTCCAATTCTACACAAGATGGCAGTATTGCTACACAGCAGATTTCAAAATACAGACATGGATGTGAAACTAACAAACAGTTACAAATGTGTAATTTTCTAACCAAGCCTTTTAATTTCTAGCTTTCCTGAAAATGTTAGTGTTTTATTACTGCAGGGCGGGGGGGGGGGAGGGAACAAAACAAAAACCTACTCCACTTTTTGTCACAAATTAATTTTAAAATATTTACACAAGCAATTTATAAACCAACTGTGCAGTTGAAGGGATACACTAGTGTGGGGTATAAAATTCAGGGACGAGCATATGAAAAACATCTACCTCTATTTTGAACATAGGAGAACTGAGCATGTGTTCCATCTGGAATGTGTGTTCATTTGGGTGTCAGTAGATTCCATTTTGTTGCATTCCTGCTGCTTTGGTGCAGCTTTCAATAATATTCAAGCACTCTATCAGAGCAGTGTAAATCTCTCCTAATTTTGTACAGCTAGAGGTTTCCTGGGTGCACAGCATCTTGTGGGCAAGGGTGATCATGGAATAAATTGTAACCGAGTGACAGTTCATTTTGTAGTGTGTTCCAGTAGCAGCACAGTTACGTGTTACCCCTTGCTTAGGGTAGATATTCATACTGAAATCTAGCCCTGGGCCAACTCCCATAGACTTCACTGGGCTTCGATTGAGATTTAGGTGAATATGCTACTTCACGTAGGTAGAAGTTCTAGAGTCGTATCCATTAATGAGCGCAGACACTTACTCAATTGTGTGTTTAGGAAAAAAATATAGCTGCTAGCTGCTCAGTTCTGTGCTGTTCCTGTTCCACTCTGTTGTTTTAACTCTGTACGTTTATTGGGGCAGGGATTTAAAGTGTTGAATGAGATATGAACACTTCCAGCACTATCTAAATAATAGACGATTTGAAGAGAAATCTCTCTTCTTCCAGAAAATGTAATGATCATAAATATTCAGATTAGATCATAGACAAAGCATTTAAACTATATAGGAAAAGGCACCAAAGGAGTGTCATGTTTTGGAACATACCCGGGGAGTCTGCTTTATTTCATATGTACATACTGATAGGCAGTGATCAAAAAGTGAACTTTGATCTCATTTTCTGTGGATTTATTTTCTGTGCAATTCTTCCCCCTTACTATCTGCAAACATGCCCTTGAACCATTCCTGAGCCTTTCCCTTCCTAACAAGACAGGCTCTGGAAGCCAAAATATAATTGCTTTTGAATCAGGAATTGCATGCAGACTGTAAAGCTGCTGACACTAGATTACTGACTCCCTGGGCTCCCTTCCTGACTCTGCCACTGACCTTGGGCCAGTCACTTAACCTCTCTGTACCTCAGTTTCCCCATGTGTGAAGGTATAATGACTATACTTGCTGCATAGAGGCTCTGTGAGGCTATATTAACTAATGATTGCAAAACAAATTGAGATTCTTGCCTAGAAGGCGCTATCGATGAGGGGTGTGAATTATTACCAGACATTTGTGGAGTTTTTCAGGAATTCATTTTTGTCTTACTCTTCCACGTGTTCAGTACCTGGAAAAAGTCAAACCAGTATACAGAGCAATCCTAAATGCTGCCTTTGTCAAGCAGGTGGAGCCAATCCTTTTTTATTGACCACAGACTCTGGCCCACAGCCTCTAACTGTGGTCAGGTGCTGCTGCTTGCAGACAGGACTTGACTGTCTCTTTTTGTGTCTAGATGCATTTCCAGTCTTTCAAAAGTAAGTCTGGCAAAACATCTGACTCAATGTCCTGTGCATATCAAATTTCCTCCAAATAATCCAACAGTAACCAAAAAAATAACACTTTTTCTGTAAAGTCACTTGTCTCTGTACAGATGTCTAAGGAGGGTATATTGCTCCAGCTTCTCTGATCAGAAGTCCAATGCACAGAGACCAAAAAAAGTTAAGTTTTGCTTGATAGACACAAGCCCATGCAGGGCAGGTATGAAGTCACCCTGCCCATGAGGAAGGTCTGGAGGCACCCGTGTCTCCGGGATCTCTCTGGCATAGGGTCTGAACATGCACCTTGCCGTTGGGTTGGCTTGTGCACTGCTCTGGGGATGCTAGATGGGAACAGGGACTCCAAATTGCAAGAAAGTAAGGAAGGTCCCTGCACCTGCACAGGGACAGGGCAAAACCTAGACCATAATGTTTAATTCCGGTTCACAAGTAGCTAATCCTGATGACAGTGGAAGTCACAGCAAGACAACACAAAATCATTTACTGCCTGAATAAAAGAGGCTTAGGGATTATTCCTTCTACTGTGTCAAATGTTTATTGAAATGTTCCTGACATTTAAACTCTGGGCTAAATACAGGACATGTCACTATGAAACTCAGTTGCAAATACTGCTAGAAGGAGCAATGACACAGAATTGCACACATCTGGATGATACAGATGCACACAGGACTGTCTTATCCAGGCATTGTAATACAGTAGACTCTTGTACACATGCGCACCAAGTTCCCCTGCTGCCAGACCAGTCCTGGCCTGGGGATAAATATAAACACTAATGAAGCTGTATTGTCATAAGGAGGCATGAAACTAATTTCAGATACTTGAGGGTTTATAGCCACATCAGTAAATTTAATTGTCATTTTACTGAGCTTTAAATGAGCTGTAAGACTAATCTAAACGTAACTTGCTTTATAGGGTCTACAGCCTCTTTACAAGCTTCCTCTGCACAGAAGTGTCAAATTAGGGCTATATCAATAGATAAAGAAAAAAATAGACCCATTGATGGCCATAGCGTTTCCAGTTGATATCTTTATATTGTGCTATAAAAGCCTATTACTCTTAATTTAAAGAGTGAAAATTGTTGACATCTCTTTCAAATGTTGATCTTTAGAAAACAATTTGAACTAAATATAATTTGAATCAAATAATGTGCACATTTTATTGAAGAGTAGTAAATCTCAAATAGTCAGCAAAGCATGATGATATTTACACTTCCAGATAATCTGAGTTATTAGTTTAGGGCCAAATCTTGCAAAACATATTTGAGTGACTGGAGAACTAGTTACATAGAAAAGACTACTTGCCTGAGTGAAGTTACTCTTGTGGGTAAGTGTATATATGATCAGGCCCTTAATTAGCAGAGAAATGGCTGGAATGTGAGTGTTTGGGGTATGTAACAAGGTTTAAAACATCATAATTTTGCTTGGGTGCAATTTCTCTATGTCAGGTGGCCAATCTGAACCTGAGAAGGAGCCAGAATTTACCAATGTACATTGCCAAAAGCCCCAGTAATCCATCAGCAGCCCCCCATTAGCCCCGCTCCCCACTCCCTGCACCTCCCCCTCCCTCCCCACATCTCCTGGTTAGCTGTTTTGTGGCATGCAGGAGGCTATGTAAGGGAGTGGGAGGAGCAAGGGCATACTAGGTACAGAGGAGGGGTGAGAAGAAGTGGAGTGGGGGCAGGGCCTGTGGCAGAGCCAGGGGTTGAGTAGTGAACCTCCCCGGCATATTGGAAAATTGGTGGCTGTAGCTTCAGCCCTGGAGTCGGTGCCTGTACAAGGAGCCACATGTTCACTTCTGAAGAGCCGCATGTGGCTTCGGAGTCACAGATTGGCCACCCCTGCTCTGTGTGATCAGAGACTACAAAGTACTCATCTGGGCAAACTATAAATTACAGGCATCTGAACTGTGGCTCAGAAAAACTCTAACTCCATGAACCAGTGACCAGACAAATCTTGGGGCCAGACTCTGCCTGTTTTGAAGATAAGTGACCAGATTTTCTGGCCTTTTGCTCTTTATATCCAATAGGCACAGAAGTGGCACAGCTATTTCCTGTGCCACCCCCTTTTCTTACAGCAATAGTGTAGTGGGGGGTGTGGAGGATAAGGAGGGGATATGGCTGGTGATTTCCAGATGGCAGAGAGGCCTTTGGGTACTTTTCCCAGCTGGCAGGATTTACAGCAGCTTCCAGGTGCTGAACTGGCCAGAGGCTCAGGGAGCTGTGACCTGACATGGCCCACCTCTCAGTTCAGCAGAGGACCAAAGCCAAAATACTTAAACCAGAAGCGGTGGCAGGTCTTTGTGCACTGTGAAAGGAGAACGTCTACTGGATTCTGCCCTTTGACTTCTACAGGCCTGTATATGCTGACCCAGCTGTGAGAGGGATCTTCCAGATCTCTCTTCACGTAGAGCTCTGCACTAGTTTTCACTTCTGAGTTTTAGTACATTTTTTCTTGTTAGCCACTTTCTTTACCAGATAAAACTTACACTAGCACACTAACTGTGGATACCATTATATGACAAATACAAGATATATGGGTCCCAGAAATGGGTTATATATATTAGCCCCAGCTTTCATATCATCTTGCATCTCGTATGATATCAGAATATATGTAAGCTCAGCTACACACTATACCATTCTAAACAATATATACTACATCTTTTTTTCCCTGTTCCATTTTGGAACAAACTGTTTCCACTTCGTTGTGTTCTGTCATGTGAGTGGGATGAAATTCATCTCTCTGCATATAGCCTGTGCACCATGTAAATCCCACTTAACCCCTCAGAATAGGGCATAAGGAACAATAGTGCCATAGCTGGCCCTCTGCACAGAGATGACTCTTGCACCCTGGCATTCTGAAATGAGTCGGAGGACACTCCCTGTTTGCTTCGTGCCAGCTATCTGAAAGTTCAAAAGGTTGGCAGCACTTGCTAGAAGGAGTGCCCTCTGGGTCAACTTTATGCTTCTGTATGTATTTGTGCTGAGAAGGCTTCTTATCTTTGGACTTTCAAACTCGCTAGTCCTTATTTAAGAAAAGAAATATTGGCGCAAAGCTGTAGTTGCCACATATGAAAGCACTGTATTTATGCTCGATTTGTCGTTAACACACTGGAGTATGGACCCCCAAAACAATGCTCACACAATGTTTATCCCAAACAAAGTGTCCACCCCTTTACACACCTGATTGGTCCCTTTGGCTTCAGTTAAATACAATAGAACCCCAACTATCTTAAAATTCTCAAGGGACCTCTTGAAACCTATAACCTCCTTGACAGCCAGGGGGATTTGGACAAGAAAAGAAGCTGGACAGGAGAATATCCCAACTGCAGATTTCACAGCCAGCTGGCTGGCTCCCTCTATTTCAGGCAGTCATCTGCCTTGTCCATCAGGTGTGTTCAGCAGCTGGTTTGTTCAGCAGGACCCAGTACAACTTCAGCTATAGTAACTTAACTGAAGTGCTGTTTGCACTGGGCCCAAGTTAAAATGCCTCAGGTAAGACACAAGATTCTGTGGCTAAGGCCCTACTGAGCCGGCTGACCTTGGCAAAACCAGACAGCTTCATTATCTGAACTTCACTTATCTGAAAGCCTGTTATCTGAAAGGGGATGAAATCCCCAGCTAAAGCTAAGGGACATGGTCCTATGCCCCTAGTTCAGTCTAAGATGCATGACCTTTTGTCCTCAGCTACAGCTTAGGCTGGTAAATAACCCTGTTTGGGATAATAGCAGATTTCAGAAAAGTAATGTTTGGGTGGTGGAGGCTGCACTGTAAGAAATAATTACACAGAGGGAGCAACACAGAGGGAAGAAACCTTTTTGGGTGAGGTCTGAAAACGGCTATAACTGATGTGGTGCAGAGATACCTCAAAAGAAGTAAAGACAACCTAAAAACCTCTGTCCCAGGCTTTACACAAGATACAGTGAATGGGGTGTGCTAGGAATTGGGGTTAGTCTTATGAAGATTTTTTTTTAAACCACTGCACCCACTAAAGCTGCCAGTTTCTCACTCTCATGCTGAAATCAGAGGTACGACAATGTCCAACACCACAGCCCTCAGACTCATCCGTAGCTGCCTTACACATGTGCCCTTAGTGGGAAAATCACACCTACACATGCTCCTTTTTCCCAGGAGACACATCCGCGTGGCCCTCTTATCTGATATCCCACCATGAAGGAGAGAAACAAGTTTTGCCACAAGCAGTCTGATTTTTACGCCTTCCCCCAAGTCAGCTGAAAAGGAATGTTCATGGGCAGCATTGCCAACTCCTACAACTTTGTTGAGGGTCACACAACAAACCATTTGGTGTTTTGCTTAAAGCTCCAGCTCTAGGTGGCATGTGATGATGTGAGAATCCCAGCTTTCGTTTAGCAAAGCAGGTTTATAGCCCTCATAGTGGCAGAGGAGAGCTTGAAACTGTGACCCAAGGGCATCTTAAAGTCCCCAATCTATTATTTTAAAATCTCACCATTGTTAAGCCAATCTCATGATTTTTTTGTATGCTTGGGGTTTTCAACACCATGTGTGAGTGCTCCTCAGGGCTTGATCTGCCCCAAAGCTGCCCCAATCAGAGAAGATCTAGGGTGTAGGGAGGGAGGGAGGGAGTGGCTTTAACTCTGCTTTGCTCCCAACCTCCACTATGACAGTGGCCAAAATCAGACGCTTCTGAGGAAAACCTGAAACCCTCAGAATGAAGAATTATCCAACAGCCCACCCATGGGTAAGTTTCTTCCTAATCTATATAACTTCCCTGAGATAAGAGCTCTTTGTTCACCAGAGTCTGAACTGCATTCAGCCAGGCCACAGGGGACTTAACTTGGTTTAAGGATTCATTAGAGCGACCCTGGAAATGATCATTTAAAATAATAATACATTGCACCTAAAGAGCATTTGTCACTTCCAGGTATCAAATGCTTCACAACCCTTCGTTAACTGACACTTGCCATACTCCTTTTGTGGTGGATAAATGTTAAGCTGATTTTACACATGACAAAACTGAGGAAAAGGGACTTGCCCAAGGCTACACAGTTAATCAGTGGGTGAGCGTGTCTATGAGTTTATGGGTGAGTTCAGACTGGAACCCAGGAGTCCTGTCTCCCAGACTACTGCTTGAACAACTAGTCAATATTATCTGATCAATTTGATCCAGAGCTTCTAGGAAATGGTCTCCTGTGAGGTGCTGAACAGATTTTGTGGGGAGCAGGATCAGACCCTTAGAACCTAAAGACACTGAAGAATTATTTCTTATTTTTTCCTCAATTAAAGGCCTGATAAAAACAGATTTTCTTTGGATCCTCAGAAAAATCAACACAACCATTAGCACGAGCGTATTCTCAGTTAAATCACAGCTTATAATGTGGGAAGAGTGCCTAACGTTTGCATTAGAAGCAAGAAGACAGAAACACCAATAAGAAAAGAATAGATTGTTTTTATGGCTTCTGGTTTCCTCTCATTCTACAGGGAGCAAGGCGAGGAGATTAATGATATTGTTAGAACAACATTAATGATGCTGTAAAATCATAAGGACAAAGAGTGAGAGGATTTGATAAAAGTGAGATTTACAACTACATCAGTCAATTTAATTATCTTTTACTAGGCTTAAACTAAGCAGTAAGACTAATCTCCATTTAACATGTTTTACAGGGTCTGCAAGTGCTTTACAATCCTCCTCCATTCAGAAGTGTCAAATTATGGCAATATTGATAAAAGAGTGGTGTAAATGGTAGTCTAGACAATCCCAGAACCAGTGAATATCGGTTTTTACAGCATTGTAAAACCCTATTACTCTCAGATTTGGGACTAGAATTTGTGGACAGCAATCTGAGTTGATAATGTTTAGAAAGCAAGTTTAAGAAGATAAAGATCCACATCCACCTTGCTGCACTTGCTATATAAAGCAATGTTTATGAGAAATAATGATGCTATGGGTATTTGTCACTTGGTGTTGTTAGTACCCACCAAACAGTAGGCCTGATTTGTCTTTTAATGACCCCAGTGCAACTCCACTGACTTCACTGGAGTTACTCCTGATTTATACCTGCCACGCTGTGTACTTAATTAGACCTGTGAAAAAGGGTGTAAAACACCACCAGTCTGATTCGGTAGCATGGTTTACAGCCACTATGCCCTTCTCTTCTACAAAGCTCAAGGCTACAGGGAGCAGACTCATGCCTAGGCTTAGCAGAATTTAATTTTTTTATATAATTTTGATGGACAAGATCAATGTTTATGTTAAAGATTTTTTTTCTATTTTTATCAATAAATTTCCACACTTGCAGGAAATTGGGGGTGGGAGGCTGAGGTTGTCAGACAATAATTTAATGACAGTAATTGTTCAGATTCAAAAAGTTAAAGCTTTCTAACCATTAAAACACAAATAGTGAAGATCACAGGTTAAAATATACAAAGCAAATAGCCTTAAATCAAATTCTAATAAGGTCTCAAGCAGCATTTTTCTTTCATTACCTGTCTGTAAATTATAATTATCATCAATGGAAATATTTTTTTCATTGGTTTGTGTATGTATGGTGAAATTGATGTTTACCAACATTGACTCACAAAAATATTATCATTCCCAGCCTAATTATATTCAGAGCAGAGGAGGGGAAATGTTTAACCATTTTCCCTGAAGGGTCTTTTTTTCTATTTTTTAAAATGATTGAAGACAATGGAGAAGACTCTGAATCAGACAACCGCTCTCAGGAAAGTGGACACTTCAAGATTAGCTGTAGTCCTTTATTGGACAGAATATTTGAAGTTTAGCGCCTCAAGTAAATGTGAATTGCTCATAATTGGGGCTCTTTTAAATCTTGATCAATTTGTTCCAATAAAAAACTAGAGTCTCATCTCCTGTCCCCAAAACTGACTAACTTCAAACTGAGCTAGAAGAAAATATAGTTTGGGTTGAAGAAGATGATTTACCTGAAAATTGTCTAAGGCTTTGCACTACTGCTCTCTTGTTAAGCTTGTCATATATTGCCGTATTCCATAACTACGAAATATATACAGACCATTTGAAAGGTCCAATGTAAAAGTCTTTTTTTCTAAGTTTTATATTCATCTGTGCATGTGTATTTGAACTTTAATTTGATTTTAAATTAATTCTGCAACTTGGTTAATAGTATAAAATCAAATCTCGAACCTAGTGATGGGAAAAATCTTAAAATATCTGATTCATCGCCAGGTTCATCCCCTATTGTATATTCACTTGTGCTTTTGGGTAATATTAAATTCTCCACATGACAGGCTTCCCAGCATTTCTCTTGGTAGCTATTCTACAGCCTAAACAATCTCACTCTCAGGAAGTTTTTATTGAAACTTAAGCCACCTTTTCCAATTCTTTACTTCACAAAACCTTGATTAGGGATAACAATGTGAACTATCCTCAATGTTTTGGGCCAAATTCTCTGCAGGCAAAATTCCCTTGAAGGCGATTCCAAAATACACTAGGTATATAAAGTTCCAGGATATCACGCTGAAGCCTAAAATGTTTGTCAGTGTGAAATGATGGAAGCAGTTACACGTGTGCCTCAGCACTCTTCTTATTTAGAATATCGCTGGGTTCAATCATCACTGGGATTTGTGGTCTGTTACCATCCAGTTGTTAAGTTCTTAGCCATTTTTAGCTTTTTTTTACATGCATCACTTTATGAATTATACCCCTGCAACAGCATGGGCTTTCAGCTATATGTACCGTCATCTTATTAATGCACATAAGGTGGCAGTTGGAGGGGAGAACTGTTCTGTTCATGACACCGATTTCTTTGTGGAACATACAGTCTATCAATAAAATGCGAGGATTCCAATGTGGAATTGCTGTGGACATCAAATGCAGCAAAGCTTGACTAATAATGCCAGTTGCTCCAACAACCCCTTCCACTTGGGGAATCTCAAAATGCTGGTCAGCCATTAATGAAACTCTTCCCGCAGAAGCCCTATAAAGCAGAGAATTTCATTTTTGAAATTGCCTTCATTCCCTTGTAGTGACTAAAGGGGATGTTTCCCATGTGGGGATTTTCTTATATTGTTGGGGTAGGGAACTGGGGCTTGTCCTCCTGTAGATACGATGTTGGCTACCACTCCCGAAGCTTGGATCAGTCAGAAACCAGGGCCATCCTTAGGAGATAGCATGTGTTCACAGCAACTCTGGCCCCAGAGAACTTCCTCTGCCTAGCAGTACGACTCTAGCGCTACCAAAGACTCCCCCATCACATGGCTGTCTGGGGACCTCTCTTAAAGGGGGATTTCTATCATGGAGAGACCACTCTTATCCCAAAAGATAAAACAGTCCCAAGATGTATTATCCTTTCCAGGGAGTCTCTCATAGGCCTGAGAATGGGTAGTGAATTCAATGGGAGTTTTGCTCAGATAAGGATTTCAGGAATTAGCCCAATGGGAGAATTACTCTGTCAATAAGTTCTGCAGTGTGTTTGTCAGTGCAGGAAGCGGGCAAAAAGTCAGTGCAGGATTCTTATCCACTAGATCTTATCAGGGTGGTAAATCTGTTCTTTGATCCTTTGTCAATAATGCAGAAAAGTTGGAGGCAGCTGCCACCACCCCTACCCTTCAATGCAGTCACCAGAGCCTCATAAAACATTTATGAAGCCCATAATAAACAGGCCTGATAAGGAACAGGACGCTAGATTTCAGGAGTCAGCAGCTTCTCAGAAAAGGATCTTCCTATGACTCCAAGGTTCCATTGTTTAAATAGCAAACACAGCCCATCAATTTCACACTGCCATAAAATTTGCAAGCAGAGACTTTTCACCAACCCTGTGATTACTAGATTTGCTTGGAATGCACCTATATACAGTATTCACCTTTCCAATTTCACTGCATTGATCAGATACCAGAGAGAGGTGGGTGGCAGGAAGATAAATTCAATAAAAATCTAACTACAAACTAAAAGAGAAAGTAATTTGCTGCCATTAAACACATAGGACTGTAGAACTGTGTCTAGAATGCAGAAGAAGAAATTGAACTCAGTTTAGTGTAATGTTTTCCTTGTGTTTTATTTTTAGTTTTGTTTTATTATTGTGAGGGGTTTTTTATTGGGAGGAGGAAGGAGCTTAGTCTAAAGGCTAAAGCACAGGACTGGGAGACAAGAAACGTGGCTTCTCTTCCCAGCTCTACCACTTCTTAGTTATATAAGTTTGGACAAGTCCCTGCCTTGGTTTGTGCCTCTGCTACCCCGTATGAACACTAAGGATAGTTACGTTTACCTGCCTTCCACAGTTGATATAAATCTTATTTCAATGCTGCCTGATTCCTTGTTTTCTGATGGCATAACTCAATTGAAATCAGTGGACTCACGCTGGAGTAACTGAGTGGTGAATGAGGTTCATTATCATCAAAGAGGCCTCTTCTGGGAAGAAACATGGCATCTGGTTTTAAAAGCATGAACAAAATTCAAGAAAGCAACTGGCTATGGAAATACAAGAGAGTATTTATTAATCCTCTTGTGGGTGTGTTATGTAAAGGTAATATGGTGCACTGAGGCAGGTGACATTTTACCAAGAGCTGTAGCAGGAGTGTTCTAGGGTTTCCTAGATATTTTGAAGGGAAGGATTTGTACAATTTTATGCCAAAATGTGAAATTAATCCTCCCCTTCAAATACCCCTAAGAAACTTTGTTGCCCTCAGAAGGAGTCTCTTTCAGTACTTTCTTCAGAGTATACTACACAGACTTCTTAACCTCAGCATGGTGAAAACAGAGCTCTGATCTCTCTCCCCGCCTCTCCCCCCACAAGTCCTTCCTACTCTTTCCTTTCTCAGTCACTGTGGACAAACGCCGCCATCCTGCCTCTTGGTATGCCCGTAATCTGGGCATTATCTTTGGCTCAGCCCTTTCTCTAGATCTTCACATCCAGGCTATGTCTAAATCCCTCTCCTTCTTCCTGCACGGCATCACTAATATACAATATACTAATACTAAAACTAGTATACAATATGCTAATATCCATCCACCCAGCTAAGTCTTTCCTCTGGGCTCCCGTCATCTTGCATGTTGATTGCCACAACCCCCTGCCCTGCAACTGCTCCAAAAATACTTCCCTGGATCATTGCTTCAGCAATATCAACCCCCCTCTTTGCATCCCTCCACTGGCTCCTCCGCAACCATTGCATCAAACACATACTGCTCCTGTTTGCATTTCAGGCCCTTCATGATACACCTCCACCCTATAATCTTATTCGCCATTTGGATGTTGGCCTCTGCCTCCATTCTGCCAGTGGTGCCAGACTGTTTGTTAACTTTTTAAATAAGCACTTTCACCTTTTCTCCCAAGCTGTCCTCACACTTCAGAGGAACCCCCAGGAAACATCCACCCCTAGTTCTGCCTTGTGGCACGGGTGTGTCTGAGGAAAATCGGCTGCAGCCAGGGTGTGTTTATGCCATAGCATTCGCCAGTTGGTAAAACATTCCTGGAGATCCCTGAGAAGCTGAGAACAGATGAAAGCAGCCCTCACATCTGAAAAGCAGATGGCCCCTACCCCGCATCATTTTTATGCTGGATGCAGCCTACTGAGACTTGAGAATCTGATGTATTATCTGTAGCAATACTATATGAATAATTACAATTAGACTGTATGGCCTGAAATCCACTATGGTAAACCAGCCTAAAATCTTTACATGTAGTTTTTACCATAGTAAAAAATTGCTATTAGCAATGTGTGCTGAACGAGCATGTTAGTATAAATAAATATGCATTTACAGATGTGTATTGATTTTTGTGTAATCTCTGTAAGATAAGGCAGTTTTACTATTCTGATTGCATCATTTATCTGTTAAGATGGCTAGCAGTTGTCTTGTATCATTGCACTTTGTCTATGTTTTAGTTCAATTTTGTGTCAAGTTATTAAAGACACTAATAATAAGTTCTTAGCAGTAGTGAGGAAGGGATGTGGGAGCACTTACAAGGAACAGGTGGATGGAAAAATAACCTTCTTTAGAAGTGTTTTTATCAGTAAAATATTTCGTTAGGGCTGATGGTAATAAAGGTACTAATTCAGTTTTCTATAGTGTGTCGTACTTGTGTGATGTGCTTTAGTCCTAAATAAACCTGTGCTTGCTACACTACAGAGGAGGTACAGGACATAGGCTTGTTATTCTGTGTATCTCAGAACAGAGTGTGCGCATGTTCACAAGATATGGGGCACACTGAGCATGGCATGTTTTCAAAGCCTTGCGCATTGATGAGGCAAACTCTGTTCCCAGAGTCCTAACTGGATTGAATTCTAGGGCTCTCCATGGGTCAGGGAAAGCTCCAAGCATTCGCTCCCTCAAGTGCTTGGCTGGCTGCTTCTTGCTCACATGCCCAGGGTCTATCTGATTGCCATATGTGGGGGCAGGAAGAAGTTTTTCCCCTAGGTCAGATGGGCAGTGACCTTGGGGGGCTTTCTCTTTCCTCTCCAGCCTGTGGGTGCACTGCAGGTGCCAGGATTATCTGTGTATCAATCTCATAATCATTTCCCTGGCCTGGGGAGGGCCTTGAGCACTGGTGCACTTCAGTGTCTCCTATTCTCTGCCTGTGGCATGTAATAGTTTAGTCTCCTATGGGCTGTAATACTTTGATCTAATTTTAGTTTTTGGGCTTAGAGTGTGTGTGGGTGCTGGGTGGTAGAGGTGGCCTGTGATATGCTGGAGGTCAGACTAGATGATCCATTCTGGCCTTAAACACCATGACTCCTCACTAAGCCATGGAATGGGAGCTGACCTGCATTGGAGCTGCTACCCAGACTCACATCTTGAGCAGCCTTCCCCATCTGGAGCCCCTCCCTTCCACACAGCAGCCAGTAGCTCCAAGATGTGCACAACAGTTCATCCATTGGCCCCTGCCCCAAAGAAACGTCTGGGCTGCGCGACGAGCCTTGGGGGAGCTGGGGCTCAGCAGTGTGCAACCGCTGTGTGGGCTCCCCAAATTCTCACCTTTTGGTACAACAGCTAGTGTGAGTCTCCGTCTGAATAATGCCGACACAGATGGTGCTATAGTTCTAGTCATGAGGAGTGCTGCTGCCTCCAGTGAAGTCTCGGAGACCTCAATAGGATCAGAAGTGGATCCTTGACTGAGATTTAGCAATGAAGCTTGAATGGGTATTTTCCATTGTGTCTGAGCAATTTTAAATGAATGAAATCACTGAGTAAATAAGCATTTATGTGATACGTATAAATGAAAGCAAGAGAGACTCTGTCAAAGCCCTTCTCTTGATTTCAGTACTGCATCTTGTCTCCTCTTCTCATCTTTCCCCCTCCAATCCACACAAAATCCAGCTGCTAAAATCCACCTCCTTTCCTGTTGCTCTCCGATCTCTCCACTGGCATCCAGTTTAAGCTCCTCTTCAAGACCCCCCATAATCCTGCCCACCCTTCATCTCGGATCTAATTCCTCCTCCTCCCTCATTCACTCCCAGCATTCCTCTTCATCTTCTCACTACAGTGCCATCTTCTATTTTTCACGCTCTTTGCTATGTAGTGAGTATATACACCATTTTCTGAATAACCTGTTCTGCTCCCCAGTGCTTGGAATGGCCTCTCATGTGGCTGGCTGGCTGCCAAATGTGCTTTTTTCTCCTTGAAAACCCTCCTGAAAACACACTAACCCTACCTTCCTGGCACCCCCCCCCCCATGGGTGTATACTGGCATAGATCCCTTGACTTTAGTGCTTTATTGTTGATTTATACCAGCCTCATGTCCCCAGGCCTATGAAAATTTAGCACTATACATAATAGAGCCCCTGTTCTGCTTTGGGACCTGTTAGGGTGAATCCCTGTGCCAAATTCTACAGGGAGTTTTGCCTGAGTAAGAGTTGATGGCCAGATTCTGATACCTGAAATCAACGGGGCAACTCACAGAGGAAGGTGGAGGAGGGACTTCCTGTGAGCAAGGGTATAAATATTTGCTCCTGAGCTGCGACTCCAGGCTTTGGCCCCTGAGTTTCAAGCTGAACAAAAGATTTTTTTAAAATCAGATTTATGCTCTTTTGTTGTTAGACGCCTTCTTAGCCTCCTTTATACAACATCAATCCTTGATCTGTTCTGTCCTTCCCCACAGTGTCATTAGCAGTTGCTATCAAGAGGCTCCACCATCACTTAGAAAATATTGCTTTAATAAGTTCCACGTATTCACATTTCTTGCTCTGTCCACAATTTGACTTTCCAATTATTTGGTATTTTGATGATTGTTTAAAATTAGACATTTGCTACCTCCCTAAAAAATAAGACTTTGGAAGCTTAAAAATATATTCTTATGGCAGTTATTTGTCTGGCACATGTAGTGGTTCATTATTGTAGGCTGACCAAGTGCAGGGTTCCTAGTATTGCATTTTTATAAAATGAAAAATAACGTGGAGGCCATTTATTTAAAACAAACAAAAACCACATGCAAATTACTGCATAGCTGTTGTAAATAGATGGCCTTGAGTCTGCTAGGTTCATTCTTTCCCAATATTTCATTCTTGACCTACAATTGGTTCATTCAATATTTGTGAATATATACACAAAAGTAATAATTGTTAATTATATAACAAGTATGCAGAGAAATTCCTGACAGATGTCGGGGGGGGGGGGGACGAAGGGAGGGGAGGGGGAGAAAATCCAAAGCAAGAACGAGTGTTAAAGCTATTATTAATTGGAAGCTCCCTGCTGAGACTAGCTGGGAGTGGACATGTTGGGGGCGCGGGGCGGTTCCTCTACCCCACAGGGCCAAAG
The DNA here is from genome assembly GCA_007922305.1 of Dermatemys mawii. Taxonomy (NCBI): domain Eukaryota; kingdom Metazoa; phylum Chordata; order Testudines; family Dermatemydidae; genus Dermatemys; species Dermatemys mawii. Next base: position 9,228,610 of record ML677348.1, read on the forward strand.
ACAGGTGTATGATTCTAAATCAAGCATTAACTTTTAAAAATCATGGAGCCAAAGTGTCACATTTCACATTTAAAAAATGTTGGAGGGGACCGTTGGGCAGCAAATCTTTGTAAAGATTCCTCCATGGAGATTTACCCCTCTCTGGCTCATCAGCAGTGCGTGAGGAACTTGCCTCATCATGGCAAAGAGTGCTTGGAGGATCCCTGTTAGTTTTCAGGCCTCTGGCCCACAATGACCCACTCCTGGCTCCTTGGCAGCCTGACTCCTTTGGAGTTGTGCTAACAGGGACACCCCCACTAACTGCAACCTCCAGGATCTCCAGGTCGCTGCATGGAAAATATAACCTAGGTTGGGGCTGTAGTAGCTTTCTTGGGTACAATTCACAGGACAAAAGTGAGGATATGTAGTACGCACCCTTGCCTTGCCCTCATCTCATGAAGAAGGAGATCCATGTGGATGACTCTTCTGTGTAGAACTAGGAAGATACAATCTGGCCCTTTGTTTTTAGGGTGTTTCAGCTTTTCAACATCAGTCTTTTTTACTAATTTGCTTAATTTACTTCATTCTTGATGCCAATATACGGTGAGTTCATGTTGTATTTAACAACGTGATTTACAGAGAAAGACGCCCCTCGTGTATTAAAGATGACAGCAGAACATGCAATGGTGGAGGAAGTGAAGCTGCTAGATAATTAAGCACATTATCCCTAATGAGCTAAAATTGCTTACTGCAAACTCCTGACTAATGCTGAAAGAAGTTCAGTGATAAATGGGATGCAAGTGATTCATTCATAGCACTTTAAATGGGGGTGTAAAATACACACAGCTGGATGAAACTTGTGAAAACATTTTCACAACAATGTATGGAGATATTTTCATCAGTTGGTTTTGCGGTTTCACGCCCTGCAGAATTATGACTTTCATAAAAATGTAGGGATCTGAATGTGTGAGAGAAGGGTCTGAAAGATTGAAATTCCACTACCAAGCTCTAAAAAGCGTTTCTACATGAAACTTCTCATTTCGGAATTTTGATTGTGGTGGTGCTGCTATACCTTGTACTTTAATGGAGCGGGCCAGATGCTTGGAGACAAAGAGAGAACTCCTGGGATCAAGTCCGGCCCCTACTGAAGTCAATGGGAGTTTTACCACTGACGTCACTGGAATCAGTATTTCATTCTGTATGTCTTGTCGTATTCTTTCAGATGCACAGATGTTAACTGTTCATCCAGCAGCCCCCAGGCCCAAGGTCTGATCATCCCACAGGAATCAGTAGGAATGGCAGAAATATTGAAGTAAGACAGGAACTTGAGCTGGCTGAGGACCCCGCTCATGTAGTGGCTGAAATCCTGGCCTCACTGAAGTCGATAAAAAAACTCCCATTGATGTCAATGGAGCCAAGATTTCACCCATTGTTTCTGTTATTAGACTCTCCCATCATAGCGAATGTATGAGTCCATTTGTTTCAGTGCATCTTCTTGCGTGAATGGAAACTGATGAGGGATCCGCAAATGCATCCACACGTCAGCCAGGCGCGGCCATACATTCTGGCCACAGGCTGCTGCTTTGCACACTCTTCTCTTTGGTTTTTTCTGTTGTACTATTCTGGATAGTACTATTCACTAACCAGAGCCCAGCAGGCCTGCTGACATCCTGATCTATTGGCAGCAATAGCATCCCTGTGTTTGGGTTGTCCTGGACAGCTTTTGGGCCCACTGCATCTAGTAGAGGTGAGAACCGTGAGACTAGCATCATGATGATCGTGATTTATAGTGTCAACTGATGCCTAGCTATGGTGTCATTGAGAGATAACCATAAGTCCCAGGTAAGGCATAATATATAAACTTTTTGAGATAGCCACTGTTTACAGTCAGCAGAGCAATCCTCTGAACGGTGATTTTGATGACACTTCTCCACTCGCTTGGATTAGTGCTTACTAGCCTCTTGTTACCACATCCTTCCTGTGCCGCCTACCCCAAAGACACCAAGCTTCAAAAACGACTCAAGTCCGCTGTGCAGAGCTCTGCCATATCAGGTGACTCATGGGAGATTCAATACCTGAACTCGAGTATATTGTGGAGATGCTTGAAGCACTGTACCTTCAGGTACCAGGAAAACTTTTGGTTAACACAATGACTTTTCAGACTACTTGGGCTTGCATCTGTAGCTATTTTTTAATGTGTTGCCAATCGTGAGTATAGCCATTTTTTGCTGGATTTTGCACCCCATAATAGCGCAGTGTGTTTGGCAGCCTGGGCAGTGGGCTTCAGGGTCAGCCTAGACAGACCTGAGAGTGCCTGCATCTCCCATTTTTGCTGATTGCCTGTCTGGTGAATGACTTTGGAAAAAGTCCATCCATCAGTTATTGTCAAACAGAGTCAACTAGAGGTGGGTTGGGGGTTCCTATCCAGCCTTGCACCTCTTTGTTACTGGTGTCATAACTCCCTATATTTGTGCTACTGTCATAACTCGCTGGATCCTGATGTTTTCACACTTACAGCTGAGAGGCATCCTCTGAATCCCTTTCCTTGGGTTGAAGCCACACCACTACCTTTCCAAATATTTTTAAAAGAGGTGAACTGAATGCTGATTAGTCAGAACTCTATGGCCAGTGTTATAGGATGTCAAACCTAATTATTGTAATGGTCCCTTCTGACTTTGAAATCTAGATATCTATGAATTGATTTTGATAACAGGAAGGTTCCTCATATGAAGAGTGTTCACCCCATAAAATCCAGTGTCCATCTTTAGAGGCTGTAGAGAGGAAGACAGTTCTTACAAGTTCTCAGAAATGGCTTGAGGAAAGCAAGAGCTGTCTTCTCCATTAATTCTCTTATGGATTGCAAAGAGGAGATTCTTTAAATCTTTGCAAGGTCACCCTCTTCAGTAGCCTGGGGAGCTATACTTGGTAGCTAGCTATACTCTTTCTTCATTTATTCTTAATTCCTAACACTTCCTTAAAGATTTGTTGGTACTAAGTAGCAGCCTGCATTAGAGGCTTCATGGGAGTTGAAGTCCATGTCTGCCTGGATAGTCACCCACCAGACATGACACCAGTCAGCAAGCTGTATATTGGTTGGGAATAATGGAATAGGACAGTTGGAGAGGGTTCCCCTTAGGAGAAATTATTTTACAGTTCAGTTAGGTAGGGACTGGAAAACACTTAAATTCAGGACTGCAAGACCCTGCTAGACTACCAGACAGCTTCAAGGAGATCCCACTGTGTCCCTGGAGCCTGTAGGAGCCGAACAGGCTGAGACAAGAGCCCAAAAAGGGTCTTTTCTTCTTACCTCAGGTCCACAAGACCTGTGCAGCCTACCACTCTGACACTTCATATAGTTTTCCGGCTAAATGAAAAGACAAAACTGCCTTTCTGCCTGGATCATATTTGGCTTGTATTTAACTGCAGTTTAAGTTCTGTTCTGCATGTGAATCAGGTGTCAGACTACTGAGGATTTTAATGTGGAAGAAGAAGGTCTGAGGGTGAGGATAAATTCTGGTGCATATGTATCCTGCGTATGGTGCCAGACACAATTCTACTGTATACATTTGGCCTCATACATTACTTTACGCCATTAAGGAGTGAAACTGACATTCTTTCCACCATGTCACTTCAACTGAATGCTCTTCATCTATGAATCTGTTTGTGCTAACAACTGCTGCCATTTAATTGTACTATTACTGAAGAAAAATTCCGAAGGTTTCTTCCTCCTGACTCCAGATCGCCCTGTTACCCACTCCCAGTAGGTTACTAGAAGCATGAGTTTCACCAGTTTCTCAAGAGTTTGGAGGAGTACAAATGAGCAGTCCATAATGTTCCATATCACGGAGTTCTGAACTACAGCCAATCGGCTGTCTATCAGCACGCAATCCAAACACCAGCCAAGGCTACACTGACTGCAATAAACCTTTCAGGGCTGCAAAACAGGTCAGAGATCTCAAAGAATACAGATCTGCTGCAGTAATGATTAACAGAGTGGTGACACAAGTCCCTGGTTGGTTTTTTTTTTTTTCTTTTTCTTTTTTTCTTGGCAATAATGAGAAAGTTTTCCCATCCTATCTCAAGCACAGAAAGCTTTTGCAGGGCAAAGCCTGACTAATTGTGGAATATTTCACATAATAGAGATCAGGGACTAACTTTTCTGTGCCTGTTCTGTAATAATAGATATTTCCCATGTGTCATATTTAAAACAAACTACAGAAACAGGCATGAACCATAACACAAGGTCTCCAAATCACCAACAGCTATTAATGTATAAAAATACCTAGGGCCACATGCTGATCTCAGCTACAATGGTATAAATCAAGAATAACTCTTGTTGACTCAACTGGATTTTCTGTAGATTTATGTAATTGAGACTAGAATTTAGTTCAAAAAATGTTATCCATTTGTGCCATGCACCAATATCCCTAAGATTCTACACTCACTAAAGCTGACTGGCAACCTGTCTCTGTTAATAATCACCCGGGTGAGGTAAGGACAATAAGGAATAAAATGATTGTGTGAATTTTAAAGAAAAAATGTCATCTCTGTTCATTTTCATTTATTGTATTTTAAAAACTTAACAAATAGTCTAGGAAGTAATTACCTGGTTTTTGTGCCCTTTATAAATTACACAATGTTTTATATTTGTCAGAATGCACTTTACAAATGTTCAAACTGTGCTATTATCTAAACAGCCTGGCTGCCTATTTAGTATAGAAATGTGCAAATTATCATTTGATTTAGTTGTCACATTTTTATATGGATAACTATCAAGACCAAAATTTTTCAGGAAAACTTAAAGAATTAACAGCATGTATTGTCACTCTCTCTCTGTGCTAAATCCACAGCCTAAACTCTAAAAGGTAAAGGAAAAGGTTGGGGAGAGACACTGGAATTCCATTCCCATCTTTCCGATTTTTCATTTGCTCTAGAAGTCAGTATTTGTGAATGTACAGAGACACAACTGTGGGTTCAGGACTATTTCTCAGTTTAATAGCCAGAATGGTTTCTACCTCTTATATTTAGAATTACCCAAGTACAGTGTTAAGGTTATTTACAAGACCACGCATATATGGCCAGACTTTAGCAACCATTAAGCTCAGTCCTGCATTCCCTGTGCAGCTAAAACAACCACTGAAGTGAATGAAGAATTTGGAGTTTGCAAGGAATGAAGGATCAGGCTCATTGTGATCCATGACTCTTTCCTTTCTCTGTCAGGAATTTGATTTGTGATTTGATCCTTGCAAGAGCTTCCTCCATTCCAACCCTATGTCAACAGAAAAACAGACTTAGCTAAATGTAAAATGTGAAACTGAGTAAGAAGTGGATAATATTCCCTAACCTTCCCACCCATCATGTTACCTTACTTCTACCTCAAAAATGAAGGTTGGCTATTACAGTATTTGTATCAGATTGAAGGGTACTGAGACTGATCCTGTAAGCCTTTACTCATTTGAGAAGCTCCATGATGTCAATAGGGTTACTCATGTGAGTAGAGCCCACTCATATAAGTAAAAATTTGCAGGAGTGGACCAACAGTCACTATAAAAGACCACCATCCAGTATCCTAACTCACTTTTAGTTTTAGCAAGAGAGAAATATAAAGAAAATAGGTTTCAACTTTTGTATCACATTTTCCCTACAGAAACTAAGTTCATTTAGAATCACAGGCCAAAAAGGGACAAAAGTCAAGATTAATATTTTCCTTAAGAAACCATATATTTGATGTGTATTAAAAATCACTTACACCAGGAGTAAATCAGGAATAGCACCACTGAACTCAGTGGAGTTACACTGGTGTAAATGTGAAAGGGAAATCAAGCCCCAAAAATCAATATAATGTATGTATAATAGTATAATGTATAATGTTACATCCATTTGCTCATTATCTTTAGCAGAAATGTCTGGAAATATCTTTACATCAACAAATTTCACAAGTGTAACACTGAAATTAGTTTTTAAAATATCTATTGCTGCATTTACCTCTGGCAAGATAAATATCAAATCAGGTACTATGGATTATTTAGATTAATTAGTTAATATTTACGTAGCACCTTGAAGATGTAGAAGCTGTTTCGATATGTGCTCTGCTTGGTTAATGTTGGGCTAGACTTCCACAGTTCTAGACATTCGTATTGCCCTCTGAGAAGAGACTATAAGAACTACTGAATCATCTCATTTCAATCACTTGTGAATTTTTATCTATGTAAGCAGAATATTTACCTATGGTACCTCATGAGGTGTTAGGCTTAACTAAAGTAGTTTATAAATGCTTTTGAAGGTTTGGATGAGGGAAGAGTGCAAACTGTTATTTTCTGATTTTGAGGCAACTTGATCTGCAGTCTTATCCTTCAGGCCAGCTACTACCAAAGTGCTTGTGCTCTTTCTCCATAGTTCATAGCTTGTGTGTGTTGTTTAGTGTCTTCTTTTTCCAGTTGGAAACACATTTGCAAAGCAGCAATGCTTAATTTTTAAGTCACAACTGTTGTGTATTCAACATACAAATAGCAAAGCAACTATTTTTCAGTCTAGATGGCTTTTATTTTATGATAAGAAAGGCAACAAAGAGCAAATATAAAATCACTAGAAGAGAGCAAAAACAGTGACTAGTTTTGTACCATACTGCATTTGGAGTGAAACGCAATGGCAGTTGCTTCATAGCTGGCCCTACAGCTAATGTTAAAGATGTACTATACAGAAAAAAGAATGACAGTATTTCTTTTCAGTTGCATTGCTGCATCTACCTCAATGATGTACTTTAGAGGAGGATGCTCTTTTCAATGGGAACTTTGGGCAGTTGTTTAATATTCATTGTAAATATTTGCAAAAGGACAACACAGGCTCTTAAAATTTCATTGCACATTTTTAGAGCTTCCAGAGTGCTCTGTAGGAGCTTAGCTGTTCGATGCATATTGACTGGTGTCCAGTTCATGGTTGCCTTAATAAAGGTGTGATTTGTCATTCTGAGGATATGTCTATCTCCCCACCCCTCTTAAAGTATTTCCTCTTGATGATTCAACAAATGCCCTGCTGCTTTGATGGAGTCTGATGCTGGATAGTTGGTTGGGATTTTATTTTCCTAAACTGTTGTGAAACACTGAAACTTTTTGTAAATTGCAGTCACTCGTCTCTCTTCTGAACTGTGTAATACCAAGAAGATTTACATGGCCGTTGTATTCCATGTGGGTTTTCTGCTGTGTCTCTCTCTGCTTCAGGTTCATCAAGAACCTGATTTGCTTTCATCCCTTTCTTCTATTATAGATTTGAATGTATATTTCCAAATTCTCATTGTCCGTGGTTTGATATTTAGCCCATTCTCTTTGTCAGTGGACTCAAGCTTTGTGGCTTTGGAATGCTCTGAACAGGTGTACTCCTCAAAATCTACACCTTCCACCTCAGTTAATCCATTATAACATGTTCCCATTTTTCCTTTCTTTTGTGGTTCTCTGTTACCATCTAGTCTGCAGTAAATATAAATAAGGAAACTGACAAGGTAGATGGATTCCTTATTCCACCAATTTAATATGCTACGCTTTTTGCTAAACACAGACAGTTGGCAATTACATTTGCTGGAGCAGATTCTCTGTGTGGCTCTGCTCTCTTTGAGCTGTTCAAGTGGTGCAAAGGTAGTGGAATTTCCGTGCAAGTCTCCCACTAAGGACTCCCCAGCAGACATAGAACTCGCTCCTGCACTTCCTTCTCTGAAATCTAGGGGGCAGCACCAGGAGAGACAGGCAATGGTGGAGAGTGTCTAGAATACACTGGCTATCCCAACTGGTGTATAGTTTCTAGGGACCAGAGACAACTTGGGTACAGGGACGGTCAGAGGGGAGAATAATATATGGACAAGAGTTTTAGCTGCTAGGTCAGCAATGACAAATTGAATCATTTAATTATCATGAAGGAAGGAGCAGCAGATGTGTGGAGAAAAGGAGAGGGAGCTGATTTGCAGGTTATAAGTTATAATCTATTTAAAATGCAGCCACTTAAATCTCTTTCTCAGCTATATGACCACCTTAGTCCTTGCACTTGTCCCCCCTTGTCCACCCAATCAGATTTAGATTCTTTGTCTCTCAGATCCTGCATAACCCTCCTCTGGCTTGTGAAATCTTTGATCTAGTTTCTTATTGCATCACCCCACTCCCTCCTTCCATCAGTGATGACGACCTCAATGTTCTGTTGGTCTGCTTCATTGCCTACTTTTCTACACCAGGCTCCTCTACATGGTATACCCCTCCAGTTCCAGCCATACCACTACTCTGCCCTGCTAAAGATCACTTCTTCCTCAGTGCCCACAGGAATCCATAATAATGGTAATAATACTAATGTTTAAACAAACAACCACCAAAATAGATCCTAGCCATTCCGACTTCTGTGTGTCTCACTACATCCGCTCTGCTCTGGGATTGCCGTCTTTGGAGACTGGCTGTACTATGTGTCCAGTGCAGCACCAACTACACCCTAACTGCCCCCCGAGAACTCCACCCCTACCTGACCCTGCTGTCCGTGAGTTCTCCAACTCCTATCCACTCCCCCAGAGCCCTGAGAGACCCCCAGAATTCCCACACCCTATTCAACCCCCCCATTCCCCGTCCCCTGAATGCCCCCCCGAACCCCATTCAACTACCCCATCCAACTGCTCCCTGCTTCCTGTCCCTGCTGACTGCCTCCTGGGGTCCCCTGCCCCTTATCCAACCCCCTGGCCCTGGCCCCCTTACCATGCTGTACAGCGCGTCTGGCTCCGTGCAGCCCTCCGGAGCTAGACATGCTGCCCGCAGGAGCGCGCAGCACCGCCAAAACCACCGGCAGGCGCTACAGGCCAGGATGCTGCCTGTGCGGTGTGCTGAGGCTGCAGTGTGGGAGGACAGCAGGGGAAGAGCCGTGAGGAGCCTCTCCATCCGGGAGCTCAGGAGCCAGGCAAGAGGGGCCCGCGGGCCGTAGTGTGCCTGCCCCAGACCCAGATGCTACACTGAGGGGCATGTTAGAGCTGTCATAGATTTGAAGGCCAAATGATCTATAATTCTCATGTATCTTCAGTGGCACTTGGTGATGTTTGATAGGAAACTGTTCTGATTCTGTGAAATCAGTTGGAGCATTTCAGCATTAATGTATTATTTGCACTTTTTCCTGTTTTCCTTAATATCTAATGTCCTTTCTGACTGTAGCAAATGATCAGGAACCCCATTATTATTTTATTTTCACAAGCACTCACAAATATCCCAACCATCAACCCGATGTGTTTCCATTCCAACTTGGCCACTTTTTCTAGTTTTGGATTTTATTATGTAATAAAAGTTATAATAATTGTGTTACCAAAGCTGCCCCTTGCCTGGGCACTCAGGATGCTGCCCCACAAACACAGTAAAACAGTGCAATCAAATGTAATAAAGACACATAAAACAATAAAAACAAACATAATTACCCCCATAAAGGAAAGTTGTTTGACAGCAAAGAGCGTGCAGAGGAGAAGAAATTTAATAAAAGACAAAAAAAGCTTATGTTTTAAAGATCTGGGAAAGAAAAAAGGTTATTTAATGGGAGGGAGGAATGAGACAGCTGACAAGGGGAATAAATTCCACTAGCCAATGACTGCTTGCCAGGTGACCTTGGACACAAATGGGATCTCTAGAAGTGGGGTGGTGTCATAGCAAAAATAGCCATCAGCATGAGGTTCAGCTCAGCGGCCTCAACAAGAGCCATGCCTGGTATAGTAACTGTGTTTAAAATGGGCATAAGCGTGACTTTTAAACTCTCTTGTTACATTAGTGTATGCAGGGGCCTTGCTGATAAAAATAGAAACCAGATTTCTCTCTCTCTTTTTTTTTAAATGGCATAAAACATATTCTGATATTTGCAAACAACAAATCAGTGGTGTCAGTGTGTTAAAATTAGTCATATCGCCATGCAAATTCATTTTGATTTAGTGTGGATGGGTCAAATCGAGGATTGGCAACTTTCTACTCACAAAACTCAACACCCTGGCCCCACCTCTCCCCTTCTCCTAGGCCTTGCCCCCGCTAATTCCACCCTCACTCCCCCCTCACTTGCTCTTCCAACCCTCACTCACTCATTTTCACCAGGCTGGGGCAGGGGGTTGGAGGGAAAAGGGCTCCGGCTGGAGGTGCAGACTCTAGGGCCAGGGATAAGCAGTTTAGGGTGCGGGAGGGGGCTCCTGGCTGGTGGGTGGAGCCAAGGGGTTTGGAGTACGGGGGGAGATTATGGACTGAGGCAGGGGGTTGGGGTGTCCACTTACTTTTTAAAAAATCTGTTCTTATGTTTGTCATGCTTCGGGATTGCTTATGGAAAGTTTGATTAAATTCTCTTTGCCATTTTGAGATCTTTGTATTTATATATTTCCAGTGCTCCTGACTGGAGTAGACCTATGAGGTATACGGGTATCTTGTTTGTACAGGTCTCCGATAAATGTGGAAAAGACAGGGTTTTTTCAGGTGAAGAAATTTGTCAGGTGTCTTTTTGACACTCAAGGAACTCAACACCAGCTGGTTTTAATGCTTCAGACTTGCTGTAGACTCAGGAAATCCTAATAATGCTGAGATGTTGTCTATGAACTTATCAGTGCTCCGATAGGAAGATAAAGATACCAAATAGATAGGTGCCTTAGAAATTCCATGTCCGACAGGCTAGCTGGATGTTAATACATCAAAAGACTTGCAGGATGGATAGAGAAAAGGCTTCTTCTGGTGGAGTCCTTCCTTAACAAAGACAACTGAAGCCACATTAGCACATATACACCCGATAATAGTGGTGCAGAATAGAAGTGACAAATGTTCTCCTTTAACAGTGTGTTTTTAATTAATTTGTGTGCAAGAAAAAGACCTAGAGCAAACACTCATTCAGGGAGCCCTCCTTCTCTTGTGTTTGCTTAATGCCTACCATGCTGCGGATGCTACTGGAAACAAATATTAAATAATAGTAACATATCCCAGAGCCTCCAGAAAGCAGCTATACTACAAACAGCTTTAAAATCTTGAATCCCTGTGTGCTGGTTTCCACTCCTCTTCTGTAGCTAGTTTAAGCTCCTCATCTTCACTTTCAATGTTTTGCGCAATTCTGAGCCCACCTATACCTTGTCTCTTATTCCCACCTTTCCCCCGGCTGCCCTGTGGTCCACCCAATCATCCACATTCAGCTTCCTGGCTCTTTCTGGCTGCCTCCTACCCATGAAGCAGACTCCTTTTTTCTTTCAATTAAGTAGTAATATTGGACATTTATGAATTCATATTATGATCTAGATCATGTGCCCTGGAGCAGCTTTCTGGGGAGTATAGAGGTAGGCCAGGAACTGGCCTGGCCTGTTCTCTGCCTGCCCTGCTGCCCTCTGGCCTTCCTGAGATTTGCTCCTATCCCCAGGAAGGGCTCCAGTCCCCTGAGGTTCACTCACTGAAGCTGTTGTGAGGAGCTTTCTGCTCCTGGAAGCTTACAATGCTTGGTGCATTGGGATACAACTTGATGTGATGCAGGGAGAGGACATTAGGCAAAAGGGCAGGAGAGAATTGTATGCAACATAAAGTTATGTGGATGCTTGTTCTTGCCAGGTGCGGGGCAATATAGACACAGAATCATAGGACTGGAAGAGACTTCAAGAAGTCATCTAGTCCGGTCCCCTGCATTCATGGCAGGACTATATTATCTAGACCATTCCTGACAGGTGATTGTCTAACCTGCTGTTAAACATCTCCAATAATGGAGATTCCACAGCCTCCCTACACAATTTATTCCAGTGCTTAACCATTTTGACTGTTAGGAAGTTTTTCCTAATGTCCAACCTAAACCTCCCTTGCTGCTAATACATCCCAGAATGATCACTTTTTTTTTTTTTGCAACAGTGTCACACTGTTGACTCATATTTAGCTTATGATCTGCTATGACTCCCAGATCTCTTTCGGCAGTACCCGTTCCTAGGCAGTCATTTCTCTTTTTGTATGTGTTCCTACCTAAGTGGAGTACTTTGCATTTGTCCTTATTGAATTTCATCCTATTTACTTCAGAACATTTCTCCAGTTTGTCCAGATCATTTTGGATTTTAATCCTAGCCTCCAAAGTACTTGCAACCCCTCCCACTTTGGTATCATCCGCAAACTTTGTAAGTGTACTTTCTATGCCATTATCTAGATATTGAACAGAACTGAACCCGGAACTGATAGTTGCAGGACCCCACTCATTATGCCCTTCCAGCATGATCGTGAACCACTGATAACTACTCTCTGGAAACGATTTTCCAACCAGATTTGCACACACCTTATAGTAGCTCCATCTCGGTTGCATTTGCCCAGTTTGTTTATGAGAAGACCACGTGAGACAGTATGAAAAGCCTTACTAAAGTCAAGATATACCACAACTACCAGTTAGCTCCATCCACAAGGCTTATTACATGAGTTGATGTGGGAGTGTGGGAGAGAAGAGGGGTTTGAGATGTGATTTGAAGGAAGAGAGATTTTGTGGCATATAGGGTCAGGGAAGACATTCCAGGCACTAGGGTCAGCATATGATGAAGTTTTTGAGGGAAAAGACTATAAAGGAGGCCTGTAGTGGAGGAAAAGTTGAGTTCAAACCTTGACTGGGGAAGTTGTGGGAAATAGATGAGGTGCATGCAGGAGCAGAGCTTTGCAGATTCTTGAATATGAGGAGGTGACATCTGAATTTGACGCAGAAGGAGATGTGGAGCCAGTGAAGTGGAAAGTGGTATATGACATGTTCGGAGTGGTAGGAAAGGAAGATGAATTTAATGGTGGCAATTTGAATAGCCTGGAAAGAGATGAGGTGAGAGGCAGGCAGGCCGGCCAGAGAGATGTGATGGCAGAAATATAGGTGGGAGATAACTAAGGCATGGACAGACATTTTGGCATTAAAAATGGAGCAGAGGAGATGCGTTTAGTTGTTGCTAACTATTGTTACTAATTCTGCTACAACAACACAGTGTGAAGTTAGAACTAACATTGAATATATTCCAAAAAGACTATAACTCAGCATTCTATTTTATGCTTAACATCCTCATCTGAAGGTTTTTACACTGCCCAATGCAATGGTTGTCTGAACACCTTCCATGTAAAATAGATTGGCAGTAGCAAAGCCTCCAGTGTCTCCTGGGCCTTGTTCACATTCTGTCCACTTTCCAGGTTATTAGTGACCAAAATTCATTACCATCTGAGACCTAGGTGGAATGAATTAATGTCTGGTTTAGGATAGCAGCATAGAGGAACAGAGTAGCTCTGTGTGCAGTGATCAATGATACTTAGATATCTGGGTGTCACAGAGCATCTATCAAGAGTTGTGTGGGACACACAATATTATAATATTTGTTGTGGAAAGCTAAAGTATTCTGACTTTGTGAGATCCTCATGGCCTCCCTATAAGGGCAGATTAAGGTTTCTAGATATGTTGTGTGGGAAGCATCACCTTAACTGTGCATTTTCTGGTTTCCTTAAGTTGTTGTAATGCGAAAGTTCTTTTAGTGGACATGTTTATCTGGGATTTCAGTGTTTTAAGTTTAGTGTTTTGAAGTCTGAGATTCCGGAAGAGCACAGAGAGCAATGTGCCCTCTAATTTTTGACAGGCCATGTACACAAAAAAATTCTTCTGTGCAAATTTTTGACAGGCCGTGTGTGCAAAAAAAAAAAAAGTCTGTGCAAATGTTTGCAGTTCTGTGCAAATTTTTGTGCGCGCAGTGTTTCGCTGTGTGCGCGAGGTTTAGGATCTGTATGTGCACACACACATGCACAGCTTAGAGGGAACAGTGACAGAGAGTAGAAGGCCCTGCAACCTTAATTATCAATGAATTTATTACCTGAATGGAATTATTCATTTATTATTATTTATTATTTTATTATTTGAAGTGACCTAGTTGATGGTGTCTCATTCCAATTCTCTGAGATTTTTAAAAGCACTATCATAATGAGTGTGCTTGTCGACCATCTCAGCAGAGCAGTCAAAGATGGATTGGGCTTGAAGACTGAAGTCTCACCCCTAAAAGTGGCCCCACCTGATCAGATTAGGGACATTGACAGGGGACGCTGGGGCACTGCACTGCTGCTGCATGCTCTGTGCCTGCTCCACAGATGGAGAGAGGGCTTCAGGCTCCAAAGTCTCCAACTTGCTTTTGAATATTTTCCAACCTTTTTACACAAGCAAAACCGTGGAACTTTTTTCCAAGTAATTTGTGGTCTGTCTTATGGAAGATTTTTATGTGTGTGTATGTGTACTACTGTTTTTATGGCTCTACAATACAATTATAATAAAACAATGTGAATCCAAAAGAGCATTGCTCAGGGGAACTTCTTTTCCTACTGGTCTCGAGAACCATCAGTTTTAAGGGTGATTACTGTATCTACACAGCTCTAAAAAGAAAATAATCATCAAACTGGCAAAATTAGATCTCCTGTTTCTTTTATTTAAATATTGACTCTTCCCTTTCGATTCTCTGTGTGAAGTTTTTCTGGGTGACCCCATAGGGGGTCAATAAATAATATATCATCCTAAAATGAAAAAAAAGTAACAACGTCACAGGCGCCTTTCAGTCTGAGTCTGGCTATAGTTTATCTCTTACCTTCAACTGGCAGTTTGAAAACATTACAATGATCAGATAAACAGAAATGAATAAGCACTTCGGCGGTTCAATATCTCATTCTGCAAGTGCCAATAAAAAGCTCATAATTTTTAAAATGGCATATTTATATGTTGTACATACAGATGAAGGGGAGTTTACATTAGCAAACAATTTAGCGGCATGTACTTCAGGTGACCTCACGGAGGTGGCATACTACCTACTTTCAGTTTACATGCCTCCAGGTTAGAGAGATTCCTCTGATTGCTATTCCCCTCACTACAGGATTTCAACTGTTTTGGGATTCATTGATGCAGAGTTCAAATCCAGACCTGGTGGGCATAATTCCCGTGCGGTCAATGGGATGTTCATAAAACATTTCTTCTGCAGCCCTCAAAGTGCTTTAGAAACGAAGTCTCATAACTCCTGTTTTGCAATGGGGAAACAGAGACATACATAGTCCAAGGGCAGAGCCAAGACTAGAATCCAGGACTCCTGATTCTTTTGTATAAGATCTTAGTTTTATCTTGTATAAGATCTTAGATCTTATCTAAGACCCAAGCAGACTGTGAAGAACTTCAAAAGGATCTCACAAAGCTAAGTGATTGGGCAACAAAATGTCAAATGAAATGTAATGTGGATAAATGTAAAGTAATGCACTTTGGAAAAAATAACCCCAACTATATGTACAATATGATGGGGGCTAATTTAGCTACAACTATTCAGGAAAAAGGTCTTGGAGTCATCGTGGACAGTTCTCTGAAGATGTCCATGCAGTGTGCAGCGGCGGTCAAAAAAGCAAACAGGATGTCAGGAATCATTAACAAAGGGATGGAAAATAAGACGGAGAATATCTTATTGCCCTTATACAAATCCATGGTGCGCCCACATCTTGAATACTGTGTACAAATGTGGTCTCCTCATCTCAAAAAGGATATAATGGCATTGGAAAAGTTCAGAGAAGGGCAACTAAAATGATTAGGGGATTGGAACAGGTCCCATATGAGGAGAGATTAAAGAGGCTAGGACTTTTTAGCTTGGAAAAGAGGAGACTAAGGGAGGATATGATAGAGGTAGATAAAATTATGAGTGGCATGGAGAAAGTGAATAAGGAAAAGTTATTTACTTGTTCCCATAATAGCAGAACTAGGGGCCACCCAATGAAATTAGTGGGCAGCAGGTTTAAAACAAATAAAAGGAAGTTCTTCTTCACACAGCACACAGTCAACCTGTGGAACTCCTTGCCTGAGAAGTCTGTGAAGGCTAGGACTCTAACAGGGTTTAAAAGAGAACTGGATAAATTCATGGAGGCTAAGTCCGTTAATGGCTATTAGCCAGGCTGGGTAAGGAATGGTGTCCCTAGCCTCTGTTTGTCAGAGGGGGGTGATGGATGGCAGGAGAGAGATCACTTGATCTTTACCTGTTAGGTTCACTCACTCCAGGGCACCTGGAATTGGCCACTGTCGGTAGATACTTGGCTAGATGGACCTTTGGTCTGACCCAGTACGGCCCTTCTTATGTTTCTTATGTTTGACTCTCAATCTGCTTTACTTGTCTTCCCATCAAATTGCAATTTTATAAGATTTCAGGCAGGGATGCTGAACCAAGTTTTATAGTGAGAGTGCTGAGAGACATTGAACTAAACTGTAAATCCTGCATATAATGGAAACCACTTCTAGTCCTTGCACCCCTACTTCCAGCACCTATGATTTTAGGAAATGTGCATATTACATTTACCTAGAGCGTAGTCAGTTACAGAAACCTCGATAATCAGTTACATTCCCCATTGGTGTAGGCAGGGGCACAGCTTTGCTTCGCTGGAGTTGTGGCTGCTTTTGACAGCAATCAGTTTAATTCATTTCCATTTAAAGATGTGCTGAGCAAAAGACATAGGACCTGCTCCTGTGAAGTGCTGAGTACTGAGCCTTCCCCCACATGTAGAATTTAGGGGGCTCATCACCTCCTGAGAAGTGTTTAGCCTTTCACTCGATTGGGTTCTAAATGTATTGGGCCAGATTCTCTCTATTGACTTCTATAGAAGTCAATAGAGAGAATCTG
>ML677348.1:9245609-9335360 GCA_007922305.1 Dermatemys mawii
CAGATTCTCTCTATTGACTTCTATAGAAGTCAATAGAGAGAATCTGGGCTAGATTGTCCGCATTATGCTAATTGCTTCAATCACCAAACTAAAACGAATGCTTATTGAGGGAGAGTTATTTGCATGGCAAATGATTGTATATTTTGGTTTTGTAAGGCATTTTCTATCTTGAGACAGGGGAATTTGATAGCTGGCAGGACTGGTAATAGGATATAAGACTTTTTATGTCTGGGGTCACCAGTTCAGGTCTGCTTTAGTACAGTAGTGGTAGTAGATTGATCTAAGGTCTAATGAAGTCAATGGGAAAACTCCCGTTGACCTCAATGGGATTTGGATCAGGCCCTAAACATGCTATCATCTAGTGGCTATTCAGTGACCTAGGTGATGTGAGCTCTGTTCAAATCCAAGTCCATAGTGTGCAGGTGTCCATGTCCCATAAACCACTGTTGCAACAGAGGAGTCAGGACTTCAATGGGCAGGAAGACCAACTACTCTCTCATCCCAGAAGGTGAGCTTGTGGGACCACTTGCAGCAACTGCTCTGAAATGGCCCAGGCCGTACCTAAAAAGCCTTGAGTCTGGAGGCCTGTAGTTTACTACAGAACAGGCCCATTGTGGATAGTGGCAGTGTGAGTTTCCCTCTAAACATGTCTCAACCTTGACCTGTGAGAGTTAATCTGTAGCAGCAAACAGACTGTTCAATCTCCATGCCCATTAGTTCTTGCTTCTCATTTGACACTGCCAGCACAGGTGCTGATAAGGGTCAGCTGTGTTAGTAGTTTATGTGAAGAGTCTGGTCCCTGCCTGGCCAGTAGCTTGTAAGATTCTTGGCCATGCACTCTTTATTTGTGCCTTGTATGCTGAGTACATGGTCAGTGCCTAGCAAATAAATAATAAAAATGTGGCCTCTTTTTTAGCAGCAGCCAGACTGAGCAACCTACACATTTCACGACTCCCATGCCAGTTCTGTCAAATCAAGACTGCCTGAAATTAAAATGTAAAATGTTACGGTATGTTTTAAATTGTGAAAGTAAAAAGGATATCAAAGTTTTGCTTCAGGTTCAAAACACTTTGTACATTTCTAGTAAGGGGTGTGCAAAACATCTGGAAATAAGGGCTGTCAAAACACAAAGTTTCACCAGTTTAATTAAAGGTATGCTTTTTAAACCAGGTGTATTTATCAACCTCTGTCTGGAC
The DNA here is from genome assembly GCA_007922305.1 of Dermatemys mawii. NCBI lineage: Eukaryota > Metazoa > Chordata > Testudines > Dermatemydidae > Dermatemys > Dermatemys mawii. The sequence continues at coordinate 9,246,806 of ML677348.1, forward strand.
ACTTTTAGATTGATTTTAAACCTAGTTTATGTTGATTTAGCTTAATTTGGCAAGAAACTGATTTAAGATAAATTAATATGGGTCAAGTCAATTTAAGCATATCCATACAGCAGTTTTTCGCAAGCAATGAAATCAGTTTTTAAATCAATTTTAGCCAGACACGCAATTTTGGGTATAAATAAGGCCTAAGATTCCGTTTTAAAATTGTATTAGTAACTGACTTCATAATCCACTAGATGGCAATATGAGACCGACAGAGCACCATTGTCTGCACTGAGAATGCCCAGACGTTGGTAATGAGGAAGCAAAGATATTGCATGTTTAGATAAATCTATGAGCAAAACTCTAAGATTAAATACATGTATGAGTATTAAAATGGCTGAAAAAAATCTGCAATTTTCAAAACCTGAGCAATCTAATTGTCCTGTCAACGCTGTACGTATAATGAATTAGGGCAAAATTCACTACAGGGCAAAAGGTGCAGGCAAAGATCAATGATTATTTGAGACCTTCGTTATTTTAATTGATCCATAGGAACTTGGAAATGTCTCACTCTCTGGGGAGTTCTCACTGCTTTCTGCTATATTTGTCAGACCACTTACTAAATAGACTCATAATCTTAATTATTATTAATTATTATTCATTAGTGGACATATTTGATGATGAATATAAATAACTTGTCACAGCTTCCTCGTTGGTCATTTGTTTATTTGTGCTGAGCGTAAGAGGATAGTGGGACAAGTGAAAACATAACTGCACTCTCATTTCATATTCCTGTCAATATAAAGCAGCAAAGACTTCTTGTAATTTAATACATGAAGTCTAAAGATGTGCTGGGGACAAATTGTTCTCTCAGTTCCACAGATATAACCTGTTAATTACAATAGCAGTTGCGTCTATGTAACTAAGGTCTGGTCTCCACACAGATTTTGTAATAGTATTGCTCTTTTACTTATGGGTGTGGTTTGTGTTTTTTACCAAAATAGTTGTACCCCTACACACACTCTAGTGTAAATGCAATTTTATATTGAGATAAAGGTGCCTTATATGTGGATAGCTTATTCCCCTTCCCGATATAACTGTCCACACAATAGGGGGTTGTACCGCTTTAACTATGCTGATATCATTAAAGTAGTACAGCTTTTGTGTGTAGAAAAGGAAAAGGTAGACTGTGAAAGGAAAAGAGCTGAATTTGGCTCCTTTAATTTAATATAGTGAGTAGATACAAAGTCACTTTCTATGCTATTTTATTTTTGTGAAATCTAAACAAAAATGTTTTGATGAGGAATAACAGATTAGCTATAAAAGGCTCATGGCCTGATTCTCCTCTTGTCTACACTGGTTTTAAAACTGATTTAAACTGGTGTGAGAGGACAATGCTACAGACCTATTAGTTTACAGCGTCATCCAGCTCTCTTACAATTTCAGCCTATTTCTCAACGTGCACACTGGCTCAGTTTTCATTTTCACAGGACAAGTAATAAACATCAAGAAACAAATGTGGAGCTTTGCAGAGAGGTTAAAGGAAATTTTTAAAAAGAGAAAATCTTTTAAATATTGACTTGTAAAAAATTCCAGTATTTCGCCATCGTCTCTGGATACTATCAGGGAAACATGACACAGCCCAGAAACTCCTGGACAATGGGCTTTGCCTGCACTCTAGCTCATAAGATAAGGGTACAGTTTTTTAAAAAAATCTTGATGAGAAGCATTTGTATTCAAAATCAAGGTAATTCAGATGATTTGATGTCGGCTATTTTACCATGAAAGGTGAGGAAGAGCCCAAGTAAGAGTGACTGAAGATCCAGCAAGAATATCCAGTGTTACCAACAGTCATGATTTTAATGTGAGTCTCATGATGCTTAAGTGTTTTTTCTTCCCCAGCTGCTGGAATCAGCATGTTCCATGAGAATCTTGGTGTTCATTTAAAAATGAAAGTGTCTAGTCCTCAGGATTGCAAAGAGAATCATGAGAACATGAAGCAAGTTTGCCTTAAAGATAGGGTGACCAGATGTCCTGATTTTATAGGGACAGTCCCGATTTTTGGGTCTTTTTCTTATACAGTACAGACCTGTTTACACGCGGATATCGGGAGTCAAGCCATCATGACCATGTATTAATGGACCGCGGGTTATAAGGGCCATGCTGAAATATCTTAAGATATCTATACATAGTCAAATCAATGAGATTCAAACAATTTTGAAATTTATTAGCACATACTACGTACATATCACATGTGCCAAGAGTCCACAATGATATATAGTCCTTGGCTCTAAAAAGTGTCTATGATTCACTTAGAAAAAAATGCCGTTATTTTCTGCTCTTTCTGTCTCACATTTTTTTCTTTCTTCTGAAGCTGATCATTCGCCACAGATGAATGATTTTGATAGTCTCTGCATTTTGCTCCTCCATAAATCTTACAACAGTTCCTACAGCACTCAGGGCTTCTGTGGGTGAAATTTTGACCTTTTCAATGACATCCTCATCATTATTAGAATTCTCTCCATCACTTTCGTGGTCTGATGTAATATCGCAGCCCTTTCTTATTTCTTCCTTGGACAGAAATTCTGAAGTTGGGCAATCTTCATTCATCTCCAGCCACTCAGTAATGATTTCCAGTGATGTACCCAAACTAAAATCTCTTATCATCTGAAAGAGAAGTTTACCTTTATTCTCTTTTGTCTGCATGCATTTTTGTAGGACATCTTCTGAAAACCCTTCAAAGACTGGCTCTGAATCAGTGCCACTGCTGGAGTTTTCCAAGTCTGAGCTGTCTTTGGCAGCTCTCTCTCATCAAGAGACTTCATCCAGCAGTTTTCAATGGACTTTTGTTTTACTCCATCCCAAGCTTTTTAAACTAAATAAATAATTTCCTTCATGTTTAATTGTTTCAGGAATTTGGAAATCCCTGAAGACGTGCATGACACGATTGCCAAAATCAGCTCCCATTGATAATTGTTTTTAAAATTCTGAATAATGCCCTGGTCTAAAGGTTGAATTATTGATGTTGTGTTGAATGGTAGATATAGCACTTGAATTTTTCCATCACTCGATACCAGTGATTCGGCTGGAGGATGGGCTGGACAATTGTCAAGTAGCAAAAGCACTTTGGCTTCGAGTTTCTTCAACCGCAGATGCTTACGAACAGCTGGAACAAAGCTGTTGTGGAACCAGTCGTCAAAAATGTGTCTTGTCATTGAAGCATTTTTACTGTTAGTGTATATTACTGGCAGGTTGGCTCTATTGAGGTGATTAAAGCAGCGAGCGTTATGAAAGTGGCCAACGAGAAGAGGGGCAAGCTTTTGGCTGCCCGTCTTATTACTACAAAAAAGAAGAGTCACATGATCTTTTATCTTTTTTAATCCAGCTGTTTTCTGTGTCTCGTAATTAAAGGCTAAAGTCTTATCAGGTAGCAGTTTTGCAAATAAAGCTGTTTCATCATAATTATAAAGTTGTTCTTTGTGGTAGTCTTCATTCTGTAAAATAGATTTTAACTCGGTGGGAAATGCGTTCACAGCCAATTCATCAGCTGATCGGCTTTCTCCAGAAATCGACACTTGCACTATGCTATGATGCCTTTTTAAACTTCCTGGCTTGGAATGATTCATCCCCCGTTAAATTTCCAAATTTCGTTGCTTGGGCTTGAAGAATTGACCCACTTAGTGGCATTCCTTTCAGTCTTTCCTGAGCAAACGACGTGTGCATGGCTTTGTCTATTGTGGGTTTTGCTGAACAGCGCACACATTTTCACTTAAGCCCCACGGTAGAATTGCTGTTTTGTACAAAGCCATTCAGTTTAGATTCGATTTTTCGCCACCTTTGGAGAGTAGATTCCGCAATCCCAATATCTTTTGAAACTTTGGCCTGGGTTTCTCCTCTATTTACTCAATCTATTGAAGATAGCTTTTCTTCTACAGTGTAGGAAGGTTGACACTTGCCCTCTGCCATTATATTAGGAAGAGGAAATGCCAGAGGTCTACAACATGTTTCCACTCCACACTTCCTGTCGATTTCTAAGTCAGTTCCTGTACCGCATGTTAACAGGTCTCGTGTGTTAAATAGGCAGCACTGGAAGGCATGGCACTACCGCGCCTTAAGCGGATTCGCGTGTAAACAGGTCTGTATTGTATAAGCTCTTAACACCCGCCACTCTTTGTCCAGATTTTTCACATTTGCTGTTTGGTCACCCTACTTAAAGTCTCAAAAGCCTGAAAGCAAGCTTCAACTACCCCACATAGACAAGCAGAAAGCAAAGACTCACCCTCACCCACGTTTCTCCCTTCTCCCATCCCCCACCCCCCAAAAAACCTTCATTATTTGAAGTATATGATATGGGGGACTGGGCTGGTGAGTTTTGGCCAGTCGGGCTGGCAGTACTGAATTAGAAACATTAGAATTAGATTAACAAATGATGAGACTCACTCCCACACAGAGGACCCACACAAGGCCTTTGCAGCCCGAAAATCCTCAGCATAGGGCTTAAGTAAGTGGGACTTAATGCATAGACTTTGTACTGGCCCTTTGAAAATGGGTGAATTTCACCCTCAGGGCTTGTCTACATGGGGAAATTGACTAGCATAGCTATTGCTGACCAATCAGATCTCTATGGCTAGGCCAGTATCACTCCCCATTTGGACACTCTATTGTGTAATACAGACACTTTTATCCCGGAATATAAATACACTGACGTAAACACAGTTGTGCCGGTGTACGTGGGCGCAGAATATTGTGCTATGTATTTTCTTTGAGGTCTAAGAAAAGTTGTTCAAGGCTGATTTCCAGTAGCTGTCAGGTGTAGGTAAGAACGCTACTTACGCGCTACTGACAGGCCAATGCTCTCATCTAACGAGCAAAGCTGTGGGAGGAGAAAAACCTCAGAGAAACTTGACTTCAAATCTCTGGAATTTTAAACCCGTTTTTCTCTTGAGGTGGTGGGGTTTGAACCCAGGGGAAGGCAATGTTTCCAACCCTTATGGCTCCCAGCACCTCCTTATAGCACCCTAGCTCCAGTAGTATAATGCTACTTGGCTTCAGTTCCTCATAGCACCAGAGCTCCTTTAGGAGCCATTCAACAACGGGCTACTCTGCCCACACGCTAGTCCCCACTTTCCAGTGTGAAAGCCTGGAGCAGAAATGAATGAGGTTGCTATTCAGGCAAAACTCCCTTGAAGCAAATGGGAGCTGCCTGCTAAGGGACTGCAGATGGGGCCCACAACAGGCAAGTTTTGTGCAGCTCCAAATTTGGTGTATTATGAAAATTAAGCAAGGGGGATACTTTGTATGTTTTCCAGTGATTTGCATATGACCAGAAATGGAAGTTTAGGGTCAATATTTTGTTGCCAATAGTAGAGTGATGTGCACGGATCATGGCAGCTAGGTGGCTGAAGAGGTGGGAAGCAGACTAGGGATGATGGGAGACATGGGGCAGGCTGCTGGCAGGTGTCCGGGATTGCTGGAAGGTGTGGGGTGCTGGGGGCGTCTGTGGTAAGCTGGGAAGGATGGAAGTGCTGCCTAGGTGGTAGCTGGTGCTGGGATGTCTCTGAGCTGAAAGGTAGGAGGGCAGGTACTGTCTGCCTAGGGCACTGGTAGCTGGGCACTGGCTGCTGGGATGTCTGTGAAGGGCAAGGGCACAAAGACGGGGAGGACGGGAATGCAGCTCTCCCCCTTGGTCATAGGTGGCAGAGGCAGCAGCTGGAAGTGGAGGCCCCTTGGCACGTATAAGCCCAGCTGTGTGTAGGGAGGGGAACTGGCAGCCAGGGTGCAGGCCAGGGGTTCCCCCCTAAGGCCCTGAATCTGGGTAAAGTTGCTACAGGTCCCTCCAGTCTTCACCTCACCCAGGCAGCCAGGGTCTGAGCCACCCAGTTCCAGGAATCATGGCCTTGGGGCTCTCATGTCCCAGGATCTCCCAAGCTATGCAGGGTGCAGGGGGAGCCAGTCTGACCCCCCACTTCTCCTCCCCTAGTGGTGGGGAAGCCCCAAAGCCATCATTCCTGGAGTTGGGTGGCTTGGGCCTTGGCTGCCCAGGTGGGACTGACTCACTGCAGCCAGTCTTGGGGCTCGGCAAACCATTTGTCTAGTTTCAAGCTGGGCAGTCCTACTTTTCTAAGGTTTGTCCCCATCCAGAACTGAGACAAAACTGGGTGTGGTTTTGACTGGTATCCGATGGGCACCCCATTGTGAAGAATGTGTCATCCCAACCCGGTGGAGCATGTGAGGTCACACTGGTGAGGGCAGAGCAGCATCGTTAGCACAAGTACTGGCCTGTCCAGTATTTTGGGGACTTGTGACTGGCCACCCCCAGGGAAGACCTCCTGCCCGCACCTTGGTGGCCAGCCCTGTGCGTTACCAGGCTCAGACATGCTGATGGCATGCCATTTCCAGCTGCTCCCTCTGCTGCCCATTCCGTCTGTGGCTCTGGGGCCTGGCAGCTGAGGCCCTAGCTGCCAGGGCAGGATCCATGGCAGCTGCCACTGGTCTTGGAGTACCAGGGGAGACCTCTTGCCCTACACTCTGGCAGCAGGGCCTGCTGTCTGTGCTATGCCATGCTCAGACATGCCAGGGGCTGCCAGATCCAAGGGGGAGGAAGGGGCCAGTGCCCCCACAATGGAAATATTGGGGGGATCTATGTTTCTGTCTCTGCATGTCATTTCCTGTAAATTTGCACACTCATGGTAGGGGGTGAGGAGGGAGTAAGGGTAGGACCCAGAGGGACTGGAGGCCATGGTGCCCAGGAGCCCTTGATGGAATGCTTGACATGAATCTTCTCCTTACTGAAATTCTGGTTGTACCCCTGTCGGATGGCAGGGAACTGGGAAGGGACAGGGGTCTGGCTGGGAGGCAGGGAGACTGCCTGAGGACTTACTGGGGCACCTCGTAGGGTGGGTCTGCATCCTTTCCTGGAGCTGGGGATCTGGGGTTGGGCCAGGAGGTCTCACTGGTTACCAGGGACAAGTGGGGTGTAGTGGGATCTCATTGGGTGTTGGACTAGATGACCTCGTAAGGTCTCTTCCAACCCTAATCTTCTATGATTCCATGACTGCATGGGGCCAGGTTCTATCCTGGGACAGGCGGTGTGAGTCTGGCCTGGGGCTAGTACTGAGGCCCCTCAGCCTCCATCCTGACCGGCAGCCATGTTGCCACCTCAGTGCCACCTCTCTTACTATGGATGGCAACTGCTCCTTGCCTGCTCAGACCCAGCAGGGGGAGCAGCTAAGGAGAGGCGGGCAGTCTGCCTTTAGCCAGTCTCCATGGTAACCTCTAGGCACAAATAGGGAGAACTACAGTTTCTGCCCAGACCTTAACCAGATGCACGGAATTTAGTTTCTTTGTGGGCAGACATGATGGGGCCTGTCAAGTGCGTGCTTGTCACGTGAGATGTGTGGCACTTGGGAGCCCAGAGTGGGACTGGGGGGAAAGCTGATGCCAAATGCTCACAACCATGATGTTTGTCTAACACAGTGGTTAGCCTGTGTTACTTCTGCCTCTCTCTGTCCAATTTAGAGAGCGTATGGCTCTGTAAGAGGTCTTGGCTACAGACTTTAGTCTTTAGTTCAAGACTCATGCATTTAGCTCCTGGTTCAATCTGTAATATCATTACAATTGATCGTACTTTAAACTTCCTTGCTAGATGAATGGATGTTGCTTGCTGATTGAGATCAACAGCAATGACAACCTGCAACTGTAGTTGAGAAGAGAAGTCCGCATGGTCAGCTCTGTCCTTGGCCTGCAGTTACAGCAGAATGACTTTCATCAGCTGTCATTTATGTACCCGTGCTGCAGATCCCTATTGTCCCCTGCACAGGCTACTCCCACACAGAAGATCTGCTAACACCACAGATGGTCATTTCCAAGGTATTCTACTCTGTGGGCATGTGGTCTGACAGCCTTCCCCCGAGTCTCCCTCAGAAATGGCAGGAATGTCATACCCAAACCCAGAGAATTCAGGTAACCTGAAGTGGCACAGTCTCCATCCAGGCCCTTCACATTGGCTTTGGGCCCTCCACAACTTCTCTGGCACCTCATTTCAACCCCACTTGGGAATTCAGCATGCAGAGAAGGAAACTACTAGAGTCATCATGAATGTGCCCATAAAGGCCACACATAGGCAAAGGCAATGATATGAAGGGAAGTAGCTGAGCCAGCTAGAGAGACCAGTCCCCACTGAGTTCTTGCAGAAGTATTTGATACTGTTATATGATTTTGATGTGGATAGCTGTTACCGTGGCAGGTGGTCAGCCATTTTCTGTATGAAATCTAACCGTCGGAGGTAACTGCTTTGGTACTCGGGCAGTAGTAGTTCTTTCTTTTGTAACTATTTCATGGGGAAAATATAATGAGCCTGGAAAGGTTGGGGCCAGAGAGAACAGACTACAGCAGTCTTTGAAGGGAGGTAGGAGAGACTTAGGACAGAGAGGGGTTGTGGGGAAAAGAGGAGAGACTGCAGGAGAGAATGGAAAACGAAGGCATCTGGTGGATAAAACAGAGTGAAAGGGATTTGGATGATGTAGGCAGTACAGGCCTGCACAACATGCGGCCCGCACGGGCTTACTGTGCGGCCCATGGAGGGTGAGTAGAGGTGGGGCAAGCCAAGCGGTGGGTGGAAGGAAGCAGATGGGGTGGGGCGAGGGCGAGGCTTTTCGGCCCGCAGCTGGGTTTTTTGCAGTAATATGGCCCTTGCTGCTTTCCCAGTTGTGCAGGCCTAGTCTAGTAGAATAGAGGGGGAAAGATGAGAGAAGAGAATGACAAGGTGTGAGAAGAGGTGGATGAGACTGGGGAGAGGGTTTTGGCAGGGGAGTAGGAGAAAATTGTGGAAAGAGGGAAAGGGAGGAGACTTGTGACCAAAGGCATCAGCTAAAGACATCTGCTGACCGTGCTTGGAAATGTACAGGACTGGAACGGGGGAGGAGGCGGGAGCCTCATGGAGGGCAAAGATTCATATCCTGGCCCCCTCCCAACTTTGTAAGCAAGCGTATCTAATGCTGTAAACTATTCTATTGACTTTGTGCCAAAACAGTTTCCTTGGATAACCTTTATTTTCCAGACCAGTGGCTGTAGGGTAGGCAATGATGGGAGACCAATTTGTATTATCAGGGCCCTAGCCAGAGCTGATTTATCTCCAAGAATCATAGAAGCTGGAGTAGGAAAGGGCCTATTAGATTTTACAGTCTATCATTCTGCCAATGCAGAATTGTTTCTACCTCATATTTTCTAGTGCTTTGTTGAGTTAGGTTTTAAAAGGCCCAAGTGGCTTCACTTCCCTCACTTCCCTCGCGAAACTAATCCACGATCTAATCCATCTTTCTGCCAGGACACTTTTGCTGATATTCAGCCTAAGTTTCAACTTTTATAATTCTTACTGCTGTTGCTTGCCTAGTTTGGAATCCTGCCATCTTAAATGTAAGGAAGAAAAACTGACACATTAGTGAGCTCTAAATAATGGTGACTTCTTGCTTGTTAAACTTGTGTATGAATGGTTTGTGTATTACCATGGACTAGGGTCTGTATGCAACTCTGGGGGAGGGTTATCACTGCTCTGCCAGGAACTAAGAGCAGCAGGGGGTGATTAAGGTAAATCATTCAGGTTGTAAATATCTCCACAGAGCCACTCCCTGTGGAGAGTCACTTGTGTGGGTTCAAACTGGGATTCCAGAGACCAATAGAAACAGAAAGGGCTTTGGGCATAAAAAGGCTGTGTTTAAACTGACTCGGGGCTTTCTTTCTGATCCAACAAATAGACAGGCCCTTCTGTCCAAGAAGGATTGGAAAGACTTTTGCTTACTAAGTCCCCATAAGACTGATGAGTGACCTCTGGCAAGCTTTCAGTGTAGGTGAAATAGGTGCTTTGGCATGTTTTCCCTGTAAGGCTTTTATCTTAGGAAAGTGCTTGCTCACACAGAATTGTGTGGTAACTTTGGTCATAGCCCACAGAGAGCACAGAAAGGGCAGGAGCTTTCCGCACTCTGGCTTGCTGGGGATATCACAGAGTAAGGCAGAGAACTGTGCAGTCTTACTTCCCCCATCCTCTGAACAGAAGGACATGGGACAGGGGTCCCTGCACAGAGACAGGTGATAGCTGGAGAACTGAGACCTGACTGGAAACTCCTGCAGTGGACCCTGGAGGAGGTGAAAGGTGAAATTACCCTGAAACTGTGACAGGCAACATCTTGCTTTTTAAATTCAATCTGGAGGTACAGTATTTCTAGTTAATATTTCTAAACAAACTCAGTGTGACTAATACACTGGCAGAAATCAGTCATGTTTTTGGTCTCAAGCTGACACTAATGTGAAGACTCATTCTCTACAAGAGGCATTTTCTTTGGTTTAGTACGGTGAATGTCACAGATTTTGCTGCTTGTCTTTAAAGCTTCATTTAGATTTACTGATAAAGGGGATTGGTTTAATAAAATAACAAATCATGTGAATGTAAGCGGAGTCTGAATGAGCTCTCCCTTGCCATCTACTGGGGAACTGGAGAAAAAGGCTCCAAGAGCAGACCATGTTTGCATAGACACACCTACTTTGCCTAGGTAAGCAGCAGACAGAACTGTTTGCCAAAGGGATCAGTTTTGGCTGGCTTGAGTTAAAATTCACTTTTGTCTTGAATGCGGGCGTAATGAAATGTCATTATGCTAATTGTGTGATTAAGGGGCAAGCAGAACTGTAGTTAATATGCCCTAACATAAGGGGCCAACTTTAACCTCACTTGTTTAGTGAGGGGTAGTGATGCCAACTCCAAATACAAGTAAATGGGGTAGGAACAAGTGTTTCAACTGTTATAGCTGAACTTAGGTGAGAGTTTCTCAACCTGAAGAGTGGGACCCAAAATTGGGTCACCAGGATGTTTCAAAGGGGCATATGGCAGCTCTTGTGGTTCCTGTCCTACCTGACTGGCTGGGCTCACCTCCCTGCTCCAGGCACTGCAGCCTCTGGGGTCCCAGCACCACTCAGGTTTGGTCCAGCCTTCATGATGATAGGAGTCTGGGGTAGATGGCATTTGCATGGCACTGCAGCCCCATGAGCCAGGTCACAGCTCCACTCTCACAAATTTGGCCCTGTCGGAGGGGGCAGGACCAACCTGAGCAGCGCTGCAACCCCAGAGCTTGCAATGCCTGGTATGGAGAGCCAAGCCCAGCCAGCTGCATAGTACAAGAGCTGTAGGAGCCATCACAACTCTCCTGGGGGGGCAAGATGCTCCCCCCAAGACTATTTACTGGGTCATGATAGGCCATAAACATTTACAAATGGGTCCTGAGCCCAAAAAAGTTGAGAGCCACTGATTTAAAGGAACAGGATGTCACATTCCTCCGCAATACTTTAAAAAGCTTTGCAAATATAAACACACACACACTGTGTTTACATCGTTTACATTGCTAACATAAAACTCTATATAATCAAACTAAAAAGTTGTGGGTGGATTACCACAGACTCTTAAATTGCAAGGGATGATTGTGCCCTGGAGTAGCAAATCATAACTAAACAGTTTATAAATTCATGTGCACCACTGTGACTTGGGGTTGTTGGGGGAGGGGGATTGGAAGATGGGGGAAGACTGACACTGGAAGATGTGGGAGACGTGGACTGGTTTGATAAGGAGACTGGGACTGAACAAAGAAAATGAAGAGGAGGCTGGGACTGTAAACCCAGGGTAGGTGGAGGCAAAGCTGTGACTGATTGATCAAAGAGACTGGCATTGTTTGGGCAAGGAGATTGGGATTGGGAGCTAGTGAGGGAAACTGAGGGCATGGGAACTGAGCTCAGAAACTGGAACTAGAAAATAGTGGCCTGAGGAACATGGGCAAGGGGAGACAACTCTGATTAGGAGCTGGGATGCAGTGGGAGAAGTGGGAGTGGTTGGGCAAAGAGACCAGAACTAGGAGCCAGTGGGGCTACTAGCACAGGTAGCCTTCATTCTAGCATTTCCTAACTTTTGAGTGCTTGACATTGAACCTCGTTGTTACTTTAACTTAGTTTCTGTGTGTAATTTCTAAATAAATCTGGAGAACAACTGTACCAAAATGCTATCTTGCAGTCGTTCCTGTAAGGCATTTTTGAGTGTATTGGTTTGAGTGCTCCTTAATATGACCCAGCGTACACAGGGATAAGATGTACTCTTTACTAATGAAATGCATGCAGGAGTGCCTGGATTCCATATCTTCTCATTATAAGTGCTTCAAGCTGTTACCAATGGGTAGAGAAGAAATACTAGCTGGAATTTTCAAGGCAAGGATGCAGAGAATGCTGTAGCAGTTATTAAAGTGTATTAAATAACATTTGAGTGTACAGAAACTCCACTTTCTACTTGATTTTGTTTGAGCGAGCAGGTATTTTGTCTATGCACATCAGCTTGTTGAAGAAACAGGATGTACTGAACTAATTTTTAAATCGGATCTTCAGTGCTAAGCTGTTCCCTGAATATTATGCAAATTTCTACATTGATAATGGGATATTTATAATTAGAAAATATGAGAGTGTTCTTCTAGCATCTGTGTATGACTGCCACTGGCAAAGGTTTTGCCCTTTTCCACGAAGTCAAATGTTTTTTGCTTCACATTTTCTTGCTCCTTGAAACAAGTCAACATAATGATTCAATTCCCCAACTTTGTGAACACGCTGGGTTTTCTACTAGTCAAAACAAGTATATGGGAGTTGGGTGCCTATCCGCATTTTCAGGCAGCTAAATACCTTAAAAAATCTGGCCCTTTTATCACAAGTGCAGTTTTATCTATATCAATTATTGGTGGTATTGCTGTTCAAGAGGCCAGCATTTGACTTCTGTTGGCTGTTTTGCCATTGGATAAGAGTTAGTTTCAATACTTACTCTCTACCTTGCAGGGTTTTTTATTATTTTATTTATTTATTTATTATTGTTGTTGTTATTTATTATATTTAATGCATATTGTTATAATAGTGGTTATAATACTTTGCAGAGCTATAGAACCTTTCATTGAAAGAATCCAGAGGACTTCATAAAATAATTAATCCTCACAGCATAGATGAAGAGAGTGGAGCAAATTGGCAAATGAGCTTAAGGTCACAAAGTAAGTCAGTAACATCACCTCCCCAGCTGACAGTAGCTACATCAATGGAAGCACGCCACATTAATATGTATTATGCACACATTATGAATATGATATACATTATATATAATAGGTGGGAAGTTGTGTTAACTGAATGTATTATACTCATCCCACAATTCTGTTCACCCACATCAGGTATCCTACAACACTTTGCAAAGCTGAAGTCAGCTTTGGAACTGGAAAATAGACAATAGGAAGCCTGTCAAAAACAAGACACGTGAAAGGAATGTCCTAGCACAGGTCAGGATATATCTGTACGCTTGAGTGGTTTGGAATGTAGTATCCAAAAAGAGAGCTAAGGAAAGGCACCATGGCAGCAGAAAAACAAGTTAAAAGGCTGATCGGTAAATGTTAGTCTTGTGCGATGTCCAGAGGGATTTAGGTAGGTGTGAGGGTGTATTTTGATGCTTACCTTCTGTGTAAATGAACATGCTGCAAGATTAATTGCTTCCTAAAAGGAGGGTATGCAGGGCTCCTTTTCATATTATCCTGCTTTGTCTTTAGGCAATACATTTTGCTAAGCTTTGCTAAGTTATTTTTAATAATGAGCTACAAATGTAGTCAATTGGCTATATATTGTTAGCAATAATACAAAAAATTATTAATGGGAGAGGAAACACAGCATTCATTGGGACACAACAACAGTGACTCAAAAGTATGCAACTAACAAGGAAACACCCATCCCACAGTATCGTGAACAGTTTCCCACTTTGCCTCAGTTTCCCACATTTCAGCATGAAAGTCCAATAGCCAAACATCCATTCAGTATGCCATTCCCCCTTTCTTTTTTCTGCACCTCATTCAGGATTTGTTGTCTGCATCCACGGGTGCATTCAAGTGAGTTCACCTCCAGCCCCTCTGGACAGCTGGAGTAGTAATACTTCCACCACCACCACCACCACCACCTCTGCTCTGCTGTATCCTTGGTCCAGTCCAGTACTAAAATGCCATGACTACTGAGCACAGCTATTAGTAATCACGGCTCTAGGATTTGCTGGGTAGGGGTCACCTCTGCTGCTATCTCGTTATGCTGCCTTTAGCTGCGATGTCATATTCTGAAGTATCACCTAGATTAGTTCTCGTGATTTCAGCCGGAGTGATTTCACTGAATAGTAGGGAACTTCACTGCCACTGCTTTCTCCTTCACCACTGCATTGTCTCCACTCCAAGTCTAGATCAGTTTATCAGTGATTTCTGCTCTAGTGATTACTGAAAAGAAATAAGGCTTCTTTGTTGAGTCTAATCAATGCTATTTTTAAATATTGGAAGGGAAGATTAAATACCATCTAAGACCCTTAAGAAGCATTCTTAAGCAGCATTCTTGCCACCAGAATACTGCGGAAGACCATACTGAAAGCTTTGCTAAAGTCAAGATATATCATGTCCACCACTTTCACCATATCCACAGAGCCAGTTATCTCATCAGAGAAGGCAATCAGGTTTGTCAGGCATGACTTGCCCTTGGTGAATTCATGTTGACTGTTCCTGATCACCTTCCTCTTCTCCAAGTGCTTCAAAATAGATTCCTTGAGAACCTGCTCCGTGATTTTTCCAGGAATTGAGATGAGACTGATTGGTCTGCAGTTCCCCAGATTTTCCTTCTTCCCTTTTTTAAAGATGGCCACTATATTTGCCATTTTCCAATTGTTTGGGACCTCCTCCGATTGCCACGAGTTTTCAAAGATAATGACCAATGGTTCTGCAATGACATCAGCCAACTCCCTTAGCACCTTCAGATGCATTAGATCAGGACCCATGGACTTGTGCATGTCCATCTTTTCTACACAGTCATTAACCTGTTCTTTTAACACTGAGGGCTGTTTACCTGCTCCCCATACTGTGCTGCTCAGTGCAGTAGTCTGGGAGCTGACCTCGTCTGTGAAGACCAAGGCAAAAAAGCATTGAGTACTTCAGCTTTTTCCACATCATCTGTCACTAGGTTGCCTTCCCCATTCAGTAAGGCTCCCACACTTTCCTTGACCTTCTTGTTGCTAACATACCTGTAGAAACCCTTCTTGTTACCCTTCCTATCCCTCAGTGCTTTTGCCGTCCTGATTACACTCCTGCACACTTGAGCAATATTTTTATACTCCTCCCTTGTCATCTGTTCAAGTTTTCATCTCTTGTAAGCGTCCTTTTTGTGTTTAAGGTCACCAAAGATTTCTCTGTTACGCCAGGCTGATCATCTGCCATATTTATTATTTTTTCTACACAGCGGGATGGTTTGTTCCTGGAATCACAATAAAGATTCTTTAAAATACAGCCAGCTCTCCTTAACTCCTTTCCCCCTCATGTTATTTTCCCAGGGGATTCTGCCCATCAGTTCCCTGAGGGAATCAGTCTGCTTTTCTGAAGTCCAGAGTCCGTATTCTGCTGCTGTCCTTTCTTCTTTGTGTCAGGATCCTGACCTTGAACATCTCATGGTCACTGCCTCCCAGGTTCCACTTTTGCTTCACCTACCAATTCCTCCCTGTTTGTGAGCAGCAGGTCAAGAGGTCAGTTTCTCCAGCATTTGCACCAGAAAGTTGTCCCCAACATTCTCCAAAAACTTCCTGGATTGTCTGTGCACTGCAGTATTGCTCTTACAGCAGATGTCAGGGTGGTTGAAGTCCCCCATGAGAACCAGGGCCTGTGATCTGCAAACTTCTGTTCGTTGACCGAAGAAAGCCTCATCTACCTCATCCTCCTGGTCTGGTGGTCTATAGCAGACACCCACCATGACATCACCTGTGTTGCTTGTGCCTCTAAATTTAACCCAAAGACTCTCCACAGGCTTTTCTCCAGTTTCAAATTGGAGCTCTGAGCAATCATACTGCTCCCTTACATACAGTACAACTCCTCCACCTTTTCTCCCCTGCCTATCATTCCTGAACAGTTTATACCCATTCATAATAGTGCTCCATTCTTGTGAGTTACCGCACCAAGTCTCTGTTATTCCAATCTCATCATAGTTCCTTGACTATGTCAGGACTTCCAATTCTTCTTGCTTGATTCCCAGGCTTCTTGCATTGTGTGTTTTACATTATATTCAAAGAAGAGAGAAAAAAATAACTGAACTCAATTATCAGACCCTTTGATGATAATGAAGGATCACTAATTGCTTCTAATGTTTACAGTTTAGATTAAACTACTAGCCTCCTCCCTCTCCCGCTCAGCCAATGACAATGAGCCTATAAATTGTTTGCCATTTGGTTTGTGTTAGTCAGACGTTCACGTGGAAGCTGACGTAAAGACAGGGCTACCAAGCCTGCTGCTGTAGATCATCTCAAGAGGCATCTACAGACCATGACAAGAAGGAATTTACAACGGGAAATCCCAGCAACTGCCTACCTCAATGGAGCAGGCAGTTTGCGAAACCGTGGGTGATAAATGCACAATACTAAACGGGAGGACAGACCTGGGCTTAGTCACAGTGTCCTTTCCCTTTCTTCATCATCAGCTCTTAAAATTAAGTGAGAGCATACTGGACTTTGCTGATTGACTGCAGCTGTTATGTTTTGTGGGCATTGTGCATAACTACATTTATCTGCAAAACAGGAACTATGACCCTCTATGCTAGAGGACAATCTAACAAACCCCCATCTAAAAACATAGCCAGATCCTCAACTGCAGCAGAGCTCTGCTCAGCACAGCTGGAGAGTGGCTTTAAATCACCTGCACTCCTTTGCTTCCTAGGTTGGTTCATCCCCCACATAATGACTGAAGGCAGCCTACAACAGCCCCTACCGAGCTGATGCAGCTGGTGGGGATAACCAGTTGGGCTTGTGCTCCAGCCAGGCCTTCTGCACCAGATGGCCAAGAGGGGTTGGCTTTAAATGACCTGAGGATTTCGCTGTGCTGAGGGGATCCCCGGTGGCTTATTTAGGGCAGTTTTAAGACAGTTTTGTGCCATCGGGGCATTGCAGAGCAGTCTTATCAGCCTGAGAATTGGGCCCATGGTTCTCACCTTCACACATATACAAAACCTCTCACCAATATTATCGATGCCTCCTTTTTTTATAACAAAGGTCCCCAAATTTTTTAGCTTGTGCCCCCCTTTACCCTCGTCTGTGCACACCACCCCGGATCTGGGGCCAGGAGGGGGCCACAACTCTGGGAGCGGGGAATGGGAACAGAGGTTAGGACGCTTAGGCTGGGGCCATAGCTGGGGGTGGGAATGGCGCCTTGGCTGGGGGCTGAGGCTGGAACCTGACCTGGGTGGCCCTCCCTCCCCATCCCCTATTGGGGCTGGACTGGGCCCCAGCTGGGCTCCCCCCAAACGTTCCTCCGCCCCCCACAAACTGAGGACCTCTGTTTTATAGCGGTTTGTACAGGTCTGAGCAGTGAGGACCACTGGCATACGACTGTTGGTGCCTTTTAGAAATAGTCTAAAAGCTGGCTAGAGGAAGGACTATAAATAAAGGGTAAAGATAAATGGCGATGTATGAAGTTGATCCATTGAATTCAGTAGGAGGCTGCAGTTACTGCTGTTCCCAGTGGGTCTAGGCCTATTTAATAGCATCATAAAATGCTCTGGAAGGCGGGGGTAAATGCATGATAATGCCACCCACTGATAAAATCTATTCAGGAGGCACCGGGCGCACCACTGGAGACAAGAAAATAGTACAAAGGAGTTTAAATTTGGGCAGGGAATAAAACAAGATTCTGCATTGATGAAATAAGCCCTTGTGTACATGGGAAATAGATATTTAATAGAAAGGACAGTCTTGATGAGCAGTAATGTTAAGGACGTGCATGGCAAATTTGGAAATGTTTTGTGATATGAAGCAAAAAAACAGTTAATGTCATTTGGGGAAGTGTACAGCAGGCATCATTGTAGCAGGGAGATAGTGACTCATCTATATGACCCTGATGAGATTAAGCTAAGATTATTGCTTTCACTTGTGTTCATATACCAGAAAGATGTAAACTAATTAGCAAAACTTGAGAAGAGCAATAAAAGTGATCAAGAAGGTGGAAAAGCTGACTGTATCTTGGTGAACGATTGACAAAAGAGCAACCATAATTGTCCACAAGGCTATGTGAGGTGTAAACACCCTGAGAAAATTAAGAAACAGAAACCTAGGAGAAACAGGATATGATTAAGACAAAGGAGCATTTTCAAAGCTTTTTCAAGATCTAATAGATCATGCGATTATTTTTGCAGCGAGGATACATCATTTGAACCTTTTAATATCACCCTGGCCAAAGCACTACAAAATACATTACAGGGAACAATCTCTTATTGCTAGGACCAGGACAAATCAGTGGGTCACAACCCCTAAGGGTTCATCTGATGAAGTGGGTCTTAGCCCACAAAAGCTCATGATCCCTAAGATCTGTTTGTCTATAAGGTGCTACAAGACTCTTTGTCGTTTTGCAGATCCAGACTAACAGGGCTACCCCCTCTGATACTAAACCCCTAAGGGGGTCACGAAAGATAAATGGGGAGTTACAGGTCATTGAGAAATATAGTACAATCTAAAGCAAAGGAAATTTTTCTTGAACACCCTTATTCCTTGAGGTCATGTGTTGTCTGCCATCCTCTCTCTCTCTCTGTTTAGTCTTACTTTTATAGTAAACATAAGGGGGTTGTGATCATGTTTGCCTTCAAATAATGGGTCCCCAATCTGAAAAGGTTCAGACACCCTGGCCTAGATGACTCTGCAGACCTTTTCCAAGAACATTTATGCCAATCAGCAGTGTGTTCATTATTTATGGGAGCCCTTCTTCTGTGGTCCTGGCTAGAAAGGAGACATTTTAGGACTCAGAGGCCAAATCCTCAGCTGGTGCATATTCCCCAGCATAACTTCATTCACTTATTTCAGTGGAGTTATAGCACTTTATCACAGCTCAGGATCTGATCCCAAAGCTCTTTCGGCTATACAACTCACTAGTTTGGGTTTTTGTTTTGTTTTGTTTAATTGCAAAGAATACTGGGAACCCCTGCATGGAAGGCGTTATGTAAATGGAGTTCATATTGCCTAATTTCTTTAAATGTATCCTTACTGTAAATCTGCTCAATGTGTGGTGATGCCAATTGATCTGACGTCAATTAAGAGTCATATAACCCGGACATGAAGCATTACACACGTGGAAATGCAAAGAAGCATTTTTTCTTTCTAGATTCAAAAACCCAATAACCTCCTCATGCTACCTACAGGTCAGAAAATGTGCTGTGCTGGTCTCTGCTTGAATTAATACCAGGTAATTAGCAAATCCCTACAGTAGTACTGTACAGGCACCAGCTGGAGTGATAATTACAGTTCATGAGTTGATTTCCCATCCAACCCAGCCGTGTGCAGACAGTGCAGGGTAGGACTGGAATACAACCAACACGGAAATGATGTTTGTGTCATCTACTGTGGGGAAATAATGAGTGTCATTTTTCAGGAACTGTTTGCAAAAACAAAACAAACAACAAAGCCAACAACAAAACTTTGACGTGGGAGTGAAAGCAGTCTGTCCTGATTTCCCCAGAAACTGTGCTTAGCTTTACAACAGGTTAAAATAAATGGCGTTTGCTGTAATTTTTAATTACGAACAACTGTCATTTTATTTATTTATCAGGGGAAGCGTATCACATTTTGAATGATTCCTTAATTGGAAGGTGCTGGCAAATGCACTAAGATTTTTAGTGCTTAATTAGCAGTGTGCTGTATTTGCTTCTCTTCTCATTACAGGTTATTACTAACTCATCTCATTTTGTAGAAAATTAAAACCATGTTTATAAAAACCCTTCTGGACTTCCTCAAGAGTTTGATGCCAAGGGTTTTGCATTGGTTTCCTTCTATTCACCACCCATCATTCACCTTCCTGGCTGTGGGCTGAGAGCTGACATTTTGTTCCCACAAGGAGTGGGAGTGTAGGACAAGAGACTTCTGCAGCTGCCTCCATAGTTAGTGTTCTCTAAGGAGCATTAGTAGCACTAGGCTAGGGAGGCAGCTGGCTTTTTAGCTGGCAACTATAAGACCCTTACTTAAGGCTCAGCTAGGCCTTTCCATCAGGCAAACAATCTCCTCTCAAGCAGTGATTAGGAAGAATCCCATCACTCTTCATTAGCAAAACCAATATGTAAAACTGGGTCATTGTTTGGATCTTAACAATTTTCTATCCACAGTAACACAAATATGTTGGCTTTCAGGGATTCAGCCTTGCGCAGTTTTATTTGTAGTCAGACAAATAGAAATTCCTTGGTTTTCTCATATCCTTGGTATTATGCAAGAGGTGACACATTAAGAAGCACTCTGTATCGTTGGGAAAGGGGTGAGAAGAACAGACAGGCTAGCTTGCTATTAAATCCAGGAACAATGCAACATTGATAAATGTCAAAGATATTGGCACTAACAATGTTTGTGTGACTTGCCTTGCATCTGGCATATTTTACCAGTGACACTGTGAAATAGCAGACGTGAATGTCTCTGCAAGCTGCTCTTACAAACCCCCCTGAATAAAGTAACAGGCTCCTGCTACGTGGAACACCTGGAACTTGTCAGTTTTTAAAAGCCTAGAAACATAACCAGAGGGACCGGTTCAGTGAGCGTGGATGGGGTTTGTTTATGAATGCTTTGGGAGTTCCAAGCTTCTACCAGAATTGCGCAATAACCCAGCTTTCAGGTAACAAAGAGAAAAAATAAAAAGGCAAGTGCTTACATAAAGTCAGGCACTGGGAACTCCAGAGAATAGATAAGAAAACCCAACAGCAGAAGGAGGAGAGGAATAAGAGAATATAACACTAACTAGAATCTAAAAAAAGGAAAAATTACTGTCCCCATCATGCTCAACAGGATGTACCTTGGAATCTGGCAACAATTGTGAGACCCTGTCATGGTAGCCCCTGTGTATTGAGCAGGGCAACCCTCGTTGGCCCAGTGAGAGGCTGGTACACCTCGCCACACTATCGTCAGGACTCCCTGTGGGATCAGGCAATTGGAATAAGGAGGCCCCAGGACCACAAACAGTTAATCAGTAGCTCCTGAGTGAGACAGGGCAAAGCAAACAGTCTATGGTCCTTGAGTCTCCTGGCTGGGCCAGGCAATATTAATGCGGTGCGGGGAAGGCTCTGACCTCTGGGTGGGGCAGAGCAAAAACTCAGACCCCAGCATATGGGTGGAGTGGGGCAGGACAAAGCACACACTCTATGGCCCCTGAGCCTCCTGGAAAAGGACAAGCAAAAGCCATAGGGTGTGTGATGGGTTCCACCTGGGGTGCCACCTGGAAGTAGGATACCACTGAGCCCTCTGACCCACTAGCCTGTGCTCCCTCTCACATTGTGCTTCTATGACCAGTAGCAGAGCCCACCAAACATACACTTTCACCAGCATTCACACAGGCAGGGACACACCCAGTTGCAGTTACATGCAGGGTCTCTAACCACCAACTTCCCAGCCCAGGACCCTGGTCAAGTCTGGTCAGTATATGAGTTTAAGACCTGGTCTGCCTCTTCCTCAGCGTGAAAAGGATCATGCACACGTGTAGTAACCAAGCTGAGATTTTCCCCAGACACGTTAGTCAAACACACATGGCTTGGATTAAAATATAAAATAAATTTATTAACTACAAAAGGATAGATTTTAAGTGATTATAAGTGATAGCAAACAGATCAAAGCAGATTACCTAGCAAATAAACAAAAATGCAAACTGAGCTTAACATAGTAGATAGGTAGGATATGAATTAGAAAATTCTCACCCTGAGTGATAAACAGGCTCGCAGATTCTTAAGGCACAAGCTGCCTTGGCTTTTCAACTTGGGTTTTCCAGGTTTTCATACACAGGCTAGCAATCCCTTTAGCCTCGGACATTCAATTTCCCCTCTGTTCAGTGTTTATTCCTTACGTGTTTCCAGGGGTGTTATTGCAGGGAAAGTGAGGTCCCCCTATGATGTCATTTTCTTCCTTTTATAGCTTCTTCCCATTCACTGGAAAGCTTTTGCTGTGACCTGGGTCAAACAGTCCCCATTGTGTAGTGATGTCTCTGAGAGGTTTCTATTGTACACAGTCCCTAGAATAATCCGTGTGCTTATGTGCATTTCCTCAATAAGCCATTAACATTGTTTGGCCTTTATCCTGTTGTACTTGAAAGGCTGCTTGTGGGTGTTTTCAACCTCACAACCTGTTTTAGTAAAAACATACATAGCCAAACTTCATATACTACAATAACACATACAACCCAATGAGATATTAGTGTCTAGCAGATCAAGAGTTTTAGAACCATACCTTACAAGGCAGACTTTGTACAAAACATATCCTAATTACATGGCAGTGGTGAATATTTGGGTGCCAGGGTGTCACAGGGAGCTCCAACTCTCTGGACAGGGCAGAGCAAACACTTGGTCCACAACCCCTGTGCAGAGCAGAGCCAAGCAAACTATCTATGGGATAAGGATAATTACCAGTGGGAGATACAATGAACAGATGGGACTATACAAGAGAGCAAAAAATCAATGTAATGAGTAGCAGTCACAGCACACTTGCTTCCTAGACACAGTCAAATGTCTTGTGGGCATCACAGCAGAGGTGAGTTTTAAGAGGCGATTTGAAAAAGGAAAATAAGATGGTTTTGCAGACTATTGATTCATTCATTTGAAACAGGGAGCTCCTGCCATACGTAAAGAGAGGCATGGAAGAAAAACCAATAGCCTTTTGGTTGGAAAAAAATAATGAAACTGGCATTGCTGTCAGAGCAGGAGCAGCGGCTGAAGGTCTGACTGCCCATAAGAGATTAAAGGCAGAGTGCAGCTAAGCCAGGACATGTCTTAAAAATGAAGATGAGCGGTCTGCATTTGATGCCATGGTGCTATTGTCTAGGAAGCAGGGGTTCCAGGGATGAAAATAGAGACCAAACTTTAGGTGTTTGATTCCCGACAACTCCCCAGCAAGGGCTACACTACGTTGTGCAAGTAAGAGAAAAAATAGAGCATGAGCCTGTGAAAGTACTACTCTAGAGCAATGGATGCTGGGGATTTGGGTACTGGAAAATGTAACACCAGATTAGCCACAGTCGCTTTACTCTTCCAAAAGATCTCCCAATAATCTTAATACCTCATTGGTATCCTCCCAGAGCAAAACTGTAGATGCTGTTACAGGTGTGGTTGGCAGCACTGCCTATTATTACTGACCAATGCTTCCCATTATAAGACCCTGTTGTCAGTTGCTTCTCACTTTTTCAGACTTTAAGGAGAGGACTGTCTGCTGTGTTAAGCATGTCTCTGTTTGCCATCCCTGTGAAAATCTGCCCAAATTATGAGGTCTTGAAAAAAATCTGTTTGCACATGCTCAGTAAAGATGCAGATTTTTAGCAGCTAAAGTTCTCAAAGCTTCTGTCCGGACTGGGTTTGCTCCTGCCCAGGGACTTTCCCAGCAACTGCAGCGCCGAGTTTCAGTGGGCCACACCAACTCAGGCATTGACTTGAGAGCTGGGAGACTGTCTTTCCTTGGTGAGCCCCTGTGCTGGGCCCATGCAATATGGAGGAGAAAGCCACCGTCTGTGAAAGCAGAGAGGACACGAGCTGGACAAGTGTATGTCTTGGAGTGTAGGTTGAGACAAGAGCTTGAGTCAGGGAGAGATGGAGAAGGCATAAACTGGGATTGAAGATGGGGGGGTGGAAAAGAAATTGGGACTAGAAGTTGCAGTGGGGATAGGGACTGGGAGTTGGGAGGTGGGGGGGGCTGACTGGGACTGTGAACCAATTGAGTGGGTGTGGGGGAGAGAAGAAAAGAAAACATGGAGGAGAGAGCTGACAAAGTGCCAGAGGAGAAATGGGGCTGGCTGGGCAAAGAGGCCTAAGTGGGTGGGAGACAAGCCGATGGGTAAAAATACTTCGTAGCCAACTATAACCACGCTAGGCACCCACAGGAAAAAAATGGTCGGCGCTCAACACTCACTGGCAGCCTTGCCAATCAGCTCCTCCCCCATCCCCTAGGGCCTCCCACCTGCTGGCAGACCTGCCAATCAGCACCTTCCCCTCCCAGTGGCTCCTGCCCCCTGTGGATCAGCTGTTTAGCAGTGTGCGGGAGGCACTGTGAGAGTGGGAGGAGCGAGGAAGGGATGTGCTGGGGAAAGGTAGAATGGGGTGGGAAGAGGAAGAAGAGGCAGGGTGAGGGCTTGGAGGAAGGGGTGGAGTGTGGGTAGGGCCTGAGGCAGAACAGGGGTCAAGCACCCCACTGCCCAGGAAAGGACAAATTCGGCACCTGTGCCCATAGGTGTCAATATGATGCCACATCATGACATTTCTGCTTTTTTAAAGTTTGTTTTTCTTAAAATGTAGCAACTCCATGCCATAACAAAAAAACAAAAATTAAAAGAACATTAAGGTTGCAAAGACAAGCACTCAGAAAATGCCAGAATGTTCAACCTTAATTTCGTCCCCTTATCTAGGTGCATTATGATACAAACTTACAGCTCGATAAAGTAATGTTACACGTCAACCTTCCAGACAGAATTTGTTGTATTTTTCTAACTTCTCCATGTGCTCTCTGTGTGTGTGTTGACGCCATGTGAAAGCAGGGCTGACAGCTTTGTTCCTGGTCTGCATGGGCCCACACGTTTGTGGGGCCTATGAGGGGGGTTGAAAAGCACTCAACAACTACTTTTTGTTCACTATTTTCACCAGTGAGCTGGATGTGAATATAAAAGCACCCCTCATAAAATTTGCAGCTGACACAAGGATGATTGGAGTGGTAAATCATGGTGAGGCCAGGGCAGTCATACAGAGTGAGCTAGAGCACTTGGTAAGATGGGCCTGTGCTAACAAAATGGGTTTTGCTACAGTTAAATGCAAATTTATGCCTTTAGGAACAAGGTCTGCAGGCTGGGACTGTGTCCTAGAGAACAGTGACTCCAAACGAGAGTTGGGGGGCGGGTCATAGTGGACAAGCAATTCAACATGAGTTCCCAGTGTGATGCCATGGCAAAAAAGGTCTAGTGAGTCCTGTGTTATATGACAGGTCAGATAAGATGATGGGCCCTACTGGCCTTGGAATCTATGACTCCATGAAAATGTGGCATGGAGAGCAGTCTCTGTAGCTTGCTTGATCCCCAGAGGCAACAGTGAGTGAGCTAATAGAGGAGGAGCTGCTCAAACCTCCAAAGGGGCTGGCCAAGGCCAGGGCATCAGTCCTCCAGGGGAGAGGTGGGTGTGGCAGTGACTTCACAGAGGCCTTTGGCAAAGACCTCAGCCTATTGGGCAAAGGTGGTGTGGAGGCAGTGACCTCACAGAAAGCCTGACATCAGCCATGCAGGGCAGGGGATTCCTGTGGCCTGGCTGCAGCAAGTCTTTATCGCAAGGTTTCTCTTCGGAGGACTTAAGAGAGGATGTGGTTAGGGCGGAGCCTCGTTGGCATTCTTCTCCTTTCCTGCTATTGAGTGTAGTAGAAAACAGACCTTTTCTGCTTGCAAGGTAAGAGCGTCACTGAGGTTTGGGACCTGTTCAGTCTTAGCCGTCTCTCACTGGCTGCACTCTAGGCGCAGAAAACGCAAGGTTAAGGTGTCAGAAATATTTCCCAGCTGGGACCCTGTCCCTTAGACTCAGTGGGGCTGTTTGAGGTTTGTCCTGTTGTGCTTCTCTTTTCCTTCCTTGTGCTTTTCTCTCTTTTGTCCCTTCTCCTTCCTGCCACCAATGAGGAGGAGGAAGCTGCTCATCAGACCTCCTTGTGAAGGCCCTCACACTGAGGTGGGGCTGGAGTAGTACTCTGATATTGAGTGCCTCTGGTAGGCAGGTCCCATTCTGTCAGCCATCTGGGGAGAATGCTCAGCTGTCTCCCTCTGAGCGTCTCCATGTTGCTTCGCAGAGCATGGAGCCACTAATGAATTAACAGGGAGGAGAGTCAGGACCTGTTTTAAGACCAAGTAACTAATTCATCGCAAAGTGTTTACTTGGTGAATTTAGCTGCCCTGTCACCGTTGTTTATGAGTCTCTTTAATGTGCTGGGTCTTCCAAACTACCTGCTGAACAACGGTCACAAACAATTCTTGGCCTGTAGCTCATTTGAGGGGCATTTTATTTACTGTATGAAATGCAAGCTGAGCTGGTTAGTATGAAAATCAGGCCTCCCATGGCAGCAAATCTGAGCCCAGGGCTACAGGCCTGGGCTCCCAAAGCTCACACTACAGTGCTAAAATGAGCAGTGTGGTCTTTCCCACTTGGGCTGGAGCTCAGGCTCTGAAATCCAACCTTCTCATGCCAGGTTTCTGAGCTGCTTTGTTTACCTTGGTGTGGGGTTAACTCTTGAAAGCCCTTTGTGTGTGGGGGGGGGGGGGGGGGTAGAGACTGGAGCTCCAGCAGGTTCCCATGGAGGACACCATCCTTTCTTTCTGTGATGTGACTATGGAAATGAACAGCTAATAGGATCTTATAGATTGCCCTTGATGTGCTGTGTCCTCATGTGAGGTGATGGTGTTACATCAGAGAGGGCCAGCAGCAGCAGAACCAAACGTAACCAGTAATGGACTTAACAGCCTATGCCAATGGCTAAGTAACCTTCATGGCCAACTGTAAGCATGCTAGGCATCAGTGGGGATTGAATCTGACCCACCAGCAGCAAAAGCCCCGGTCACTCAGGGTACTAGCGTGACTACAGGAGTTACAGGGTCTGATGGCATGAAGCGACATTAATTCTGGCATTTCCTAACTTCTGAATGCTTCACTTTGCATCCCTAGTAATGTTCTTTTGACATAGTTGTTTGTATAATATAGATAGGTATACTGCAGACATCAGCATTCTATACGAATACCCCATTGAAAACTAACACTACCTATGTAAAGATTTCTTCCTTTTGTTCCTCTTCTCCTTATCAGGGACATGGAGTTAGTGGGGTATTTAAAACAGAAGGATCGTTTATCATGGAAAGGACAACTCAGAGACAGGGGTTTTACTTTGCAACTTGAAGACTGTTGTATTTGTACTTACCAGTGCTTATGGGACAGTGTTTCAGGGGAGGCAGCATTATCTCACAGAGTAGTTCTCAACCTTTCTTGGGCTCAGGACCACTTTGTAAATGTTTATGGCCTGTCACAACCCAGTATAGTCTCAGGTGGGGAGCCTCAGGCAGAGCCGTAACTAGACATTTTAGCACGTTGGGCAAGCAAGCATATTAAAAACAAAAGAACAGAGGAATGGCCATATTGGGACAGACCAACAGTCCATCTACCCTAGTATCCTGTCTTCTGAGTCCCAGGAGCTGCCTTGCAACCCTTTGAATCATTCTGGCATCCCAAATTTGGGTCCCAACCCATGGATTGAGAAACCCTGATCTAGCAAATAGAGACAGCATGAGAGTCAGGAGATCTTGCTTCAGT
This sequence comes from Dermatemys mawii, assembly GCA_007922305.1. Classification (NCBI taxonomy): domain Eukaryota; kingdom Metazoa; phylum Chordata; order Testudines; family Dermatemydidae; genus Dermatemys; species Dermatemys mawii. The sequence goes on from ML677348.1 coordinate 9,274,157, forward strand.
TCCTAGCAGTATCATTGCTGTGTGACTGTGTGCAAGTCCTTTCATTTCTCTTCTTCTTTTCCATCCTTGTAGCTGTTTAGAGTGGAAGCTCTGCGGTTCAGGGTCTGTCTTGTACAATGAGGCCCTGATCTCAGCTTGGGCCTTAAAGGTACTGATGGAATACGAATAAAAGATGTGGGCCCTATTAGCATAGTGATGTGCTCTGTTCCAGGCACAAGGGACAGAACCTCAGTGCATTCTCTTATGGGCTTTGAAGTTCAAGATCAGTACCTTGGACATCCCATATTCTACAGGAAGCCAGTGTAGAGAGCAGTGGGGTAATATGTTTGCAATGACCAGTGTTGTTCAGCATGCAGCAAACCACCTACTAAGCCAGCTGGAACTTCTTCAAAGCTGCTTATTGCAGTACTAATGTTTGCCCATGCAAATTGATGGATTTAATTTTTGACACAGAAAGACATTTCAAGCAGAATTAGATTCCCCACCCCCACGAGCAGTTTGTATCATCCTATTTTCAAAGCTTAGATCTCTTGCATGAACTTAATTCCTTTTCCCCTTTATTGCATTTGTTTCCTCAAACAAAAACAAAACATCCCTGAAGTAGAAATAGCCATTAGTGAGATTTTGGCTGCTGATCAGATATCTAGTATGAGATTATATGCAATTCTAAATCACCTCATCTTTCACATCCCGGTCTTTGGAGGCCTGGTTTAAATCCTGTTTGAATATTGTGTAATGTAATATATCCAGCCATATTTACTTATGCAAAAGTTACAGAGACATCCTAAAATTGCAGTTTAGATTGTTTAGTTTTCATTACTTGAAAGTTTTACAATTTGCTCACAGTTCACCTCCTACAGTAAATTGTGCAGTGCTTTTTCATGTACTCATCATTTTGGATTCCTCTGTTTTGTATCATAAGGTCTTGATTTGCCTCACTGTTGTGTAATATGGAATGACAACCTTCATCAATGTTTCACCGTTTATATAACAGTGCGTACATACGCTGTGGCCAGTGGCAAGCATTTGTTTTACCAGTTGTAATCCTGTTAACAAATCACTACAACTGTTTTTTTTATTCTTGCAGCTGTCTCTGCAAATGAGCAGAGGATCTACAGATTGGAAAAGGAAAATATTTACAAACTATACCCAAAGTATGTCTTACTGTAGAAGTTACTTAACCATTTTTGGTTCAAAACTATACTTTACCAGTCATCACAGTAAATGATTAATGTTTGACACTCTCTCTCTCTCTCACACACAGTTTCTGAAAAGATTTTTTTTTTAATTTAGGCAAAGTTGTTATTTACATATAATGGAAAGTGGGACCTTTGTATCTCAGGTACCATACATTTACCAAGGCAAACATAATAAATAGAATAAATAAATAAATATCAAAATAGGCACATTTCTCCTAACATAGGAATTTTCTCTCTCTCACACATAGTATGAGTGCAATTATAATGGATGCACTGGTCATTACTCCATAATTAACACTGATTTGACAAAAGCAGCCAAAGTTGAAACTTGTTCCTTTGAATGTATAAAGAAAATTCATTATTTCCCTCCAGAATTCCCAGTCCAATGTGAGTTTTCATGGAAGTTTTATAATTCCATTGAATGTTAAATGTTATCAGCTCACTAAGAGACACATTGAACTTCTCCCTCACCTTTTGTATGGTGTTGCTCTTGATTTTCATGTTAGGGTTTTGGCTTAATGGAAGTGTTTTTAGTGCCACACTAACACAGATTTGTGTTTGAATAGATGCTATCCTATTTTGTCAGCTTTTGAACTTTTCTGAATTATGGACTTTGCTGGGCTTATAATGCAAATTTACCTTTGTAAAGTGTAAAGAAACTTTGTAAAGTGGCACATATCAAAGCTACATTATTGTGCACTGAGACTAGAGCGTTTTCCGTAACTTTGTGTTTGAAACCAGACCTTTTTCTATTTGTGAAACAAACAATGCAGCAACAGATGATCCATGATATCAACATGTAGGGAGGGAATTTCTTAGACTTCCAAGTGACCAGTTTGGGTGAGAGTTTGGGCTTTTTTTTAAATTAGTCAAATACAGTTTTTATTGCTAATTAATTATGTATTGACCAGGCTGTGGAACTAAGGCTGTCTCTCTGTTATGTATCTGGACTTGGTACTGTCGTGAGAGCCCCAGGATACATCTCTATCCACCCAACTGCTTCCACAGCATAGTGCAGCCATTGACTTTAACAGCCTGTGAGGCATTTGCATTACAGTGTTGTTGCTGTAGCAGGGTAATGTAGAAATGCTATATAAGAATTAGCATACTTTTGCACTGTCCTCATTTTTAGGTGGTATATTTGGATCCAGCAGTGAAACAAATACAGCTATGTTTAACTCAGCTCCCCCTTATCATCTGTGGTGCTTTTGTCCCTGTTTGGTGCCAGAATAAGACACAGAAGTGAGGCGGAATGTAGGTCTGATGTTGATGCCAGTCTTCTTCCTAAAGAAATTATTCCTACTGATATTTTGAATCGATTAGATATGACATGTCGAGGGGGGAGGGGAGGAAGGGGAGTTGGCCCTTCCTGGTAACATTAGGCTTGTGCTTAATGCATCCTTTAAGCCATAGACCTGTAATTTACATTTACCTGTAATTACATTTACATTTACCTGTAATTATTCTCTGAAGTTAGTATGCTACACTGATCCCCTCTCTTGGGTTACATGGCCTATAGCATATAATACAAGAATGTCACTAAGATCTATATTTTTTCACTAGGTTCTGTGTTTAAGACTGCCTATTGATATCAGTAGTTCTGTGCACAAACAAGATAGAAAATGCTCTTACCCTCTCCAGAGTTCTAGGAACCCCTTATTTGGACAGGAACCACAAGCCATTAGAAGGAAAGTCAGGCTACACTGTGCTGGCACTTAAAAAGTGAGGCTCTCCTGTATTACACAGCAAGTAATCATTCTGCAATCCACTGTAGAGATTTACCTGGAGCACATTTCAAAACTGTGGGGATGGCTCCAAGCAAACCCAACCAAATTTAAGAATTTATTTGGATATAAGTTCTGATGTTTTGCGGTGCTGTGGTGGATATGGAGATTACTTAATTGTAACTGAAGGTTCTTCAAAGAATTTGCAAGTAGTGTCCAATGGTGTGCACCTGCATCCTTGTGGTAGGTTGATGCTTCTCCAGTTTCTTCTCTTCCACAAATCCAGATGTGATCTGAAGCAGAGAGGAAGGAGGGCAGGTATTGGAATACAGATGGGGACCACACAGCTCTAAGAACCTCGTTACAGAAGGGGTGGGCAAACATTTTGGCCTGAGGGCCACATCGGCGTTGTGAAAGTGTATGGCTGTGCCCCCTTCCATTTCCTGGGAGCTGCTGGACAGGGGCTCCAAGGTAGAGAACAGCAACAATGCGGTTGGACAGCAGTGCGGGGAGGGGCACTGAACACACATTGCCGGATGTGTGCAGCTCTGCTACTCAAGTGTGACTCTTGGGTGGCCACACAGCTTTGAGGGAACACAGCTAGTAAGTGAATACATTGATTTTTGTGAAACCCAGAAATTACCTCAGGAATGAATTTTGAACAGCGATAAAGAAAAAACTTCTCTTTGTGAAATGTGGCGTGTGGTGGGTTGGCCATAAGTGCTCCAAATTCTGGTTTCTGGCTGATGTGATGGCAATCAGGAAGGCGACCTTTATAGTCATATTGAGCACATGGCCAGAAGCTAAAAGGAAGGTCTGCTAAGTACTGCAAGTACAAGATTGAGATCCCATTGTGGTGTTGGCTTCATTGCTGGTATGAAGGTCCTCGCCATACCCTTTAAGAATATGGTAGTGCCTAGGTGAGTAAAAACAGAAAGAGTCATCTGTTGGAGGGTGGAATGTACTAATAGCTGCTAAGTGGACTAATGATGAGCTAAGAGAAGGGCCTGACATCTTGAGAGTGAGGAGGTAGTCTACAAAGGCAGGAATACCTGCTAGTTTTGGGAATACAACTGTTTTCTGTTGTGCCCAGTCGAGAAATGTCTCCATTGACCTAGATAGCATATTCTGATGGAGTCTTTTCTGATGTGACTGAGCATAGTTTGAATGGCCTCTGAGATGGAATGCTCTAAATCTGATGTCCATCCAAATGGTAATTTGTAAGGTAAAGAGGAAACTGGTTGGGATGTCTGATCTCACTGTTCTCCTCAGTTAGCAGATCTGGGAATGGTTGGATGCTTTTGGAGGACAAGTTGACATTTGTAGGAAGTCTAAAAACCAGAACTCTCTGGGCCAAGTGAGTGCAATGAGAATGACTTATGTTCATTCATGACAAATCTTTTGTAGAATCTGTGGTACTAATGGAACAGGAGGGAAAATATACCTCAGGTGATCTGTCCAGGATAACTGAAGGACACTGCCCTGGGAGCCCTGACCTAGAGCTGCTCTGGAGCAGGAGAGATTGAACTACTTCATCTGAGATGAACAGGTCTCAAGAATAGAGTGAAGATTTTGTTTGCGATTGAATTGTGCATCTCTCACACAATCTGCTGAGACTGTCCACCCCAGTGTTTTGTATCCCTGAAATGTATGTTGCCAAGAGGGTTGTTCCATATACACCAGGTCCGTACAAGATAGTCGTCATGTTGTCAGATACTACATGGACACGTTGGGACTGTCTTAATGTGGGAGGAATGCACTGCAAGCCAGTTGGACTGCCCAAAATTTTGAGATTAATATGTATCCTGGCCTCTCAAAGAGATGGTGTGCTTTGTGCCGTATGACTGCCCAGTAGGCTCCTCAGTCTAAGAGAGATGTCTGGGATTACGGTTGCATTGGGTGTCAGAGAAGCCGTGAAATTGGGGGAATTGTTACCTTAGTATTGTCACCTTGTCACATAGCTGAACATAATTTGTTGGGGAAGAGTCAACACAGTTTTTGTAAAGGGAAATCATGCCTCACCAGTCTCCTACAATTCTTTGAGGAGTCAACAAGCAGGTGGACAAGGGGACCCCAGTGGATTTAGTATACTTAGATTTTTGGAAAGCCTTTGATAACATCCCTCACCAAAGGCTCTTAAGCAAAGTAAACTGTCATGGGATAAAAGCGAAGGTCCTCTCATGGATTGGTAACTTGGTAAAGACTGGAAACAAAGGGTAGGAACGATGGTCAGTTTTCAAAATGGAGAGCGGTAAATAGTGATGTCCCCCAGGGTCTGTACTAGGGTTGCCAACTGTCTAATCACACAAACCCAAACACCCTTGCCCCCACCCCACTCACTCTTCCCTCCCTCACTAACTTTCACCAGGCAGGGTGTTGGGATACGGAAGGTGGTGCAGGCTCTGCTAGGGGTTGAGTGTGAGAGGGGGCTCCGGGCTGAGCCTGGGCAAAGGGTTGGGGTGCAAGCTCTGGGAGGGGGTTTGGGTTCCAGAGGGGGGAAGAGCTCTTACCCAAGATGGCATCAAGGGAGGAGCTCTAAAAATAGGTATGATGTCAGGGGATGAGCTAGAAAGCTAGAAGCTGATTGGCTGACAGGAGCAGACCTTGAGAGAGCAACCAGTATACGAGCCTGACAGCTGACAGGCTGAGACTGAGTGGGTTTTGGGGGTTTCTAGAAGAACAGGAGTAGTAAGACCCCTCAGCTACCTTGCCAGTAGCAACAGCCACTACATCTGCAGCTCAAAGAGAACACAGCTGTGGAAGCAACACTCCTTCAGAAGAACCAAATTAGATGGTACAAAGGGAATTTGAACAGAAGTATTAAGTCTGATGATCTTTTCTACCTATTATTTAAGAGCATATGGATCTGTCTGTAATTAAAGCTGGATGCCTGCCTCTTGAGTGAGATCTCCCCAACCCGTTTGCAACTGCTTGGCCAGGACTTACAGGATGTTAAATGTTTAGTTTTTAGCGTTGGAGTAAATGTTTTATTTTAGTTCATGAAAATGATGATGGTTTCTCATATGTGTATATAGAGACTGCGTATGCCACATTGTATTAAGTACAGGACTAGATTGTAACACAGACTAAAAGCCTTTATATGCATGTTACAGACACTCCCCGACTTATGGAAATCTGAGTTATGGAAATCTGCGCTTATGAAAAAACTCCGTAAGCTAAAGATAGGTTTTTGGGGTTTTTTGAATAATGGTCGGAGATGTGGCTCCAACTTACACAAATTCCAAGTTATGCAAGATATTCCAGAACAGAACACTTGCGTAAGTCTGGGACCATATGTACATAGAAACTACTGTGTTTTCTGTATGTATTAGATATCTAATGCAGTCTGTCTTATTTTGTTGTGCCACTTTAACTACACAATTCTTTAAATTTAATTCTATTGCATTTTACTGTGTTCTATGTATTCTTTCTTGCTTTATTAAATACAATGTAACCACTTTTTTTAAAAAAATAAATAATTCTTTTGTTTTTGAAAAATTACTGCTTGCGTGTCTATTTTTGAGTTGAAGGCTGTGTCCGTGTCCATGTCCTTTCAGGGGTTAGGAAGACTAACCTGCTCTGGGGAGCCCTCTGTGAGTCAGAGACAAGGTCCCTGGTAGCACCCTGGCAATTCCTTTTAGGCAGGCCACAATCTTGTTACCCTTTGGATAAATTAGACAAAGTTGTAGGTAACATAATTGGCATCTAACTTTAGGGTAACATATTTGGCATCCCTATACTGGTGGGCTTGAGGTGCTACTTTAAACCTTGAAACTGGAAAGCTTTATTTCAAGGTCAAGGAGGGTATAGCACCACATATGGGATAAAAGGACAACTGACACCAAGCAGTAATATTTTTTTTCTCTCTTCTTTCTCTCCTTTTCCTCTTTTCTGACAAATACAAATACACACAAGCATGCACACAACTTCATTGCATACACATACCTGCCTGGATATCTGGCTGCCGTGTGCAGGTCCAAAAGGCAAGGAGGACCTGTCACTCAGGTGTGACTGGGGCTATTATACCTGGAATATTTTCATTACCTGGATGGATTTATCATACACACATGCACATCTGGCAGCCTTTAAGTGTGGCTGGATTCAACATTTGTGCCTGTACACACATCTAGAAACTGGTTTAGTAGTGTTCAAGTGATCACAGCTATAGAAGGAGAGGGTGATCATAACAGTTTTGTTTTTTATTTATTTATTTTCTGCTTCTGAAGCAATCACTGGAGGATCCTAAGGGAAGAGGAACCTAATTGAAAGGGAGGCAGGTTTTGGGGTAGGGCACTAAGGAGGAGGCAGAAGGCCTCGGAAGTCAGGCTTTATCCCGTAAGCTAAGTAGGGGACCTCCATTGCTAAGACCATTACAGTGTAAATACCTTACACTCTCCTCTATGGCTCATGGCTGCTTCCTTAAAGCAGGAAATTCTAGACATTTTTACAAGTTTTGAGAACATTACAAAAGCACCAGATGCTATGTGACTCAACAGTAAGAATAAACAGAGAATACAGTACTTACCTTCAGAGAACATATTTTATTATTTAATAGACATTTTTGCTCCAATATACAAAATAAGGGACCTGTCATCCCAATTAACATTTACATAGTTGCACAGAAATCATTTCCATCATTTACAAGTGAGGATTCTTCTCACACTCCCCACTGCAATTACAATCAAGAGATAATCCTATAATGCTTTTTATATTGGTCAGTTACATTTTGTATTTCCTCTGCCTGTAATTTCTGGTATCAATTTCATCAAGAATTTACTTACATTTTTCAGCCGCACTAGAAGTGAAATTAAATGCATCATTTGGAACCACTATCTCAAAAAAAACCTATCCAAAATAAATCACCATTTTATAAAAATATGTCGCAGGAGTAAAGCAAAATATCCTGTGGCTTCCAGTAAAACAAAAATGCTTTAAATTTGTTACTGTATAAAATGTGTTTAGCAACTAAGCTTGGCTTTTAACTACATAATTTTTTTTTCAACTGTAAAATGACTGAGCAAACAACAGTTAACAAAAACTAATGTGACAATGGTTTTACAAAGTTGTACATTAATGCAAGGGACTTCAGCTTTCTGGTATGTACTATGGTCCAACTGATTCACCCCTCACTTTTCCCACTGCAACCTGGAAAAACAGATTTATGTTCTAAAATAATTTGGTATAAGCCCTTAAAAATATCCAATCCATTATATTTTTGTCACTCCCAAAATATTTGTTATGCTTTTCTTTGCAATGCTAGTAGTTTAGCCAAGCTACGTAATTTATACAAAAGAATTTTAGTCAAGCCGAGACTTCAGAAACTTTGCATGTATAAAAAGCAATCTGTTATAATAGGAAAAGAATTTTCTTTCATATATGTTAAATAGCCCAATTTACTTAGAGACCCTGTTCAAGATTTGTTCAACTGAATGAATAGGTGAAGTCTTTTCCTGAGCTAAAAATACAGGTAACTAAATATATTAGTTATAGCAGCAGACAGAAGACATTATTTTTAAAGATTTCAACAGTATCAATAAAATAACCTTAGAAAATTACAATAAAGTAAAAATCACTATCTGAACTGGTGGGATGAAAGGACATCCAAGACCTGATAGCCATAATCTGAAATATGTATTCCATCATTTTCCAGAAATTACATTCAGCCACCGTCAGACAACAAACTGATGTATGGAAAAGTATCAAATCACAACATTTTACATATTTCTTATCACATCTATTACTTAGTGGTGCTATTATTTAAATTTTAATGCTGTTTCATAAACCCAAAGTAAGGTAAACTTTAATTTCAGAAAATTCACCTCATAGGACTTGGGGAAAAAAGTCTCAAAACACTCAACTCCCTTTACATTTCTAGATTATTTTGTTTATCATCAACTTCATTTCATATTTAGAGAGTTTTTTGAAAGTCACCCAGGATGTTGAGAGTCTCAGTGGATCAATTTTCTGAGGAGGGAATGATATTGTGAAAACTGTTTCTCTTGATCCAGGTTTTTCTAACAAATTATTTAGAGTATGGACCCCTAATAAATAAAGAACAGTATGGATTAGGGTACACCACAAGCATTTCATTATGGTAAGCATTCTTACAATCATCATTCAGACACCTAAAGGAAACATTTTACAGGTTGGCTTTTTCATCAGAGTAAAAAAAGATACCTTAATTAATTAATAACTTAAAATACGAAAGACATTGAGTCAAATACCAGTTCCTCCTGAAAGAGAAAATACCCTTTCTGTTTTACCAGTTTAAAACATTTTATGCATTTTATTTAGAATCTGTCTTTCCTAAAAAGATTTAAATGGAATAAGTAAATCTAATTCAAATTAATATATAAAATTATGTTCAAGATTTGTTATACTCAAAGACAATACATAGGAGCCTAGTAGTTATAGTAATTCATAAATAAAAATAAACTATTATTAATAACCCCATCTTTCTCCATAAGGAGATTAAAAGCCATAATTTTTACTGATTGTTCCTGACAGTATAGGTATATATTACTATAACGTAAGCTTCTTCAGAGAAGCAAAACATACTGGCCTCCCTGACACTACTTGATATTTTCAGTTAATCTGTTACGGTCAAGAAGGCAACTATGTTGTCCCAAGTTTATTTCTTGTTTATATATGAAAGAACCCGGAGGGGAGGGGGAGAACAAACCTGCCCACCATAGTCTTTCATAATTGAACACAGGCAAATTACTGCACAAAGAATTTTCTGTCTTTTCAAATAAGAAATCAGTATAAAATACCAGATTTATATTGCTTCTATTGCACTGCCAGATTGTTGCAAACAGCCCTGAACCAAACCTCAATGAAGTCAATGGGAGTCTTTCCACTGATTTTAAGGGGCTCTGACTCAGGACTTTAAAAAGAGAAAGTGTGTTAACTGTTGGAAAGTTGTTCCTGCAAGAGTGGTTGGTATCTCTCTTTTCTCCTAGCAGCTGTAGTAGAATTGTGTAGTCAGCATGATACCTGAGCAAATAAAATGAATCTGATATGAAGGGTTTAATAAAAAAAAAAATCCAAACTTTGCTTTGTTGTGTGCAAACTGCGCTACTGTCCCTGGAGCTCCCTGCATTCCTTTTTTAAATCAGTGCTTCCTCCATTCCAACATAGCCAGAGAAGAAACGAGGCATAAAATCTCTCTCCACGACAGTTCCCATTCAATCCCGAGACTGATAGAAGAGAATGTAACCAGACTCAGAGTTCTTTGAAATGTCTGATGTCAACCCATAGAATTCTTCAATAGCTTGTACATCTATTTTCTACAGAAAACAAAAATACAAACACCAATTTTTAAAGGAAAAAATCTACTATGATAAATGTATATTTTATTAAATTACACTTTGTGAAACAGTGACAAAATATTTTGGTCTCATCTGTTAATTACCTTTCTCCAGATAACTTAGGTTACAGAAGGGTTATAAGGCTTTTAGGTTTGTTTTTTTTTCCAACTTCCAAATCTTCTTTCCTCCACAGCAGCCCATCTTCTGTCTAATTTAAGTAACTTGAACATCTAATACTAATAAATAGACTAACCATGAATACAAATTTATAAACATTTGATAGGTTCCCCACAAAGAAAGGTGATTTCTAATGGTAATATCAAGATCTTTTCTGATGAGGGGCCAAAACTCAGGAGAGGCTATGCACATATAGAGACTTACAATCAGCACTGAATTTATAAGTAGGACTAATCAGAATGTAATAAAATAGACCATCTTAGACAGTGATGGGGGATGAGCACTAAGAGTAGAAAAGGTCAACTGGCTCTTTAAAAAAAAATTATGAGCTACCAGGACCATAGACATTTAAATTGCACGAAGAGCCTCCAGTTTGTCATACAGAGCAGGATGCAAAGTGCTGCCAGATGCTATCACTATCATGATGATTTTTGGGAAAACAACAGAAACTGAAGCCAAATTAAAGGCAATATGCCAAAAAACTCTTGATTCAGAACAAGGCACAGATATATTTCATACAACAGAAATGTGGAAATATGCATTCTTTTCCTTAGATCAATTAGATTTAATCTAATCTTTTTCCTCCACTGCTGTGATGACTAATTAGATCATTTCCAACTTGAAGCAACACATAGAACTAATTAAGATCTAGTACCACCCAGACTTCTTTGGGAATGCAAACTCCAGTAAATTCCTGAAAAGCATTCTCGCTCAGGTTCTAGTGAGATACCTTGATGTTTGAGAGGTACCAAGGCCTGTCCTAGCATCATCCACTTTACTAGTGGGATTGTGAACCTTTAACTCTATGGTGGTATCTTAAAATCCACTGTGTATCCTGTCAGGACAACTGAGACCACCTATCATACACCTTTGACCTTTCCAACCCAAGGAAGAAGTCTTCAGTAGCCTGATTGGTTCCAGAAACTGAAAGGGAAGACTGACCTCTTGGTATCTCAGGCAAAGTGTTCTTTTTCATTATTCAGTTCTTGCACATTGTAGAGAAAAATATATACTACTAATACACCTTATAGGCTCTAAATGAACTCAAGGAAGAGACTTGGGCATCACTGTGGGCAGTTCAATTAAGACTTCTATTGAATGTAGCTATGGTTAAAGAAAAATCAATCAAGACGATAGGGTGCATAAGGAGACTAATAAAGTCATGAAACTATATAAATCAACACAATGTCCTCACCTGAAATACTATATGCAATATCAGGTATACCATCTCAAAAAAGGATATTGCAAAATTAGAGGAAATTCAGAAGGCTGACAAGAATTATTTAGGTGCACAAGAAAACTCCCATAGGAGACAAAAGACTTGGACAGTTTGTTAGAAAAAAACGGAGGCAAAATAAGAGGCGATGTGATAGAAGCATATAAAACATAAGAATGGCCACATTGGGTCAGACAAATGGTCCATCTAGCCAAATATTCTGTCTTCTGACAGTGACCAAAACCAGGTATTCTGGAGGGAATAAACAGAACAGGCACTCATGAAGTGATCCACCCCCTGCCATCCACTCCCAGCTTCTGGCAATCAGAGGCTAGGGACACCATCCCTGCCCATCCTGGCTAATAGCCATCGATGAACCTATCTCCATGAACATATCAAATTCTTTTTTGAACCTCATTATAGTTTTGGCCTTCACAACATCCCCTGGTAACAAGTCCCACAGGTTATGTGAAAAAGTACTTCCTTTTGTCTATTTAAACCTGCTGTCTAATAATTTCATTGAATGACCCCTGGTTCTTGTTATGTGAAGGAGTAAACAACACTTCCTTCTTCACTTTCTCCACACAATTCATAATTTTAGAGAACTTTATCACATTCCCTTTTTAATCACCTCTTTTCCAAACTGAAATGTCCCAGTCTTTTTAATCTCTCCTCACACAGAAGCTCATATCCTCATATCCTAAATCATTTTTGTTCTGTGAATAGAATAGAGAATAGACATTAGGAGCTTCTGTTGTCTCTGCCTCACAACACAAGAATAAGGGAATATCCAATGAAACTAAAAGGTGGCAAAGTGAAAACTGACGAAAGAAAATACTTTTTCCACCTATTTAACTAGAGTGTGGAACTCATTTACATAGGATATTATTGAGGCCAAGGATTAAGCAGGATTTAAAGAGTTTTATGGATAACAAGAATATTCACAATTACTAGAGTAAATATTAACAAAAAGATTATTGAACAGGAAATAAAACCTCATACTTCAACAATCTCCAACTATTAGGGATTAGGATTAAACCTTCCTGAGGGGCAAGTGACTCTATATTTGCCTACTATGGGATTTCTTGCACCTTTCTCTGAAGCATCCGGTGATGGTCACAGTCAAAGATAGGGTACTGGACTAGTTGGACCATGGCTCTGATCCAGTATGTCAGTTCTTGCATCTCTAAAGGGCTTGGAGTAATGCTTCTGCAAAAAGTTTCTTGCCCTTAAAGAAAGTAGTAGTAAGCATCCATTTTATGTACCTCTCTACCTGCCATGTCTTTTGCCAAAGTATCCTCCAGTGACATTAATGACTAGAAGAGAGAACCAGGATGACCTTATCCAAAAAGGAATTGTAAAGGAAGTAGGAAAACAAGCAAAAATTCACACAGGCCTTTATCATCTGCCTGGAACACACTGATACTTCGGAAGCTGAGGGTTTGAAAACAAATGCCCAAGTACTTAGAGTACAAGGCTATGGCAGTCATCTGATGACATGCACGTGGTTTTCAAGTCCTTGTTGCATCTCAAGTTGGACTTCAGTTTCCTGTCATACAACCATTTCTGGGACATTATGCTAACCATTAGAAGAGCTTACTTCTTCATTGACAAGAAGAATGCTGTCAATGTGCTTCCGAACAGAATCAATGCATTGCACTGGAGATTGCATCACTTTTGAGAGTGCAATGTCAGAATCTGGCTTCTTCCGTGATTCAATTCCCTTTGTTTTCCTTATGGAAAAGGAAACAGAAGGATTCACTTACAACTTAACATGTCTTCCTAGGAGACTTCTGATTCTCAGAATCACTCCACAGTAAATCCAAGACTGAACACTCCACTTACAGACTATATTAAAATCTTGTGGCAAAAAAATTATGCTCTGGTGCAGGAGTTTCTCTTTCTTTCTGTGAAGTAGAGAGAGTCCTTTGATGACATAACAGTATAGAGACAGATGGTCCCAAAAGCTTCACAAGCTGTTTCCACACAGGGCTTGGGAAAGGGGAGAGCAGAATCCTTCAAAGAACCCTCTCCCAAAAGCCTCCAATGAAGAAAGCTGTATGATCTCTATCATAAGTCAAGGTAGGGATTAGAGAAGACAGTGGGGAATCTTAGTCTCTTTAAAGAAAACTTGGACAAGCAGGCCCTACTACTACCTGGCACTAGCAACCAGGGTAATGGAGTTTAGATCAAGGGGTGATGGGAGAGAAGGAAAACAAACAACAGAAGGATTGGCTGTCCCACCTGGCCTTGTCAAAAGTTTATTTAAGCAGACTCACCACAGAGGGATATATGACCATATTTTCCAATGTTATGTGACCTCCATTTTGGCCCTGTCTGGCATCTCTCATATGGAAGAGTGGTTTTGTTTTAGAGAGCTTTCCCTCCCTGACAGGAAATAGATGGCAAAAGCAGAAAAAGAGATCTGCTATTAATCATCATGCTTGATTCAGGGTTGCAGAATCTCAGGTACTTCTCTGAAAGACTCTAATCTACCCGTGAGGTTGAGAGATATTGCAGAGAAGACTGTCATGGAAGATAGGCATGAAAACTTAGGCCAGGTCTACACTACCCGCCAGATCAGCAGGAAGAGATTGATCTTTCGGGGATCAATTTATTGCATCTAGTCTAGACTTGATAAATCAATCCCCGAGCGCTCTCCCGTCAACTCCAGAGCTCCACCGTGGTGAGAGGTGCAGGCAGAGTCGATGGGGGAGCAGCAGCAGTTGACTCAGTGCCATGAAAATGCCGAGGTAAGTTGACCTGAATGCATAGCTGAAGTTGCGTATGATAGGTCGATCCCCTCCCCTAGTGTAGACCAGGGCTTAGCAACTCCTTTGGCCAGAGGTACCTTTATCTAAGCTATGACTATTAGCAGTCTCCCTAGCACAGATTCTTCTTTTGGTAAAAAGCAATTCCTCTGGAAAATGATCCAAAAATATATACATTTTGAACAAACAGCTCTACTTTCTCCACCTCCAATAAATATCTAAACACGACTACACTCAAAAGATCAAGGATTGAATCTCTCTAGTTTAGGAGAGAAAGGAAATGTATCTGAAAATATTTATTATCTTCAAAGTATCAGCACACCATTCGTTTTAATCTTTAAGTGATCATAAATGGTGTTGGGATGGGGGAGACTTTTGTTTAGAAGGAGTAAACATACCAGGGTTACAGCAACACTTACCTCTACAATATCATCATCAAAGAGCAACCAAAAATCATGACTCTTCACTATTGCAATATAATGTCCTCGATTAGGGCCACTGTATTAAAAAAAAACCCACAAAAACCATTATGCATGTCTATTTTATTAAAGAGCTGCTTTTTTCCACAAGAAAAAACATTTAGTGAAAATTAAGCTGATCATTTGTATTTCTATTTGTATATTCATTCCCCTTTATGTTACCAAGGAGATTTACATGAAAACAAGACACTAGTCATCACAACGCCAAATATTATACTAAACAGAGGATTAAATGAAGAATAAGTAGGACAAGCAGTGACAACATAAATGAGAGACTGTTTCATGCTAAGGCTTTATTGATGGAACTAGGGACAAAAAAAATATAGAACATTTTTTATTTTAAAAAAGGGGAGGGCGGGTTTGAATAGAAAAAAAAAAAATCAAACTTTCCACACCAGATTGAATTCTGAGCAAGACCAATACCAAGAAATTTCATACCAAAAATGTAACTTTGAAGAATATTCTAAACCCATGACAATAGTGGGACTTGGAAGAGTCATTCCATCAGTATTCTTGATCTGTCTCATATATATAATACTGTCTCAAATTTTATGAGAGGCAACAGAAGGCCATGGACTTGACCAGCCAGGATGGACAGAGGCTCATCTCAAAATTTGTAACCTGAAGCATCCTAGCACAGCCAGTACCTCAATGAGGCACACTGAAACTCAAGCAAAGATGATTGTGTGCCTGTTCTCATAAGAAATTGCTTTGAAAGCAGATAGAGTTGGTTACGATGAGTATTTTATCCACAAAGCAATATGAAAACTCACAGAAACAACTTGACTATACAATAAAATGCAGGGCACCTACAACAATTCCACTGTGCAATACTTTGTAGATTAAGGCAGAGAGAAAAAATTCTTTACCTCCTGAGCAGACACAGCAGAAAATGTTAAAAAATATCTTGCATCTCAATTGGTAAGGCTTGGAACTGAATTTGAACTATGAATACTCTAACAGTCTCCTTTCTTATTTGTCTATTGCAAATCATCTGTAAATCACACTGACTCACGAGATGAAAGCTCTGGGAAAGAGGACATCTAGAGGTCACTGAGTTGATGTGTGTAGACAAAAAGGTCCACCCAGGATTTTGTTATCAGCGAAACAGCACACTCCCTCAGAGCCAGCTGGAAACTGGCAGGTCCCATTAACCACTTAAGCAGATGAATAAAGCAGCTGCAGCATTGCCTTTACTGAATAATGGCACCCCAACCTCCAACCACAGGAGGCAATCTTATGGTAGGTGTGTGATCAGTGTTCCATTTGGGGCTCCAATGCTTGAAAAGTAAAATCAGAACACAAGTGCACAAAATTTAAGAATAGAATATACTCTTAAATGTCCATCAACTCACATAATCTTCTAAAGCTTTCAAGATCAAGATCTTCCATGATCTTGAAAGCTTTAGAAGCAGGGAGACGAGACCAAATCAGCCTATTTAAAAAACTGTACAAAACTGTTCCAGGAAAAATTGAGTTAAAATCTGAACGCATCTTTTGTCAAAGAACTTACTTAACAAAGGCAAATACATGCAGTAATGTTTCCTCTGTGCTACATACTTTCTTAAAACACTTTAGAGATTACTTATATTAAGTGATATTGGATTTCTGTCACAATGTTAACTTCATACAAGAACCCCAATGTGACAAACTTCTTATTACCTCCCACAATGAACTACAACAGCAACAAGGTCATACATTCTGTCAGGATTGGTGGCATCTCCCGAAGTGTTAAAAAGTCTAAGCTCTAAAGGAAACACTACTCTGTAAGAGAGTTTTGTATATCGATGTAGCTGATCCATGTATTTAAATCTCTTCAGATGGAGAGCTAGAATCATAGGCAGTTTTTTTACTTTCATCCTGAAACAACAAAAAGAAAATAATCATCTCTCAGATTCCAAGATTTCAAAATTTTAGGCTGACACTGTCAGAAATGAAAAAAAAAAAGTGTCTTTTGAATACTATTAAAATACACTCAAGTATTAAAGATGCTCAGCTTGTTAGTTTCCTGATTTTTCTCTATTAAAACCACATGATCAGTCATATTTTCTTCAGCATGTCTTAATGCTGCAATACCTAAACAATAAAACAAATTATGGACTACTGCAGTAAGTTAAACATGGAGATTAACCCTAAAACGAGAACTGCAAATGTGTGTTTTGAAAAACAAGTTAAATAAAAGGTTATGTGGGTAGAGGGAGTCAAGCTGGCTGTGTGTGTGAGGGGGTAGGGAGGTGGGCTGTATGTGTGGGTGAGAGAGAGAGACACACACACACACACACACACACACACACAAATGTCAACATGCCACTATTTAACCCAAACAAGCCAACACTGTACTCCAGAGAGTGTGCTGATAGCACGATCTCGCTGTTACTTCGGAGGACAAAAACTAAGGAAGCAGTAGATGGAAAATACAATCCTAGGTTCACCAATGTGTTCAATATCCCCTTACCCTGTTTGAGCCATTCAAGCCAGAATCTTGAATAATCTGCAGTGACTACAGAACTTTATCAGCTGACCACAGAAAGCCTGGTGGTGAGCTAATACTTAAGCAGGCGTATTAGCTCACCTCATCTTACTCACTTAACTTACCTCGTCCTCGTCCTCTCCCTCTCCCCAAACATCCATTTGTCAATCTCATCTATCAACTGCATCTTGTCATAACTTATGCTATAAACTCTTTAAGGCAGAAATTGTCTGTTTATTGCTTATTAGTAGGACTCCATGTCTGTCATGGAGGTTGCAGAAGTCATGGAGTCCGTCACTTTCTGTGACTCCCGTGACTTCTGCAACAGCCAGTGTAGCTGACCCCGGGACCCCCCAAGCAGCCTGCCCCAGGGCCAGCTGCTCAGATGGCCCCAGGGACAGCCACACCGGCCACTGCTGGAGCAGCTCTGCAACCAGCTGCACGCCCCAGGTCCATCTGCATTGGCTGCTGCTCAGGCAGCTGACCCTGGGGACTACCTGAACAGCAGCTGGTGCAGATGGCTCCAGGGACCACTTGAGCAGCAGTCCTGGGGGTGGCCGGAGCAGTGACAGGTCCTCACCTCACCCCACACCCAAGCAGTAGCTCCCTGTCCCGGGGTCCCCCAGCTAAGATTTAGTCAGGGGTATTTATAGTATAAGTAATGGATAGGTCACTGGCCCTTAATTTTTGTTTATTGCCAGTGACCTGTCCATGATTTTTACTACAAATATCCATGACTAAATCATAGCCTTACTTATTAGTAGAGCACCAGCACAATGAGTCACGACCCTCGATTGGTGCCTCTTGACATTACTGCAATACAGATAAATCAATGCTGTGAATAGAAATAAAAAACAAAAGCTACCCAGGACTACAAAAAGACAAAAGACAGCTTTGTGCACCACAACACTGGCTTTCAACCTTTCCAGGCTACTGTATCCCTTTCAGCCATCTGATTTGTATTGTGTACCCCCAGGTTTCACCTCAATTAAAAACTGCTTGCTTACAAAAATCAGACAAAAATACAGAAGTGACACAGCACACCACTGCTGAATAATTGCTTACTTTCTCATTTTTACCATCAAATTATAAAATAAATCAATTGGAATATAAATATTGTACTTGTATTTCAGTGTATAGTACATAGAGCAGTATAAACAAGTCATTGTATGAAATTTTAGTTTGTACTGACTTTGCTAGTGCTTTTTATGTAGCCTTTTGTAAAACTAAACATATCTAGATGAGTTTATGTACCCGCTGGAAGACCTGTGTATACCCCAGGGGTACATGTACCCGTGGTTGAGAACCAATGTACCACAATACTAAATTCCTGCTGTGCTAGCACTTAAAAAATAAATAAATTAAAAGTATCGGAGAAACACCTAATGCTTTCTGCAACCCTATTCAGTGAACATTTTGAATTTGGAAAAAAATAAAAGGAAAAAATCCAAATGATCTCTAAATCTCTGATGTACATCAAAATGAAGCTAACTGAAAAAAAAAAAAAAAAGCAAGCATGAATAGCTTAGGAAAAAATACTCCAAAAGATCTACTTCAGCGGTTGGCAACGTCAGCATGCGGGACCACAGGGTAAGTACCCTTAGTGAGCCCCACTGCTTAATTTACCCGCCGACTTGCCGCGCACCACTTCCCGCGGCCCCCATTGGACCAGGATGGCGAACCAGAGCCAGTGGGAGCTGATATACATCACGGTAAGTAGCATCTCCAAACTCCCATCATCAATGGTATCCTCTCCCAAGTGGAGCATTCTACAGCAGCACCGCTGCCACAACAACATACCACTACGTAAAAGTGCAAGTAATTATGCAAACCACTACATAAAAGTATGACAAAAATATTCGGGTCACCTTCTCTTGTAAAAAGACATGAAGGGTCTCAGTTCTCTCTAAAATTCAGTTGATTAGAGAATTCAAAAGTAGCACATGGATCAAAAATGAACTGTATAATTTCAAACAACCTCAAAAGTTAAGCTAGGGCAAAGATATGGAGAGTGCTGACTGTTGACCCTGACTTGATCTTGGAGGGTTTATAGTCTTTGGGCTTTGATTCCTTTGGTAAACATGTTTAATTGAAGTTATGAAGCTTTAACAGCAAGTAGAAGAGCACACACAATTGGGTTATTAGGCTAAACTTTGGTAGGCCCAAGAAATAACCCAGGTCATAAAATCTGCACTCATTCTGAAAAGATACAGAGGACAGCACACAGCAGTTTTGCAAGAATGGAGTTTGCAAGGAGACTTTAGCAATCTGGTTGCTATGCAATAACTATGCAGTTACACTGTATTTAGGTATAGGAATGCTTAAGAAATGGGTGATGCAGTTAATTAATATTAATAATTAGAGGCTTGGCCAGGAACACCCAAAAGGCCATGTTAGCACCTTTGAGACTAACCAGTTTATTTCAGCATAAGCTTTCGTGGGCTATAGCCCACTTCATCGTATGCATAGAATGGAACAGAAGTAAGATGTATTTATATACATAAATATACATAAATACATGTATATATATATAAATACATCTTACTTCTGTTCCATTCTATGCATACGATGAAGTGGGCTATAGCCCACGAAAGCTTATGCTGAAATAAACAGGTTAGTCTCAAAGGCGCTACAAGTCTCCCTCGTCTTATTTATGGATACAGACTAACACGACTGTTAATCTTAAACCTGCCACGATGCAAGGCAGAGCTTACACAGTTCTGTACTATTTTTATGAGCATTGCAAGCAAAGGACATACAATCCTGAAGTAATTGCAGAGCCACAAAAAGAACCAAAACACTGGGGATCATGATTTCTTGTTTGCTTTGGGACATAACGAGAACCAATTCATGGTTGTTGGTGGCATTCACAGATAAGGTGCTAGTGGTGGAATGCTGCTTCCGGGCCTCAGAAATGGGTACTGACTGAAGGAATTACATCATAATGCAGGCTTGGGATGATGTGCAGAACTTTCAGATGCACAAAGGCACATTCCTGGATCTGTGCATCAAGCTCACCCTAGCCTTCCAGCACACGGACACCAAAATGAGAGCTGCACTAACAGCGGCAAAGCAAGTGTTGATCGCATTGTGGAAACTTGCGACGCCAGATTGCTACCAGTCAGTTGGAAATCAATGTGGAGTCATCATGCAAGCGTACAGGGCCATTAACAGTCTCCTGCTATGCAAGACTGTGACTCTCGGCAATGTGCAGAACATAGTGGATAGATTTGCAACAAAGGGGTTCCCCAATGGGGTCCCAAACTGCAGTAGAGTGATAGTACATATATCCCTATTTTGGCACCAGACCACCTTGCTACAGAGTACATCAACAGAAAGGGCTTCTTTTCTGTGGTTTTGCAAGCACTGGTGAATCACCGGGGGCACTTCACCGACATCAGTGTTGTCTGGTCAGAAAAGGTTCATGACACCTGTGTCTAAGAACACAGGACTTTTCAGAAAGATACAAGCAGAAACTTCTATCCCGACAAGCAGATTGCCATTGGGAATGTTAAAATGTCAATAGTGATCCCACATGCAGTCTAGTTTTAGCCATGTCAGTCCCAAGATATTAGAGAGAGAAGGTGAGTGAGGTAATATCTTTATTGGGCCAACTTCTATTGGTGAGAGAGAGACAAGCTTTTGACAGTGATCCTGGGCAACCCAGCCTACCTGTTGCTCCCTTGGCTCATGAAGTTGTACACTGGCCATATCGACAGCACCAAGGAGAGATTCAACTACCAGCTTAGCAGGTGCAGAATGACAGTTGAATGTGCTTTTGATAGACTGAAGGGACGTTGCCATTGTTTACTCACAAAATTGGACCTCAGTGAGAAAAATATCCCAATGGTTATTGTTTCCTGCTGTATCCTGCATAATATCTGTGAAGCAAAGGGAGAAAAATTTCCACTGGGGTGGAGGTGGGCAGCGGTCTCCTGAGTTTGAACTGCCAGACAGAAGGGCTATTAAAAGAACTGAACGTGGAGCCAGATGTGAGGGATCACAGGCTTCAAACCTTGGCCAACAGGTCCTTAGGCAGCACCACGGTGACAATCAACAACCAGAAGCTCACATGGTTAACCAGAAGAGGGTCAAGCAAAGGATTAGCTTGCAGAAGGTCCTGCCCCCAAAGCTCCCAACTGGGGGAAAACATCCAGTCCTCTGTCTGGTTGATGGGTTTTACATAAACAAAGAAATAACAACAGAAGGTTGTCTAAGCAACTAGCTGACTGGCCACTACTGTGGACCTCTCTTCCCTACTTGACTCCTGAGTCCTGCATTCCTGCTTGTTCCTGGTTTCTGTCCTCCTATCCCAGACTCCTGTCTACTTCCTGTTCCTGGTGTCCTGCCCTACATGCCAGGTCCATCCTCCCCCACCTAACCTCTGACTCTGTCTCCAGCTCTGACTTCTGGCTTGCCACCTGACCCCATCTCTGACTCTGACCTTTGGTTTGGTACCCGACACTGTGTTTGGTTTTAACCCTTGGCTTCAGCCACTATGTCTGACTGCCCATACCCTGTTCATTGCACTATACTGCTTAAGGAACTTTTGAAAAATCACTGTAATAGTGAACCACAGTAATGCATTTTGTTGTTCTGTGCTCTACCTAGACCTGCTGTTTTGTGGCCTATTAAGAACTGTGAGGTGCTTGATGTACATGTAGGAATACAACACTGTCAATGCACCTATTAATTTTGTTTGAGTGAGACTCTGAGTTGTGTCACACTGTGCAGTAACAGATAATTGGTTGCTTTCAGAAATACTAGCCTTCGCCAGCATATGTGAATGAATACAGATGAGTTATGTTTCACATAATGAAATTTCATTTCATAAAAAAATTCAGTGCAAAAGAAACTAATAAAAACCATTCTGAGCATCTTTCCCAGGCCCGATGAAGAAGTCTGTGGTGCTCAAAAGCTTGTCTCTTTCCCCAACATAAGTTGCTCCAATAAACATTACCTCACCTGCAGAGGGCTGGATGTCTCCCTAATAAAATACAAATCATTTTATGGAAGAATATTCTTAAAGGTGAAAGAAAAATATTACAATGTTCGGCAAAGGGCAAGAAATTTTTCTAACCAGAAAAAATTTCAGTCTCCTGCTTTTTAGGAGGATTATGTCAAGTAGTATTTTAATATACTAACTTTTAAGTTTATAAGAAAAAAGTAAAAATGATTATATTATTACAAGATTAATTCTGACTGGATCAAAGAAAAATACAGGTTTGTCAACTATTGCTATGAATCTCTTATGATAGATATTAAGAACTATACTGTTAATCTGAATTATTCTATATATGCTACCTCTACTAAGTAATGCCATTAATGTTTTTGATCTATCTTTTCTCAACTTGTGTGTATTTTTCCTAGATATTATATTAAGTTTAAAAAGTCATGCAAAATGTATAATTCTCACTGTTTCACATACAGTTTGATTTTGTCATAATTTTTCACCGATTGTTTCCAGTTTGTTTTGTTCCTAAAAGACAAACTGTATTCTTTCCTTGAAATAAATTGGAGGAATGGGGGAACTTTAGAAAAAATCATTAACAAGTTCCAAAAATGGAAATACGTATTTTCTAAGTATACTATACCTTTTATGTGCTTCCTGTTTACTGCGACATTCTTCACAGTAATATTTGTATTCACTGCACAGAGTTTCTGTATTGCTGAAACCCCTGAATATAACAGAAAGAAAAATGAAAGATGTAGAAACTACTCCTTGATTTTGAAATTATACTGGTATTTAAACAAAATAAAAATCACACTGTTTTACATCATACATTTCAATGGCTCATCTTAAATAAATAGGGACAATAAGCATGTAAAAAACAAACATGTGGACTACCAAATTAACCTGAGTTATTTTGCTTTACTTCTTCCATTTTCATCTTCATCAATTTATTATTAGGGTATGGTTACACTTACAAAATTATAGCGCTATTGCTTATAGCGCTCGCCTTATACAGCAATAATAATAGCGCTATTGTATGTCCACACTGAGCTGCTCCAGCGCTATAGCATGGCCACATTTGCGGCAGTTAATACGGCATTAAGAGCAGCGCATTAGGGCATGTATCCCACAGTACACCTCTTCCTGATCTGGCGCAATGGCTTGTGGTAGGGGGGGCGTCACTTGCGGGGCATTCTATATCCTGTTTGAACTACCCATGATGCTTTTTGGCATATCCCAGCAATCCCTGTGTTTCCTTCCACCTCCGGCGCCATCTTTCAAGGGTTTCAGCAAGGCACGCTCCGTCTTCCATTGTCGAGTGCTGCAATGAATCCAGAACTGCTGAGGGACATGCTGACGACTGTCGCCAGCACATCTCTGTGTGCAGTGGAGTTATTCCTTGACATGCAGGATGACAGTGATGATTCTGAAGACGAGATCGAAGCGGTGAATGCATTCGACACAAAGCTTCTTGACATGCTCACGGCTGTTGAACGCCGCTTCTGGGCACGGGAAACGAGCACAGAGTGGTGGGATTGCATCGTCATGCAAGTCTGGGACAACGAGCAGTGGCTGCAAAACTTTCGAATGAGAAAAGCCACTTTCATGGGACTGTGTGCTGAACTCGCCCCTGCCCTGCGGCGCAAGGACACCAGACTGAGAGCTGCCCTCCCGGTGGAGAAGCGGGTGGCTATCGCGATCTGGAAGCTGGCTACCCCAGACAGCTACCGATCGGTGGCCAACCAGTTTGGGGTTGGAAAGTGGACCGTTGGAGTTGTGCTGATGCAAGTGTGCAGGGCCATTAATCGCATCCTGCTACGAAAAATCGTGACTCTGGATAACGTGCATGACATCGTGGCTGGCTTTGAAGAAATGGGTTTCCCTAACTGTGGTGGGGCGATAGATGGGACCCATATACCCATTCTGGCGCCCGCCCACCTAGCTGAGGAGTACGTTAACCGAAAGGGGTACTTTTCCATGGTTCTCCAGGCGCTTGTGGATCACCGTGGGCGTTTTACTGACATTAACGCTGGCTGGTCTGGAAAGGTGCATGACGCACGCATCTTCCGCAACACCGGCCTGTTCATGAAGCTGCAAGCCGGGACTTTTTTCCCAGACCAGAGGATCCCCGTGGGGGAAGTGGAAATGCCCATAGTGATTCTTGGTGACCCTGCTTACCCTTTAATGCCCTGGCTCATGAAACCGTACACAGGGAGCCTGGACAGCAGTCAGGAAAGGTTCAACTACAGGCTTAGCCGTTGTCGAATGACTGTGGAGTGTGCTTTTGGGCGTCTCAAGGCGCGCTGGCGTTGTCTTTATGGGAGGCTAGATTTGGCCAAGGGTAGTATCTCCGCCGTTATTTCCGCATGCTGTGCCCTACATAATCTTTGTGAGCGGAAGGGCGAAGGCTTCACTCAGGCATGGTCCTCTGAGGTTCAACGCCTGGAGGCCACATATGCCCAGCCAGAGAGCAGGGTTCATGGAGGGGACCAGCGCGAGGCTGTTAGGATCAGGGAAGCCTTGAGGGAGCATTTTGAGGCTGAAAGCCAGTTCTAAAGTGAGGTGCAGATGGAGGGAGGGAGGGAGGGAGGGAGCATTCTTTTAACAGGAACAGGCATTTGCTTTCCTGTAGCCTGTAATAATGTATGTACACTTAATAAAGAAACCAATTTATTAAGAAGACAATTCATGTATTGAACAGGTACTTCGGTTGCTGAAAGAAAATATTGTGATGCATGTGAGGGGGAAGGCAGGGGAGGTGCAATGGGGGTGTCGTGGGGTCAGTCAGAGATCGGAGTATGTCCGGGTCTCTGAGTCTCCAGTGCCCTCACAGTGGCCATGTCCCCCGAACCCCATTTGCGGTGGCCAGTAAGGCATGTTATTAGGGGTAGACTGCAGTGGATAATGGTCTGGGGTCTGGGGGTTGTTCGGTGAAGACAGAGGGGTTGGAGGCAGCTGTGGATGGTGACAACCATTTGGCTGATGATAGTGGCCTGGAGGGTACAGAGGCAAAGATGGGGAAGGGAGTTGGGGCAAACGATAATTGGGGTGGTGGGTGCGGAGCTTCTCCTCCTGAAGGGTGACAAGCCGCTGCATAGTCTGCAATTGAAGCTGCAGTAATGAGAGCAGCTTGTCGGTGCTTTTCCGGTGGTGAATCGCGTTCTCCTTCCGCGCCTTCTCCCTCAACTTGCTCTCATTCTCCCTCCACCTCTGTGCAACTCGATTCTCCGTTACAGCCTGTTGCATTACTTGCTGTACAAGATCCTCTTTGCTCCTTCGTGGCCGCTTCCTCAGTCGCCTGAGCCTCTCAGCTGTTGATAAGAGCGATGGCGAAGGGGTGAAGGACGACCCTTCTAAAATAAAAAGATACATTTCACAGTGGTTCCCTTGTAAAGAGCAGACATGCCTATCATTCCCCCGCATTCCCCGTTTGCCTGTCCCGCAGACAGCACAGATACAGCAACGGAGCCCCTGCCATGGTGAGTGGACTCCAGAGGCAAGGGAAATGATTTTTTCCCTGCCCTGAGAAGCTGTGGCGGGGGAGGGGGTGGGGAGTGCCGGTACGTTGCAGGAGCCACAGTGTGAGCAGCAGGCAGGGGGAAGGATTTCTTCCCTGCCCTGAAAAGCTGTGGCGGGGGTGGGGGTGTGTGTGGAGTGCCGGGAAGTGGCAGGAGCCCTACTCTGAACACTGTTCCAACATTCTCCGTAGGTGTTTGTCCTGGAAGATATCTCGTTGCTTCGAGTCACTGAGGAGCAAAGGGAAGGGATTTTATTAAGATGCGGCTTCCGCCCAGGGCCATATGCAGCGTGCCTATGTGCAGCAATGCTCCCCCCGCCCATTGTAGCGCAGTGGCAGGGACTAGTGACCGTGACCGGGACGGGGACCACGCTGGCTCTCCCGGGAAACCTGCGCAGGCGCATTGCAAGTGCTCTTATTGAGACCTTTGAAGAGATTACTGATGATGACTACCGCGAGGTGATAGACTACATCAATGCACTATTCCACATGTAGGCAAGCATGCAAGCATCCCCTTCCACCCCAAGCTGCCTGCCTTCCCCATAGAAAAGCAGCTTTACCGCCGCAATGCACTGCTGAGCTGGCCCCTGCAACCGCCGGACGCTGTGGCTGGCCGCCCTCCTCCTGGCTTTAGAGGAGAGCTCCTGGCTGCATGCCCCCCTGCCCTCCTCCTGGCTTGAACAGAGCACCAGGTGGAATGCCCCCCTCATCCCTTTCCACCCCAAGCTGCCAGCCTTCCCCCTAGAAAAGCAGCTTTACCTCCGCAATCCGCTGCTGAGCTGGCCCCTGCAACCGCCGGACGCTGTGGCTGGCTGCCCTCCTGGGTTGAGAAGAGCCCCTGGCTGCATGCATCCAGGGACTCCTCCGTGCCCTGGATCGCTGCTGCCTCGTCCTCATCCTCCTCCTCTTCTTCATCCTCCTGCTCTTCGTCCTCCTCCTCACCCCCTCCTTCACTGGTGGGCTGGGAAGTGTCCGTGGTGGTCGATGGAGTGACCGTGGGATCACCACCAAGTATCGCGTGCAGCTCCTTATAAAATCTGCAAGTCACCGGGGCTGCCCCTGAGCGGCCGTTTGCCTCGCGGGCTTTGCGATACGCATTCCTAAGCTCCTTTACCTTAACACGGCACTGCAGAGTGTCCCGCTCATGGCCTCTTTCTGCCAAGGCCCGTGATATCTGCCCATAGGTGTCAAAATTCCTGCGGCTAGACCGCAGCTGAGACTGAACAGCCTCTTCCCCCCAGCAGCTGATGAGGTCCAGCACCTCACTATTGCTCCATGCTGGGGATCGCCTATTGCGAGGAGGCATGGCACGTGGAGTCATGATGATCAATCAGAATGATCACCTGCAACGATTCCCTGAGACCATGCCACGCAATCAATCAGATCAATGAGAATGATCACTTGCAAGGATTCCCTGAGAGCACGCCACGCTTGGCTGGAGCAAACAGGAAGGGGATTTTCAAATTTCCCTGGAACTTTAAAGGGCGGGTCTGACGTGTGGTCACCTGAGGACAGGACAAAAGAGTTTGCAAGTGATGACCAGAGTGGCTCGAACGGGAATTATGGGACAGGCTGGAGGCCAATTAATACGCAGTGGGTGTCCACATTCTTCCTGTAGCGCTACAGCAGGTGTGCTACAGCCCTTATTCCCCATGAGGAGGTGGATTAATAATAGCGCTATAACTCCGCGGTTATAGCGCTATTAGTGCCTTGCCAGTGTGGACGGAGAGTAGGTTATAGCGCTCGTAGGGGCTTTATAGCGCTATAAAGTGCCAGTGTAACCATGGCCTAAGTCAACATGGTGAAAGATGAAAGACTCAAATGTATAAGCATTTGTTTGTGCATGTACCTTAAGCAGTGAGTAATTGATGTATTTTGCTCTACATCAACTGAAAGGTCTAAAAAATCTTCATCTTTGCTGCTTATCTGCAGGAAAAAAAAGACAGATTATTAAAATAAATCTGCAGTAAACTATAACCAAAATCGACTGTGGTGATAAACCTCACCATTACTGACAATTTCCACTGCTAGATACGAGATCTTATCCTTGAACGAGAAGAAACGATTCACCTCAATCTTTCTGATTTAAGTACATACTTAAGTCCTTTTGAAATCTAAGGTGTGATAGACTTTTCTCTTCCTGATTTAGGATCAGGACAGAAGGTCTGAAAGTGGTATCCTGGTTAGGGGAAAGGAAGACAGTGATTTTGGCAAAAACTAAGATGAGTGTTGAAGATCATCTTGTCACTAAGGAAGAGCAAATACGGAGGACTAAGCTGAAGTACAAGAATTCTAATTTTCATGGCCAACCTGATTGCTATCCAGGACTAATGGCAGAAGGCAGAACCATAAATTGACCAAATGGAAAATCTTGAAGGGAGGTTTGCACAACCCTAAGCCCTGGTCTACAGTACGCGGTTAGGTTGAATTTAGACACTGTAGGTCAATTTATAAGCAATGCAGCCACACAACCAACCCCATTCCATAAACATAAAGGGCTCTTAAAATCAACTGCTGTACTTCTCCCTGACGAGGGGAGTAGTACTAAAATCGACCTTCTTGGGTCAAATCTGGGGTAGTGCAGATGCAGTGTTGTGCAATTTAACGATACTGGCCGCCGGGATCTATCCCAGAGTGCTCCAATGTGACTGCTCTGGACAGCACTTTCAACTCCAATGCACTAGCCAGGTACACAGGAAAAGCCCCGGGAACTTTTGAATTTCATCTCCTGTTTGGTCAGCGTGGCAAGCTCAGCAGCACTGGTAACCATGCAGTCCCAGAATCGCAAATGAGCTCCAGCATGGGGTGAATGGGAGACACTGGATCTGATCGCTGCATGGGGAGAAGAATCTGTGCAGGCAGAATTCCAATCTAAAAGAAGAAATGCCAAAATCGCATGGTGGAAAGAGGCTACACCAGGGATACACTGCAGTGCCGCATGAAAGTTACGGAGTTCAGACAAGCCTACCACAACTCAAAGGAGGCAAATGGTCTGTCTCAGCTCCCTGTCCTTGCGAGACCTGGGCCTGAGTTGCTGGTAGAGACCACACTTTTGTTGAATGTGGCTTTCTCCAAGGCAGTGTATACTCTGAGTGTGCTTGGAAAGAGGCTCTCTCTGTTCCACACAGGAAAGGCACTTCATGAAGTCTGGTGAACTGGGCATATCCTGTTGGGGGAAGAGTCCCCAAAGAAAAAGAGTTGGGAATTTTTTTTTCAGGGAGAAAAGATAAGATAAAAAGGAAAGAGCTACAACTAAGCAGTAGGAGACCAACCACAGAAATGCAAAACAAAAGGTCATAGTGCACTGTGAATAGCTCAGTCTTCAGCCAGGGACCGTTGAGAAGGAACTGAGAGCAGTTACACTGTGTGCTGACTAGCCTCTTGGTGGGACACAAGGAGAGCGAGCACATGTGTGGGCCTAACAGATACTGCTACCAAAGTTCTCCAGCAGGGACGCACAATATCTATAATGGAGCACCCATAGGGACACTATTCAAAGAAGAATATTTTTATCCTCACAACACCTTGGTGACACAGGAAAATATCTGTATCCATATTTAAGAGATGGGAAATTGAGAAATGGAAACACTAAGTGACTTGCCCAATGTCATGCAGAAAGTCTGTGATGCAGCAGGGAACTTAATTTCGTTCTCCCCAATCCCAGCCTAGAACACTAATAACTGGAGCAAACTTCTTCTCATTCTGCCCTCAACACCATAGTATCCAAGTACATTAAAAACATTAATGAATTTATCCTTATAGTTCTCCTTCTGGGGAAGGGAAGTATTATCCCCACTTTACAGAAGTGGAACCAAGGCACAGAAGAGATAAAAGACTTGCCAAAGGTCACAAAGGGAATCTGTGGAAGGTCCAGGAATTGAAACCTAAACTCTGGAACATTAGCCTAATGCCTTACTCACAAGACCATTCTTCTTCCTTTTCCTGAAATTCTTCCCACATCTTTTAACTATTTCAAATATTAATCAGAAAACTTTAAACAATCTTCACTCAACCATATTCACTGAATTGAGACTATTAGCTGGTTTGCCATCACCCTTCCCTTATATTGAGGGAAATTCTGTATGATTCAAGAGTCAGTTAATAATACTTTTTTTTTCCCCCGATAGCAGCAAATTCATAACATTAGCACATACTACCAACATCACCATCTTCCGAGCCAAAATCCTGATAAAATCTCTATTGAAGGAAATATACAGATAATGGTTCTGTTACAGTATACATGGTCCCAGAAAACTAATCTTTGCTTAAAAGCAGCCATTCCACTTCCTCACAATCAGCTTCCATTTGTACCACAGAAAAGCCAATAAACAACTCAACATCTTCCTGAATGGACACACTCTGGCTCACGACCAAATGTGTGTTTAGGACAGCGGTTTTCAAACTGTGGGTTGAGACTAGTAGATACTCAGCTGAATGAAGCCATGCACATAACAAGTACCAAATAGGGCTGTCGATGAATCACAGTTAACTCATGCAATTAACTAAAAAAAATTAAATCACGATTAATTGCAGCTTTAATGACACTTAAATAGAATACCAATTGAAATTTATTAAATATTTTGGATGTTTTGCTACATTTGCAAATATATTGTATTCTGTGTTGTAATTGAAATCAAAGTGTATATTATTTTTATTATAAATATTTGCACTGTAAAAATGATAAACCTCATATAAGTACTGTAGGTCAATCTCTTTGTCATGAAAGTGCAACTTACAAATGTAAATTTTTTTTGTTACATAACTACATTCAAAAACAAAACAGTGTAAAACTTCAGCGCCTACAAGTGCTAAGACAAATGAGTTTGTTTACATTTACAGGAGATAATGCCGTCCTCTTCTTATTTACATTGTCACCAGAAAGTGAAATCAGGCTATTTGCACAGCACTTTTGTTGCTGGCATTGCAAGGTCTTTACGTGCCAGATATGCTAAATATTCATAAGCCCCTTCATGCTTCTGCCACCATTCCAGAGGATGCGCTTCCAGGCTGATGATGTTCATTAAAAAAATAATGCATTAATTAAATTTGTGGCTGAATTCCTCAGGGGAGCATTGTATGACCCTTGCTCTGTTTCACCCGCTTTCTACCATATATTTCATGTTATAGCAGTCTCGGATGATGACCCAGCACATTATTCATTTTAAGAACACTTTCACTTCAGATTTGACAAAATGCAAAGAAGGTACCAATGTGAGATTTCTAAAGATAGCTACAGCACTTGACCCAAGGTTTAAGAGGGATGAAGTGTAGAGCACGCTTTCAGAAGTCTTAAAAGAACAACACTCCGATGCAGAAACCACAAAAACTGAACCATCAAAAGAGAAAATCAACCTTTTGCTAGCGGCATCTGACTCAGATAATGAAAATGAACATGCATTGGTCCGCACTGCTTTGGATTGTTATTGAGCAGAACCTGTCTTCAGTATGGACGCATGCCGCCTAGAAAGTTGGTTGAAGCCTAAAGGGACATATTAATCTTTTAGCACATCTGGGAATTAAATATCTTGCCACGTCAGCTACAATAGTGCCACGAGAATGCCTGTTCTCACTTTCAGGTGATATTATAAAAAGAAGCAGGCAGAATTATCTCCTGCAAATGTAAATATACTTGTTTGAGCGATTGGCTGAACAAGAAGTAGGACTGACTGGACTTGCAGGCTCTAAAATTTTACATTGTTTTACACTGTTTTTTTAATGCATTATTTTGTACATAATTCTACATTTGTAAGTTCAACTTTCATGATAAAGAGATTACACTATAGTACTTGTAATAGGTGAATTGGAAAATACTATTTATTTTGTTTTTTTTAACAGGGAAAATACTTGTAATCAAAAATAATTATAAAGTGAGCACTGTACACTTTGTATTCTGTGTTGTAACTGAAATCAATATATTTGAAAATGTAAAATACATCCCAAAATATTTAAATGAATGTTATTCTATTATTGCTTAATCGTGTGATTACTTTTTTTAATTACTTAACAGCCCTAGTATCAAGGGATTGATCAACCTGGCCTGGCTGCCGGTCCTGTCCAACACTGTCACCTTGAAGAATCTGCTCCTTATGGTACGAAACAGGCCACATCTACCCCGGCTTACAGATTAGTTGAATCCATTGAGCCATCATCTCAGCTCAGTTCCCCTAAGGAACCTTGATATCATCTTCAGTTGGCAGTGTAGCTGGCAGGAGCAAGGTTCAAATATTAATAGTGCTTATTTCGTGACAGATCCAACAGTCCAGCCCCTAGTTTTGACATTCCATGCCATTTTTGGGTAAAGCTCAATCACTTGTAGAATGTTCAGATATGCTGACCATGTTTATAAGTGGGGTGACCTTAAGAGCCTCTCCATGCCAACTGGCAGAGACCCACTATTTTGTCACTCCTCCCAGACCTGACACTCTCACTCCACCTAACACACTACTATCATTTATCTGTAAAGAGTATCATGCGAAGTATCAAATGAAAGCTGGTGACACATCAGTCATTAATATGATATATGTACAGATGTCGTGTAGAGAGTTGTATGTGTGCCCGAAATATGTTACTAAAATGTGTTTTGGGAGCAGAGTTGATAAACAAATTTGTCCTAGACAAAGGAATGTTGATTTGCCTTTTTCCATGTGTCTCTAATGTAAACTGAGCATTTTGATGAAAAAGACATTGGGCAGTTCCTTTATATCAGAGTTAACCTCTGTTATCAGAAGGATAAGTCTCAGCACACCAGAAGACCACAAGTCATCTTGACTCTTGAGACAAAGACAGTGAACTTTGGGAAATATAAGGAGAAGCAAAAGGACATTTTGTTATTCAACATTGGGCGGGTGGGAAGGGGAAGAAGTCAGCGTTCTTTATATTCCATGAATGGTGGATCCCCAAATACGTAGGGCTGCTGATATTAAAAAGTGGCTATATCAGTTTTCTCACCTTGGACAAGGATTGTATTCTGTTAAATTAAATTTTAGGCACTAGAAAGCATGATTATATTTTTGTTTTATTTGTAACAATTTTCTGTTTCTGTTATCTCTGCTTAGAATCACTTGAATCTGTCTTTTATTAATAAAACTTACTCTTGTTTTATTCTAAATTCATCTCAGTGCTGTTAAGTGAGGTGTGGATCCTCAGCTAAGCCAACAGGCTGGTGTGTATTCCATCTCTTTGGAGATACGGGCATCCAGTGATTGGATGCTGCACAGAGATGCTTCTGGACAGTTAGGGAACTGAAGTACATCAAGTGTTAACCTGCAAAGTTAGGACTGGCAGTGAAAAGAAGTTTGTTTAGCTGGCTAACAGACTGGGGTGGCAGAGAGCAACAAAAATGTGTATATAGAGAGAGTAGTACCAAAAATGTATCTTTTACTAAAGCAAAAGGGTAACAGTGACTTACAGTTCTGGATGCCCTAAAAAAAGTGACGAAATGGGGCCTTTGTAACTCCCCCACTTTGTCACTGTGGCCAGTTAGAAGATGTACGCCACATATTAGTAGGCTGCACGCATCAGCAAGGGCTGCCTGGTTCCCTCATGGACTGGCATAATGCCCTCCCATCAGCTACTGAATGGTTAAGACATTTAAACTAATGCACCTGACATGATCATCTATGCAGATGCAATGTAAGTTATATATTTTACAGTCATCAATCTAATATTTTAAGTAGGGGACTTCTTTTAGACTTCAGCTGATCCTCTAGACCAGAGCTGGAATCGTAAGCACTTGATAGTATCCTGGGGAGAAACATCTCTCTATATTCAGGACTTGGCTACCTAAATAAATGAGGGGAAAATGGGCCAATTTTGACAACGAAAGGCACAGTAGAATTCGGCCATGCTGATTTTAGCACTGTTAAATTTGGCAAATTAAAAACTGATAAAGCTCACCTCAGAAGGTATACTTAATTATAGAACATAAATGTGTATGTTGAATGATAGCAATGTTTTAAATCTAAATCTGAAATAGTAAACTATTAAATCTAACCTATAAGAAAAAGGATTAACAATTAAAACAAAAAAGGTAGATTTACAGATACCTATCTATATTCAGGCCCTTCCAAACTTTTAATCCTTATTTTTAAAACATTATTTAAATTCTGAAGCTGGTTAGGAGGGCACAGTTCAAAAATCCAAATGCAGATTTTTCACGCAACAGTTTGCTCAATATTATTTCACTGACCTATCAGGGTTCCTTCCCATAACTCATTCAGCAATCACTGATTTTTTTAAAAAAATTAATCACTAACTAATATTTACTGGAACATACAGATAGTCACATTTAAAGCTTACAAAAATAAACCAATTAGTCTAGTGCACTTATCAACTGCATGAATCTTGAAACTAAAGGAGTAAGGAAAATTGTAATTTAAATATGCAGTTTATATTATTTTAAAGGAAAATGGATTCCTGAAAGTATGAAATAAACATTTCTTCTATAAAACAGATACAGACTTACAGTTTCACAAGTAAGACATCTGGTTTCATTAGTTAATGTTCCCTGAAAGATCTCATGAACCCAGGTTGGGTCTGGTGTGCTGTTATTGTTTTCTTTGTCGATACTGCCATTAGGTAGACGGCCATTTTGTTTTTCCTGTTTTCTCTCTTCTTGTAAAATATCAGCAATTGTGTTTAAAAGATAGTTTAAGAACTCATGTGCATCCTGCTGCATGTAGTTGTCAAAGAGCTCTAAAACATGAAGATAAAATAAAATAACCAACTAATTAAAATTTAGAATAAAAAGTCCAATATAAAACTTTCAAAATACAAATCAAAATATGGCATTAGCAGAACTTATTTAATAGCTACAAGCAATCAATTTTAACCTTAAAAAACAGTGAAAACAATAATATTAAAAAACTTTGGCAGAACAAGGTACTGTATAGATATTTGGATAAGTAATACAGATAAAAAGGGATTCTAAGCAGAAATTTATGATGTAAATATGTATGGGGAAAAGACAAGTGTACTTATGGAAGAGGCATTAAGTCCAATACAATGCCTTGAAATACAGGTAAATATTGATTAGGATGCTCTCTCAAAATTTCCACCCTCACCCACATGTACTTGTTACAAATACAAATAAGGTAAAATTACATGAAATGATTGCAGAGCACAATCTAAAGAAGAGGGCACCATATAATATAGTTCAATGCCACCGTTTACATTCAAACAAGTCCTAAGATGTTAGGCAAAAGCTGACATTGGTCTATTTCAAGAATTGCATGACAGAGTACTTCTATAACATTACCCATAAAACATATATTCAACAAACTTTAAGTCTGGGGATGAGAAAGTGCAGTAATACATAGGAACAGTCTTTTTACCCCATGTGCTTAGAAAGTACGTATAGAGTGAACAGGTTTATACATAGGATGGCTCAATCAAAGCAGACACAGCTTGAACAGAGAAACCTTTCCTGACTCTGCCTTCATCAGAGGAAAAAATATGACCACTATGGCCTCAAAGGCCAACTCTACAGACATGCAAGGTTTTTGTTTTTAATTACCATTACTGCACTATCACAAGTGCGGCTCCATCGGTGCTAGTAACGATGAAAACACTAGTATAAACAAGGCCCCTTCAGATGTCAGAATTTTTAATGAGTATCATCTAACTGTTGAAAGTCATTTTAAACATGGTGGTAGCCGCAAGTCCCTTGCCTACATATGACTAAAAGGACTGAGCCTAAGACTCAAAGTGAATAGGAGCATTGACAGGCAGTCACCAAACTTGTTCTCTCTTTTTGAGCAGCAGTTGTCTCAAGGAATTGCACATTCTCCTTAATTACCAACTCAAAAATATTCTATGCTTCCATAACTAATCATGCAATTCCTCCAATGGGGCTCTATATGGTTACATAGCAGAAATTGTGTTTCTACCTAACAAATTACAAGTTGCAACTTGTTCTTAGCCCAAGAATATAGAGCAAATGTTGGCCCATAAGTGAATGGTACCATAAATAGAAAGATGAACAAAAATATGTCGTCAGTTTAATATGATGCTAGTAAATGGATATTCAATGAAGTCTAGATTTTAGGAGAATATATTTGAAGCTACATGGAAACTTGGCTAGCCTATTTTAAGTAGTCTGAAAAGAAAACACATTTGTCTTGAGAGGTGCTGGAATAGGGAAAAATTGCTAGTTTGATTCTAGATCCCTAAGAGGATCTAAGTAAAAAGTGTCACAGATCATCTACAAACCAAACAACTTCCAGGCCAAGACACCACTTTTGAGAGTTGAAAATAAACTAGACCCCAGATCAAACCAGCCAAAATGTCTCTATTTAATTGAATATTTAAATTGAAGTGGCATAACAAGTACTGCAAGTCCCCTGAAGGTAAAAGGCTTGCCTCAGAGGTTCTTAGCAGTATTGCATCCTGATTCCAGTGTGATGCATGTCCAATCCACAGTCTGATATTAAGCACAGTGGATCTAATCCCACAGACGTCCTTGCCATTATTTAATTCAAGATTAGGAGTGACTGGAACAAAAGGAAACAGAACACCTCCCCTTGGTTAATGAGAAACTGCAAACATAAAGCATGTTAGGTCTTAAACTCTTCTCATCACTTTATACTGTTTACTATGTATTTTAATACAAGAATAGAGTCTAGAAATGATATAGAAGTGAGAGATTCTGAGCATAGGAAGAGTCTTGATAAGAGAATATAAAACTCTTCATGAATGACTAGTCTTGCATGGAAATCTCCATTTGAATAAATCTCCATTTGAATAAATCCCAAAGTCAGCAGTGATTAGGAGTTGATGTGTTTGATGAGTGAGGTGATGGTGTTTTGTGATATGTACACTTAAAATACCATTATAGTTATCACCTTTGCTGGCAGTCTCAGCAGAAGTGCCAAGAGCTAAATGACACAGAGACTGAATTATTCTCTCACCTCTACAGACAGTCACTCTACATCCAATTTAAGGCTTATTGGTGTGTAGCTTGAGAAAGCTTTCACAACACTACTACCTATGCTATAACTGCTCTATTGATAATTTAAATTATCTTCAGATCATCTTCCAGGTCTGAAAAATCTAGTATCTTTCATGAGCAATAAATTCACTTAAGGCTAGAAATAAATAGTTACGCTATCCTAGAGTAGTTTGTCTTTATTATGCAGTCTTCATAATACTTGAGTATGTGAAAAACATTTGGAAATATGGCCCAAGATGGATTACACAGGTATGAAAATTTCTATGATATGAAAGTGTTCCCATATTTAACTTGTGTAAACCAAGCAGGGAAGTTTTTATTGAAAGAGTACCTGTAATTAATTTAAATAAAATGTACAATTTACAAGCATTATTTTATATTTCCTCCAAATCAAGCAGCAGATCTATTAAAGGCTTTAATTATATTTCAACACATAGAATTATTTCATAAACCATTCTAACCAACAAGCATTACAAATACCAAACAGGAAGAGTTAAATATCTGAAATTAGGCGTTTTCACAACACTAGGATAATTACTGAAAGTGTTACTGATTTTTAAAGAAGAGTATATTAATCTTAAATAGAAATGTTAAGTTCTAAGTGTTATATAAACGTGAACTGAACTAAATGTAAGCTATAATCTTCCAATCAAAGCCTTAACATGGAAAGACAGACCTTCAGGGCTCATTTCACACTTTAATTATTTCAGTTAATAATTTAATTTCTTACTAATAAATGCTAACATTCGGGAACAACTAAAGGTTTCAAATGATATAATTTTAACATATGAATGGCCATTCTGGGTCAAATCAATGGTCCATCAAGCCCAGTATCCTGTCTTCTCACAGTGACCAATGCCAGGTGCTTCAGAGGGAATGAATAGAACAGGTAATCATCAAGTGATCCATCTGGTAAACCATCCCCAGCTTCTGGCAAAAGAAACTGCCTCTACCCAGTTTCAAACCAGGGCCCTTTTGCGTGTTAGTCAAACATAACCACTATACTACAGAAACATAAATAAAGATATGAGATAAACTACTACACTACAGAAAGAAACACAGTTGTGAGACAAATAATGGCACAAAGCCTTTAAAACAGTGATTTTTGACAAAAATCTACAAATTCCTCAGTGGCAAAACTGCCTCCAATATTTGCTAAGCACTGACTGAGCTCTGTTCTGTATGAGACCTGGGAGAAGGGAGGAAAAAAAAAACCATGGACCTTGCCTCAGGAAGGCCAAAGTATTTCTAAAATGTAGCCACTTCTTCTTGTGGACACTGGCTCTCTTCTGGGCAGTGATGTGGGGAGGCCAAAGCAGCAGCCCCTCCTCTGGGGCTGGCAGGAGGGATTGGGCCCTAATCCAGTCAGGATCCACGAACGCAAGAGGAGCAGACAGCCGTGGTGAGTTCTCCACCTTCTTTGGGGTGGTGGGGCTCAGGCTTCCAGCTTCAGCCCCTCTGTCCCCTGATCGCAGGGCTTCAGGCAACCCACCTCTGCCACACCCCTGGCTTGAAGTGGTTTCCATTATATACAGGATTTCAATGGTTCTCAGCACCCCCACTATAAAAATTGTTCTGGTGCCCTTGCCAATTGCCTCCCTCCCTCATTCAACGTTTAATTTGTCCCCTGGCTTGACAGGCCTGAGTAAATCTGCTGTGAAAAGTGATATTTGTATGTTTGTTAATACTGTATCACTTTTTACTGCCTCCCGGCTAGCTAACAAATCTGCTGTTGTGAAAAATGATATTAACAAGCATAGAAATACCACTTTTCACAGAAACAGATTAGCTAGCAAATCTAAAAAACAAAAACAACCAAAAAGGCAAAACAAACAACAAGAGGCAAAACACCTTATTTGTGTTTCTACTTTGTTTAGGTCCAGTAAATAATAGAAACAACTGTACATTATTTTTATTACTGAGTCTGAAACAAAAAAAACCCTACATAAATAAATTACTATGATTTGGATATGTATATGTGCATATTTGTTTGTTTCTCTTAAGGAAAAAATGTCATAGTTGCTACCGCACTCTCAGGCCACCAAAAAATGTGTTGTGAGAACCCTAGTGTGTGTGTTGTCTTTTATAGCACCAAGCACGCTTGTTGAACTTAGCAAATATATTTTACATTAAAAAAAATATTTCAACCTTTCAATTTCAGTATTAAGTCACAACTGATGTAATTAGTATACACAGAACAAAAAAAATTAAGAAGGTACCATTTTCTTTTCGTAATCTTGTTATAAACTTCTTTGGAGGTATTACTCCAACTTTTTTCTTCTGTGTAGCTATGCTGTGGAAGAGATCAGCTAAGCATGTAAGGAGGTTCTCTTTTTTTCTGGGTTGACTCTTGTATGCTAGGACTTTTTCTCGAAATGGTCGACAAAAATAAAGTGCCTGAAGAACTGAATTGCAGTAGCACGTGTTCCCAAACTATAAAATAAGAAAAAAAAATATTACCTTGTATTGTATTTCTACAGTGATGCAAGGTTAAAAAAAAACTAAATATAAACACACAAGCAAGAGCAAATTTTCTGGAAGGCATTTCTTGTTGATTTTCAGATAGTAAAGATAGCAACATAAACCATGGGGAGCATTTCAGATAATTTTAACTGATACTAGATTGTGTTTTCCTGTTTGCAATAACTTGTATGTGCGTTATCAATGCTCTACAGTGCTATGGAATTGTAAAGTATTCAATAAGTGCTTAGTATTTACTTAGTGCCAAAAATGTACACAGCGCAGTATAAAGAGTAAACTGAAAAAAAGATTCTCTGACACATATATCAGTCAAAACACCACTCAGTACAATAAATAAAGATCAGAGAGTGTAATGTAGTGTTTATAACTGAAATTCTTCATGGTGCAGGTAGATAGGTCTTCAAGAAAAATGCATGGTCCTGGACAAGTCTCCCCATCTGCAAAACGGGAACACCATATATCTGCCACACATGGATTCTGTGAAATGTAGTCAATATTTGTACAGCATTTTAAAAATGCAAAATGCTATTTTCATCATATAAATTGTAGAATCATAGAAATGTCGGGCTGGAAGGGTCCTCAAGAGGTCATCAAGTTAATCCTCCTGAGCAGAAGCAGGACCATAAATACCTAAGACTACCCCAATAGATAGGTGTTGTCTAACATGTTCTTAAAACCCTCCAGTGAGAATTCAACAAACTGTCTCTGCAACCTATTCCAGTACTTAATTATCCTTATTGCTGGAAAGGCTTTTCTAATATCTAACCTAAACCACCTTTGCTGCATACTAAGTCAGATACTTCTTGTCTTACCTTTTGTGGACACAGAGAACAATTGATCATCGTCATTATAACAGCCCTTACCATAACTGAAGACTTCTCAGCAACCGCCACTTACCTCCTTTTTCTAAAGACTAAATATGCTCTATTTTTAAAATCTTCTCATGGGTCATGCTTTCGAAACCTTTTATTATTTTTGTTGCTCCCCTCAGGACTCCTTTCAGTTAGTTCACCTCTTTCCTAAAGTGTGGTACCCAAAACTGGATACACTATTCCAGCTGAGGTCTTACCAGTGTCAAGTATAGTACAATTACCTCACATGTCTTACATACAATACTTCTGCTAATACATCACAGAATATTAACCGTTTTTTTGCAAATGCATCATACTGATGACTCGTATTCTATTTGTGATCCACTATAACACTTGACCCCTTTCTGCAGCGCTACTACCTAGTCAGCTATTCTGCATTTTGTATTTCTACATTTGAATACTTTGCATGTTTTTATTGAATTTCATCTTGTTTATTTCAGACAAATTCTCCAATTTATCAAGGTTCTTTGGAATTCTAATCCTGTCCTCTCAAGTGATCCCTCTAAGATTCATGTTATCTACAAATTTTATAAACATATTTTTCCACTCCACTATCAAAGTAATTCATGAAAATGTTATGTATTAGTGCATGTCGGTAGCTGGTTTCAAACTATAGGGATGTACTATGATAAAGCCACTAATACTGTACAATCATTTATCTAGGGACAAGTTAAGACCATGTTCTTAACCTAGAATAGTCTAAAAGTTCCTTAGTCATTGCTTTGGGAGCATGGGGAAAGTGATTGCCTTTGGGAGCTCTCATTTGGGACTTCATGACCAACAAAACCACCATATAAAATGCAGTCAGAAAATAGGAGACCAAAGAAAGACATCTGGTTTCCAGATTTTCAGTTGATTT
Source organism: Dermatemys mawii (assembly GCA_007922305.1). Classification (NCBI taxonomy): domain Eukaryota; kingdom Metazoa; phylum Chordata; order Testudines; family Dermatemydidae; genus Dermatemys; species Dermatemys mawii. The sequence goes on from ML677348.1 coordinate 9,315,134, forward strand.
CAAGTACAATTAGTAATAGATTACATATCTATTGCTAAATGCTTTAAAGAGTCACAGCTCCTACAATTTAGAATACAGGTAATCAGGATGAACACAGCCCATTTAAAAAAACGAAAACAAAACCAACTCCAATTCCCTCCCCAGCAAAAAAGTCCCGTTCCCATACCCTCCAGGAAAGGCTGCTTACAGTAGCTCAAAGGTTTTAATATTACATGAAAAATACTGATCACTTTATAATCAAGAATATTCAAGACAATTGAATTTTTGTTTAAATATAAAATAAACATTTTTAATTAATCAGTAAATTTCAAATATACCTTTCAAAATTTCCTACAGAAATCAGGGCATCAAAGTTTTAGAGAAAAGGTTCCACAATTTCCATATTGAAAAGGTATACAGACTGGGAACATATTAATTGGGAGAGTAAAACACAGAGAAGAACAGAGAACCAAAATGCTGAGCAACCAGAAGGCATTAAAGCTCTGGACCAAACTGAAAGAGATGAAATTCAATATAAATCAATGTAAAATTATGCATTTATAGAAGGAAATAAAAAACTGACACACAGCTTTTCAGAGTCTCTCTCTGATCCAGTTTGAGAGACAAGGGGGCAACTGTAGATAGCAAGTTAAATGTTAATTATTCATATTATTTGTATTATCATAGCACCTAGAAATGTTATGGATTAGGACCCCACTGTGCAGCAGTGTTGTTTACAAAGAACACCACATTTGGGGAACCACTTGTACAGGTAGAGAAGAAATAAAATGAGATCATATCTATGCTCCTGGCTATAAGTTTGACCTCCCATTTTTGGGAGATGTTAAGAAACTATAAACAGGATAACAAAGTGATACACAGATTAGGCAGTGGTTCTCAAACTTTTGTACTGGTGACTCCTTTCACATAGCAAGCCTCCGAGTGCGACCCCCACCTTATAAATTAAAGACACTTTTTTATATACTTAACATCATTATAAATGCTGGAGGCAAAGCAGGGTTTGGGGTGGAGGCTGGCAGCTCACAATCCCTTGAGGGGTCCCAACCCCCAGTTTGAGAACCCCTGGATTAGAGGATGAACCAAATGAAATGAGTCAGAGCACACTAAAAATAACGAGGAGTACTTGTGGCACCTTAGAGACTAACAAATTTATTTGGGCATAAGCTTTTGTGGGCTAAAACCCACTTCATCAGATGCATGGAGTGGAAAAATACACTAGGCTGATATATATACACAGTACATGAAAAGATGGGAGTTGCCTTACCAAGTGGGGGATCAGTTCTAACTAAACAGAACAGCAACACAGTTAAGATGACCTAAGTCCCCACGTAGACAGAGCTAGGTTGACACAATAATTCTTCCGTTGCCCTAGGTATCGCCTTTCAGGGAGATGGATTATTAACGTCAAAGGGAGAACCCCTCCTATCAGCATAGGCAGCATCTACACTGAAGTTCTACAGCGGTGCCACTTGGCAGCTGTGCCGCTGTAGAGTTCTGTATGTAGACAAGCCCTCAGATGATACCAGGAATCTGAAACTAAGGAAAAGTTTAGCCCAGATACTATGAAAAACGTTACTGGACAAAGATTTCAAGATTGGATATCAAGATTTCCTCAGGCAGAACCATGAAAATTATTTACAGCTTCATTGTTCATTACAGGTTTCTGAATATCAGCAATGAAACTAACAAGTCTTGGGCCCCCAAAACTGGGGTCTCCAAATTTTATGAGACGAGGCCCATATTAGATTTTTGAAGGGGCTTCGCGGGCCAAAGCAACTGTGGGGAAAAAATCAATATATGCAAATATATGCAAAATCCCCCCTTTGCTCCTCCAGCTGCTGCAGCACGCCCTCCTTTGCTCCTCTGGCCGCTGCAGCGTCCCCCCACCTACTCCTCCGGCTGCTGCAGCGGGAGCTCTCACCCCTCCGCACATGGGACCACCGGCAGCAGCTCCCGGGGGTGGGGGAAAGAGAGGAGACAGCGACGGCTTCTCCAGGCATGTCTGCTCAGCTTGAGGGCTGGAAAAATCAAAGCCGCGGGCCAGATCTGGCCCCGGGACTGTAGTTTTGAGACACATGGATTAGAGCATTCGTTCTCAAGCTTTAAAATGTTATCGTTCTAGCTACATTGCTCAGGGCTGTGAAAAGTTTCATGCCTTGTGAGACATAGTTAGGTTGACTTAATTCCCTGTGCAGATCTATGGAAGAATTCTTCCATTGGTCTAGCTACTGTCTCTCAGAGATGTGAATTAACTATATCGATGGAAAAATCCCTTCTGCTGACATAGGAAGTAGCTATGCTACAGCTCTAAAGCTGTACAGCTACAGCACTATAGTTGTGCCACTGTAGCAACTGTAGTGTAGTCATAACCTTAGTCTCAACTTGCTCGTATTTGGCAAACGCATGAGTAGCAGCAGAGGCACTAAGGCTTATGTCAGCCTAACTTATGTTGCTCATGGGTGTGAATAAACCACCCCCTTCCTAAGCAACATAAGTTACACTGACATAAGCGTTTGTGTGGACAAGACTATGTTAGTGGGAGAAGCTTTCCCACCGACATCACCTCTGTGACCAGCAGAAGCTGTTTTATTATGCCAGGGGAGAACTCTCCTGTTGGCATAGAGCCAGCTTTTTTTGTTCTGTGGTGGGTCACTGTGGGATACTTTTCCCCTGAACTGGTCAAAACATCTGCTATATGACTTCACTCCAGTTCTGCTCCTGCCCAAGGTCTTGTTCAAGATCAAACAAGATGGTGCTCACATCATACTAAAAGCCCTAGCGTGGTCTCACCAATATAGGACCAGTAGAGACAAAAACCAATCTGTCAGAATCCCTATGATGCTCCTGAGAAATGTGGATGTGGTCTCCCAGGACAACAGATGCTCCTCCATCAGACAGCATGGATGATATATGGCTAACTTCCTTGGAAAGTCTTTGCTTTAAAGAAGAATACCATACAAGCCAAATGCATGGTCTCAGACTTCTTTGATATTTATATGGAGAGTGAGGTTCTAGGACGACCAAAGCCTCGGAGTCTGATGAGGGCCTAAATGAGTCACAAACACTCGTGGGTTGTTATGAGACACTGTCAGGAGAAGAAAAGGCCATGTACACCACAGCGCAAAAGAACTGTGGCCGGTTTAATAAGAAACACTCAAGAAAGAGAGAAAAGAGTTGTTTGGGAAAATCTGATTGAGACAGGACCCACTGAAGTCAAGCCTGCCTAGGTTACCATCAAAAAGACAGCATACCTATAGATGCATGCAAACTATCATTTAAAAATCTTTTTACTTTAGATCCTTTGCTCCCATTGCAAAACAAATAATATTTTTGTTTCAAGAGGACCACTGGTCACAGACTCCTGAAATGAAGAACTGCAGGTTTCCAAGGTAAGATCAGTTGGTACACACCGAATCATAGAAATGTACATCTGAGAGGGACCTCAAAAGGTCATCTAGTCCACCCCCGACATGCTAAAGCAGGAACAAGCATAACTAGACCATCCTTAGACATTATACTATATAGCTCAGGGCTCAGTCTAAGAGCGGGAGAACTGCAGAATTCCACCTCAAAATAGGTAAAGGTAGAAAAGCCATCAGTCAAAAGCCACTTGAGGGACTGCATTCAGAGAGAGACAAGAAAGGGCATAGAGGTGCAGCTGGCTCTGTAATCATCACATATTAATCATAACTTCTGGACACAAGCTGAGGTTATTGAGTGCTGTGTGTGTATGAAAAATAATGGGGTCTTCACACCACAATCAACTTTGAGCTATGGGTAAACAAGCAATGACATAACAAACCCTCTCTGTGCAGAGAAACAGAATAAAGACTATGAAACAATTCTATTTATCAGTACAATGGCACCTTTGAGAAAAAGATGAGAACATTTTTGAAAACTTTGAAGGAAAGAAGTTTACAAGTGTAAGATTGTGTTGACAGTTCTACTACAAGCTAGCACCAATACCTCACTATTATTGTGTTTCATTATTTCCCAACTAAACTAATACGAAGCTGAAAGAAAACTATTTCATCCTTCTACATGAAATAGGAAAAATGGTGATTGAAATTCATGCACGGTCTGAACACATCTAAATTACATTTAATCAGCAGGCTGGCCTATGAATAGTGCCCTACTAAACTCATGGCCGTAAAAAACCACATCAGAGACCATGAAATCAGACCTCCTTCATGAAATGTAGCTATTGAAGAAAAGGGGGAAGGGCAGGAAGAGGGGCGCCCCAGCCAAGGGCTCCTATAGTTCACTGAGCTCCAACTGCTAGTCCACCAGGCTGGAGAAGGACAGGACCTCCTCTTCCTCTGCATGGTTCCGCATGGGGGGAATTCAGACCCACCTCCAGGTACCTCTCCTGGCTGCAGAAAGACAGCACAGCTCTGAAGGCAGCACAGAAGTGAGGGTGGCAATCCTGCAACAATAGCTTTGCAATCCCCATGACCCTCTTTTGGGTCAGGACCCCAACTGTTACAACACCATGAAATTTCAGACGTAAACATCTGAAAATGTGAAGTTGAGCAATTTTAAAATCCTGAGGCCGTGAAATTGAACAAAACTGAACAAAATGGACTGTGAATTTGGTAGAGCCTGATTGTCAGACTCACCTTCTTAAAGTGTAGCAGTTCTGTGGAACATATCCTAGCAAGAGGCAGAAGATAACAAGAATTGCTACTGCAGTGTAAACAGCAATTAAAAATAAACTTATTTCTTTAAGAAACAAAGCATTGTGGCCTTTTTTTTTTTTTTTACTACTGTATATTCTGAAACTCACAACCATTTTAAAATATCTTTAATCTGTTCAGTTGCAACTACACAACTAAAAACATGGCAGGTATTTTTACATCTGTGTGATTTAAATGCTCTCCCTCAAATCTCTCTCACACACCCCGCTTTCAGACTAACAAAGAAGTTTTAAAACTGCAGCAACAGTTAGACTCACACAGAATGTTTTCAAGATGGCAGCAATTCCAGTTGGAATGATCAGAAGCATTTCAATGTATTATTTTTTCTCCTTTCCTTTTTTAGAGGACATATGTTTAATCATCATCCATTGTGCTTTAATTTAAATATGCTTCTTATCCAATCTGAGATTCTGCCACCAGCTTAGAACAACTGTGTGATGGACTCCTGTAGCTCATGCAGAAACGAGCAGCATTTGGTGCTCTGGTCCATCCAAGGCGAAGGAGCTATATTATTTTACTGTTTGTCTTTACAATACCCTCATCACCAAGAAACAAAAAATTTTAAAACTCTTATGTAGCACTGCCTGAAGTGATATAAATTCTTCTAAAGAGATACAGTTATCACAATTTGCGAACTGTCAGTTATGCAATTAAATTTTATTATTGAATAGAATATGCTGAAATTTTCCAGTCTCGCTCTCCTTTTTGGACTGAATATATTTTGAAAGTTTCAACAAAAAACTTTATTCAGATATTTCCACACTTCTGAGTGCTTTAACACTACATGTAACTATACAGACTGTGATAACAACCATAGCATATTATGTACTTTCCTGCTTTAGAGTATAGTAAACTGAAAAAGTAAAAATTTAAAGATGAGTAAAACACAAGAAACGTGAGAAATAGTTCTATATTTATTCTAGCATATATACATGCTGTACCTTTACGAGATGCTTAACTTTTAACATTAAGTTTACAGCAAATCAGATTTCAATCATTTCTTTCCATTGACATTATATTAGTGTCGTACACAATTTGTTGTACACCTGAATTTTATCACTTAGTATTTCAAAGCAATCAAATTATCAATTGAAACTTACGTTAACTAAGCCAAAATAGTGCTCATTGACTGGAAACTGTTCCGGACCAATCTCTTTCTCTAAAGCTGAGGCATTGGCGCCCTGGAAAATAAAACAATACAATCTTAATATTCACAGGTTCTATCACAGAACATTGAATATAAGGGTTGGAAGGGACTTCAGGAGGTCATCTAGTCCAACCCTCTGCTCAAAGCAGGACAAATCCCCAACTAAATCATCCCAGTCAGGGCTTTGTCAAGCCTGACCTTAAAAACCTCTAAGGAAAGAGATTCCACCACCTCCCTCGGTAACCCATTCCAGTGCTTCACCACCCTCCTAGTGAAAAAGTTTTTCCTAATATCCAACCTAAACCTCCCCCACTGCAACTTGAGACCCCATTGCTCCTTGTTCTGTCATCTGGTAGCACTGAACAGCCAAGCTCCATGCTCTCCAGAACCTCCTTTCAAGTAGCTGAAAGCAGGTATCAAATCTCCCCTCATTCTTCTCTTCTGCAGACTCAATAATCCCAGTTCCCTCAGCCTCTCCTCATACATCATGTATTCCAGCCCCCTAATGATTTTTGTCACCCTCTGCTGGACTCTTTCCAATTTTTTCACATCCTTCTTGCAGTGTGGGGCCCAAAATTGGGCACAGTACTGCAGATGAGGCCTCACCAATGCCGAATAGAGGGGAATGATCACATCCCTCAATCTGCTGGCAATGCTCCTACTATACATCCAAAAATGTCATTAGCCTTCTAGACAACAAGGGCACACTGTTGACTCACATCTAACTCTTGTCCATTGTAACCCCTAGATTCTTTTCTGCAGAACTGCTGCCTAGCCACTTGGTCCCTAGTCTATAGCAGTGCATGGGATTCTTCCGTCCTAAGTGCAGGACTCTGCACTCGTCCTTGTTGAACCTCATCAGATTTCTTTTGGCCTAATCCTCCAATTTGTCTAGGTCTGTATCCTATCCCTACCCTCCAGCATATCTACCACTCCTCCCAGTTTAGTGTCATCTGCAAACTTGCTGAGGGTGCAATCCATGCTATCCTCCAGATCATTAATGAAAATATTGAACAAAACCAGCTCCATGACCAACCCTTGGGGCACTCCACTTGCTACTGGCTGCCAACTGGACTTGGAACCATTGATCACTACCCACTGAGCCTGACAATCTAGCCAGCTTTCTATCCACCTTATTGTCCATTCATCCAGCCCATACTACTTTAACTTGCTGGCAAGAATACTGTGGGAGATCATATCAAAAGCTTTGCTAAAGTCAAGGAATAACACATCCACTGCTTTCTCCTCATCTACAAAGCCAGTTATCTCTTCATACAAGGCAATTAGGTTAATTTGCCCTCGGTGAATCCATGCTGACTGTTCCTGATCACTGTCCTCTCTTCTAAGACCACATCTACACTGTCTATCGCAGGGGTTCTCAAACTGGGGGTCGCGGTGCAATTCCCAGGGGGTTGCAAGCTCCCGCTGCATTCAGCGGCTGCTCCAAATGCAGGGGTGTGTTCACCGAAAAACCGCCAACAGGAACACTTCCGCTTTCAGCGGCATTTCGGCGGATGCACGCAGAAGCGCTATGAGTCCGCCGAAATACTGCCAAAACCAGAAGTGTTCCGTTTGGCAGCAATTCAGCAGACATACCCCAAGTGCAGAACAGTAAAAAAGGGTCTCAAACTTAGGAAGCTTGAGAACCCCTGATCTATCAGGGATTGATTGCTTGCATCTAGCGTAGACGTGATAAAACGATCCCTAAGCGCTCTCCCTGTCGACTCCGGAACTCCGCCGCGAGAGGCAGAAGCAGAGTCAATGGAGGAGCGGCAGCGGTCGACTCGTGGCCGTGAGGATGCCGAGGTAAGTTGACCTAAAACATGTAAACTTCAGCTACACTATTTGTGCAGCTAAGTTGCGTATCTTAGGTCAAACCCTCCTCCAGAGTAGACCTCGCCTATGTGCTTCAGAATTGATTCCTAAAGGACCTTCTCCACAATTCTTCCAGGGACTGAGGTGAGGCTGACTAGCCTGTAGTTCCCCGGATCCTCCTCCTCTTTTTAAAAGATGGGCACTACATTAGCCTTTTTCCAGTCATCCGGGATCTTCCTTGATCACCATGAGTTTTCAAGGATAATGGCCAATGGCTCTGCAATCACATCAGCCAACTCCTTGAGCACTCTTGGATGCAGCACTTCAGAGCCCATGGACTTGTGATCGTCCAGCTTTTCTAAATAGTCCTGAACCAATTCTTTCTCCACAGAGGGTTTGTCACTCCTCGCCAAACCGTACTGCCCAGTGCAGTAGCCTGGGAGCTGACTTTGTTCATGAAGACAGAGGCAAAAAAAGCACTGAGTACCTTAGCTTTTTCCACATCCTCTGTCACTAGATTGCCTCCCTCATTCAGTAAGGGGCCCACACTTTCCCTGACCACCTTCTTGTTGCTAACATACCTGAAGAAACCCTTCTTGTTACTCTTAACATCCCTTGCTAGCTGCAACTCCAAGTGTGATTTCGCCTTCCTGATTTCGCTCCTGCATGCCTGGGCAATATTTTTATACTCCTCCCTAGTCATCTGTCCAATCTTCCACTTCTTGTAAGCTTTTTTTTTTTTTGAGTTTCAGATCAGGAAGGATTTCACTGTAAAGCCAAGCTGGTGGCCTGCCATATTTACTATTCTTTCTAAACATCGAGATGGTTTGTTCCTGGAATCTCAATAAGGATTCTTTAAAATACAGCCAGCTCTCCTCAACTCCTTTCCCCTCATGTTATTCTCCCAGGGGATCCTGCCCATCAGTTCCCTGAGGGAATCTAAGTCTGCTTTTGTGAAGTCCAGGGTCTGTATTCTGCTGCTCTCCTTTCTTCCTTGTGTCAGGATCCTGAACTTGACGATCTCAGGGTCACTGCCTCCCAGGTTCCCATCCACTTTTGCTTCCCCTGCTAATTCTTCCCTGTTTGTGAGCAGCAGGTCAAGAAGAGCTCTGCCTCTAGTTGGTTCCTCCAGCACTTGTACCAGGAAATTGTCCCCTTCATCTTCTAAAAACTTCCTGGATTGTCTGTACACCGCTGTATTGCTCCCCTAGCAGATATCAGGGTGACTGAAGTCCCCCATGAGAACCAGGGTCTGTGATCTAGTAACTTCTGTTAGTTGCCAGAAGAAAGTCTGGTCAACCTCATCCCCCTGGTCTGGTGGTCTACAGCAGACTCCCACCATGAAATCATCCTTATTGCCACACTTCTAAACTTAATCCAGAGACTCTCAGGTTTTTCTGCAGTTTCACAATGGAGTTCTAATGGAGTGATACTGCTATCTTACACACAGTGCAACTCCCCGACCTTTTCTGCCCTGCCTGTCCTTCCTGAACAGTTTATAGCCACCCATGATAGTACTCTAGTTATGTGAGCAATCCCACCAACTTTCCATTATTGCAATCACATCATAATTTGTTGACTGTGCCAGGCAGTTCTCCCTGCTTGTTTCCCAGGCTTCTTGCATTTGTGTATAAGCACTTAAGATAACTCGCTGATTGTCCTGCTTTCTCAGTATGAGGCAGGAGTCCTCCCATGTATGGTTATTTATCTATTTATAGTTCTATCTATGTCCACAGTGTAGACATGTAGTGTAACTAAAGAAGGAAAAAATAATTAAATAGCAGTTTCTACCAGGATACAAGGCCTGCAATGGTCATTGTGAATAACTGCACACACAAATGGCCAGTTACGCATCTAACTGGTAGTGTATGCCCAAATGAGGCATGTAAATACAAACCCATAGTTCTGAAAATCTGCCCCAAATGTCTCATATGAACAACAGTCACTTGTTTAAAAACAAATGTTTAACTGCTTTTGAAGTAACATGTATTAATGTGGAGGACTGTCAACCTGTATGCTTGGAATTAACAACCTATATTCCACAGTGCACATTTATTCTACCAAAATTAAGTAATTGTTTAAGGCAATTTTAAACCAAACTGAGCATACCAGAAAAGCATGTCTGACTGAGTCTGAACTTCCTGATTTTTATATATATTCCTAGGCACTCCATCACATGGGACTGATCCATCCAAAACAAACACGCATAGCTTTCAGGCCATAAATGCTCCTGATTTCCTAGACTCTGTAGCAACACTTATGTCCTAATCAGGTGAAGAAAGGCAAAGAAATGTAAAAAATTAATCTGACTGTAAATCTGCAGAACAATGGATTAGGCATCTGTCCTGGCTATTTCCGAGGGGGTGGTTTTTATAACCCAGCCCAGTCATTATACATGACAATTAAAATCTTGGTAATGATTAGAAAAAGAACTAACTGAGCATGCTTAACTAGTCCTATTTAGCCAGCAATACAGAAAAAAGTAGACATTTTAATTGTTGGTGTTTTTCTTGTTGACACCTCCAGAATGCAGCTTAGTCAGGGAGAAGAATTAAATTGCCATCATTTTTTTCCCCATACAGCTCTTAAAGGAGGCAAAACATCTAGCAAGTGTTCCTCAGACTACACCCCATTCATATTTTTAAAACTTCCAAAATATATCATCATTCTCTTGTACCAAGACTGACAGGATTATATTAAATAATTTTATAATCCCCTAAAAGATCTCTTTATTTCTGTGTATGTTCTGGTTACTTCACCTTTAGTATAATATTTAATGACCTGCAAAAGTTGCATGTATTTTTGCATAACTATAAATAAAGCATACCAAAACAATAAGACAAGTTCTTTTCTGAGCAACATTTGCATGCATCTAACATTGCAAAGCAATGCACCTCAGGCTACATGATTTTTAACCATTTCACAAACAACGATCTCCAAGAATAAAATGCTTGGAATGTACTATTATACCAAGATTACATTTTACAGAAGTTAGGGAATGGAGATTATCTACAAGGAGCAAAGAGGCTTATTTGTTTTATTAATATTAACATTAGAATTCTGCAGTCTTCAAGTAGGTTTTCTATAGTTATATCATCTTAGCCTAATGATAGCCATCTCCACTATGGTACAATATGAAGCAGTAAAGTCTGGAACTGCTTCAAATTTTGTAAAATAAAGACAGAATATAATGTTGCTGCTTATTTTGATGTTTTGGTGATGTTTTCATCTGGCACACTTTTCTATTGGACTCTGTCAAACTACTGCTTCCCCCACCTCCAATACACCGATACCCCTGTCAATAAAGGAAGTTAGGAACAAATCATGCTAAATCAACCTAACAAAGCCATTTTGGCTATTACTTATCACCTATCCTCTAGGTCACTGGTTCTCAAACTTTTGAACTGGTGACCCCTTCCACATAGCAAGCCTCTGAGTGCGACCCCCTTATAAACTAAAAACACTTTTTTATATATTTAACACCAATTATAAATGCTGGATGCAAAGCATGGTTTGGGGTGGAGGCTGACAGCTCACGGCACCCCCATGTAATAACTTTGTAACCCCCAAGAGGTCCCGACTGCCAGTTTGAGAACCTCTGCTCTAGATGCTTACAATTTAATAATTTGTTTCAATATCTTTCTGAGTAATGAAGTTATGATGACTGTGCTTTAATGCCCTGAGTCTTCTTTTTTCCCTTCTTTAAAGATTAGAGCAGAGCTCTGCTATACTTAAGGTTAAGACCAGCTTCCTGTTTAAAGCTTGTCTGTTCCAAGTGCTCTAAAATCCTTACAGTTACTCAGATTGCGTTGAAATCTGTGCACCTTATGTGGGTTCAGTGTAGGGTCAGTGATTCAAATGTGGGGATGCTTGAATAAACTCTCTTTTTAGGAGAGTTGTTTCTGAAAGCTGACATATTCTGGCACACAGAGATCAAACCAGTACTCAAATCATCACATCAGGATCTCTGAAGCTCTAGGGTTACCCCAAAAGAGTGCATGGCACCCACCAGCCCTTCAGGGAAATCAAATTGGAATGTTATTTAAAGGGGGGGGGGGGAAAAGAGAGTTTGCTTCTCCAAGCAGTTCTAGTGTTCACACATCAAATGGATTACAGCAGGGGTTCTCAAAGTGGGGGTCGCCGACCACCTCCCGAGGGGTCACAAGCGCCTGGCACCACTGAAAAGCTGCCAAATTGATTACTTATGGATTCAGCGGCTTTTCGGCGGACATGCCGAGCTACTTTGGGAGCGCTCGGGATGTCCGCCAAAAATAGCCGCCAAATGCGGAACTAATCAATTCGGCGGCTTTTCAGCAGACATACAAGGGTCCGCTGCGCCGAAGAAGAAAGTAAAAAAGGGTCGCGGTTCTGAATAGTTTGAGAATCACTGGATTACACTGTACACAGGTAGAGAGAGCAGCTAACAATCCGAAAAACTCACTCTACATCACAGAACCTGTATGGCAGAGGTCTCAAACTCAATTTACCTTAGGGCCAGGGCCAGTCCTCAAATCCTCCCAGCGGGCCAATGATGTCACTCTTGTCACTCAGAACCCGCTACCAAAACTCCACTCCCCACCTGCTGTAGGCTCTGGGAGGGAGTTTGGGTGGGGAAGGGGGTCTGGGGTGCAGGCTCTGGAATGGGGTTTGGATGCTGGGTGCAGGATCTGAGCTGTGGCAGAGATGCAGGAGGAGGTGGTAGGGTTGCAGGCTCTGGGAGGGAGAGGTGCCAGCTCTGGGAGGGAGAGGTGCCAGCTCTGGGAGGGAGTTTGGGGGAGGGGGTCCAGGGTGCAGCACACTCCTGGGGCTCCAAGGCAGGGCAGAGCAGGGCAGGCCAGGGGGCCTCCATGCACTCCTGCCCCCAGATACCGCCCCTGCAGCTTCCCATTGGCTGCCCCTGCTCAGGGCGGGGGCAGCACACAGAGGCACAGCCCTGCCCCACCCCACCCCGAGGACACAGGGAGGGGCCGGCACACACATGGAGCAAGCAGGCAGACGCCGCTGAGCTCTGCTGCACTGCCGGGGCCCCAGCCCAGTGTAAATTGTCAGGGGGAAGGGGATGTGGGGGCAGAGAGCACCTAGGGGTGGGAGATGGGGCCAAGAGAGAAACCAGGCCCCAAAACTGCTGAAGCTCCGCAGGCTACTTTGGGGAGGTTTGCAGGCCGCAGATGGCCTGCAGGCCAGGAGTTTGAGACCCCTGCTGTATGGCTCTGATAGTATATTACAGTCATTGAATCTGAACACCATCACAGGCACAGAGTATGAATCCAAAATATGGCAGGAATCTGAAATGAAAAGAAAGGAGAACGTTGCTGTAACCTGGCTCTGCAAAAGGGTTTCTTTTCATTCTGGGGAAATGTAATCAAAGTACAAGAAAAATTTCAGAAGGCACTGAAACTACTTTTTAAAAAGAAAAACTACACAAGCAAATGCTAACTAGGAGAGCAGGATGACTGGGGTGAAAGTAGTGGGAATAAGGGGCGAGGAACTGGGAGAGGTAGGCTAGTGGTGGGGGGGGCACTGGGAAGGGAATATGGGGGTGACTGACAGGGGGACTGGGAAAGAATAGGGATAGGAGTGCTGTCAGTTCTACATTCCCCTCCTGAGCGTCCTACAATATGGGAGCCCCCAGCCCATCTACAGGGATGTAATCCCCCGCCCTGCTTCCTGAGTGACCCGGAAGGGCTTCCCTTTCTGGGGAAGGTCTGAGCCCCTCTCCCCATCCGTTCATGTGAACTGGGATTTGGGGGTCCCTGCCCTCCAAATGTATCTGAGCCTCACTCCCTGCCCTGCTGGGTGAGGACCAGAAACTCAGGGGTTTGATTTCTCCCCCCTACCACCACCACCCCTCCTTGCCTTCCTGCCACCACTTATGTAAGCTGGGATGTCTTGTCCCTCTACAGGCTTCAGGACCCATCTGACTACACCCTCACATGTAAGGATGGATCTGGGAAAGCCCTGCCTCTCTGTGTGGGGAGCCTAGAACAGGCAAGCTCGGCGCATGCAACAAGAACACATTGCTGACACTGGGGTGAGGGATTGAGAATAGACATGCTTGACGCATATCACGGCCTCTCCAGTATTGGGTAGAGAAGATGCGAACACTCACTGATATGAACTGGTCCATTTATATGTTTAGAACCATTATTATAAGCTACACTCATCTCACTGAGATGGTCTCACCTCTCTGAGCCTCTCTCACCTGCACTGTTAGAAGCTACACATTGCAAACATTTCAAAGAATGACCGTTATCCCCACTCCACTATACCAAAATGTACAGGAGACATGAGAAGCACTTAGAAATCACATAGCAACTATGTAGCTTAGTGGAAATACCACTAGACTGCCCTGGATGATCTTGGCAAGCCACATCACTTCTCTGTGCCTCAGTTTCCAATGTGTAAAATGGGAGTAATGAGAACATAAGAGTGACCATACTGGATCACACCAAAGGTCCATCTAGCCCAGTATCCAGTCTTCCGACAGTGTCCAATGTCAGGTGCCCCAGAGACAATGAACAGAACAGGTAATCATCAAGTGATCATTCCCAACTTCTGGCAAACATTCCTGTTGCTCATTCCCAACTTCTGGCAAACAGAAACTAGGGACACCATTGCTGCCCATCCTGGCTAATAGCCATTGATGGACCTATCCTCTATTAACTTATCTAGGTCTTTTTTGAACCATGTTATAGTCTTGGCCTTCACAACATCCTCTGACACAGAATTCCACAAACTAATTGAGCATTGTGTGAAGAAATACTTCCTTTTGTTTTAAACTTGCTGATTATTAATTTCATTTGGTGACCCCTAGTTCTTGTGTTATGAGGAGTAAATAACACTTCCTTATTTACTTTCGCCACACCAGTCATGAATTTATAGACCTCTATCATATTCCCCCTTAGCTGCCTCTTTTCCAAGCTGAAAAATCCCAGTCTTCTTATTCTTTCCTCGTACGGAAGGCCTATACTCTCTCCTCATATGGAAGGCCTATACTTTCCCACTACCCATAATTGAATCCACGAGGTGCCCTCATATTGCACCTCACTACTGACAACACCCATGGCAAGAAGACACTAGTGCTCTGCTAGTGACACAACCTATACAATTCTGCATCAAAATGATCCAGCCTGGAACTTCAAGGTACACATGCACCTTCTTCCTTTGATCACACACAGAAATTCTGACCAAGTTATCCTGGTATCACAAAATACACCCTCTATCAACCTGCTCCACCTACTGACTCCATGATTCAATAAATCTACTTTAAAACCCTGAAAGCAGCTAAAGCACATAGAGATAATTCCCAGTGCTACTATCAGCTCCAGGAAGCAGAATTAAAATTCAATGTATATATACCTTAACTCTGTACTCCTGGTTATTCAGAAATTTGAGTTTTGCAGAACGCACTGTTCTGGAAGGGCAGGAGCTATCACCAGGCAACCTTAACTCTTATTAATGAAGTTTTTTGCCATTTGCTATAGAATTGTATAGGTTGTGTCAGTAGCCCAAGGAGAATGGAAAGATAAGATTATTCCATCTTGCGTTTACAGTCCATGTATTGCCATATTAGGAGTGCATACTGTCAGGGTCCGTTTGCACGTAATCCATAAACAGATGTAGTTCATGCAGTTTATACTGTAAATCATAGCTGCACAAAGGTAACACATGAATGCACAGAGCTTTCAGCATCTTATAAGGAGACAATAATCCCCATGGAAGCTAGCTCTGCATCCTGTTAATTTCCCCAGGTGCCAATAGCTGCAAACTTTTCCTGCAGGAAGAACTCAACACACATCTGGCTTGCTGCCAGTAACTTGGAACAGAATATCCCTTTGCCATTCAAGGAATCTCCAGAATTGTTATGTCCACCCAAACACCTAAAAGGATAATAAAACCAAAGGTAGCAAACTGTGGAAAGTGGCACTCACCTCCCAAGGCTAAAGTGGATTTTTAACAATATATCACTAAATGAATTTTGTAAATTTCACCTTACCACTCTGTGTGAAGGCTTTACACTCTGTTTAACTCTAAGTGGTGTCCAAGCAGCATTTGAGAACTAAAAAACTGTTGGTCTCAGATATACTGAAGCACAATTATACAAAATATGTTTTGGCCTTGAGATTCTGAAGAAATTTCTGCTGATGATATAATAGAACTTTTCTGAAATACTGAGACAGTGTACTGTTTCATGTCTATTTTCAGGCCCTTCAACCTCTGCAGACCAACCACAGCCAAACAGGAGCCTGGGGAGGAGGGATCGCGCTGTCATGATGCAGTAAAATATTGTGAAGAGCACAGCAAGCCACAATAATGCAGGCAGCATTGATAATAGCACCGGAAAGATTTTAACTGGCCAAATGCACATTCAGTCACCATTCTGTACCTATTGAGAATGTAATTAAACCTTCCTTTTCCAGGACTACTGAAATCAGGGTACAATTTCATAACAAAAGGGAGGGGTCTCCTAGAATAAAAGTGGAGACAGTTACTCCATTTATAACAATGTCATTTGATGAGAATAGCGTCCCAGACTGTCCATTAAGGAAAACTCCCAATCTGTGGGAAAACTCTGTCATCATGCACTTTTCTAGTAGTCCAAGTTGGCATCCATGAATCAGCCTCTGAGGTTGACAAGGGCCAGCACAACAACAGAGTAGCAGCCTTTGTGGTTTATGTACTCTTGTGCTCCTTGAGGGAAGTCAAGCTTTGGGCATGAGGACCATCATGACCTCAGTGCAGTTGGGAAACTCCATTCTCTCAAAACCAGCAATTACAGCAAGGATGCTCAACATGTTTGAGTAAATCACACGCTTCACTGCCTCTGAAACCTCCACCACCACAACCATCCCACTCGAATTGCCAGCACTGAACTGGTTAGCAATGGACTTGTAGAAGTTAGAAGTAACCAGCTTCCAAATGGTTATATAACCTGTTTCTGGACCAGCATGGCCACTCTTTCTCACATTGGAGCTTCATGGGAAGCTGCTCATAAAGCTCCAGAAACATCACTTTCTTCATGCAAAACATCTGGAGCCACTGCTCATCATCCCAGGTCCACAAGACGATACGATCCCACCAGTCTGTGTTTGTGATCCTGCTCAGGAAGAACTGTTCTACATAAAGGACATCAGCTGCTATACTGAGAGCTGTGAGTAGCATTAGCCAGATGATATCTGCCATGTCTATCATTCTCCTTCTCCGCTAAGAGGTGCCTTCAGTAGGTTAGAAAATGTCATCAAAACTGCAGATAGTTCGCTTCCAGATGGCAATGGCCACAAACTTCTCCACAGTAAGACGAACTCTCATATTCACACACTACTGCAGCAGCTCAGGGGTCAGTTCCATACAGATTTCTGGGAAAGTGGCCTATATCCTGAAATTCTATCAACTACTGGTCATCCCAGGTCTGCAGTACTATCCTTTCACACCACTCAATTAGTTTCTCAGGTCCAGACATGGTGCTCCTCCAAGTGACACTGCTCCAGGAAAAGTTCATCCACAGGTAGTTGCTCAGTTTCATCGTCCTCCCCCTCTACCCAAATTGGCTCCACAGTGCAGTAGCTGATTCCCAAAGCCATCCGGCTGCATGACTACAAATACAGCATTAATAACTGTGACAGATATAACAATATCCTGCAATATCCTACAAAAATCTTATGGAATTAAGGATTTCAGGAGTCAATTGTATTAAAAATGCCATTGTTTATGTGCTATTGTGGAACTGTATGTAATTTCTTTAAGAGATGTGACTAATGCAATCTCCGGGAAGCATTAGGAACTTGAAAGGACTTTTTGGGAAATTACATGTGAAATGGATTTCCTAGGAAATACTTGGGGTGAGGGGAATGAAAATGACCCATCCCCCTTCTGAAGCTTCACCTTGAGCAGAAAATCATTGTCTGGCTGATTACCTATTCATCATCCCTTCAAGGCCCAAACTGTGTAAATGAATGACTCTAGAATAATGAGTGTACTTGTTCTGAGCTGAAGCTGTGATGAACTAGTAACCACAGGCAAAAACCCTGTTTTGGGTTTGAAAAACTAATCACCTACCAGAGCCCTTGCTAGATTGTAGAGGGGAATACAGGTACTGTTACCCTGAACTGTTATTACTACTATTACAACTATTAATGACTGTCAAGATCATGGCATTCAGCAGCATTCCCTCCATGTTGCCCATCAGTATTCTGAAAATGGTGCTAGCTCATAAAATACAGATGCATCATGGAATGCCGGAAGAGGAATCATGGAAATATACTTTACCCTGGTCCCATAATTCCAGCTGCTTTCAGTAAATTTCCCACAATGTGCAGCAAGGAAAATCCCAGAATACACAGAGAATTTCACACAATTTCCCAGTTGCTTACAAAACTCTTTAACAAAGAGCAGAAATATCGCAGAGACCAGAAATCCTCGATTCTATCACTAGCTCTGAGAATGTAGCTTCACTGCAGAATTAGCCTAGGTTACTCTTACTCAGGTGTTGCTTGAAGCCCCCTTCCATGCACACATAAAAACCTCTCATATGAGTTAATAATGCATTCAGTCCAGGTTAGCTGGCACCGCTTGGGGGTGTGGGTTACAGGCCATGTTATGCATTCACTTGGCTGATAATCTGCACACTTGGCAACAAGGATGCCAGTTATATCACTTAAGTGCATATAGTCCTTCAATGCCTTCTCACAATTACCTGCACACGCCCAAAAGAACAGACAAGTTCTCCCACAATTCACTGGTAAAGACTCAGAGTAGCTCAGCTTTCTGCAACACAAAAGAACCACAGGATATGCCACCCAGAAGTCCAAACAACAAACACAGAAGAGTGCAGCACCAGTGAGGACACACTAATTAGGGTAGAGCTTTAGTGTGGCCACAGACACCTGGGCTAGGCTAACATAGGTGCCAATCACCTGGGTAACTCTGAAGTGAATACACACCCTTAGATATAGAATGACCAAAGCACATTGAATTGGAAAGGCAGTATGGCTGGGTTTTATCTGACAGTACTTGTAGAGACCTTATGAAACCTCTTTTAATGTACCTGTAAAACAGGATGGCAGTTCACACAGGACGACTGCTTTCTAGAGTTCATAGACTTCATCAGTAAGAAGGATAACAAAGTACATGGAATACAAGACAGTTAATAGAGGTCAGATTTTAATTTATGGTCTCTTCTCCCCCTGCACTTTCCCAACTTCCCCCTAGGCCACAGCATCTTTTGGGGGAGGGAAGAGTGAGTGAGAGAGACAGACGCCTTCCTCCAACAGCTATCACTATTAAATACAGCATTTTCATCTTGGCCCATTTCTTTTCCATTATGGGGAAAGAGTGACAAATCATGACACAGACAAACACTCTCTATAAATACAAGATCAGTTATTTATAACTACTCTTGTGGTAATCAGCACACAAAAAGCAAAGCACAAATCCAGAATGCTCGCTACAGGGGTCTGAAAAAAGGGGAGACTCTTGTGGAGAAAAAATTCAAAAAGGGGAGATTTTAGAAGTCTTATTATACAATCATAAAAATGTCTGGCTGGAAGAGACCTCAAGAGGTCAAGACTACGACAGGATTCAAAAAAGAGCTAGATAAATTCATGGAGGATAGGTCTATCAATGGCTGTTAGCCAGGATGGGCAGGGATGGTGTCCCTAACCTCTGCTGCCAGAAGCTGAGAATGGGCAACAGTGGATGGATCTCTTGATGATTATCTGTTCTGTTCATTCCCTCTGGGGCACCTGGCATTGGCAACTCTTGGAAGACAGAATACTGGGCTACATGGACCTTTGGTCTGACCAAGTATAGCCATTCTTATGTTCTCGTATGTCATCAAATCCAGTCCCTTGCACTGAAGCAGGACACAAACCTAGACGATCCATGACAGGTATTTATCTAAACTGTACTTAAAAACCTCCAGTCATAGAGATTCCATTATCTCCCTTGGAAGTCCATACCAGTGTTTAACTTTAAAATTAGAAAGCTTTTTTCTAATATCTAACCTAAATCATCCCTGCTGCAGTTTATGCCAATTATTTCTTGTCCTACCTTCATTAGACATAGAAAACAACTAATCACTATCCTCTTTCAAGCAGCTATTAACATATTTGAAGACTTGTTAGGTTCCCCTCTCGGTCTTCTTTTCTCAAGAATAAACATGTTTAGGTTTTTTAACCTTTCCCAATAGATTAGGTTTTTCTTATATCATTTTTGTTGCTTTCCTCTCAATTCTCTCAAATGTATCCACATCTTTCCTAATGCGTGGAGCCCAGAGCTGGACACAACACTCCAGCTGAGGCCTCACCATTTGCGAGCAGAGCAGGACGATTACCTCCTATATCTTACATACAACATTCATGTTAAAACACCACAAAATATTAGCCTTTTTCACAGGTGCATCATTCTGTTGACTCTCAAATTGTGTTTCACTATAACCCCCACGTACTTCTCAGCAGTACTATCACCTAGCCAGCATTCCCCATTTTGTTAGCTGTGCATTTGACTTTTCCTTCCTAAGTGACAGAGTCCTGTGGCACCTTAAAGACTAACTAAAATTTTAGAGCATAAG
>ML677348.1:9340360-9354309 GCA_007922305.1 Dermatemys mawii
CTTATGCTCTAAAATTTTAGTTAGTCTTTAAGGTGCCACAGGACTCTTTGTCACTTCTGCAATTCCAGACTAACACGGCTACCCCTCTGATTCCTTCCTAAGTGTTGTTACTTGTCTTTACTAAACTTTATCTGGTTGATTTCAGACCAATTTACCAATGTTATTCTGAATTCTAATCCTGTCCTCCAAAATCCATGCGACCCCCCACTCATCTTGGTATCATCCACAAATTTTATAATCATACTCTCCACTCCATTATTCAAGTAATTAATGAAACTACTGAACAGTAGCTATGAACTTCTTGTTACCAACTGGCAGAGGGCACAGATACACACAAGGGAACTAGAATCTCTTGGGTTCACCAAAAGGGATCATGTAAGGTCTCTTATGTTATATAGGTATGGAAAATGTGCAAGAAGTTCTGTATTTATGCTGAAAATTATATCCTATATAGGCTGTGTAAAGACAGGGCACGCTACTTTTGAGTGACTTGAGACAAACTTGTCCAGACAGGAGGTGGAAGACACTTAGCTCCCTGGTGGACCATTGTGTTTCTTAGTATAAAAAGCCATTAGCATACTGAGTCAAATGCTAATGAAGAGCTTGCAGGAGAGTTAAAAAGGAAATAGGAAGAGGTAAACGGAGGGGAAGAGAGGAAGGGAGGGGTGTTGGGTGGGGGAGAAGACCCTGCTTTCATGTGAAGACAAAAGATCTGGTCTGGTCTATCTGGGGTGCAGAGAGATGCCCTGGCATCCTTCAATCTATGTAGACAAGTGCCAGCAGGCTTGATTTTATGAAAGGAGGATCACAGCCATCCTGAACTAGGATCCTTTTCCTGGCTGAAAATGTTGAGTAAGAACTTAAAGTAATCTATCTTGCTGGAGATTGAAATGTTTTGTGATTTAAATTTCAGCTCTAGAAAGAGTGTTATGATTTTGTTTCATATGTAACCATTTGTTTCCAATATTTTTACTTTCTATCATCTAAATCTCTGTTCTTTGGTAATGGACATATTTATAGTGAAAATAATAAGCTTAAGTGTTTGTTAAGAAAAGCGACAATCCTGAATTAAAACTAGTAAACTTGTGTGTACTATTCCTTTGAGAGTAGCAAATCTGAGACTTCTGTGAATGTTCAGTGGACCAAGGTGGAGTGCTCAAGAGGGATGCTTGGTGTGCTGTTGTTAACCTTCACAGACAGAGCAAGGCCTGCAGAGGCCTGGAAGTTGGTGCTCATATTGCAAAAGGATGTTGGAGTCAGGGAGCTGATCCACAGTAGGCACAGACAAGACTTCTTCATGCTAAGGGCTGCTGGAAGAGTGGTGCCTCACAACTCTGGATGCCCTTGGGAAGCATCACAGTACCACGCTCAGGGCTGACCCCTGTTGGACCTCATTAGATAAGCCTCCCAGTAAGACAACAAACCATTGATAATTACTCTTTGAGTATGATTTTTCAATCAGTTGTGCACCCACCTTATAGTAATTTCATCTAGACCAGATTTCCCTAGTCTGCTTATGAGAATGTCAAGTGGAACTGTGTCAAAAAATCTTACTAAAATCACTATACATCATGTCTATTGCTTTCCCCATCTACTAGATTTGTAACCCTGTTCTTGACAAATCCATGACTATTCCTTATAATCCTATTACCCTCCAGGTGCTTACAAACTGATTAATATTTATTCTGGTATCTTTCCAGCTATCGAAGTTACATTAACTGATTTAAATTCTCCAGGTCCTCTTTGTCCCCCTTTTTAAAGATAGATAGTAGGTTTGCCCTTTTCCAGTCCTCTGGGACCTCACTTGTCCTCTGAGTTCTCAGAGATAATCACTAACAATTCCAAGATTGCTTTGGCTAGCTCCTTAAGTACTCTAGCGCGAATTTCATCAGGCCCTGCTGATTTGAATATACCTAACTTATCTAAATATTCTTTAACCTAGTTTTTCCCTATTTTGCAATGTGTTCCTTTCCTCTTGTTAATACTGTGCTGAGTATCCAGTCACCATTAATTTTCTAGTGACGATTACTGAGCCTGGCAAAAAGGCAAAACACCTCAGCCTTTTTGCTGTCATATTTATTAGCGTGCCTTCCCCAGGGAGAAGAGTACCATATTTCCACTTTTTGTGGGATTTCTTTTTGATTTTCAGGTCATTAAATAGCTCCTGAGAGAACCTTCCTTTTCTTCCTATCTTACCTCGGCATCAAAATAGTTTGCAATTATGCCTTCACTACTGTCCCATTGAGAAACAGCAAGCTCTCCTTAACTCCTTTATCCCTTATTCTTTCTGTACCAACCCAATTTTCATCAAGCCACCATGAAAGAGTCAAACTGGAAACATAAATTGTGAATACTTTCAATATTTTTTAAACAAAACAAAGATTTAAAACACCACTTAAACTAATAACTTTTGTCTCAGCATTATAACCATACTGTTGGGAACAGCCTCAGCATAATGGTGCATTATGCATAGTGTGCATTAATTTACACTATGATTGTAAATAAGATCCTAGATTACCTATTAAATTTAAACACAGATGCTTTAAAACGGGTATCTTCAGATAGCTGTCCCATTTCAAAATTAATTTTAAATTTTATAACGGCTTTATCCCATATAGCACATCATGAGTTAATAAATCATAAGACTGGCCACAATATGTACCTGATGTAAAAATGTCTTAGTTATGTACAGACATACATTTTAGCTTATCACGAAAGAGATTTAACTGAAACAAAATGACTTAGGTGACAACATAGAATGCAGAGGCCTCTCCTATGTCACTTGTTCAAATCCAACCCACACCCAATGACTATTCAGTAGCTTACCTGAAAGTACTTTGGGTGTTTTCTCATACCACAAACATCTGTCACTACAGTAGACTAGCAGCTTTATTGGTAATTTTAGCTGACATAGCTATAGAAAGTTATTCATTTAGAAGAGTTTGGGCCTCTCTTGAAACTTCTCCTTGATATATTAAGATGATACTACATAAATTCCTTAAAACCGCAGAACTGTCTCCCATGGGAAGTGAAGGAAGCCTTGCTTGAGAAGTTTATAACTAGACAAAGAAAAAAGCCTAGAGAAAGTACTGTAGGTGTAGGGAATGATCCAATAGGTTTCTCCCCACTTCTACAGTTTCTAACTTCTAAATTCACATTTTTGTGCTCTCAAAAGGAGATGTGTAGATAGCTCCTTCATTCATAGTACAGTTTTAGAGAAGACTGGATTGCAAGAGTCTCTACAATGGTCTGACAATGTGCCTCATCTCTGAGGAGGGACTATTTCTACAGGTTAGAGGACAACTTGGTTTCAAAAGTCAGCACTCTTGAAGAGCACTGTCACATTATTGAAATTATCTGGGATCATATAAATCATTGGTGCAACCAAGGTCCTGTAGTGGCACCAAATCGTATATAAAGGGGGTCATATAAGGTGTCCAAGACCAGGCTGTGGTCTGCTGATTATGATTATGCTATTTGTATGTGTGTATCTTTTTTGTAGCTAAAGTTATGAATATTGGCTGTATAGTGTCTGTATTTCAAACTTATGCTTGCTTTTGGGTGAAATCCCAGACAAAGTTGCTGTGAGCTGCTTGATGGCCCATCAAGAACCATCAGCTACACAACTGACCCATTGAGAGAGGGCGGACACATCCTGTGTCTTAGCAAGGGGGCAGGGAATGCCCATGTGACTCAATACTCCATTTTGCTGTAAGTTTCCACATCAAAGGACAAAGAACATTCCTGCACCTGGAAAGGATATAAAAGAATGGGACCTCATCTTTATTTTGTCTTCAATCTCCAGTCTGGCTCCTACTTCTGGAGGGGACTTTGCTACAAAGGGGTGGTCTGGCCAAAGGACTGATGACCCATTCCTCCAGGGAATGTATTCCAGAGACTCTGATTTGAACCTGCAGTTATTCTACAACTAATACAAGCCATTACTGCATGTATTTGATTTCCTTTACCCATTCCTAACCCTCACCTAGATCTTTTTCCTTGTATAATAAACATTAGATTTTAGATTCTAAAGGATTGGCAACAGCGTGATTTGTGGGTAAGATCTGATTTGTATATTGACCTGGGACTGGGGCCTGATTCTTTGGAATTGGGAAGAATTGTTTTCTTTTATTGGGGTATTGGTTTTCATAACCCTTTGTCCCCAGGGCAGGTGGCTGCTGGTTGTGATACTGGGAAGCTGGAGTGTCTAAGGGAATTGCTTGTGTGACTTGCAGCTAGCCAGTAGGGTGAAACCAAAGTCTTTTCTGTTTGGCTGGTTTGGTTTGCCTCTAGGGTGTAGAAACTCCAGCTTTGGGCTGTAATTGCCCCTTTTGAAGCAATTTGTCCTGGTCTGACACTCTTCAGTGGGTCACACCAGGAACAGCACCGTCACAAGCACCTAATTCATAATTGTTTTTAGTTAGAGATAGAAAAGTTCTATTATGCCAATTACAGTGTTGATAACTCTTTCCTCACAAATAATTAAGGATAAAGTCCAATTAAAAATAAACACTGAAAAGTGTGTTCCCATCAGGACTTAGATCGATGCAAACCGTTCAGACTACATACCAGCATGTGTGCCATACTGCACAAGACTAATTACACTGGATGCTAATGCAGTTTTTAAGGGTAACCAAGGGTGCACCAGATTGCCACTGGGACCTGACAACCAAGCCCACACAACAATTAGTGAGGCATTATGTACTAACTACTGGTGACAAAAAATTATGATGTGGAATTAGAAAAAAAAAATCAAGGTCTCTAGAAATCCTATACCCAATAAAATCCAGCTCGAGCAAATATTTTAAAAGCACCTGCAAGATTTCCAGTACAATTTTGAATAAAGGCTTTACGGGTTAACTAATGATTCCTAGTTTCCTGTGTGGTTATTTAAATCAAGTTTCACCATATGTCCATATTACGCTTCCCCACCCCCATCGCCTTTAGTGCTTGCCTCAGTGCTGCAGGCTCTAAAGCCGATTAACTACACCCAGTTTTGGATTCCCTCCCATGGCGAGCGGCCCGCTCTCCTACGTGAAGGCTCAACACCCAGGCAGAGAGGAAGCACCGCTCCGAGGAGCTCGGGTTTCGACCCCACTATAACCCGTGTCACCTGTTTGCGAAGGAAGGAAGCGCCCCCATCCCGCCCTTTCCTAACACCCCCCCCCACACACACACACGGGGTGCTGCAGACCACCCGTAGCGCAATCGCTGCCTTCCGTCCCAATGCCAAACCCACCCCCCGAGTCAGTGCCCGCTCACACCCCGTCCCCGGCATGCACAGCCGCCCCAGAACCCGCCCCCTCGAGCCCGCCTCGCCAGGAGGCTCCCCCTCCCGCCCGGCCCCCTTATATCACCGCCCTCCCCCACAGGCCCCACGGGTGCCCGGCCGGGCCCCTCACTCACCATGGTACAGATAGAGGCGAATTTGGAGACCGTCATTAGGATTTCCATCCGCCCAGCGCCATCTTCCGCCCACTCACAGCGCCGAGCCCGGGAGGGGGCAGCCTCCGCCGCCCCCACCAGCCGCTGCAGCGGGGCGCGTACCCCGCGCGCCAGACCCGCCGCCCCAACCGCCGGGCGCGCGGCTCCAAGGGAGGCAGAGTCTGGAGCGCGAGACCCTCACCCCTCGCCCCGCGCGCGGGCACAGATCGCGAGCTCACCCCGCCTTACGCCGGCTCCCTCTGGGCCCTAGCGCCGTTCCCAGCCTTAGCGCCGCCCCACGCCTGCCCTCTGCTTCCTCTCGGGCCTTTGGGCCGCCCACTCGAAGCGGCTCCCAGCACCGGCCTGTAGCGCCGCCCTGCCTTGGCTCTCCCGGGCGGTAGCGGCGACACGCCGGCTCTCTCCGGGTCCTGGCTCCGTGTCTCATTCAGCCCCTTCCCCGCCAGCTCGGCTGCCCCGGAGCCCTGCAGGGCTCTTGCCGTTGCCGCCTCTTCGTTGATTGGGGGGCGTGGGGGCGAGTCCAGGAGCCCCGGCGGCGCCGAGAACACGCCCGCACACGCCTCCAGTCAGGCGAGATGGGGAGTCAGTGCCATGGCCCCGCCTTGCCACTGTTAAACCCTGGCAGTGCTGCAGAACTGGCCAGACGTCGTGGTAGCACCATTCACAAAGAGGAGCCTGGTTTGCCCCTGTTACTTCAGCTTTAAACAGCTGTCCCTCCATTGAGGCGGATGGGGATTACACCAGCCTAGTGTAACCCCCACACCTCCTGGGTGTGGTGTCCTGTCCCATCTATGGCCCTGAGACCAGGTAGAGCAGGGGTGGAGTGAGCAAACTTTTTGGCCCCAGGGCCACATCAGGTTTGCAAAATTATATGAAGGGCCGGGTAGGGAAGGCCCCAACCTGGCCCCCTCCCACTTCCTGCCCCCTGACTGTTCCCTCAGAATCCCTGACCCATCCAACCCCCCTCCCTGCCATCTTGTCCCCTGACTTTCCCTTCCAGAGACCCTAACCACCCCCCAGGACCTCACCCCCTACCCCATTGCCCTGCTCCCTGTCCCCTGACTGCCCCAACCCCTATTCACCCTCCAGCCCCCTAACCACCACC
The DNA here is from genome assembly GCA_007922305.1 of Dermatemys mawii. Lineage (NCBI taxonomy): Eukaryota > Metazoa > Chordata > Testudines > Dermatemydidae > Dermatemys > Dermatemys mawii. The sequence goes on from ML677348.1 coordinate 9,346,908, forward strand.
TCAGAACCCCACCCCTTATCCAACCCACTCTGCTCCCTGACTGTCTCTCCAGAGCATCCCCCTCAACCACCACCCTTCCATCCCCCTAACCCCCCTCCACCCCCTTACTGTAGTTGCTTGGCACGGCTCTGGGGGAGGGGGATGCACGCAGCCCCGGGCCCTGGAGTGCTCCCGGCCCTCAGAGCGCTGCCCACATGGTGCAGCTCCGGGGGAGGGGGGAGCGTGTAGCCCCGGCCACAGTGCTAAGCGGCGCAGCTCTGGAGGAGGGGCAGGGGCAGCCTCCTCAGCCAGGGGAGGGGCCAGATGAGATGGTCCCACGAGCCGGATCTGGCCCGTGAGCCGTAGTTTGCTCACCCCTGGTTCTAGCAGCCACATGGAGCCAGACGCTGCCCTGTCCCCCAGAGTGCTGCCTGCGTGGCGCACTGAGGCTCTGGGGAAGCCAGGGGTGGGGCCAGCATCAGCCTCCCCAGCCAGGAGCTCAGGTGGCTGGGCAGGATAATCCCACAGGCCACATCTGGCTTGTGGGTTGTAGTTTGCCCATCCCTGGAGTAGAGAGAGAGAGAGAGAGAATGAATCTGCTCTATCAGCCTCAGTTAACACTCCGTTGGCTTTTAGCTCAGGGGTAGAGGCTCATGCACTAAGCTCCAGAGGTCCCTGGTTTGATCTCTGCCACCAACAACTGGGGTCTGTCAATATTACAAGTGAGGGTTGTCTGGGATTTCAAGAGGGAAGACTCTGAAGCTCAGGAAGTGCCCCCTCAGCTAGGGGAAGTATGTAACCCACACCACTGGGTGTGGTGTTCTGTTCCATCTACTGGCATTGAGACCACTTAAAGAGAAAGAGAGAGTTCAATACAGCCTTAGCTAAGAGCCAGGTGCCTTTTAGCTCATGCGATAGAGACTCATGTACTAAGCTCCAGAGGTCCCCAAATCAATCCTGCCTGCTGATGGCCAGGGTTTGACAGCATTACAGTAGCCCTAGTTTTCAACTTTTTTTCATTTGCAGATCCCTAAAACATTTCAAATGAAGGTGCAGACCCTTTTGGAAATTTCGGGCATGATATGCTGGCCCCCTGGAGTCCCTGGACCACTGGTTGAAAACCACTATGCTGGAGTTACACAGGGTGGATCAGCCCCACTTATGTTCATTCATAGACATGTATCTGTGTGAATTTTCAAGCCATCACCACCACCTCTCCTGGAGGTAGGGTTGCCATTTTTGGTTGGATGTATTCCTGAAGATTTCATCACATGATATAATCTTTAATTCCTGGAGACTCCAGGCCAATCCTGGAGGGTTGGCATCCCTAGCTGGAGATGGAGTCTGTATCTCTGCAGGGCAAAGAGTCTGAGGCAGATGCTGCTGCAACAAGCCTCAAGGCCCAATCCTGACACTGATATCAGCATTAACAGAGTCATTTATTGGGACATGGGAATTGCCCTACTGTTTCAGACCGGAAGACCATGTAGTCTAATATCAGATGTTTCAGAGGAGGTGTTAAACACCTGCAACAGGCAGTTATGGGATATTTTATCCATAGGGAAGAATGCCTCCTTCTCAAGAGTTAGCAATTGACTTAAACCCTGAAGCATGAGGCTTTCTCTCCCCTGCGAAACTCTTTGATAGATAGATAGATTAGATAGATATTACAATAATTCTGGATATTCATCTAAATGGGTGATCCCTTGATAAATCATTCTAAACTCTTCAATATCTTGTAGCAATGAGTTCCACAGACTAATTGTACATTATGGGAAAAAGTATTTCTTTTGATCAGTTTTGAATTTGCCATTCATGCTGAGAGAATTAATTGATTGTTGGAATGATGAAAAGACAAGGGGAGAAGGGATTTTTCATGAGATTTTTTTATTGTGTTTTTTTAAGTGGGCAGGCATACCCCGACTCAGTGACAGAGCCTGTTCCAGGAAGAGACAGGCTAAACATGCAGCTGCAGAAGGGATAGTGATTATCAGAGCGGACAGTTTATACGTATATATTTTTCAAACAACAAATATAGAACTAGAATTAACAAGACCTTTGTCCGTTCATCTTAATAATTCAACTTTATATGGGACTCCCTTTCCTCCATCCTTTGTCCTTTTAGATTACAATGTCTTTGAGGCAGTGACTGTCTCTTCCTACACATATGGAAAGTGCTGAGCATATTTTGGGAGGAAGAAGAGGGATAGCTCAGTGGTTTGAGCATTTACCTGCTTAACCCAAGGTTAAGAACATAAGAAAGGCTGTACTGGGTCAGACCAAAGGTCCGTCTAGCCCAGTATCCTGTCTACCAACAGTGGCCAATTCCAGGTGCCCTGGAGTGAGTGAACCTAACAGGTAAAGATCAAGTGATCTCTCTCCTGCCATCCATCACCCCCCTCTGACAAACAGAGGCTAGGGACACCATTCCTTACCCAGCCTGGCTAATAGCCATTAACGGACTTAGCCTCCATAAATTTATCCAGTTCTCTTTTAAACCCTGTTATAGTCCTAGCCTTCACAGACTTCTCAGGCAAGGAGTTCCACAGGTTGATTGTGTGCTGTGTGAAGAAGAACTTCCTTTTATTTGTTTTAAACCTGCTGCCCACTAATTTCATTGGGTGGCCCCTAGTTCTGCTATTATGGGAACAAGTAAATAACTTTTCCTTATTCACTTTCTCCACGCCACTCATAATTTTATATACCTCTGTCATATCCTCCCTTAGTCTCCTCTTTTCCAAGCTAAAAAGGCCTAGCCTCTTTAATCTCTCCTCATATGGGACCTGTTCCAATCCCCTAATCATTTTAGTTGCCCTTCTCTGAACCTTTTCTAATGCCATTATATCCTTTTTGAGATGAGGAGACCACATTTGTACACAGTATTCAAGATGTGGACGCACCATGGATTTGTATAAGGGCAATAAGATATTCTCCATCTTATTTTCTGTCTCTTTGTTAATGATTCCTAACATCCTGTTTGCTTTTTTGACTGCCACTGCACACTGCATGGACATCTTCAGAGAACTGTCCACGATGACTCCAAGATCTTTTTCCTGATTATAAGGTTATAAGATCAATCCTTGAGGGGGCCATTTAGGTTTATGGGGCAAAAATTGGTTGGATGATTTAATTGGGGATTCATCCTGCTTTGAGCAGCGGGTTACACTGGATCTCCTGAGGTCCCTTCCAACCCCGATATTGTATCATTCCATGATTTTAATAAATATATAAATAAATGGTGTTTAGAAACAAGTGGCCAAAACTCACAAAGGCTTTTTTTTCCCCACTGTGAAAACCATAGATATTTGAGTCTTTACTATATGAACAATTGTGATTCTTCACTTCTGAAGGTCATTAGAAAAATCATACTAAACACTAACAGACCCAGAAAAATGCAGCTCAATACCTCTTTCAACTAAAAATTGGGGGGTAAAGGTATATGTTCGAAATGAGCATTATAATAGAACTATTTGTTGCAACCTTAATTTTGGAGTTGCAAGCACTCCATAATATTAGCTACTTGATGGATCACTTGATTATTATCTGTTCTGTTCATTCCCTCTGAAGTACTAGGCATTAGCCACTGTTGGAAGACAGGATAGTGGGCTAGATGGACTTTTGGTCTAGCCCAGTATGGCTGTTCTTATGTACTCCTCCCTGGCTCAATAGATCATAGAGGTCCTTGTCCATTCTCACAATTTGCCCCCACCTCTTTCTGTCAAGAGCATATTTTTCCCACTGATGGTAATTCACATTAGGACCTCTTAGGCCTTGCTCAGTATTATCCCTCCATCTTCTCCTTGGTCAACCAGAAGGTCAAGCATCATAAGGATGTCTATCAAAAAGACATGTAGCTCGTCTTTCCTTCTTCATTCTAATAACACGCCCTGCCACTGAAGACAAGTTTTGACCACTAAGCAAGGTCAACCCACATTGCAGTAAAATGTACAGAGCCTTGTCTCCACCAATGTGCATTAGCTATCTCATGGTAAACACACACCTCTTTTGGCAGTGAAGACATAGGCACAGGTGGGGGTGCATTTGTGTTGTATGCTCATTGCACTGTTGGTCAGGTGTGTGCCCTTGGGTGGAGGAAGAGATGGTATATACTGTTGGGTTTCCTTACATTTTAATTTCTTTCCTTTTTAGGTTCTGTGTTAAGTATATTATAGGTAAATCAACTTTAACTGACATCAAGCACAGTGTTTTTGTGTTATCATTTTATATATAGTACAATGGGATTAGTCAAAAGGCAACAACTCTGTACTAGCTCCTAATTCATCAGGAGTCATTCAAGTACAATTATAAGTGCATTTTATCTCCATAATCTTAATACCTGGAGAAGAAAATTAAAATAGTTTATAAATATTTATAGTAGTTATAGGAGCAGGGGGAAAATAACCAGATCCTTTGCCAAGTAAGGAAAAATTAGATGAGATTTTAACAGAGATGTTTTTTAGTCTCTGTGTTTAGAGGATAAGAGTCTCTTCTTTTCTATACTTTGGAATCTAGAAGAGTCCTATTGTTAAAAACTTGTTACTCTTCTTGTTTAAGAGTTCTCAGTTGGCATTTAAGAAATATCATCTCACTATCCTCAATAACCTTCACTGAATCCTGTAATTGCCCTACTTTATCTTATCCCATTGTGAACCAGGGTATACATTTCAAAAGGTACTTTTTTCTCCTGCTGATAATGGCCCATCCAAATTAAACAGCCTCTTAGAATTGGTATGCTAATGTACAACCTTTTTTTTTTTTTGCTTTCTGTGTGTATAAATACATCTTACTTCTGTTCCATTCTATGCATCTATAGCCCACGAAAGCTTATGCTGAAATAAACTGGTTAGTCTCTAAGGTGCTACAAAGTCTTCCTCGTCTTATTTACTGATACAGACTAACACGGCTGCTAATTTTAAACCTAAGGGTATACATAGTTAGGTTATTTGATGATTGAAAGAAATGGTATCAGTTAATGGATTTTTACAGATTCTCTTATACTACTTGAAGCATTTATTTAAGATAACTCTCAGACTGTAAACAGTTAATAAGGAACTTCTCTTTTATTCTGTCCTTATGTGATTGACTGGCGATCCCCCAATTTGAGGATGCTCTCTATCATGGATTTACATATGAGTCCTGAGATGATTGCAGAGTAGTCCCGTCCTCGAACCACAAATCCGCCCACAGTAGATACAGACATTTTGTGGTAGGCCAGCAGTCTGCTGGGAGAAAATTATTTCTTTTCCCTTCCTTCTCTCTCTTTTCAGCTTTGAGGGCAAGGTGCTTTACCTCGAAGTGAGCCACTCCTGATGGAGGATATGGCGCCACTGGGGTCGGTTGGTGGCTTGATCTTCCCAGCTTGTGATGTCCACATCAGTTTTCTTAAGATACATTTTCATTGTGTCTTTGTAGCATTTCCTCTGACCACCACGGGATCTCTGACCAGGGGTGAGCTGAGAGCAGAGGACTTGTTTTGGGAGGTGAGAGTCTGACAAAATGTCCAGCCCAGCAAAGCTGGTGCATGAGGATCATTGCTTCAATACTGGTGACATTGGCTTCAGCAAGGATAATGGTGTTAATGCAGTGATCTTGCCACTTGATGTGAAGGAGCTTCCAGAGGCATTATTGGTGAAACCTCTCCATACTCTTGATGTGCTTTTGATAAGTCACCCAGGTTTCAAATCTGTAGAGGAGTATAGAAGTAACAGTTGTCTTATAGGCCTGGATCTTGTCTTGCCATAGGTCATGCTCCATGAAAGTGCATCAAAGCAATTTTCCAATGGAAGCACTTGTGCACTGGGTCCTGTGCTGGATCTCACTGTTGATTTTTGCACTTTGAGAAAGTTGGCTACCGAGGTAGCAGAAGTGCTCAACAGTCTCCAATGTTTGACCCTCAGTGGTGATTTGTGGTGGGTCATGTGCAAGGCCTAAAGCAGGTTGTCTTCATGTCAGCAGGGTCTGAATGAAATCTCCTATGACAACTAGTTGGGGATGGGGTGAAACTTCAGGAACAAACTATTTATGTGAACACATCTACTCTGCCAAGATATCCAGCAGATAAAACAGTGTTTCTCAAAGTAATCAACTTTGACTGGTGTTCAGTTACAAATCACTTTAGTACTGAATGCAGGGGTAGTGAAATGCTATCATCACTGTTGTGTTTATTGTATGAACAACGGGGAGCAGAACTATACTTAACTTATTCCAAATGAGGGGGTCACCCTAAGCTGAAAGAACCTTGTTAAGCCAGGGGCTCGAATGCCAGATCCCTATGAAAGTAAGAAGGGCAGGGAGAGCTGTCCAAGTCAGGAAGGGTAGCCTGTCCCTAAAGGTCCTTGGTCTGGTTTAACATGTTCCTCCCCACTGTTCAAAGATAGAGCTAACTAGGTTTCATTAGAAGTCTTATGTTATTTCAAGTTCTCAATAACAGCCAAAATCATTTGTGGTGGGGCAATGTTTCTGTCCAGCCTGCTGAGAGCTAAAAATCACTAAGAGGCTGACCTGCAGAGAGGCAGGTGTCAGCAGAAGGTAACTAATGGGTGGCTGGCTGGCAAAAGTGGCAAGCAGTCACTTGGTGGGGGGGCCAGCAGAGAGGAACCATGGCTGGCAGGGCAGCCAGCCAGAGCAAGTGCTCAGATGGCAGAGCAAGCAAGGTGCTTTCTTCACTGGGTGGGAAGTGAATTCACACAGATGCACATCTGAACCCTGGGTCCTCACTGACCAAGGACAGCCACAGTGAGTGGGGTATGGTGAAGGAGCAGAGCGGGGCACAGTAAAGGAACTTTTGTTTGTAGAACTTAAGAACATGAGGCAGAAGACACAGCCCCATGCACTCTGGGATGGGTGACATGCTCACAGTTTTCTGTTTATGAATCTTGCTTGTGGCATTTTCCCTAATTAATGTTGGGTGACTTCTCTCCTTTCATTAAAAGTTTCTTTTCTACACTCAGACTCTGCTTGCGAGTGGGGAAGTACTGCCTCTCGGAGTTGCCCAGAGTGGTGTGTAATTTTCCCAGGTTACTGGGTGAGCACGTGAGCCGGTTCTGTGTTGTATTATTGAAAGGAACTCCTAGATATTGAACCTGGCCTTGGTTGCGGCTCCACCTATCACAAGAGTTACACTCACATATATTCTCCTAATTCTTTTAACTACACATTCTCAAGCACTCATTTGTTTGAGATCTGACAATTGTTTAATTTACTATGAATTTTTGCTTTTCTGCAACTCCATAATGAAGACATAATGAGTCAAATTGTGCTCTCAGTTACAACCACATAACCCCACTGATGCTTATTAAGTGAACAGGACCGTTTCAGAGAACATAGAAGCAGATGCAGTGCTTAGAAATAAAGTGATAGGCCAGGGGTGGGCAAACTTTTTGGCTCGAGGGCCACATCAGGGTTCAAAATTGTGTGGAGGGCC
>ML677348.1:9354409-9382150 GCA_007922305.1 Dermatemys mawii
CCCCCCCCCAAGACCCCACCCCCATCTAAGTCCCCTGCTCCTTGGCCCCTGATCCCCTCCAAAGATCCCCCTCCCCCTACTCACCCCCCAAGACCCAACCCCTCTATTCAATTCCCCTGCTCCCTGTCCTCTAACTGCCCTGATCCCTATCCACGCCCCTGCTCCCCTGACAGGCCCCCTGGGACTCCCACATGCCATCCAACTTACCCCCCCCCCCCCGTTCCCCCTCCCCGGTCGGCCCCCTGAGACTCTCTGCCCTGGCCCTCTTACCTCACCGCTGCTCAGAATAACATGTCTGGCCCGGAGCCAGGCATGCGGCCGCGCTGATCCTCCAGAGCACACAGCATGTCTGGCCGGGAGCTGGACACGCTGTCGCGCAGCCCCGCCCCCTTTCCCCACGCTGCTCATGTGGCCCTCTGAGCCCATGCAGGAGTGGGGTCAGTGGGAGAGGGGCCGGAGCAGCTTCCTCAACCGGACGTCAGGGGCCAGATAGAAGGAGCTGCAGGCCACATCTGGCCCGCGGGCCGTAGTTTGTCCACCCCTGAACTAGAGTGACAACTCATTCCAAATAGGCTACCAAACAGCTATCATGTAATAACTTCCAGCCATTAGATTTGAACTGGCAACCTACATGGGAAAATGTTCTTTACACCATTCCAGTCCTTTGAGGCAACCAGATCCCTACAACAATTAGGTCTAAAGAAAGCAGACTAGACATTAGCAAAGTAACATGCAAAATAATAAGCATTTATATATTGGTAAATTTATCAATGGGAGCATAGAAAATATTGGAAAGAACTTCGCAAGTAATTAAAGAATGCTTACCATTGATTTCTGATATGTCTCACACGGTGCTAATGTTTGGTTTATTTTTCCTGTGATTGAAACATAAGTCACTGTTAGCCATATTTTGTTCTTTTGCTGATTGTAAAGCTATTGTTCACGTGCAGGTGACAGTCAGTTCTTTAAAACTGCTGTCTTTGTTGTCAACAAAAAAGTACAATCATTTTGATTCACTCTCTTGGAAGATTTCTAGCCTGGAAAATTAGTAGCCTCCTTGATGTACTTGCAGATGGCCAGATAGCTTAATAGGCCCATCTGGTTATACTTACAATTTTTGGGTTTTTTTAAACCAAAGACATGTTTGATAATAACTGTAAACTCACCACTAAGGAGTAAATTCACTGAGAACAACATTGCTGACACCCAGGGCTCATGTGTGAGAGAAGGGGCAAATCTTGAAATTCTTGCTTAGGTTTTATTGAGTCCTTATTTAGACCAAAGTCATGATGCCAGCTCTCATGATTTTCTTGCCATTCTCAGTGTTTGTTGCTTTTCTTAAAGCCTCCAGTTTAATTCTAAGAATTATTTGAGAATCTCCATTTTAATTTAAAAAAAAAAACCAAACAAATATGCTTCTAGCCCTCCTGGTTGCTGAGAAAAGCTTGAAAATGTGAACCCTGAAGGCAATGACACTAGAAAACAAAAAGAACCCACATATTTTTTTTAAAAATCACATGATTTTTAAGCCAATCTCATGGTTTCTAGTGACCAGACTCTTGATTTTTAAAGGCTTAGGATTGGCAATACTGTTAATAAGAATGTGATGTAAGAACTTCAGGATTTGGGACAGAAATTTCATAATACTGTATTAACATTTGCATTACTAAGGGCTTGGTTACACTTGCAGATGTAGAGCTCTTTGGCTTAAACCAGCCTTCGGAGAGTGCACTAGGGAAAGCGCTCTAGTCTGTCCACACTGACAGCTGCAAGCACACTGGCGTGGCCACATTTGCTGCACTTGCAGCTGCATTGGTAGCGGTGCATTATGGGCAGCTATCCCAGTGTTCAAGTGGCTGCAATGTGCTTTTCAAATGTGGTGGGATGGGGTGGAGTGTATGTGGGGGGAGAGAGAGTGGGTTTTTGGAGTGCTGAAAGTATGTCAACATGTTATCTTGTAAGTTCAGACCCCCAGCCCCTCCTGCCTTTCACTCACTCACTCAAAGCAAACCTGTTTGCTTTGCCCCGGAGCAGATAAGTAGCCAGTGTTTGCAACAGAGCTTTGAAAGGGCACTTCCGCATTTCTGCAGTGATTTCACAACAAAAAGAAGAGAAGCCACTTGGCTTAAGGGGATTATGGGACGTTTCCAGAGGTCAATCAAAGTGCAGTAACGTAATTCCTTGTTCACACTGATGCTGAAGCATCTCAACCAATACGCGTCAGACCTCGCTGAGGTGGAGTACCAGAAGCGCTCCAGCCAAGGAGTCAGAGCGCTCTACATGCCTTGCCAGTGTGGGTGGGGAGTAAGGTAAACAGCTCTGGGTGGCTTTATTGTGAGATAATGTGCAAGTGTAGCCAAGGCATTTCATTAAAGGATTTCACAGCACTTCATAAGCACTGATGAATTAATCAATTACAACCGCCAGTGAAGTAAGTGAGCATTATTTTCCCTGTTTCACAGATAGAAAAACTGAGGCACACAGGGCTCAAGGGACAGATCACTGTCTTTTATTAATTTTCACTTTTACTTCCTTTTAATCCACCATTATTACTTTCTCCCTGAGCCCTACATCTTTGTGTAGAGCAACTCTTATAGTGAAAAGAAGTGGCACAGCGTGGCCAAGTCTCACTTTTTATTGCAAGTCTTCTGATAACTGATGTTTTACTTACAGTGCCAGATACTAGATACAAGTGATTATTATTTGATAATTTAATCTTTCATTCATTTTCTAAAATAAGTTTCTAGATCACATTATTGCAGTCCAAAGCTTGAAAACATAGTCTGAGCACAATTGAAGGGTTCATAAAACTAGAAGACAAAAAAAGAACTCAATATATTTTTAGACATAAGTATTGTAAAGCCAATCTTATGATATTCTGAAATCTGATTTATGATCCTTTAATAATTCAAGTTGTCAATACTGGGTATAGCTTCAGAGACCAAGTCACCCTTCATTTTGGAAGTTAGGACTCTGGACTGCGAGAGTATGTCTGCCTAGCACATTAAACCCAGGCTCTGATTCAGGTCTAAGTCCGAGCCCTCCCATTTGTCCACACAGAAGTTCATTTGATTTGGGTCAGGAATCCCTCTGATAGGGGTGTTGGTCAGAGGCAGAATCCGGCTGTGACTGCAGAGTAATGCGCCCTGGAAAACATAATTCTAACTATATATACAAAATAATGGCACCTAATTAGCTGTTAACACTCAAAAAAGCTATTGGAGTCATTGTGGATAGTTCTCTGAAAACATCTGCTCAATGTATAGTGGCAGTCAAAAAGGTAACCAAATGCTAGGAACCATTAGGAAAGGGATACATAAACCAGATAAAATATAAGGGATAGATAAAACAGATAAAATATCATAATACCGCTATATAAAACCATGATACACCCACATCTTGAATACTGTGTGCGGTTCAGGTCACCCCATCTCAAAAAAGATACATTAGAATTGGAAAAGTTACAGAGAAGGGCAACAAAAATAATTAAGGGTATGGAACAGTGTCCATATGAGGAGTTTAAAAAGACTGGGACTTTTCAGCTTGGAAAAGAGATGACTAAAAGGGGATATGATAGAGCGGGGGTTGGCAAACTACGGCCCGCAGACCACATCCAGCCCGCGGGACTGTCCTGCCCAACTCCTGAGCTCCCAGTCGGGGAGGGTAGTCCTGGCCCCTCCCCTGCTGTCTCCCCTCCCCCGCAGCCTCGCCACACTGTGCCACCAGCGTTCTAGCCTAGCCTGCTGCTCCTGGGCAGCTCTGCAGCGGCGGGGCTGGCTCCGTCAGGGCTGCAAACAATGTGATACCCACTTTCTGGCTTCTGTTGGCAATCACTCTGTTGTTAGTATCTGAAGAGAAAGCAAGGGCTTGGCTACACTTACACTTTATACCACAATAAGGCCTCCCAGAGTACCCTACCTTACTCCCCGTCCACACTGGCAAGGTACGTAAAGCACTTGGACTCCCTGGCTGGAGCACTTCTGGTACTCCACCTCCCCGAGAGGATTAACGGTTGTTGCATATTGGGTCAGACACCTCAGGGTCCGTGTGGATGAGGAGTTATGCTACTATGCTCTGATTGACCTCCGGAAACACCCCATAATCCCCTTAAGTCAAGTGGTCACTCTTCCCTTTGTTGTGAAATCACTGCAGGAATGCAGAAGTGCCTTTTTAAAGCTTTGTTTCAGACAGTGGCTGCTTATATGCTATGGGTAAAGCAAACAAAGCAAATGTTTACTGAGCGAGTGAGAGGGGGGCAGGTGGGGTCTGAAATTACAAGACAGTGTGCTGACATGCTCTCAGCACTCCAAAACCCACTCTCTCTCCCCCACATACACACAACATACTCCGCCCCACCTGCCGCATTTGAAAAGCACATTGCAGTCACTTGAACACTGGGATAGCTGCCCATAAAGCACCGCTCCCAATGCTGCTGCAAGTGCTGCAAATGTGGTCATGCCAGTGCGCTTGCAGCTATCAGTGTGGATAGACTGGAGCGCTTTCCCTAGTGCACTCTCCAAAGGCTGGTTTAACTCAAAGCGCTCTATATCTGCAAGTGTAACCGAGACCCAAGCAAAGCTTGCCTGGGTAGCTTGTGTTTTGCTGGGAATAACACAGTGAAGGCAGGTAACTGTTTAGCCTGGAGATACCCTGGCCAGGAGGGAGAGACACATGGATTTCCACCCAACAAACTGCTAGGGAGCTAGAAGCCGGAAAGTGTGTATCATGCTGTTTGGAGTGGTTTACAAACAAGAGTGCCAATATCAGGGCAGACTGTCAAAAAGCAAGGGAGAAACCCCAAACTGGTTGTCTGATCTATAACTAGATTTCACCAAACCAGTAACAAGTAGGGCCAGCTCTACCCTTTTTGCCGCCCCAAGCAAAAAAATTTTTTAAAAAGGGTGGCCAAATTGTGTCACCCTTTTTTGGACTGGAATGCTGTCCCTTACAATGTGCCACCCCAGGCACGTGCTTCCTTGGTTGCTGCCTGGAGCCAGTCCTGGTAACAAGTGTGAACTGCTAAAGCTCTAGCACAATCTTACTGTGCAGTCACCAGACAGTCTCCTTGGATGTTTGGATCTATCTTGCTCCCCAGGCAAGCTTGATTCTGTGATTGCAAAGTAATCAAAATAAGCTGTCCTAGGATAAGAGAGAAGGTCCTCTCACGAGTTGGGTAACTCGTTCAAAGATTGAAAACAAAGGGTAGGAATAAAGATCAGTGTGACAGGGTCTACTTACCTCACTAGCCCAGACAGGGTTAAGCCCATATTATTGACAGCGGAAGTCCCACCTCCCTGGTGGGACTGGGCATGCTCCAAATGCTCTAGTAGTATAAAAGGAAGATGCCCAACTCAGCCTGAGTTGGAGGCCACAAGAGGAGGGCTTGCCCCAGTATGTCCTGGAGAGTAGAGCCGTCCTGGACCTGTTTGACCTCTGGTGACTGGAGGAGCCACAGGAGGTGACTGGGCCAGGTAACCATGGAGAATCTGAAGTCTCATGGGAGATCCCAATGCAGACTCTGGTAGGAAGTGACCCATGGATGATAATAGAATGGTACCTCCCACCTGGGAACCCTGAGTGTTTTGGTAGGACCCCTCCCCCACTGAGTCACTAGCTTGTTGCTATGCCACTGTTAGGGCCTGGAGTTGGGGCCTGGTGGAGTTGGAAGGACCTGGTGCTGCCACACCCCTTGCCTACAATTGTAGATAGTAAAGAAGCATATGGATCAAGCACTTACTCCACCTTATTTTCTTGCCCGTATTCTCAACCTAAAGTTCCAGAATAGATGCCTAACTGCTGAAGATGTTGTTGCCATGACTTGAATGTCTAATGATCACCCATCCATCATGCCAACCATAATAAACTTCAGGGCTGGAGGTGAAACAATCAAAGAATGTTTGATGTTTAATTCACACCACTGAACTGGTTGAAATCACTAGGTAAGCATGTGGAACCAGGGTTTGTTAAAGTGCCAAAGTAGCTTTTGACAGCAGTACCCTCTTCCACTGGCATAGAGAATATTTTCTTCATTTGGACTAATTCAAAGCTGAGAAACTGACAGTTGTAAAAAGCAGAATGACTTGTCTTAATCTTTCAGTCTATGATAAAAACTTTGAAGGAAGGGGTAGAAATTTACTACTTTTTAAAGTTTGAAAGATTGCTTAATTTAGCACACTGTCTCATTTGCAAGAGATTTAAGCCAGAATCTACATTCACAAGTTAAATCAGCCCTCCTTATTGATCCTGGTGCAGATAGCATTAGTTTGACAGAAATCTTCTGTTGACCTACCTATGACCTCTTGGAGAGAGAGATTAGCTACCGATGAGAGAACCCCTGCTATTGATGTAGTGAATGTCTACAATGAAGCAAGCAGCACTACCATGGTGTAGACAAGCCCTGGCATAAGCAAATGCAGCCTTAAATTCCAGTCACTTTCAGTTTGGCATATTTGAAAAGTTTCCCAGACTAACCTAAAATCGTTTTAATTCTGACAACAGTTAAGCGCTCTCCTTAATAAATCTCTTAGCTGTAAATATGAAAACATCTTAATAAGAGAAGTTTGTAACCAAAACATTTAAGGTTGCTTTGTTTAATAAACATGAGTTTTACATGCTCTTTTGTGTATTTAATTAAATTCAGTGACCATCCTAATTCAGTTTGACAACTCATGACCAAAAGTTATTTAGTAAATAAGCAATATCACTTTGTGCTAATATACCAAAAATATACAATATGGAAGTATTAAGCTATGCAACTACTTAAATAAATGCAGTGAACCTTCCTAGCTAGCAACAAGATATAGTAAATCTCCTGTATCAGCTCTACTGAGTTGTAAATCACTCTTTCATGCATCCGACGAAGTAGATACTAGCCCAGGAAAGCTTATGCTTCAATACTTTTGTTAGTCTTTAAAGTGCCCCAGGACTCAGTCACTTCTGCAAATCCACCCTAATACGTATACCCCCCGATTCTATATTTTAATGGTTATACCCACTGAGAATACACTGTAAAAATGTGAGAGATAAATGGAAACGGTGATTATTTAAATCGAGCCTCCCTGACTTTCAACACAGAGACTAATAACGAAGAGTCCAGCCAGGGCGCCACGTGCTCGTGGTTTTCTTCCACGGGCGCTAGAACGCTCAGAGTCCAATGGCAACAGACTAAACTCTCCCCACGCGCGGGACAGACGATGGACTGGGACCAACACTCTGTTCCACCAACCGCTCCGCCATGTCACGTGACCCTCCAAAGCCCACTTCCCGGGCTGTCTATACATGTGCCTGTTTTCAATCAATGGCGAGGCCCATAGTCGGGCGTTGCACAGCCAGTGTCGCACGAGGAACGACTCGCTGAATCCCTAGCCGCTATTGTTTCCAGTCACCCCCTTCTAATGCTTTATAGTCAGGCTATTCGCGGGCAGCCCCAGAGGTCCCCCGTTAAGAGAGCCTGGGAGGCCCCACCCTCTTCCTTTCGGCCTGGGCCGCCATTTTGTAGGTATGTGTGAGCGGTAGTGCTCTTGTCACGCCGTGTAACGGCGGGAAGGGAGCTCCGCGGCTGCGGTACCGCTGGGTGGTGGGGAGGGTAGTGGATGGAGGCCTGGCGGGGCTGGGCCGGGCCTGAGGGGTGGCGGTAGCAGCAGCGCGCGGAGCGTGGCTGTATGGGCCGGGAAGGCCGCTGCATGTGCTTGCACGAGCCGGGACAGAAAAGGGAGGCGGCTACACCGGCCCTGGGCGCGGGGTTGGTGGGGGAGAGGGGAGGCGGCTGCACGGGCCTGAAAGGGGAGCCGGAGAGGGGGAAGGGTGCACGAGGGCCCCCGGGTTGGTGTGGGGGAGCTGCCTGCGGTGCTGGGCTGGAAGGCGGGCTGGGGCCAGGGAGCGAACGAGCATCGCAGCCTGCTGCGGCGGCCCGTTCTCGGAGGAGGGGGGCAGGTCTCTAGCCTGCGTCATAGTGGGTCTGCCCCGGGTTGTGTTGTATCGCTCGTCTGCTAAGGGGCTACGTGTCTGGACATTCAGTTCATCTAACTGTTAATGTGACTCCAGGGCGAGCTGCCTGTCTGCACTGTCCGTGCAGTGTCCCTAAGTGATCTGATAGCGAACTTACCTATCCCTCTGTCACCACTGTGCTTACTTCAAAATATATTTTCTGACCTGGTTCATCCAAGCACAGCTGTCCCATTTTCCCGTAGTGACTTTTATGAATCTCTTATTGGAAGTATTAAGGAACAAGCAGGATTTTGTCATGGGTTTCCACAGTAATTTTGAGTATAGTCTGAAACTAACTGTAGATCCAAGCATGCTGCAGGACCTAAATAGCACGGGGGCGGGGGGGGCCGAATATACTTAAATAATCTGAGTTGTTTCTTTTTTAATAGCCATTTGCCAAAATGACAAACACAAAGGGGAAGAGGAGGGGGACACGTTATATGTTCTCAAGGCCATTTCGCAAACATGGTAAGTATAGTTAGAGTTTGGGATACCTGCATTCATAGCAATAATTAGTTTAGCCATTCCTAATAAGCCATTCAAGCATTGTGTTAATACAGTGTTGATGAGAAATGGTTAAGAAGAACGTATTTAAGGCGACAACTGAAAATGTGGAACAAAATGCTGCCATAAGCCATTGCTTTTATAGAATAAATATTTTTTTAGGTGATGGCTGCTTTTTTGTCTTGTATTTACTCAGATTTTGATTAGGTAATCTTTTGACTGCTTGAAAATAGGTTACAATATGAACATGATACTTCTCATTTTTAGTAGAGAGAGGATAAGAATTGCTTTGAAGTGGGAAGTGAGAAATAGTTTATATGTATTAGGAATACTGCCTTTAAACTATAGAATTAATCAACAAGTTCAGACAGCTTTTACCAGAAGGCTATGGCAACAGCAATGACACTGCTGACAACGGTGGGGGAGGGGGAATCTTATGGTGTAGTATCATTTTGTAACTTCTACACTGATTAGGTTAAAACCAAACTTGAATTAGCCACAGTATCTTAAATTGCACTTTTTAAATGTGAAAAGATGGCTGACTTCTCCATTTCTAGTCACTTAAGCTTTTTCAGATGAATTTGAAAAATACCACATTTTAGTAAAAATGATTCGATTATGAAACAACTTTGTATTTTCCCCCTCCAGGAGTTGTTCCTTTGGCCACCTATATGCGAATCTACAAGAAGGGTGATATTGTGGACATCAAGGTATCTGATAAAATATCATAATTTAAAGATGAAATAAGGTTGTCTAAAACATTCAGTGCCAAAATATTAAAGTGTATACATTTTAAAAACATGGCTGAGAATGTAAACAGTAATTAAGCGACTGTTTAGGTTACTGTAATAGCTGTCTCTTCCATCCTGCATGTTCTCTGGGAATTGATGTCTGGAAGCAGGCCATAACTGAGGAGAACATTTACTCTTTGTACAGTGCCTGACACAAGGGACCCAGGTTAATCTTTATGGCTTCCCTGGATGCTATTGATATACAAATAGCAGTAATAATTCAGTCTGCAACACTATTGGCTGAACAACCAAAATTTTACTTTAGGGTATGGTGCAAAGGGGATTTGTCTTAGCTCCAACCTAAAATCCTAGATATAAGCAGAGTTGTTTGGGGAGTCTATAATAAGTATATGCACAGAGATGGAAGCAGTGAGCACATTTTAAGATCTGGGAAATAAATTAAAGGATGTACTTGATTGCATATATAATAGGTGCAGTATGACAATTTTAGTTGCAGTGAGTACCACAACTTTGTGTATTCTGAACTCGTGTTCCAAAATCAACTGGAGCGTTGCTTTAAATTAGCTTCTGCACTGGATATTGATTTCTTCATAAAAGAATTCTATTTTTATTTTCCAATATGCAGACTTTTTGAGAAGATTTGCCTTTATGAGAAAGCTAAGGATGGAAAGTCTAAGCTTCTTGACATTCTGGCGCTTGATGATGACTGTCTCATGTGATTGCTTTGGTAATAGCAAAATGAGCAAATCATTTCACCGGCACTGAAAGCGAGCCAGTATTGTCTGAGAAGTGTAATAGGTTTCGGATATCTTGTGACCATTTGAGTAGCTCAAAGCAAACCTGTAAACATCTTCAAAGATAGCCATAAAATTAAGAATGTCAGATTTATACTCTATGCTCCACATTAAAGCTGAGAGTAGAATGGTTTCGCTTTATTTTAATGGTCTTACTCTAGTATGTTTTTAACAGGGCATGGGTACTGTTCAACAAGGTATGCCCCATAAGTGTTACCATGGCAAGACTGGAAGGGTATTTAACATTACTCAGCATGCTGTTGGCATCATCGTAAACAAACAGGTTAAGTAAGTGTCTTGTCTTTCCTCTGTGTGAAACTTGATTTTGGAAAATAACTAGTGAAACCCCCTCTTTCACTTTGCCAAGTAGACATTTCTTGTCTTCCTTGGTCATTCAGTTGGGGTAAAATAAGTCCTTTTAAAACCCAAGCAAGCAATGATTGTTTGGCTTGGATCCTGTCAGGGGAAACACTGGACTGAGTGGCACTCTTAACAAGATTATGAAGAGTTCAGATGGCAAGGATATTTATACTAAGTTGTTTTAGAGGTCATACAATGTCTTAATTTTCTCAACAGGGCATGATAGTGTAGTCACTACAGTAAGGTACATAGCCTACTTATCCCTGGATCTACTGTCTGTGGATTGAACTACAATAGTGGTAGATCATACAACTATTTGTCCCTGTGTTACAGAGGAGAGAGTCATTTGTCTTCAAGAGTATAGTCGTGAGATTATATAACAGTTAACCATGTGCTAACGCACCTTGTGAAAACTGAAAAATCTGACTACAGTTCCGTGTGTTTTGAGCAACAGCCCACTTTTAAGAAAAATGCTATATAGTCATGCTTCTGGGACTTCTTTAAATGAGCTTCAGTAGTTGTCTTATAAAAATGTGTAAGTACAATAAATTCAAAACAGGCTTTTTCTTCAGGGGCAAGATTCTCGCCAAGAGAATTAATGTGCGTATTGAGCATATTAAGCATTCTAAGAGCAGAGACAGCTTCCTGCAGCGTGTGAAGGAAAATGAAAGGAAGAAAAAGGAAGCAAAGGAAAAAGGCACTTGGTTTGAACTGAAACGCCAGGTATTGCTTAACAACTGAACTAATGATATGCCCATGACACTTAAGATTCAAACTGCTTGACCATGTAAATGAGCATTGATGTTCCTCAGACACTGGCTCCCTCCTTCACTAGTCAACTAATGGTTTCTGTGTCTATACTAGACCAGGTTTAAGTGGGAGAAATACTGAGTGGGTAAACACTGAATATTTGTTTAAGGTAGGTCTATACTGGAAAAATAGGTTAACTCATCTGCATTGTTCTGATGTATGAAAAATCCATCGCTCCTTGAGTGATGTAGTTAAGGTGAGCTAATGCCCAGTGTAGACACTAGTAAGTTGATAGAAGAATTCCTCTGACTTGGCTACTCCCTCTTACTATAGTAGGGGAGCCCTTCCCATAACAACTACTCAGTAGTACTGAGAATATTTTGTTAAAGCAGTCAGATTGGAAATACCTTTAGCTTAACAGAATCATAGGAAAAGACAAGCTTCACATTACACAATACAATTGGTTTACACATTGCTAACGTAAGTGCAAACTAAATGTTTTAAAAAATGTAGTGAATCAGATTTACTTTAAGGGTTTTGTCACATTTATGGTTATTTTTGTTTTTGCTTACAGCCTGCTCCACCCAGAGAAGCACACTTTGTGAGAACCAATGGCAAAGAGCCAGAGCTGCTGGAGCCAATTCCCTATGAATTCATGGCATAGTGCAACTTAAAAAAATAAAGGTCTCTTTAGGATAAAATGTGAATGATGATTGGTTGTTTCCAAGGCTGCTTTCTGAACATATGCTTTAGAAAATTAATCTTCCTTCATTAAATTATACTTTTTTGATTATAGATCAGTTTTGGTAACATTCTGTTGATCACTTGTACTATGAAACAAGTGTACCCTAACCACTACGCTTTGCTTATGCCAATGATTAATGTTAAGATTTAATAAGTCAGGTTGCAAGCAACACAGATTCCTGGAAGCACATGAGACAACCCTGACTTTTTCTAAAAATAGAGGGGGGCAGGGGCTGAAGCCAAAATACAGAGGTCTGAATTGGTGACTTCTGTATCCTTATCAATAGTTATTCTCCTTTGATTGCATTCTCATAGTGCCTGATTAGGCACTGTCAAATAGAGCATACAGCCAGCTGTATTTAAATGTCACACTACAGTTTAGCTTTAATTAAGAAAACAGCTTCAGGTCTTATTTACTTGATTGTTAGCTTAAAGTGACTCTCAGCTGTATGAGTGACTGAAAAGAAACCAGTTTAGGTGTATTTAGCTGACAGTTAGACATCTTAATCTAGTGAGTTGTGTGTAAACTGAGTTTCAACATTTACAAATCTTGTTTTGAGAATTATAAACAAAGCCGTATGCATATACAAAAGGTGGCATGCTCTCCAAGATCAGATCCTAAGTACTGTGGGGTCTGGCTTTGCTCAATCAAATTTAAGTGCTCCTGAGTCCCTGGTTTAGTGGATTTCACAATGTTCAGGGAAGGTAGTATATGGTATTTGGATATAGCAGGGGTGGCTAGCCTGAGAAGGAGCCAGAATTTACCTATGTACATTGCCAAAGAGTCTCAGTAATATGTCAGCACCTCTCAATCACTGGCAGCCCTGCTAATCTGTGCCCCCCACACCTGATCAGCTGTTCTGTGGCCTGCAGTTGGCTCTGGGTGGGAGGAACAAGGGCATGGCAAGCTTGGAGAGGGCAGGAATGGGGGCAGGGTCTTTGGCAGAGCCAGGGGTTGAACAGTGAGCACAGCTGCTGCCCTCCCTCCCCACCACATTGGAAAGTTGGCACCTGAAGCTACAACTCCAGCATGGTGCCTCTACAAGGAGCCACATATTAACTTCTGAATAGACAAATGTGGCTCTGGGGCCACAAGTTAGCCACCCCTGTGCTAAGGCATTGGAATAGAATTTTCTCCCTGTATTCATCAGGTCCACAGCACTAAAGATTTGTACCATTCTTAAGATTTTCCATGAGTTAGTGAAACTGAAATGAAATTTATATAGGAAATAGGCCTTGCACCTAACAATCTTCCAAAGTAAGCAGTGTTCCCCTGCAAACTAACATTCAATGTTGATACCTAAAATCAGCTCTCTGTAACCTACCTTATACTCCCCCTTTTCTTTGTGCTCTTACATACATTACATGTGATTGCACAGCTCCATTACTTTGTGCAGCCTCATTCACTCATTACTAAAACTTCCCTTTAGTCAAATACGTGTACTCAAAGGTCTTGTCTACACTTAAATAAGATTGATCTAGCTATGTCATTTGGCAGTAAAAGATTTCATTCTGTGCGAAGTAGTTAGACCAGCAGTACGTGCTTGCCACTATGTGTAGACAGTTGGGTTAATGGAAGAGTTCTTATGTAGTTAGAGAAGTGGATTAATTGCTTTGATAGCACCTGCAGTGCCCCAATTGTGCTGCTGTAGTGGGCACCTTAATTACAACTGAAAATAGCATCTTTAGAGGTCTGCTTCCTGTGGGATCAGCACTGACATTAAATCTATACTGCTTCAAGGAAAGTGCTGGAGAAATTCTATCCTGAAGCTCTCTGGTTCTCAGGCACTGTGCTCCGAGCCCTCCAGGGGCTGTAGCATATTTCCTTATAGGGTAAATTGTGATGGCCCTGCTTTCTTTAATGCCATCTGCATGATTTACACTGCAGGAGTTACACAGAGGAATCGCAATTGTACAACTAGCACTGCACCATCCCCGCTCTGAAGCAGTGCCTAATAGGCAAAATGTTGCTGAAGAGAAACAGGAAGTTTCTAAATTAAATTAGCCTGTGGAACAGCTCACCTTCAATCCTTTTGTCTCCCCCCACGCAACTCTTCGTCTGCTTGCATCCTTCTATATCTTGTCATACCTTTACCCACACCATTCACAGCCTTGTTTCCACATTTTCATACAATACCCTTCCTCTGGCCTCCTTGTCCCTAGCAGCTCAGCTTCTGCCTTTGTTTCAGTTTGTTGAAGTTCCCTCTTCTCTCTTCCATCTCCCTTTTTCATTATTTTTCCTTTATCCTTACTCCTCCATTTCTACCTCACATCCACCATTAGCCCCACCCCATCTGCCCCCTTACCTATTCTTCCCAGCCATGCATCCCTTTCATCTCTCATTCTTCCTTTTTCCTCTGCCACATGTCTCCATCCACTGAGTACAAGTCACTTGACTCAAAATACAGAGATGGAGCCCTTGTGCAGTGGTTCTCAAACTGGGTTAGGACTCCATTTTAATGGAGTTGCCAGGGCTGGCTTTGACTTGCTGTGGCCTTGGTCCAAAGGCTGAGTGTTCCAGCCCTGCATGTTGGGACTTAAGTTACAGGCCCCCTGCTTGGGGCTGAAGCTCATGGACTTCAGCTTTGCCCCCATCCTGGACTCAGGCTTCAGTCCCCCATCCTGCAGTCATAGTAATTTTTATTGTCAGAAGGGGATCACAGTGCAATGAAGTTTGAGAACGCCTGTCCTAGTGTATCATACAGTTGTGTATTGCATATGTTAATTCCATCCAGCACTATAATTTATTTTTTTTTAAACCACTTACAGATTTCAAAGCTCAAGACTGATAAAGGCTTTGAAGTCATGCTTCTACTTTCTAGTCTCCACTTATCTAGATATAGCACCTCACTTTCAATTAAAAAAAAGCATGATGGATGGACATTTGCACTGGTGGAAAGACCTAGATCTTAAAATATCAATGCATGCCAGCATAAGTTCTGTGTTTGATTACAAATGTAATCAAATGTAAGTGTAAAAAAGTCACACTTCCATGCCAGTGGAGAGTGGATTATGACTTGATTATATTCTGCATGTCAGTACCTGTAACTATTATTCATTGGCCTAGTTTCTCCCCTTTGTACCTATAGCATTAACAAAGAAATTAACAGGTATAAAGAAGTAGAATTTGGCTCATTTAGAATGCTGATCACTGCTGTTTTTCTTTGTAATTAGGACTTTTTACATATATATCATACATACTGTGACAAAGCTCCAAGTTTGTACTTGTGGGTCCCGCTCTTCCTGGCAGATTTAAGGGCCTCAGAATCTCATCTAGGCCCCAGAGTGACCTCCCTTTCTCAGTATAATTGGCAAGAGTCACCACCTAGTGAGTTACCTTCATCTCAGGCCAGTATGGAAGATGGAAAAAGGGGCGAGCCCGGGCCCACCCTCTACTCCAGGCTCCAGCCCAGGGACCCTAATAGTATCAGCTAAGATGGCTGACCTTTTATCCACAAAACACAATACAATTCCCTGGGCTACTTCCCCACAGCAGTCCCCACTTCTTCAAACTCCACTTCACCCTTACCTCAGGGCCTCCTTCCTTCTGGATGATATGTTGTCCACCACTCAGTCTCACCAACAGCACAACTTCCTCTCACAGCTCCTGACACCCACACCCACCTGACTAACTGGGAGGTTTTTGTCTGGTTTCAGCCAGTCCCTGATTGGCTTCAGGTGTCCCAATCAGGCTAGCTGTTTCTGCTCCTTTCTAGAAGGTTCTTGATTGGCCTGGAGTAGCCTTTGTTTGGCTATCCAGGGAACAGGGACCTGCACATCCTGAGACTAATATACCTGCCTTCCAGCACTCTCCTATATCCTTCTGGTCGGACTCCGTCACAATACATATTCCTCAAATTTTATCAGCTAAATATCAAGACAGTGTTCCAAAATTAGGTATCAAAGACAATAGAAAAATGCTAGTGCTCCATTTGAAAGAATGAACAATATATATACATACCTTTCAGCTTTTGCTAGTAGGTTTTTGCCTATGTAGTTTTCTCTGTGATTGTGCTTGTCCCTAACTCCAGTAGGACTAACCAAACCTACAAATCTGAACATCCCCAACCCCAAGTTGCAATGGTTAGAAGATTGTATTTTCTACATGTGCCAAACTTCTATTTATGATCAAGTTGATCATCTTTTTCTACTGTTTGCCCTCCAGTCTTGTGAGATACCACAGTATTTTGACAGAACCAGCTTATTGTACCTGTGGTACTGGTAGTAGTTGGCGTTGGCATTGGTCTGGAAGGCTAACTCCAGGTCCCATAAGCATCTTATCCTTTGAATAATGAAACAGAATTTAAAAAAATAATAAAAGTTAAAAAAAAAATCAAAAAGGTGAAGTGAAGCCCTTTTTCCTCATTATTTTTTTTTAATTGTGCAGATCACATGTTAAAAGTAATTGCCTTATGGATGCCTCCCTTCCCATTCATTTGCACGGAGTCTATCATCTCCCCTTGAGGACTAAACAGTCCTAAGGCACCTGCAGTGATTGCATTAAAAGACAGTTGCTAAATACTATGTGAAATACTTTCCTAATTTACTTTTCCAAGTAAGCAGTTTAATAGATGGAAACAAGGAAGGGAAACCAAGCATCTGGAATAGTGGTACCACAGTTTGGGAACTATTGTCCTCTGAAAATTGATTAGGGATTTCAGGTTATTGTTTTCATTTTAACATGAGGAAAACAATTCTTAAGCGGCATATTGCACCTGTTCATTTGTTATAAATTAGTACAGTGTTCACTAAACAATGTAAAGAGAACAGAACTTGCTTAAATCATTTTGACTTATCTATAAACATTTAACAAAATTTACGTTGTATTTAAAAAGTATTAAGAGTTGGGACAGCAGATACAAGATCTCTGCGTGAAAGGAGCTTGCATGCTTATTTTGAATGTGGCATAGTGGAGTGAACAAGACAGTACAGGGAAAAAGGCTAACATCAGTAAAATAACATGGCTATTCAGCAACGTAACTCAATTTAAAAAGAAAAGAAAAGATTAAATGGACCCATGATTAGGGAGAAGGCCAATTGGAAAGGTTTTGTAGGTACTGCAGAGACGTGGAACATGAAGAGGAATACATTTTGAAAGGAAGAAAATAAGAAATACTGACAACTCTCTTCACTTCCAATCACAACATTAATAGATTGTTTTGATAAGGATCCTCAGATTCTGAACATGAAAAGTAGTCCTTAAAATTCAGACCCAATATCCCCCAGAGCATACTCAGATCTGTGTAGATGCGGAGCCTTAAAACTAAGATTGTAAACAGATCATTTCTGCTAAGTCAAAAAGAGGCTAAGGTTTGCTCAAGAGCTTTCTTTTTCTGTATACCAAAATACCTTGAGCATGCTGTTGTGCTTTAAGTATAGTCCATTAAAAGCAGCAACATACTTCAGGAAGAACACAATCTTTTATGTCTCTGCTCATGTCAGTCTCATTATGTATATGGAATTTTCTTCTCTACAATAAAGATAATTTTATATGTTTGTGACCAATGTGAGTTGAATTCAGGTAATGGTGTAATAGTTGTGTGAAACTAAAATCTGGGCAAAAGGAAAGATGGCTTTTTTGCCTGTAGGAATCCACTATAACAGGAAGTTAAAGTAGTATATGAACTAAAGAGATAAGCAGGACAGTAGACGACAACCTGATTCGACATAGAGAGTGCTGCAGTATGGCAACAAAGTTAGTGAAGGCTAATAGTACAGCCAGTGATGGGAATGCCTAAATAAAAACCTTATTTGCAATCTGAGAATAGCATTTAAGCCCATAACCGCTCACTCGGATTTGACCATTCCCCCATATTCTGCTCCTTTTTTACCTCACGATATTTAGAAGGGAGAAGACAACACATAACGGAGTTAATACGTGTTTTTGCTCAGTGCACACGTTTAACCTTGTCTGCTCTCACATAGCCTGTGCTTACCCTTGTGCTGGAGTGCAGCAACCTTGCTCACACTGACACAGCTTGCAAATACTTGCAAGAGTAAGGCTTGAATGACAACAGACTCAGCCATTGCAACAGTTGTGTCCCTCCAGCACATGCTTCACTTCTCCTTCCTGGATATAGCCGCTCCCTTGTACATGCTGCCAGATTGCCTCATTCCTTCTGAGTGGCAAGGGGACTGGGACTGACACAGCTACAACTACATTCCATTCCTCTTCTGCAGGTGGCTGTTAGCTCCAGTCCCAGTGATATCAGTCACTGAGGGGACTTCTGTTTCCCCTATTCTTAAGGGAAGGTCATCTGCAATAAAAGAAAGTTCAACGTTCAACTGCCTCTGCCTCACTTCCAGCTTCTTAAACCCCTGAGCCTGTAAACCAAGGCTCACACCATCTAATCAGCTGTCTTTTGATGGACCTCTAGTGGGCCATAGTCCACAGTTTGGGAACCATTGCTGCGTCATTGAACAGCCATGACAGGCATTTAGAGGTTTTCTATTTAGGCCAGATGAAGCCCTTTCTAAGAGTTCAGCATTACTTCTCTTTCACAGAATGCCTCTGTTGATAGAAACTGAGACAGGATAACTAGCTCAACACAGCACTACAAACTCTCGTGGTTGGTATAAAACAAGGGGACTCGAAGTCC
This sequence comes from Dermatemys mawii, assembly GCA_007922305.1. Lineage (NCBI taxonomy): Eukaryota > Metazoa > Chordata > Testudines > Dermatemydidae > Dermatemys > Dermatemys mawii. The sequence continues at coordinate 9,372,899 of ML677348.1, forward strand.
TGGGGCTGCAATTTATTAACTGTTCTATTTATCGGGCATGGAATGGACCCTTTTTGATAATGTTCTGTCAAGGGGCACTTTGAATGAACACCCTTAAATAGCACACTTAAAGAAGGTACAGAAAAATAGTGCAAACAAATGTTATGTGCAAGGCCAAAGATGAAAGATAGAATATGAAAATAGAAGTGGATGACAACAACATGAATTACTGGAAACAAGCTGAAAAGCTTTAGCAATAGAACAGGAATCTTGGTACAAAAGGAAAAGGTCTGTTTGGGTGACTGTAAAGCGTTGACATTTCAAATTAAAAATAGAGACCATCATTCTGCTACTTTGGAAATAGCTGAATAGTTGAAGCACCTAATTCCCTATTATATTTCTTAAACAGCCTAATTTAACTTTGTGTAATGTTAATTACAATGGACTGGATTATATCTTGAGGCAGCAGTAATCAATAGGTGGACCACAGGCCAAATCTGAAGTGCCACATGCTTTTGAACAGGCCCTGAAATCTTTATTTACTTATCATTATTTTTCTCTGGAGTCTGGACCTTGACCAAGAAATGTGGACCATGACCAAAAATAATTGACTACCACTACCTTGAGGAAATGGCTCTGCACTGGGGGGCAGTGTGGAACAATGGAGGCAACCTGACAGACACACAAAGCCTCCCAGACCTGTCAGGGTACAGGAGGAACACAAACAGATACTCTTCAAGGGGTACAGAATCCTCATCATGTGCAGTTGACACATTCTGCTGACTGGTGCATGGACACATAGCCAGGGCTCTGCCAACTCTCTCCCCCCTCCTGCCCCTTTGGGGTACCATGCATCCCTTGGGGAGTAGTTAGAGGACATCCCGTGGGTGGAACAGCAGCAATGCCACCCAGCTCTGACCCTACAATGTTTGAGTATTCTCCTAGACAGGGGGAACATTTCACTGCTTTGGGAATCGATTGTAGGACAACTTTCCACTGGTTGAATGGTATTGAGTTTCCCCACCACTCCTGAAGACTGTGGCGATGGCCCCTCTGAAGCCTCCTCTACACCTCTGTGCATCTGAACTCTTGGATGGAGAGAAAGTGCAGAGAGCAAACATGAGTTCATGCACCCTTCATGCTCTTCCATTCTCTGAGAATCTCCATGCAACTCAGTGGACACTGATCAGACTTCCCATACTGGTTTAAAATTACTTCTGGATTCATCCAGTTGGGTACTTGGCATATTTTAGATTAAAAGGCAATTTGTCCACTCACTGCTGGGAGTCAAACAACCCTTTGTCTGAGAACTGTAATCTTCATCTTGTCTGACTGCCACTGCATTTGTAACACTGTCATCACTTCAACCTCTAGGCCTATTATTGATATATTTTTGTTACATGGCAGCAGTATGCCCAGCATTGTGCAAAACAAAATGATACAGCGCTACCCTCCCTTCGTCCCAAGTTTATAATCTAAATAGTGCAAATTAGAAGCAAAATTAATTGAGATTCCCGAGGGAAGAAGATGTCTTTTAAAGCATCTGCCTTTTCTGATGTAATGGTGGACTGAATTTTTATATGTACTGTATTAGTTTTATCACCGATTTTCCACATCACATTATGGGTCATTAGCCTGGCGTAGCCTTGCAAACACCGGGCTTAGTCCGGGGCTGACTTTTTGCACATCATCTTTAGTTGCACATAAAGTTTTTACTCATTCAAGTAATGTTATTGACTTCAAAGAGGAATAACTAGGAGTACTGGAATGTACTTAAGAAAGGGAAAATTAGTTCTGAATAAAGATAGTCTGTTCCACTGTTGAGAAGGCTGTGAAAGTCTCCCAAGCAAAGCAATAAAAACCCCATTACTTAAGACATTTAAAACTAACCTGGGGAAAGGATGAGAACATATAGTGTAGAGAATAATCCTGCCCTGGCAGAGGGAAGGACTAGATGGGTTAATAGGGTTTTCTCTCAACTTCTATAAGTGCCATTCAATGTGGGAGTCTTGTTGGTTATCACTTCACCTGTCTTTATGGACCCTCTTTTCATTCCTCCAGTCCCCTTTCCTACAAAACAGGTGGATAGATTTTCTACAGCCAGCAAGGGGAAGAGACAGCACAAAGATATGATATTGGCAAGAGAGAGAAATAGACGATTTTTTATCTTATTCTGCAACAAAATGCAAATTGGTTACACAGTGTGGTGTCTGTAATGTGTTTATTTCAACAAAGCAGTACAGTTCAATACATTCTCATAATATATCTCATTCAAAAGTATCAAGGAATGACTCAGACTTATTACGTTGCATTTGTATAAATAAAAAGATACAAGTATATACAGTATATACTTATATGGCTATGAGTGGAAGGCTAAAGATAAATAATAATTGACATAGAGGAGCATGAACCAAAATCTTGCATCTCAACACCCCTGAACTCTGGGACTATATACATCCAGACTGGATCTTGGACAAATCTCTATTTTTATAATAAAATAGTAGTATTCATAAATACTTTGCCTTGAGATAGCATTTCATCCATTTGCCTTGACCTGATATTTGCACAGAGAATAAAGATTTATACTGTGATGACAAGGCTATGTGGTTGTGACAGATCTGGCAATTTGCTGCAATATCCTAATCAAATCTTGAATTAAGTTTAAGTATCTTAGAAGTTCACTGCATCAGCAATGCAAATGTCTATGTATTATTGTGGGATTGTACTTAACATCTAAAACCATAGCAGGGGTCATGAGCTTCAAAGGACTATGTGAAGCAGTGGGTCAAAACAAGAATGAACATTTCAAGTTAAGAAGGTGTCACAGATCCACAGGATCTGTACTATGTTCCAGCTTTTAAATAGTCCCTTAGAGGAACACCTTCCATGTGGCATCCGTCCTTCCCAAGTGGTTTCACTCTTCCTTAAGGATAGGCCATTTGGTCTTGATATCAAGATTGAGGGCTGGTTTACACTACGTGGTGAGCTGGGGGCGGGGGGAAAATTGATCTAAGTTATGCAACTTCAGTTATTCAACATGAATAATGTAGCCGAAGTCAACCTACTTAGATCTACTTACTGTGGTGTCTTCACTGTGGAGCATCAATGGGAGATACTATCCTGTCAATTCCCCTTGTGTTTCTCATTGAGGTGGAGTACCGGAGATGACACTAGAGTGATCAGCCGTCGATTTATCATATCTATACTAGACATGATATATTGACCCCCACTGGATCGATCACTGCCCAACGATCTGGCCGGTAGTGGAGACAATCCCTGAGCCTCTCAGCTTTAACCCTCCTGCTTCACATGGTGAGCTCTACCCAGCAAGTCCAACTAGGGTGACCAGATGGCCTGATTTTATAGGGACAGTCCCAATTTTGGGGTCTTTTTCTTATGTAGGCTCCTATTACCCCCTGCCTCATCTCTCAATTTTTCACATTTGCTGTCTGGTCACCCTAAGTCCAATTACACAAGACTCCTGGTCAGAGATTTCTATAATCTTCAGGGATCAATGCACCTCAGCAAGTATTTGCATTGACACCAGGCTGCCTTTTCAAAATAGAATAGGATTTGTGTGTCAACTGGGACACAGCATCAGGAAGTCCTTAGCTAAACAGAGACAAAGGTTAAGACCTATTTCATTCTGGCCAAGCCAATGCAGTTAGCTAGCCAAGATGCTATGGAATCTATTTCTGGCTCTGGATCTCCATCTCTCTGTCAATCCCATGTGAGACACGTGAGAACTGCTGTCTCTTCCTAAAGCCAACCTTCCTCCAGCCACCTGACACCTTTTCCCTTTTGTTCTTGAGCTGGAGCCCTTGTTCTGCTTCCCTGGCTTTCTCAACCACTGTTGGTTGTCAGGTGTGAATGCCCTGGTTACTGGGATTCCCATTGTTTTGCAGATTCTCCATTGATATGGTTTGGTTTCAGCTGGTCCTTTAATGATCCATTCATTCCATCCCAGACAGCTATGTGACCCAACAGCTCATGTCTCTTGTTGTGCCCTAAGAACAGATTTAACCATTTTCCAAATACTGAGTAACAATGCAAAGTAGAGCAGGAGGCTGAAGCACACATACAACTCATAAAAATATTACAGAAAAATCTACCCTTCATCACAGTAGGTTTCCCAGGAAATTTTGGGGGGGCATGTTATGCAAACACACTTACTCCAGTTATGCAAGTACTCGCCTTTTAAAGTTTCACCCTAAGAGGGGGACCTATTGTAACAAGTGACCAGCAGGCAGAACAGATGAAAAAACCCAAACTGTCTAATGAAGGGATGCTCAGAGTCATGCAGAAGGAGGGGCTTATTCTGAGCCAAGACATTTATGAACTTGTGACCACAGAAAACCATTTGTGTGGTGTTTGATGGGCCATTCACCAGTCAGAGCCTTTACTGGAGTCAGGATGATCTTGGTATGCTTATAGATTCTTGTATTGTTTTTAATATGTTTTCTATTTAATGCTTTCACCCACAGGTGCTGGAACTAGAGGCGCTGCCGCATCCCCTGGCTTGAAGTGATTTCCACTATATACATGGTTAACAGTCCTCACCCCCATTATACAAATTCTTCTAGCTCCCCTACCTTCACGTTAAGAATAAAGGTGCTTTCTTAGAAAGAGCTGGGTAGTTCCTTAACCATGGGCAATTACGTTGTTTACGGTCTCTGAAGAGAAAGCAAAGCACAGATGGCCTGTTTAGGCACTCTCATTTTCTTGGGATATGAGTGGAGGCAGGGAACTGTGCAACCTGGAATACCCTGGTCAGCAGGAAGAGAAACACGTTTCCACCCAGGAGACATGACAGCTGGGGAGCAGGAAGCCTAGAAGTGGATCATAGAGGGGAAGTGCAGACACAGCTGCCCTGAACTTTAACTATGAAGTCACAGATGAAGCTAGGGGTTTGATAAGTCTTACTTTGATCCCTGTCTTGTAGTGTAATAATTGTATCAAACACAACCAATAGGTGAACAAAGACAAACTTAAAGGGACACTATCAACTTGATTTTTTAAATTTGCTACGTTTTAAAAATCATGTTCTGACAGAGCACCTTTAACATCTTAGTTTTACATGTCAGCTTTTGGTGGTTTGGGTCATATCCCTTCATGTTATATAGATATATAGATATTCACCCTTTTATGAATTTTTTAAGGCCTGGATCAGCAAACTCTTACCTGCTGGCAGATAAGAACATGCATAAGTAATTTCATGGAATCCAGTGCAACTACTCACATCAATCAAAATGAGCATGTGCACAATTCCTTGTAGGACTGGGGCTTCAGTGTGACAGTAATTGTATTATCTATGTCTAGTAATAGAAGCATTTCATTTTTAATGTTTGCTTCACTTTTTAAAAAGTCTAGTTTAAACCCCTGGTTTTTTTTCTAAACACTTTCAAATTCCCCCTAGATGAGCCTTAATTAATGTGAGCCTGGATTTCCAATATTGGCTATTGAATGATGTATCTGGATATGGAAAATAAAGTATTTCTAAATGATAAAGAAAAGCAAAATGAGTTCAGTTTATAAATCTATACAAAAAATGAAAAAAAACAAAGTATAAGATTTACTCCCCACTACTAAAATAAAGCACACATCACAATAGAGCAGGGATTGGCAACCTTGGCACACGGACCGCCAGGGTAAGCACCCTTGGCGGGCCCGGCTGGTTTGTTTACCTGCCGCATCTGTAGGTTCGGCCGATCGCGGCTCCCACTGGCCGTGGTTCACTTCTCCGGTCCAATGGGAGCTGCGGGAAATGGCACGGTGCTGGCTGCCACTTCCCGCAGCCTCTGTTGGACCAGAGCGGCGAACCATGGTCAGTGGAAGCCGCGATCGGCCGAACCTGCAGAACAAACCGGCCGGGCCCGCCAAGGGTGCTTACCCTGGGGGGCTGCGTGCCAAGGTTGCCAATTCCTGCAATAGAGTAAGGCTTTTGACACGGTCCTGCATTCCATTCTCATAAGCAAACTAGGGAAATATGATCTAGATTGGCAGTTCTCAACTGGGGGTCCGTGAGCCCTTTCAGGGGGGCACAAGGCTCCACCGCTAAAACCCCGAGCCCAGCATCCCACTGCAAGACTGAAGCTGGGAGTGGCACGGGGTTTGACCTGCTGGACCCTGGCGTTTCTACAACATGTTGGTGGGGGGGGTGTCACAGGAAAAAAAAAGGTTGAGAACCCCTGGCCTACATGAAATTACTATAACATGAGTGCACAACTGTATTCAAAGAGTAATCATCAATGGTTCTCTGTTAAACTGGGAGGAAGTATCATTCTATTGGGATCCCCGGGGTGAGTCCTATTCAGTATTTTCAATAGTAACTTAGATAATAGAGTCGAGAGTGTGCTTATAACATTTGCAGAGGACACAAAGCTGGGAGGACATGCAAGCACTTCAGAGGACAGGATTAGAATTCAACAAGATCTTGACAAACTGGAAACTTGGTCTGAATTCAACAAATTTAAATCCAATAAGGATAAATACAAAGTACTTCACTTAGGAAGCAAAAAACCCAATCAAGTGCACAATACAAAATGAGGAATAACTGGCCTGGTGGTAGTACTGCTGAAAAAGTTCAGAGGGTTATAGTGGATCTCACTGAATACAAGTCAACAATGTGATACAGTTGTGAAAAAGGCTAAAATCATTCTGAGGTGTTAAAGACTGAAGCCTCCTACAACACTCTCTTCCAGCTGGAGCCAGACTAGTGCCTACAGAGCCAGCTCCATCCCTGGGGCCCTCTCCCAGAATTCAGGGAAGGTAGTTTCCAGTCAGATTAATTGCTGTGGGTTTTATTTCGCTTCATAATCAAACTTCACAACCTCACCACACAGTCTATATCAGTTAAGTCCCTTTCTCTCAAGTCTGTCCTGCACTCTACAAGCTCATCAACCCAAAAAGCTCTTACCTCAGAGCCGTTTTTGTGATAAAAGGACTTTCCCCAGTTTCCCTTCTATTTCTTGGAGCTACTCCTCCCAGAATTTGCTCCAGGCTGTAGCACGCATTACAGCCACCTCTTCTATATCCTGCTCCTCCTTTTATGAGGATCAGCCAGTTAAGTTGCAGGTCTATTCCCAGGTGCAGTGGATGAGGCTAATTAGCCAGCCAGCTGCAGTCCTCTGACCCCAGAGAAAGATTTAAAATTGTTATTAAAGCTAATGTTAAAAAAATTATATAATACATTGGTTGAGAAAAGAGTGTCTGTACATCTTGGCATAGTACTTAGATTAAAAACAAACTTTGTATTTGTGGGTAAAGTCATAAGATACATATAATCAGCAATAACCCAAATTTAGGCAAATGAATTTAATAATACAGTTTAGATATCTAATTTCCATGCATTCAGGTACATTACTTATGAAAAAAGTTATACAGAGAGTTGGTAGAGGAAAGCAAAATATATCAATGAGTGAAGAATTTGGGATAGGTTGTTCGTTTAGATAAAAAAGACAGTCCATCAGGAAAGTATTTCAGTTACTTTCCTGACTGCACTTCTTATCGGCACTCCTTTTCATCCCTCCTGGTATTGCTGATGGCTGGCGATGTGTTCTATGTAATGTCCCTCAACCATCTGATGGTGTCTGTCACCATGAGTTGTCATATCAGCCAGGCATAGTATTGACTGACTCGCCATTCTCTCAGCACTCGCTCATTACCAGACTCCCATACACCCAGGGCTTCGATGATCACCATATGAGTTTGGACCTCATAGCCCCTAGCTCTCATGGTGTCAGCCAGAGGGGGCGTATTCCTCCAGCTTTAGAGTCTGGGCATCATGGAAAGCCGGAGTCCTGTTTTCGAAGGGCACTGTGATGTCCACCATGATAATCTTCTTCTGGTCCTCGTTGGTGATGACGATGTCCGATCACAGTTGGCTCTTGGTTCCAGGGATGGCGGAATTCATGGCTACCTTCCCCACAGGTGGCAGAATGGCTCTGCCTGGGTAATCTTGGATGGCGTTGTGAAATGGAGCTTGCAGCTACAAGATGTGGGGTACTTTCTCGTTGGTATAGTCATACTTCCTGCATTTCTTGTCCCAATTCCCGTGGGAATGTGGAGTGTGGTAGGTAAGGTCACGGGAGGTAACTGTTTAACTCTACTTGGCACTGGTGAGGCCTCAGGTGGAATATTGTGTCCAGTGCCAGGTGCCACACTTTAGGAAAAATGTGTACAAATTGGGGAGTGTCCAGAGAAGAGCAACAAAAATGATTGGTTTAGAAAATCTAACCCACCAGGAAAAGTAAAAAAAAATGGGCATGTTTAGTCTTGAGAAAAGAAGATGGGAGACCTAATAGTCTTCAAATATTTTCAGGGCTGTTAGAAAGAGGAGGTGATCAATTATTTTTTATAGCCCCTAAAGGCAGGAGAAGATGGAATTCACTTAGTTGGCAGCAACGGAGACTTAGGGTGAATATTAGGAAAAAAAATTTAATTAACAGTGTAGTTAAGCTTTGCAATAGGCTTCCAAGGGAGGTTATGGAGTCCCCAGCATCCAAGTTTTGTAAAGAATAGATTGGACAAACACCTGTCAGGGATGATCTCTAGGTTCACTTGGTCCTGCCACAGAAGGAGTGTCATGGCACTGGGCCCAGAATCAGAAGGGGCTCCGGCCAGACCGATCCCACGGCTGGCTGAACCAACCAGGAAAGTTGCCCCCACCCCTGCTCTGCCCGAGCCCGCCCCTGTTCTGCCCCGCCTCACTTCTTCCCAGCAGTACTCGGCCCCAGCCCCGCCCCCACTCCACCCCTTACCATGAGCAATGTCCCGGGGACTGCAGCAGGGGTCGGGCGTGCCCTGTACTCACTGCTCAGTGCCACTGGTGAGTGCTCAGGGCAGTTCCTCCCACTCTGCAGTCTCAAGGCTGGGAGTTAGGGGAGCAGAGTGGAGCGTGATGGGGCCCGGTCATTCCACTTCCTGCCGCCCTGTGAGTGTGGGGTCAGGCCTGCCCGGTACTCATCAGGTGGCAGTAAGTGGAGTGACCCGGCCCCAGCTGCTCCACTGGCTCGTGCTGGGGGGCAGTTCCCTCTGCCCCTCAAGTCTGGGGAAGTGATGGAGCAGTGGAGAAGGGGCATGGGATGGGGAAGAGAAGCGAATGGGGTAAGCAGGGGTGGGGGAGTCAGTGGGGAGGGGAGACGGTGGAGTGGGGAGGAGATGGAGCAGTGGGGAAGGGGCAGGGGATGGGGAAGAGAAGGAGATAGGAGAAGTGGGGGCAGGGGAAGAGGCAGTAGGGACAAAGGGGGTGGGATGGGGAAGAGATGGAGTGGT